>OX031009.1:101486590-102736590 GCA_943735925.1 Pollenia amentaria
AGTAAGTTACGAGGCTAGCAAATTGTCACCTATAATATTATAGTTTTAAACTTTTTTAGGTAATATTGTAGATGATCTGACCCTGGTTTTGACGCTTGTACACATTAAAATTCAAACAGAAGTCGATAAAAAAAAACTGGTGGAATTTGATGGTTTTGGCATTTTATTCTTTTTTTTAAATTCTTTAATGTATGTATATACTATATACTTATTTGTTTAAGAATTTTAATCAAAATACAAGTAAAACCTTCTTTATGTTTATGTTATACTAATGAGGAGAGAATCCTTGCCCATGGGCAAAGGCCGTCTATGCAGAGTATCTTTAGTTAGCGAAACCGGTATTAGTTATCCCATAGGGGAGAAAATCCTTGCGAACGGCCGATGGCCGGCTATACAGGAAATCTTGAGTCTTTGCGACCGGCGGAGGTTTAAAAAACGTACCGTTGCCAGGCAGTTCTTCCTTACCGCATAATAAACACTTACGCATTTTTGAAAAGCACGCACAAAGGCTTCACAATTAAAAAAGGTTTGATTTTTTATATAAATAAGTTTTCTTTTGCAAATGAGTTTTTTTGTTGGTCCTCCACCACGATGCAAAAAGCTACGTTATAAACGATTGGCTGTAATTTGTAATTTAAAACACTAGTTGCTTTTCGCAACAAATAAAAACCACTTTTATAATACAATACGTATTTAATTTAAGTTATATTTCAAACTATTTGCAAAACTTTCACAACAGAATGTATCTTTTACAAACGATTAGTTTTAATACAACTCACAAGTTTTTTTTATTATAACTACAATGCATCTTTTTTTATGTTTTATTTCAATTGTTTTAACTATTTATTTTAAACACAATAGTACCGAACAAATTGTTTTTTTTATCTCGCAAATTATTTTTTGAAATAAATTAACGTTATCAATCAATATTTTGACACTTGCTATGAATAAACAAATGATTTTGACACAATAACTCTTTCACCATGGATAAGCAAAAAATATTAGATTCCGTAGTGCTGCCACCTTCTACTAATTTCACCATGGTGTTTATTATGCGGTAAGGAAGAACTGCCTGGCAACGGTACGTTTTTTAAACCTCCGCCGGTCGCAAAGACTCAAGATTTCCTGTATAGCCGGCCATCGGCCGGTCGCAAGGATTTTCTCCCCTATGGAATAACTAATACCGGTTTCGCTAACTAAAGATACTCTGCATAGACGGCCTTTGCCCATGGGCAAGGATTCTCTCCTCATTAGTATAACATAAACATAAAGAAGGTTTTACTTGTATTTTGATTAAAATTCTTAAACAAATAAGTATATAGTATATACATACATTAAAGAATTTAAAAAAAAGAATAAAATGCCAAAACCATCAAATTCCACCAGTTTTTTTTTATCGACTTCTGTTTGAATTTTAATGTGTACAAGCGTCAAAACCAGGGTCAGATCATCTACAATATTACCTAAAAAAGTTTAAAACTATAATATTATAGGTGACAATTTGCTAGCCTCGTAACTTACTTCCATGATTAATGCTGGCAACTAAAACTTGTCTATTCTTGTTTTTATCCGATATGTATTCACTGACATCTAAAATTGACTGGCTGATATTGATATGCATTTTGATTGCACTTTACACTTTGCAGCAAGTTGACTTGTACTGCTGCATTTATGTATGTAAGTAATTTAACTTGCTATTTCTAATATAAAACATAATAATTATGTTTTTTACTTTGTATAAATTTGTTTTACTAAGTATGTGTTTATCAGAGATCAGCAATGAATCGCTTTTTCGCTACTCATACTGACTCATGAAATTTTAAGTATAAGTGAGTAGAACTCATTTAAACTCAACTACTCTGATTCACTCATACTCCCACATTTAAAAATGATTGATTTGTAATTTCAGGAAAATACTTATAATACTCACATTGATTCAGCTCATTTAACTCATCCAAGTATATTTACAAGTTTACTCATTTAACAGTTTCTTACTAGTATAAAATGTATAAAAATATAAAAAAGCATAAAATTGTAAGTTTATACAGAAACATTTTGGGAAAATTACATTTTTTTATTATTATTGATATTTATGCACATTGAGTTCTGTTGAATCTAAATCAACCACTACATAAATGTTCTAAGTATGAGTACGATGGGTAAAATCAAACTTCTGAGTAAATATGAGTTTCGATCGAATTACAATAAGTATGAGTGCGTATAAGTACAAGAAATTATGAGTCATGATTCGGCTCTACTCACTTTTTCACTACTCATTGCTGATCTCTGGTGTTTATATGGCTTTTATTTTGTGAGGAATTAACGTTTCAATAAGAATAATATTTTGGTGTGGTGAAAATTCATATTTTTGACACACTTAACTTTTTTACACAAACAAATTTGCATGTTTTTGTTGTATTGTTGTACAACAAATCCTAGTGCTGCCACCTTGTAATAATTTCACCATGGAATTAACGTTTCAATAAGAATAATATTTTGGTGTGGTGAAAATTCATATTTTTGACACACTTAACTTTTTTACACAAACAAATTTGCATGTTTTTGTTGTATTGTTGTACAACAAATCCTAGTGCTGCCACCTTGTAATAATTTCACCATGATAAACACTTACGCATTTTTGAAAAGCACGCACAAAGGCTTCACAATTAAAAAAGGTTTGATTTTTTATATAAATAAGTTTTCTTTTGCAAATGAGTTTTTTTGTTGGTCCTTCACCACGATGCAAAAAGCTACGTTATAAACGATTGGCTGTAATTTGTAATTTAAAACACTAGTTGCTTTTCGCAACAAATAAAAACCACTTTTATAATACAATACGTATTTAATTTAAGTTATATTTCAAACTATTTGCAAAACTTTCACAACAGAATGTATCTTTTACAAACGATTAGTTTTAATACAACTCACAAGTTTTTTTTTTTTATAACTACAATGCATCTTTTTTTATGTTTTATTTCAATTGTTTTAACTATTTATTTTAAACACAATAGTACCGAACAAATTGTTTTTTTTATCTCGCAAATTATTTTTTGAAATAAATTAACGTTATCAATCAATATTTTGACACTTGCTATGAATAAACAAATGATTTTGACACAATAACTCTTTCACCATGGATAAGCAAAAAATATTAGATTCCGTAGTGCTGCCACCTTCTACTAATTTCACCATGCTTAATTTCTAACCAAATTTGACGTTTTATGTTATTAGCAAAAATTGTCAACGAAAGTTGACTAACAATTATTGCAACATAAATTGTCGGAAAAAGGGTGTCTACATTAAAGATAACATAATTTTGACATTTGCTACAGTATATGCCGCAATATTTATCTCTAGCGATTATTATCGAAAAATTCGGTTATTTTGCTGGAGACGCTGATTCCTAAAATATTTGATTGTCATACAAAACTGAACACAGCCTGTTCATAGAACGCGAGCGCGAAAGTGCCTCGCTTAACTAACATTTAAAACAAAACCAAAATGTTAATTGGGGTGTTTGCTGTTTGGACAATCATTTGAAGCAATGTTTGTAGAAATATTAAAATTTTTTAATATTTGGCAGAAATGTTGGATATTTGTCAAACTTTTTGTTGTGTCTAGTGCTAAAACTAATCATTTCAGCGAAAACTTTGTAGAGTAAAGATGTAGAAGAAGAAGAAATAAAATTATTTTCAGCCGTAAATTCTAATTTTTTAACAGCATTGTTTACCCCAAACAGATTTTGTTTAGAGAACTCTTTACTACAACTTATTTTTCTTTCTTTTACATTTCTTCGGGGTTTTTAACAAATAGCAGGCAAAATTGCCGCCGCACAATCGTCGTCAGCATTCATTGAAAGCAAAACAAAAATGAAAAATTAATGTTTGAACGATATATGATTGTGTAGTTTATTGGCAAGCAGAAGCAAAAACAAAGTGCATGTTTGCCAAGCAATTTGTGTGGTTTATTATGCCCTTTAGGGAACAAACAAACATACGCTTATTGAGTTAAGATATATTTTTTTTTTTTTTTCATTATTTATTTATTGAATCTTCATATATTAAATATGAACTAACAATAATTAATCAAATCTTATACTAATACTTTATTTTTGTCCTGCCAATGCTAGACGAAAATTTTTCTCTTCACGGTTTCTGTTCACATATGTAGATGTTTAGCGCTCTTCTTGTCTGATGAGTCCTGCTGTATCTCTTCTCCTTAATCTAGAGTGGCCGCTGTAATTTAAAATATTTCGAGCTAGTGGATTTGGGTGCGACTCAAGTCTTTTTAAATATTTTACTGCATAGTTCGTAATAATAGTTTTTACTAACGGCACATTGAGATCCTTGTGAATATTTGAGTTTTTAACATACCAGGGAGCGGCTGTGATTATTCGAAGAAGTTTATTTTGTCGCCTTTGAATTTTTTCGATGTTAGAGGCCCTATAACTGAATACCGTAGCACCAAATTGGTTTTAAGATAGAGTTGTAAAGTAGAAGTTTACAATCGAGACTAAGAACAGAGTTTCTTCCAATAAGCCAATTAAGTTGAATTGCTTTTAGTTTCATTTGTGTTAGTTTTGCTTCTATATGGCATTTCCATGTTAAACGCCGATCTAGATGAATTCCGAGATATTTTACATGCGATTGTTGGGGCACTAATTGATTATTGATTTTAATAGGGGAACATGACTCCCGACGCAAGGTGAATGTTATATGTACGCATTTTTGCTCATTAACCTTTATCCTCCATTGTTTTAACCACTTTTCCAGTTCAAATATATGATCCTGCAAGTAGCGAGAAGCTTCATGACAGTTTTCGTGCACGCTTAAAAAAGCTGTATCATCAGCAAATGTTGAAGTTAGGGTGTGGTTGTTTGTTGGCATGTCTGAGGTATATATTAGGTATAACAGTGGGCCCATGATGCTTCCCTGAGGGACTCCAGCGTCAATTGGCTGAGGAGAACTTATAAAAGCACCTTCTTTAATAATAAACTTTCGACCGACTAAGTAGCTTTCTAACAGCTTGTGTGTGTTTACTGGTAAATTTAGCTTCAATTTATGTAATAAGCCTTCATGCCAGACTTTATCAAAAGCTTGAGAAACATCGATGAAGAGGGCGGAACAATATTTTTTTTCTTCAAAGGTTTTTCTTATGGCGTTTACTATACGATGGGTTTGTTCAATTGTGCTATGTTCTCTTCTAAAGCCGAATTGATGGTTTGGAATACATCTATTTACATTTAAAATTGGGGTTAATTTTGACACTAACAGCTTCTCAAACAGCTTTGATATATTAGACAATAAGCTTATAGGTCTATATGACTCAACTTTTGTAGGATCCTTTCCTGATTTAGGTATCATGGTAACTAATGATACTTTACATTCCTGAGGGTAGTATTCAAGGCGTAAAATAGCATTAAAAATAAAGAGAATAATTTTCTTTGCTATGCTGGGTATCTCCAAAAGCATTTTGTTACTGATCTTATCAAAACCAGGGGCTTTCTTCGGGTTTAAATCATGAATAGCCTTTTCGATTTCTCTTATCTCAAATCTTAGTGGAACAGCTGCTCTAACAGCAACAGGTGGTAACTCGACCGCCATATCGAGAGATGTGTGAGCGGTAAATACGGTTTTCAAATGATTAACAAAAAGATTTCCTTTTTCTATATCATTTCTTGCCCAGCTTCCGTTTAAGTTTCTTAATGGTGGCTTAGTGATAACTGGTCTTTTAAGATTTCTAGCTGCACGCCATAATGAGTAGTCTGATTGTGGAGTTGCATCAAGTTCCTTAAGATATTTTTCAAAGGATGCAGTTTTTTGGGACTGCAGTAACTTTCTTAGCCTTTTTGTGCACTCTTTTAATAAAGTCTTAAGTTGGGGGGATCTGTGCAATTGCCACTCTCTTCGAACTCTCCTTTTTTCAGTCAATAGACGCTCGACATCTACAGAATATATGATATTGTTTTTGGGTTTTTTGAGGGTTGTGCTGGAATGTTGAACAGCTAGTTTGAGATAACTGTCAAAATTAACAATAGCGAGATCCACGCTCTCCGGTGTGCTAAGCGGAATATTTTCTGTGCAATGGGCACTAAGATATTTTTTATATTTTAACCAATTTATTTGTGAGGGTGATTTGGATAAGTACCCAGACGGCGATACGATTCTATTTGGAATCATTATAGTAACAATTGTAGGTGTGTGGTCGGAAGATAATTCTAAGGAAGCCTCAACATAAATCGTTTCTGTGAGGATGTTTTTAACCACTCCAAAATCTATGACATCTGGAACTTTTTGCTGATCAGTAGGCCAATATGTTGGTTCACCGCTCGCGACCACATTTAGATCTATTTTACGAATTGTGTTAAACAAAACACGACCCTTAGGCGTAATAAGTCGTGACCCCCAGAGAGTATGTTTAGCGTTATAATCGCCAGCAGCCAGGAAGCAGGGTCCTAATGCTTTGAAGTATTTATTATATTGGCTTTCTGATATTGAAAATCTAGGTGGTGAATATATTGATGAAATAACTAGGTTTCGATTTAATTCCTCAACGCAAATGGTCGTTGCTTGGAGATAATCTTCACGATGATCACACATTAAGTAGTGTTTTACTCGGTTTTTTATCAAAATGGCAGAACCTCCACAAGCTCTACCTCGAGGGTCCTTGGTATCATATAATATATAACCATTGATTTTAAACGTATTTCTCGAGGTCAGATGAGTTTCAGAAACCATCATAACATCGATTTGTTTATTTTTAAGGAAGTATTCTAGTTCATTTTTATGTTGGCGGATGCCGTTTGCGTTCCAAAAGCAAATTTTTAGACAGTTCATGGCTTATTTAGTACAGCTTGCAATAACATCGATTGCATTCTTAACATTTCTTGCATCATGTTACCCATTGTGTTGGTAAAATTGTTAACGGTTTGCACTAATGTTTCCATGGTTTTTTCTAGCCGAGTTAAATTAGAAGTGGGAATTTCGTCATTATTTGGTAAATCACCTTGCAATGGCATATGATTAGATTTTAAGACATTAGCGTACGAGGTTCTGTTATTATTTGGCTGCGGTATTTGAACGCCGTTAGTGTTTTCTTGATAAGTTGCCTGCGTTTGAGGGGGATTAAGTTTCTGTCCAACAGAACGCTTGACAATAGAATATACTGGACATCCTCTATAGTTGGCAGTGTGATTACCACCACAGTTGCTACATTTTTTTACATTAGGGTCATTTTTTGACTTATCACACTGAACGGTACCATGTAGTTCTCCACATACGACACAAACAGGGGGTAAATAGCAGTATGCCCTAGTATGACCAAATTCTTGGCAGTTTAAACACTGAACGGGCCCATTTCTTTTGTGCGGCTCTTCTATCGTTATTTTCCTGTACAGGATGTATTTTAAGCTGTAAATGGGATGCGTTTCATTTTTTTTAGCTTAACGTCGCCGGGCTCTAACTCCACTCGAAATAGTGGTTGGGGATTTGTTTCCCTATTTTTAATATTTGTAACATTTTTAATTTTGAAACCCTTTTCTTCTAAAAATGTTTTTGTTTCGTCTGGGTCCACGCATGAGTCAATGCCCTTTATCACAACCTGCAGACCTTTGCTGCTTTCAAGCTGCAAAGTATTTTTGTTTCGTTAATATTACCACGCTTGATTGCAGCTACGTAAAACGAATTTTCACCTATCACCGATATTAAACTTTTTATTAGCTCACTTGAGTTTTGCTCTCTAAGATATATCGGGGGTGGCTTCGACGATTTTATGACGTTGGGTGTTTCAGAAGATTCATCCTCCAGAATTGCAAAACGATTTTGCGAGTTTATTCTATCAAAAGATGGAACTTTCGAGGCAGAGGCAACAGCTGAAGAGGCAGGGCTGCGACCACGTTTAAGCACTGTTATCTACTGTTACCTATCCATACCAACTTGCACTTGTGGTTTTTGACAACTTTTTTCTTGTTTGTTTAACATTGCGTCTATGTTTGGGATTATGGTAACAGTGGTAACGCTTGTATTGTTTTCTGTTGTTGTGTTTATTTCCACATTGCTTTCACTAGCATGAATATCATTTACTTTTGTTGTTGTTTCATTGTTATTACTCATATAGAGTTGTTTTTGTTTTTTTCACCGTTTTTTTATTTTTTTTTTTGACTGTGCTCTTTTTATTATGTATAATGTTGTTACACCGAGATAATAAAAGAAAAAAAGAATAAATATTTTTTTGCACAGATTATTTGCAAGTATGTATGTGCGTACATACATACATATGTAAGTATGTTTTTTTTTTACTTGTATTTTTTTTTTCTTAATTTTTTTATAGTTATTCTTTTGTTCACTTTTATATTGAGCGTCCAAATTCGCTTGTTACACTGATATTATTAATTAATTTATGTTAAAAAAAAAGAACCGTATGCGGAGTTAAAAGAAACACGTCTTTTCTCATCGAGCACGACCGACTGAATGAGTTAAGATATGTTGCATTGGTTTCCTATGTGGGTTCCACTTTCCCTGCTGCTATCTTATTTCAATTTAGTGGCTCAGAAAATTATACTGCAAAAAGTACACGAAAATGGGTGCAGCGGCTCTTAAGATATGCGATACTTAATATTGGCATCCTATGGAGGGTACCACTTCCCCTGTCCCTATCGAAAAAATAAGTACAATGACGCTTTTTGTGACGATTTAATTTAGTCAAATTTAACGATTTTCGAGAAATTCCTGGCAAATAAGGTTTCGATATCGGAAGGACAATTATATATAAAAATTGTACAGAATTTTATATTAAAGTAGTTACGCAAAGAAAAATAAATAAAATATCAAGATCTATTTCAGAAAAAGCTATGACTGGCCAAATTTTATTATATTATCATTTTATTATAATACTAGCATTAAAATATTCGTTACGGTGGTCGTTGAGAGCCATTATTTTCGATGTCGGTATGACAGCAACTAAAGTATTATTTACTGGCTATGGGGTTGGCGTAATGTAAAATATATCATATTCATTTTGGTGCGCTAGTGGGATGAACAAGGAGCAAATGATGTGCCTTCGCTATCCCATAAAAATGAATGATATCTGCCACTGGTAGTGTTAGAGCGGCTGAGAGATTTGCCTTGATGTTGTCAACTTCAGTAGAAAATTGTTTTGGAGTCAGAAGAACAGGGCTGATCCGACAATGATAGGTATCTGCTAACAAGTTAATCATAGACGTGCGCATTTTTTGTCAGTTATCTGTAATGATAGTTAACTGGATGCTAAGAGATAAGATAAGTTGCGATCGCTGGTTGCTATCATAATTGGTGAGGTTCTTAAGTCTACTGATTTTTAAGTTGAGCTTATCAAAATTATTTTGAGTATGAGCTTCATAAGATTAAGAGTAGAGTCGAAAAATTACGTTTGATTCCGCAACAGACCTTACAATTGGGCTTCGTTATTTTTTATACCGTTGATAGTATCGGTCATTTGTTCAGCATATTTTGAGTCCAGCATACCGAATAAGGAATTCGCTACATTTCCAACGAAATCTATTTGCGAGGTTTTCTAGGCCGCTTTCCCTTTCATCTTTGAAATTGTAAAAATGAGTTATTAGTCCGTTGCATTGAGTGTTGAGATGCGAGCGTTTGCAGGCTTTCATCAAAGCAGTTGTGCCTTTAATTAGAAGATGCAATTCATTATAAAATGGTTTCGAAGTATATGAGCAGTTTCCAATCTGATATGATTGGCTTCATTTTACCAATGTTTTCAAAATGTAACCCAGGACTGCTAGTGATCTGTGTATAAGTAACTTGTTGGCTTACCACTAGCTAACAGCATAAGCATGCTTGATGCGGTCAAGTTGCAACGCCTTGTAGGTGGCGAACTTTTGCTTGTGCTGTTGGATGCGCTGCTTCTTTTAAGAATTGAAGTGTTATCTGTACCCATGTTCTGTAACTCTGGTAAGAACTTCTCACATCGAAAACATGTGAAACAATATATTCCATCGTTTCTCGAAATGTGAGACAAAAGTGTGTCTGTAACTCATGTCGAAAACTATCAAAAGAGATTACGTCGTTACGTTATAAATGTCATAATATTCCACTCGAAGCCGATATGAAATTTGACTAAAATTAAAAAAATGTTCAACGACGGCGGCGAAAATACAACCGTCGGCTACACCAAAAAATGTAAAGTGTGACTTTAATGTTTGTGGATTACAAAATTGCTTTGAAAATATTCGTATATTTTTTAAAAATGTCAAAAGCAATATAATTAAAAATGAAAAAATCTGCCAAGAACAAAATACTTATCACTTCCGTGTTAATATTTATTGCATTTAGCATTTTTAATTAATTTTTTAATGTTAAAATTTTTTTCTCACCCCGTTTTTATGCGTGAGTTTATTTGACATTTCAAAGCGGGAACTTTCTCATAAAAATTTTACAGACACACTTTTTCAGTATGTTGGCGAGAAATTTCCTTACGTGACAGTTAGTACTCGCCAAAAATATTACAGACGCAGTTAAGTGAGAAAAACAGCGGTTTGTTTCAATTTATGGCATTTTTGTTTCATTTCTCACATTTCAATCGAAAAAATTCTCGCCGCAGGAGTTACAGAACATGGGCACTGGTCTTTCATTTTCAGCAACATTGTAATTGAGTATTGAAGTGTTATCTGGGTCTTGATTGTTAGCAGCAGAAGTTGGTGGTTCAAGAGGAAGAGGAGCTAATAAGTGGATTGCTCGATTAATGACACCGGTGGCCGTTTTGACCGTAGCCGTCCTGAACAACGCCGTCTAGCCCGGGGTATGTTTCGATTACTTTACCGAGCCGCCATGTCATGACAGGTGAATTCTCTTTTATTATTTCAATAGTGCCTATTTGAAGATTTGGAGATTTTGTTTGCCACTTGTTATGCTGCTGGAGTTTATTTAGGTATTCCTGAGTCCATCGTTTCCAGAACTGATGTTTTACGCGAGATACTAGTTCCCATCATTTTGAGAATGTTGTTGACGTTGATTGTGCCGTTGCATCCACTTGTGCTGTTAGCGGCTCTCTAATCAAGAAATGACCAGGTGTTAATGCGGCCTCATCATTCGGATTATTCGATAAGGGTGCTATTGGTCTTGGGTTTAGGATCGCTTCAACCTCTATGACCACGGTCTCCATTTCCTCGTAAGTCAGAGATGCGTTTGCGAGCTCTTTAACCAAAAGCTTTTTGGCTGATTTAACTGCGGCCTCCCAAAGTCCGCCGAAGTGCTGGGTACGCGGCGGAATAAAATGGAAATTTATGTTTTTACTTGCACATTCTCGTTGTATTGTTTCTTGTGCTTTTGTAGCAAATAAAGCATCTGACAATTCTACTAGTTGATTACGGGCGCCCACAAAGTTCGTTGCGTTGTGGCAATAAAGATTCTGACAGTTACCTCTACGACTTATAAATCTTTTAAGTGCCCCAATGAAAGCATCAGTTGTGAGGTCCGTTACTAATATTTACTAGATGAACAGCCTTTGTAGAAAAGCAACAGAAACCCGAAATGTACGCCTTTTGGGGTAGTTTTCCTCTTGTTTTAAAGTGCACCCATATTGGACCGCAGTAGTCGACTCCTGCATTGATGAAAGGCCTTGCTGGAGTCACCCTCGTCCCAGGCAAACTCCCCATGATTTGCTGAAGGAGTTTCGGTTTTGATCTTACGCAGTGGACGCATTTGTGGACAGTTTCGCGTGCAAAGTATTTTCCTCTGATTAGTCGAAGATTAGTCTACTTATTGTGCCGTTATAGGGCAGGAGCATTGGATGTTTTGCATCGAAAGCTAGCGTAGATGCTTCTAACCTGCCTCCAACTCTTAAAACTTTATTTTCATCTAAGAATGGTGAAACCCTTTTATCTGACTAGAACCCTTGAGTTCTTTCTCCCTTTGCAATTGTTGGATGTCATTCTTGGAGTTTAACTGCTGTGTAGTTCGAACAATGATAATGAGTGCGTCGTGAAGTTCAAAAGGTGTAAAGGCCAAACCATAATATGCATAGCCTTGCATAACCTACTGTCAAAAATTAACAAAAAGTCTTTCAAATGTATTTAAAGCAAGTTAGAGTGCTATATTCGGCTGTGCCGAATCTTTGATACCCTCCACCGACAGGAGTGGGCTCTATATGATAAATACATATATATTATTAATTAAGCTTCACAAAAACGAACGTCAGCATAAAAATTGGTTGCGGATTAGACCTGAATTAAATTATTGACCGACAATAAGAAAATGTTATTTGTTTCTTGTAAGAACTTTGAACTGGCTTGAGTAAAATATCATTATTCGTAACAGTTTTAGCCGTACTAAAATGAGTTTTAGGAGCGTTATTTGTATTGTACCTATGGTAAATTATGGACAAATCATCCCAAAATTCTGAAGACTGATTTCTGGTATTACAAAAAATAAATTAGAATAAATTTCAATACAGCAGTGTAATTAGTTTTAGCGTTAACAGTAAATTTCACAAACTTGCATGATAGTTTTTCTTGCCATATGAATTTAAGTAAAAAATTTCACCGCAATATCTATAAATCCCAAAGTGGGCTTTATTTGGTTTTAGGCGCAATAAACTATTTTCCGAGAGTAGGGTTTATATGGGGCCTATGATTTCTCGTCCTATAAAACTGTGACGCACCGAACTTCAATTTGATAGCATTATTTATTACGGTTTTAGCCGTACTAAACGGTTTTCCTGGAGTAGAGTTTATATGGGGCCTAGGGTAAATTATGGACCACTCTTCACGAAATTTGGCAATCTGATTTCTCGTCCTATAAAACTGTGACGTACCGAATTTCCATTTGATAGTATTATTTATTACGGTTTTAGGCGTACTAAACGGTTTTCCGGGAGTAGGGTTTATAAGGGGCCTAGTGTAAATTGTGGAACGATCTTCAAAAAATTTAACAGTTTGATTTGTGGTCGTATAAAACTGTGACGTACCAAATTTTAGTATGTTAGCATTATTTATTGCGGTTTTAGGCGTACTAAACTGTTTTCTGGGAGTAGGGTTTATATGGGGCCCAGTGTAAATTATGGACCGATCTTTAAAAAATTCTACATTGTGATTTCTGGTTCTATAAAACTGTGACGTACCAAATTTAAGTATGCTAGCGTTATTTATTGCGGTTTTAGGCGTACTAAACTGTTTTCCGCGAGAAGGGTTTATATGGGGCCTATGGTAAATTATGGACCGATCTTCACGAAATTTACCAGTATAATTTGCAGTCGTATGAAGCGTAAATCGTTTCTGTGGGGATGTTTTTAACCACTCCAAAATCTATGACATCTGGAACTTTTTGCTGATCAGTAGGCCAATATGTTGGTTCACCGCTCGCGACCACATTTAGATCTATTTTACGAATTGTGTTAAACAAAACACGACCCTTAGGCGTAATAAGTCGTGACCCCCAGAGAGTATGTTTAGCGTTATAATCGCCAGCAGCCAGGAAGCAGGGTCCTAATGCTTTGAAGTATTTATTATATTGGCTTTCTGATATTGAAAATCTAGGTGGTGAATATATTGATGAAATAACTAGGTTTCGATTTAATTCCTCAACGCAAATGGTCGTTGCTTGGAGATAATCTTCACGATGATCACACATTAAGTAGTGTTTTACTCGGTTTTTTATCAAAATGGCAGAACCTCCACAAGCTCTACCTCGAGGGTCCTTGGTATCATATAATATATAACCATTGATTTTAAACGTATTTCTCGAGGTCAGATGAGTTTCAGAAACCATCATAACATCGATTTGCTTATTTTTAAGGAAGTATTCTAGTTCATTTTTATGTTGGCGGATGCCGTTTGCGTTCCAAAAGCAAATTTTCAGACAGTTCATGGCTTATTTAGTACAGCTTGCAATAACATCGATTGCATTCTTAACATTTCTTGCATCATGTTACCCATTGTGTTGGTAAAATTGTTAACGGTTTGCACTAATGTTTCCATGGTTTTTTCTAGCCGAGTTAAATTAGAAGTGGGAATTTCGTCATTATTTGGTAAATCACCTTGCAATGGCATATGATTAGATTTTAAGACATTAGCGTACGAGGTTCTGTTATTATTTGGCTGCGGTATTTGAACGCCGTTAGTGTTTTCTTGATAAGTTGCCTGCGTTTGAGGGGGATTAAGTTTCTGTCCAACAGAACGCTTGACAATAGAATATACCGGACATCCTCTATAGTTGGCAGTGTGATTACCACCACAGTTGCTACATTTTTTTACATTAGGGTCATTTTTTGACTTATCACACTGAACGGTACCATGTAGTTCTCCACATACGACACAAACAGGGGGTAAATAGCAGTATGCCCTAGTATGACCAAATTCTTGGCAGTTTAAACACTGAACGGGCCCATTTCTTTTGTGCGGCTCTTCTATCGTTATTTTCCTGTACAGGATGTATTTTAAGCTGTAAATGGGATGCGTTTCATTTTTTTTAGCTTAACGTCGCCGGGCTCTAACTCCACTCGAAATAGTGGTTGGGGATTTGTTTCCCTATTTTTAATATTTGTAACATTTTTAATTTTGAAACCCTTTTCTTCTAAAAATGTTTTTGTTTCGTCTGGGTCCACGCATGAGTCAATGCCCTTTATCACAACCTGCAGACCTTTGCTGCTTTCAAGCTGCAAAGTATTTTTGTTTCGTTAATATTACCACGCTTGATTGCAGCTACGTAAAACGAATTTTCACCTATCACCGATATTAAACTTTTTATTAGCTCACTTGAGTTTTGCTCTCTAAGATATATCGGGGGTGGCTTCGACGATTTTATGACGTTGGGTGTTTCAGAAGATTCATCCTCCAGAATTGCAAAACGATTTTGCGAGTTTATTCTATCAAAAGATGGAACTTTCGAGGCAGAGGCAACAGCTGAAGAGGCAGGGCTGCGACCACGTTTAAGCACTGTTATCTACTGTTACCTATCCATACCAACTTGCACTTGTGGTTTTTGACAACTTTTTTCTTGTTTGTTTAACATTGCGTCTATGTTTGGGATTATGGTAACAGTGGTAACGCTTGTATTGTTTTCTGTTGTTGTGTTTATTTCCACATTGCTTTCACTAGCATGAATATCATTTACTTTTGTTGTTGTTTCATTGTTATTACTCATATAGAGTTGTTTTTGTTTTTTTAACCGTTTTTTTATTTTTTTTGTTGACTGTGCTCTTTTTATTATGTATAATGTTGTTACACCGAGATAATAAAAGAAAAAAAGAATAAATATTTTTTTGCACAGATTATTTGCAAGTATGTATGTGCGTACATACATACATATGTAAGTATGTTTTTTTTTTACTTGTATTTTTTTTTTCTTAATTTTTTTATAGTTATTCTTTTGTTCACTTTTATATTGAGCGTCCAAATTCGCTTGTTACACTGATATTATTAATTAATTTATGTTAAAAAAAAAGAACCGTATGCGGAGTTAAAAGAAACACGTCTTTTCTCATCGAGCACGACCGACTGAATGAGTTAAGATATGTAGCATTGGTTTCCTATGTGGGTTCCACTTTCCCTGCTGCTATCTTATTTCAATTTAGTGGCTCAGAAAATTATACTGCAAAAAGTACACGAAAATGGGTGCAGCGGCTCTTAAGATATGCGATACTTAATATTGGCATCCTATGGAGGGTACCACTTCCCCTGTCCCTATCGAAAAAATAAGTACAATGACGCTTTTTGTGACGATTTAATTTAGTCAAATTTAACGATTTTCGAGAAATTCCTGGCAAATAAGGTTTCGATATCGGAAGGACAATTATATATAAAAATTGTACAGAATTTTATATTAAAGTAGTTACGCAAAGAAAAATAAATAAAATATCAAGATCTATTTCAGAAAAAGCTATGACTGGCCAAATTTTATTATATTATCATTTTATTATAATACTAGCATTAAAATATTCGTTACGGTGGTCGTTGAGAGCCATTATTTTCGATGTCGGTATGACAGCAACTAAAGTATTATTTACTGGCTATGGGGTTGGCGTAATGTAAAATATATCATATTCATTTTGGTGCGCTAGTGGGATGAACAAGGAGCAAATGATGTGCCTTCGCTATCCCATAAAAATGAATGATATCTGCCACTGGTAGTGTTAGAGCGGCTGAGAGATTTGCCTTGATGTTGTCAACTTCAGTAGAAAATTGTTTTGGAGTCAGAAGAACAGGGCTGATCCGACAATGATAGGTATCTGCTAACAAGTTAATCATAGACGTGCGCATTTTTTGTCAGTTATCTGTAATGATAGTTAACTGGATGCTAAGAGATAAGATAAGTTGCGATCGCTGGTTGCTATCATAATTGGTGAGGTTCTTAAGTCTACTGATTTTTAAGTTGAGCTTATCAAAATTATTTTGAGTATGAGCTTCATAAGATTAAGAGTAGAGTCGAAAAATTACGTTTGATTCCGCAACAGACCTTACAATTGGGCTTCGTTATTTTTTATACCGTTGATAGTATCGGTCATTTGTTCAGCATATTTTGAGTCCAGCATACCGAATAAGGAATTCGCTACATTTCCAACGAAATCTATTTGCGAGGTTTTCTAGGCCGCTTTCCCTTTCATCTTTGAAATTGTAAAAATGAGTTATTAGTCCGTTGCATTGAGTGTTGAGATGCGAGCGTTTGCAGGCTTTCATCAAAGCAGTTGTGCCTTTAATTAGAAGATGCAATTCATTATAAAATGGTTTCGAAGTATATGAGCAGTTTCCAATCTGATATGATTGGCTTCATTTTACCAATGTTTTCAAAATGTAACCCAGGACTGCTAGTGATCTGTGTATAAGTAACTTGTTGGCTTACCACTAGCTAACAGCATAAGCATGCTTGATGCGGTCAAGTTGCAACGCCTTGTAGGTGGCGAACTTTTGCTTGTGCTGTTGGATGCGCTGCTTCTTTTAAGAATTGAAGTGTTATCTGTACCCATGTTCTGTAACTCTGGTAAGAACTTCTCACATCGAAAACATGTGAAACAATATATTCCATCGTTTCTCGAAATGTGAGACAAAAGTGTGTCTGTAACTCATGTCGAAAACTATCAAAAGAGATTACGTCGTTACGTTATAAATGTCATAATATTCCACTCGAAGCCGATATGAAATTTGACTAAAATTAAAAAAATGTTCAACGACGGCGGCGAAAATACAACCGTCGGCTACACCAAAAAATGTAAAGTGTGACTTTAATGTTTGTGGATTACAAAATTGCTTTGAAAATATTCGTATATTTTTTAAAAATGTCAAAAGCAATATAATTAAAAATGAAAAAATCTGCCAAGAACAAAATACTTATCACTTCCGTGTTAATATTTATTGCATTTAGCATTTTTAATTAATTTTTTAATGTTAAAATTTTTTTCTCACCCCGTTTTTATGCGTGAGTTTATTTGACATTTCAAAGCGGGAACTTTCTCATAAAAATTTTACAGACACACTTTTTCAGTATGTTGGCGAGAAATTTCCTTACGTGACAGTTAGTACTCGCCAAAAATATTACAGACGCAGTTAAGTGAGAAAAACAGCGGTTTGTTTCAATTTATGGCATTTTTGTTTCATTTCTCACATTTCAATCGAAAAAATTCTCGCCGCAGGAGTTACAGAACATGGGCACTGGTCTTTCATTTTCAGCAACATTGTAATTGAGTATTGAAGTGTTATCTGGGTCTTGATTGTTAGCAGCAGAAGTTGGTGGTTCAAGAGGAAGAGGAGCTAATAAGTGGATTGCTCGATTAATGACACCGGTGGCCGTTTTGACCGTAGCCGTCCTGAACAACGCCGTCTAGCCCGGGGTATGTTTCGATTACTTTACCGAGCCGCCATGTCATGACAGGTGAATTCTCTTTTATTATTTCAATAGTGCCTATTTGAAGATTTGGAGATTTTGTTTGCCACTTGTTATGCTGCTGGAGTTTATTTAGGTATTCCTGAGTCCATCGTTTCCAGAACTGATGTTTTACGCGAGATACTAGTTCCCATCATTTTGAGAATGTTGTTGACGTTGATTGTGCCGTTGCATCCACTTGTGCTGTTAGCGGCTCTCTAATCAAGAAATGACCAGGTGTTAATGCGGCCTCATCATTCGGATTATTCGATAAGGGTGCTATTGGTCTTGGGTTTAGGATCGCTTCAACCTCTATGACCACGGTCTCCATTTCCTCGTAAGTCAGAGATGCGTTTGCGAGCTCTTTAACCAAAAGCTTTTTGGCTGATTTAACTGCGGCCTCCCAAAGTCCGCCGAAGTGCTGGGTACGCGGCGGAATAAAATGGAAATTTATGTTTTTACTTGCACATTCTCGTTGTATTGTTTCTTGTGCTTTTGTAGCAAATAAAGCATCTGACAATTCTACTAGTTGATTACGGGCGCCCACAAAGTTCGTTGCGTTGTGGCAATAAAGATTCTGACAGTTACCTCTACGACTTATAAATCTTTTAAGTGCCCCAATGAAAGCATCAGTTGTGAGGTCCGTTACTAATATTTACTAGATGAACAGCCTTTGTAGAAAAGCAACAGAAACCCGAAATGTACGCCTTTTGGGGTAGTTTTCCTCTTGTTTTAAAGTGCACCCATATTGGACCGCAGTAGTCGACTCCTGCATTGATGAAAGGCCTTGCTGGAGTCACCCTCGTCCCAGGCAAACTCCCCATGATTTGCTGAAGGAGTTTCGGTTTTGATCTTACGCAGTGGACGCATTTGTGGACAGTTTCGCGTGCAAAGTATTTTCCTCTGATTAGTCGAAGATTAGTCTACTTATTGTGCCGTTATAGGGCAGGAGCATTGGATGTTTTGCATCGAAAGCTAGCGTAGATGCTTCTAACCTGCCTCCAACTCTTAAAACTTTATTTTCATCTAAGAATGGTGAAACCCTTTTATCTGACTAGAACCCTTGAGTTCTTTCTCCCTTTGCAATTGTTGGATGTCATTCTTGGAGTTTAACTGCTGTGTAGTTCGAACAATGATAATGAGTGCGTCGTGAAGTTCAAAAGGTGTAAAGGCCAAACCATAATATGCATAGCCTTGCATAACCTACTGTCAAAAATTAACAAAAAGTCTTTCAAATGTATTTAAAGCAAGTTAGAGTGCTATATTCGGCTGTGCCGAATCTTTGATACCCTCCACCGACAGGAGTGGGCTCTATATGATAAATACATATATATTATTAATTAAGCTTCACAAAAACGAACGTCAGCATAAAAATTGGTTGCGGATTAGACCTGAATTAAATTATTGACCGACAATAAGAAAATGTTATTTGTTTCTTGTAAGAACTTTGAACTGGCTTGAGTAAAATATCATTATTCGTAACAGTTTTAGCCGTACTAAAATGAGTTTTAGGAGCGTTATTTGTATTGTACCTATGGTAAATTATGGACAAATCATCCCAAAATTCTGAAGACTGATTTCTGGTATTACAAAAAATAAATTAGAATAAATTTCAATACAGCAGTGTAATTAGTTTTAGCGTTAACAGTAAATTTCACAAACTTGCATGATAGTTTTTCTTGCCATATGAATTTAAGTAAAAAATTTCACCGCAATATCTATAAATCCCAAAGTGGGCTTTATTTGGTTTTAGGCGCAATAAACTATTTTCCGAGAGTAGGGTTTATATGGGGCCTATGATTTCTCGTCCTATAAAACTGTGACGCACCGAACTTCAATTTGATAGCATTATTTATTACGGTTTTAGCCGTACTAAACGGTTTTCCTGGAGTAGAGTTTATATGGGGCCTAGGGTAAATTATGGACCACTCTTCACGAAATTTGGCAATCTGATTTCTCGTCCTATAAAACTGTGACGTACCGAATTTCCATTTGATAGTATTATTTATTACGGTTTTAGGCGTACTAAACGGTTTTCCGGGAGTAGGGTTTATAAGGGGCCTAGTGTAAATTGTGGAACGATCTTCAAAAAATTTAACAGTTTGATTTGTGGTCGTATAAAACTGTGACGTACCAAATTTTAGTATGTTAGCATTATTTATTGCGGTTTTAGGCGTACTAAACTGTTTTCTGGGAGTAGGGTTTATATGGGGCCCAGTGTAAATTATGGACCGATCTTTAAAAAATTCTACATTGTGATTTCTGGTTCTATAAAACTGTGACGTACCAAATTTAAGTATGCTAGCGTTATTTATTGCGGTTTTAGGCGTACTAAACTGTTTTCCGCGAGAAGGGTTTATATGGGGCCTATGGTAAATTATGGACCGATCTTCACGAAATTTACCAGTATAATTTGCAGTCGTATGAAGCGTAAATCGTTTCTGTGGGGATGTTTTTAACCACTCCAAAATCTATGACATCTGGAACTTTTTGCTGATCAGTAGGCCAATATGTTGGTTCACCGCTCGCGACCACATTTAGATCTATTTTACGAATTGTGTTAAACAAAACACGACCCTTAGGCGTAATAAGTCGTGACCCCCAGAGAGTATGTTTAGCGTTATAATCGCCAGCAGCCAGGAAGCAGGGTCCTAATGCTTTGAAGTATTTATTATATTGGCTTTCTGATATTGAAAATCTAGGTGGTGAATATATTGATGAAATAACTAGGTTTCGATTTAATTCCTCAACGCAAATGGTCGTTGCTTGGAGATAATCTTCACGATGATCACACATTAAGTAGTGTTTTACTCGGTTTTTTATCAAAATGGCAGAACCTCCACAAGCTCTACCTCGAGGGTCCTTGGTATCATATAATATATAACCATTGATTTTAAACGTATTTCTCGAGGTCAGATGAGTTTCAGAAACCATCATAACATCGATTTGTTTATTTTTAAGGAAGTATTCTAGTTCATTTTTATGTTGGCGGATGCCGTTTGCGTTCCAAAAGCAAATTTTCAGACAGTTCATGGCTTATTTAGTACAGCTTGCAATAACATCGATTGCATTCTTAACATTTCTTGCATCATGTTACCCATTGTGTTGGTAAAATTGTTAACGGTTTGCACTAATGTTTCCATGGTTTTTTCTAGCCGAGTTAAATTAGAAGTGGGAATTTCGTCATTATTTGGTAAATCACCTTGCAATGGCATATGATTAGATTTTAAGACATTAGCGTACGAGGTTCTGTTATTATTTGGCTGCGGTATTTGAACGCCGTTAGTGTTTTCTTGATAAGTTGCCTGCGTTTGAGGGGGATTAAGTTTCTGTCCAACAGAACGCTTGACAATAGAATATACCGGACATCCTCTATAGTTGGCAGTGTGATTACCACCACAGTTGCTACATTTTTTTACATTAGGGTCATTTTTTGACTTATCACACTGAACGGTACCATGTAGTTCTCCACATACGACACAAACAGGGGGTAAATAGCAGTATGCCCTAGTATGACCAAATTCTTGGCAGTTTAAACACTGAACGGGCCCATTTCTTTTGTGCGGCTCTTCTATCGTTATTTTCCTGTACAGGATGTATTTTAAGCTGTAAATGGGATGCGTTTCATTTTTTTTAGCTTAACGTCGCCGGGCTCTAACTCCACTCGAAATAGTGGTTGGGGATTTGTTTCCCTATTTTTAATATTTGTAACATTTTTAATTTTGAAACCCTTTTCTTCTAAAAATGTTTTTGTTTCGTCTGGGTCCACGCATGAGTCAATGCCCTTTATCACAACCTGCAGACCTTTGCTGCTTTCAAGCTGCAAAGTATTTTTGTTTCGTTAATATTACCACGCTTGATTGCAGCTACGTAAAACGAATTTTCACCTATCACCGATATTAAACTTTTTATTAGCTCACTTGAGTTTTGCTCTCTAAGATATATCGGGGGTGGCTTCGACGATTTTATGACGTTGGGTGTTTCAGAAGATTCATCCTCCAGAATTGCAAAACGATTTTGCGAGTTTATTCTATCAAAAGATGGAACTTTCGAGGCAGAGGCAACAGCTGAAGAGGCAGGGCTGCGACCACGTTTAAGCACTGTTATCTACTGTTACCTATCCATACCAACTTGCACTTGTGGTTTTTGACAACTTTTTTCTTGTTTGTTTAACATTGCGTCTATGTTTGGGATTATGGTAACAGTGGTAACGCTTGTATTGTTTTCTGTTGTTGTGTTTATTTCCACATTGCTTTCACTAGCATGAATATCATTTACTTTTGTTGTTGTTTCATTGTTATTACTCATATAGAGTTGTTTTTGTTTTTTTCACCGTTTTTTTATTTTTTTTGTTGACTGTGCTCTTTTTATTATGTATAATGTTGTTACACCGAGATAATAAAAGAAAAAAAGAATAAATATTTTTTTGCACAGATTATTTGCAAGTATGTATGTGCGTACATACATGTTTTTTTTTTTACTTGTATTTTTTTTTTCTTAATTTTTTTATAGTTATTCTTTTGTTCACTTTTATATTGAGCGTCCAAATTCGCTTGTTACACTGATATTATTAATTAATTTATGTTAAAAAAAAAGAACCGTATGCGGAGTTAAAAGAAACACGTCTTTTCTCATCGAGCACGACCGACTGAATGAGTTAAGATATGTAGCATTGGTTTCCTATGTGGGTTCCACTTTCCCTGCTGCTATCTTATTTCAATTTAGTGGCTCAGAAAATTATACTGCAAAAAGTACACGAAAATGGGTGCAGCGGCTCTTAAGATATGCGATACTTAATATTGGCATCCTATGGAGGGTACCACTTCCCCTGTCCCTATCGAAAAAATAAGTACAATGACGCTTTTTGTGACGATTTAATTTAGTCAAATTTAACGATTTTCGAGAAATTCCTGGCAAATAAGGTTTCGATATCGGAAGGACAATTATATATAAAAATTGTACAGAATTTTATATTAAAGTAGTTACGCAAAGAAAAATAAATAAAATATCAAGATCTATTTCAGAAAAAGCTATGACTGGCCAAATTTTATTATATTATCATTTTATTATAATACTAGCATTAAAATATTCGTTACGGTGGTCGTTGAGAGCCATTATTTTCGATGTCGGTATGACAGCAACTAAAGTATTATTTACTGGCTATGGGGTTGGCGTAATGTAAAATATATCATATTCATTTTGGTGCGCTAGTGGGATGAACAAGGAGCAAATGATGTGCCTTCGCTATCCCATAAAAATGAATGATATCTGCCACTGGTAGTGTTAGAGCGGCTGAGAGATTTGCCTTGATGTTGTCAACTTCAGTAGAAAATTGTTTTGGAGTCAGAAGAACAGGGCTGATCCGACAATGATAGGTATCTGCTAACAAGTTAATCATAGACGTGCGCATTTTTTGTCAGTTATCTGTAATGATAGTTAACTGGATGCTAAGAGATAAGATAAGTTGCGATCGCTGGTTGCTATCATAATTGGTGAGGTTCTTAAGTCTACTGATTTTTAAGTTGAGCTTATCAAAATTATTTTGAGTATGAGCTTCATAAGATTAAGAGTAGAGTCGAAAAATTACGTTTGATTCCGCAACAGACCTTACAATTGGGCTTCGTTATTTTTTATACCGTTGATAGTATCGGTCATTTGTTCAGCATATTTTGAGTCCAGCATACCGAATAAGGAATTCGCTACATTTCCAACGAAATCTATTTGCGAGGTTTTCTAGGCCGCTTTCCCTTTCATCTTTGAAATTGTAAAAATGAGTTATTAGTCCGTTGCATTGAGTGTTGAGATGCGAGCGTTTGCAGGCTTTCATCAAAGCAGTTGTGCCTTTAATTAGAAGATGCAATTCATTATAAAATGGTTTCGAAGTATATGAGCAGTTTCCAATCTGATATGATTGGCTTCATTTTACCAATGTTTTCAAAATGTAACCCAGGACTGCTAGTGATCTGTGTATAAGTAACTTGTTGGCTTACCACTAGCTAACAGCATAAGCATGCTTGATGCGGTCAAGTTGCAACGCCTTGTAGGTGGCGAACTTTTGCTTGTGCTGTTGGATGCGCTGCTTCTTTTAAGAATTGAAGTGTTATCTGTACCCATGTTCTGTAACTCTGGTAAGAACTTCTCACATCGAAAACATGTGAAACAATATATTCCATCGTTTCTCGAAATGTGAGACAAAAGTGTGTCTGTAACTCATGTCGAAAACTATCAAAAGAGATTACGTCGTTACGTTATAAATGTCATAATATTCCACTCGAAGCCGATATGAAATTTGACTAAAATTAAAAAAATGTTCAACGACGGCGGCGAAAATACAACCGTCGGCTACACCAAAAAATGTAAAGTGTGACTTTAATGTTTGTGGATTACAAAATTGCTTTGAAAATATTCGTATATTTTTTAAAAATGTCAAAAGCAATATAATTAAAAATGAAAAAATCTGCCAAGAACAAAATACTTATCACTTCCGTGTTAATATTTATTGCATTTAGCATTTTTAATTAATTTTTTAATGTTAAAATTTTTTTCTCACCCCGTTTTTATGCGTGAGTTTATTTGACATTTCAAAGCGGGAACTTTCTCATAAAAATTTTACAGACACACTTTTTCAGTATGTTGGCGAGAAATTTCCTTACGTGACAGTTAGTACTCGCCAAAAATATTACAGACGCAGTTAAGTGAGAAAAACAGCGGTTTGTTTCAATTGGCATTTTTGTTTCATTTCTCACATTTCAATCGAAAAAATTCTCGCCGCAGGAGTTACAGAACATGGGCACTGGTCTTTCATTTTCAGCAACATTGTAATTGAGTATTGAAGTGTTATCTGGGTCTTGATTGTTAGCAGCAGAAGTTGGTGGTTCAAGAGGAAGAGGAGCTAATAAGTGGATTGCTCGATTAATGACACCGGTGGCCGTTTTGACCGTAGCCGTCCTGAACAACGCCGTCTAGCCCGGGGTATGTTTCGATTACTTTACCGAGCCGCCATGTCATGACAGGTGAATTCTCTTTTATTATTTCAATAGTGCCTATTTGAAGATTTGGAGATTTTGTTTGCCACTTGTTATGCTGCTGGAGTTTATTTAGGTATTCCTGAGTCCATCGTTTCCAGAACTGATGTTTTACGCGAGATACTAGTTCCCATCATTTTGAGAATGTTGTTGACGTTGATTGTGCCGTTGCATCCACTTGTGCTGTTAGCGGCTCTCTAATCAAGAAATGACCAGGTGTTAATGCGGCCTCATCATTCGGATTATTCGATAAGGGTGCTATTGGTCTTGGGTTTAGGATCGCTTCAACCTCTATGACCACGGTCTCCATTTCCTCGTAAGTCAGAGATGCGTTTGCGAGCTCTTTAACCAAAAGCTTTTTGGCTGATTTAACTGCGGCCTCCCAAAGTCCGCCGAAGTGCTGGGTACGCGGCGGAATAAAATGGAAATTTATGTTTTTACTTGCACATTCTCGTTGTATTGTTTCTTGTGCTTTTGTAGCAAATAAAGCATCTGACAATTCTACTAGTTGATTACGGGCGCCCACAAAGTTCGTTGCGTTGTGGCAATAAAGATTCTGACAGTTACCTCTACGACTTATAAATCTTTTAAGTGCCCCAATGAAAGCATCAGTTGTGAGGTCCGTTACTAATATTTACTAGATGAACAGCCTTTGTAGAAAAGCAACAGAAACCCGAAATGTACGCCTTTTGGGGTAGTTTTCCTCTTGTTTTAAAGTGCACCCATATTGGACCGCAGTAGTCGACTCCTGCATTGATGAAAGGCCTTGCTGGAGTCACCCTCGTCTCAGGCAAACTCCCCATGATTTGCTGAAGGAGTTTCGGTTTTGATCTTACGCAGTGGACGCATTTGTGGACAGTTTCGCGTGCAAAGTATTTTCCTCTGATTAGTCGAAGATTAGTCTACTTATTGTGCCGTTATAGGGCAGGAGCATTGGATGTTTTGCATCGAAAGCTAGCGTAGATGCTTTTAACCTGCCTCCAACTCTTAAAACTTTATTTTCATCTAAGAATGGTGAAACCCTTTTATCTGA
The DNA here is from genome assembly GCA_943735925.1 of Pollenia amentaria. NCBI lineage: Eukaryota > Metazoa > Arthropoda > Insecta > Diptera > Polleniidae > Pollenia > Pollenia amentaria. The sequence continues at coordinate 101,512,492 of OX031009.1, forward strand.
CTAGAACCCTTGAGTTCTTTCTCCCTTTGCAATTGTTGGATGTCATTCTTGGAGTTTAACTGCTGTGTAGTTCGAACAATGATAATGAGGGCGTCGTGAAGTTCAAAAGGTGTAAAGGCCAAACCATAATATGCATAGCCTTGCATAACCTACTGTCAAAAATTAACAAAAAGTCTTTCAAATGTATTTAAAGCAAGTTAGAGTGCTATATTCGGCTGTGCCGAATCTTTGATACCCTCCACCGACAGGAGTGGGCTCTATATGATAAATACATATATATTATTAATTAAGCTTCACAAAAACGAACGTCAGCATAAAAATTGGTTGCGGATTAGACCTGAATTAAATTATTGACCGACAATAAGAAAATGTTATTTGTTTCTTGTAAGAACTTTGAACTGGCTTGAGTAAAATATCATTATTCGTAACAGTTTTAGCCGTACTAAAATGAGTTTTAGGAGCGTTATTTGTATTGTACCTATGGTAAATTATGGACAAATCATCCCAAAATTCTGAAGACTGATTTCTGGTATTACAAAAAATAAATTAGAATAAATTTCAATACAGCAGTGTAATTAGTTTTAGCGTTAACAGTAAATTTCACAAACTTGCATGATAGTTTTTCTTGCCATATGAATTTAAGTAAAAAATTTCACCGCAATATCTATAAATCCCAAAGTGGGCTTTATTTGGTTTTAGGCGCAATAAACTATTTTCCGAGAGTAGGGTTTATATGGGGCCTATGATTTCTCGTCCTATAAAACTGTGACGCACCGAACTTCAATTTGATAGCATTATTTATTACGGTTTTAGCCGTACTAAACGGTTTTCCTGGAGTAGAGTTTATATGGGGCCTAGGGTAAATTATGGACCACTCTTCACGAAATTTGGCAATCTGATTTCTCGTCCTATAAAACTGTGACGTACCGAATTTCCATTTGATAGTATTATTTATTACGGTTTTAGGCGTACTAAACGGTTTTCCGGGAGTAGGGTTTATAAGGGGCCTAGTGTAAATTGTGGAACGATCTTCAAAAAATTTAACAGTTTGATTTGTGGTCGTATAAAACTGTGACGTACCAAATTTTAGTATGTTAGCATTATTTATTGCGGTTTTAGGCGTACTAAACTGTTTTCTGGGAGTAGGGTTTATATGGGGCCTAGTGTAAATTATGGACCGATCTTTAAAAAATTCTACATTGTGATTTCTGGTTCTATAAAACTGTGACGTACCAAATTTAAGTATGCTAGCGTTATTTATTGCGGTTTTAGGCGTACTAAACTGTTTTCCGCGAGAAGGGTTTATATGGGGCCTATGGTAAATTATGGACCGATCTTCACGAAATTTACCAGTATAATTTGCAGTCGTATGAAGCGAATTCGTGCAAAATTTTATGTCATTCCGTGCATTATTCCACCATTTATGTTAGTTTTTGTATCAAAATTATCAATTTTTTTTGGGAAGTGGTTCCACATTTTGATTTATAGTTCTGATCCTACTTAACCGATGTTGCTGGATTTCAATCCCAAACTGCTTAGGATAACTACAAGCAATTTGAGATCAAGTTTGTTCTTTTCTTTTGCGTTTTTCGAGAGTGAGCGTGTTTTCAACAGACGGACAGACAGACGGACATGGCTAAATCGACTTAGAATTACTCAAGGACCCAGAATATATATACTTTATGGGGTCTTAGATGTATAATAAAAAAGTTTCACACGGAATGACAAACTTAGTATACCCTCATTCACCACAGTGGTGGTGGAGGCTATAAAAACAAAAACAAAATAAAAAAACATTTGATTCTGTACGGAATGTGCGATCAGTTTCGCACTTTGCTTAAGCAAATGACAATTTCATAAAACTTAACAAAACGTTTCCTTAAGTTTAATATGGTTTGCCTCATATGATTTACATGTATTCGCACATTTGCTGAAGCTAACTTAAGAACATTATGGTTGCGACTTAAGAGTCGGCCGAACTTGGCGTCCTGCCTTGCTACTTTTGGCGTTTTCAATAAATCTTAGAACGTATCCCACAATTCGTTGACGAGTTTTTAACGAATTTCGGTGGTTTATACTGTGCCACGGGTCTTCATCATCCACCAAAACGAGTAAGTTGTGAGGGGTCTGCTTCTTTTCAATTATCGTAGCGTCCGACTCTAGGCAAAAAGTAGGTGGCCAATGGTTTTCATTTCCTTGAACAAAAAGTGGCCCATACTTCCATTTGGGTGAGTGCTGTAACTGTTGTGGGTCCAGTCCTCTAGAAATTATATCTGCAGGGTTGTTTTTGGAACTCACATGCCGCCATTGTTCAGGTAACGTACTTTCTTGTATTGGAGCTATACGATTCGCAACGAAGGTATGAAATGATGACCACGAATTGATCCATGAAAACACGATTTTCGAGTCGGTCCAGTAGAATGTTGGTGTGTAACTCATATCGATATCGTGTTTAACCCTTGCAACCAGGTTAGCTCTTAACTGAGCAGCACATAGTTCCAGCCAGCAGGCAACGCCTGCTGTTTAAGTTTAGCTACCCGAGACTTTACACATAGCAAGTATACAATCAGCGTGTTGTTTGGTAAGTATTGCTGCCCCATCTGCCTTTTCTGAAGCATCAGTAAATACATGATGTTTTGTTTTGTTGGCAACAGCACCCTTATATATATATATGTCAATGAACTTGAAAGTTTTCAAGTTCAATCAGATTGCTTCGGAAATTTCGCCAGGGAGAGTCGAATTCCAAAGGCACCGCTTCGTCTCATGAGAGATTCAATGTCCACAACTCCTGGAAAACAGTTTTGCCCTGACGACTACTAAGGACAAGAGGCGTAGGGGATCAAAAATCCGTGCCAAATCTGAGGTGACTGTCATTTAGGTCACAGCCTGGATTGGTTGGATGTTGACCTTTGATTTTGGGCTGGTCGCATTTGGGAAGCCAAGCCAATCCTAATGTTTAAGTGTAGTCGGGTTCATCTGACAAGTCGAGGCTGACTTCTTGATAATATTCCGGGATATTGCGGAGCAGTATGATTGGCGCACCACTTCCGTAGATGAAATCCGTACATTGCCATGACTTGTTGCAGTTGGCGTTGAGTTTCTATTGCTACGTTCAAGTTATCTGCTCCACCCAATCCATTGTCAACATAAAAATTCTTCTCCAAAAAACCTGCCAACTACCCGTCTCCACTATCCATCAACTTGGTAAGAACATCATGTCGCACATGAATTCTACTCGTGTAGACTGTTCATGTTCATGTTCCGTCCATGTGCTGCCATCGTTGGCTAAACATATGTCTTAGAAACCATGTTCGCCATGATGGTCGCCCTACAATGTCATTTTCTGTCTACAACCAAACGCACAACAACAAAAATTGTGGTAACCTAGCATTTACACATGCCACTGCCAGTTCGAAAAACTCAATACACTCACGATTTTTTACTAATACACTCACATTTTTCGCAATGGCAGCTCCAGTGGCAGCAAAAATTGCATGCGAGTGGAAATTTGGCACTTGCATGCCACTAAATGTCAAAACGATCAGCAATGTTACCCTGTTCAATATTTAATGCAAATCGACTGGATTGTTGTCGAACTGTAATTAAAGTTTTAACTGTTAAATGCATTTTTATGATTAATTTGTAGTAACGGGCGTTAAAATAAGTAAGTTTCCTAATTATAGAGCATTAATTTTGCTAATATAAATAAATGTAAACTATTTCCCCAAAACTAAAACTATGTGATGAAGTCGGCAACTCTTTTTTTGTTTTCTGGTACTTTTTTTTTAATTTGAGATGTAAACAAATTATCTCAAGTTGACGCTTCGACGACATTTTGAAAATGAACTGGCAGTGGCATGTGTAAACAGAAACGCAAATGGCATGAAATTCGACTATTTCGAACACTTTTTCGCTTATAATATGTATAGAACAGTGGCATGCCACTACTTGCATGTGTAAAGGCAACGTAAATCAGAACATGAACAGCAACACATATGCGCCACATGCAAGAACATGAACAAATAAGTACCGTTACTCTGCTGGAGTTATGTTCATGTCTTGTTCAAATCGATAGAGAATGGAAACGTGAAGTAAAGGAAAGTGCATCTTATTGTCATGGATTATTTCTATCAAGCATCGGATTGCTAGGTATGGTGCTGGCTTGGTTCCATAGTGACGGTATTTAATTTAAATAGCTAATGGGCTCAGTGACATTTTTTCGCCACAGAATTATCTGGTATTGCCTGTCCTTTGGTGATATATTTTTTCAATATCTGTCGTGAACACAAAACCGTAAACAGCTCATTTTGTAGTGGTGGTCCGGTGTGCAGAATATCATGGAAAGATTTTCCTGAGGATGATTTTGAAACCGCTCGCAGTTTGGAGGTGCGGCTCTCAGGGCGCAGCACACAGTGGTGAGGAGTGAAATATGTATACCCTTTTACGTCGTCTACGCTGATTTTCGTCATGTGATCCAAATTTTCATAGTCGCTCATGAACTGTGTGTATTGTTCTTTCAAATAAACGTCTTTTGATAATCGTCGTTGCAATGAGAGAAATCGATCGAAAGCAATGTTATGTGATTCTCCCAAGGCAGATGTTTCCGTACAAAACTAAAGTCGTACAGTAAACCTTCCATCTTTTTTACGTGTGGTGTGCTGATTAAAGTGTGCCTCACATTGTGCGCCATATGGTGACAATGGTTGTTGCGAGCTCTCGATCTCTACAAGTTTCCAAAATCGTTCGATAGCCATATTCATTTTATCATCTTCAGTCAATGTCCCACATATCGACTGGAGACCTTTCCTGAAACTATCCAGCTAAAGGCTGTATTTTGCAGCCTTGTTACTAATCGTTCCGTGATGACGTTGACTTGCGATCCTGAGTCAAGAATTGCCTTGCATTCAGTTTGCAAACCGTTTGCCTTGACATTTACCAATGCCGTTCTTAGCAAAACATAGGGTCGTTGGACTGTAGAGCTTACTGCCACACTGGCAGCTTCTATTATTGATGAAGTGACAAGAGATATCGGGTTTTCTGCTGGTTCAGTACAAGGCGTTGTTGATGATGTCGAAGGTTTGTGCTGTTCTTTGGTTGAATTAGCAGACTTTTTAGCAGAATTACTTTGCTTTGTGGATGTTAAATTAATTTGTGGAGGTTGGTCCAAGTGGACTAATGTGTGGTGCAGTTTCCCGCATTTTTGTCAGCGGCCTGAAACGGTACACCTTTTAGTAGGATGAGTGTTGTATAAGCAGTTTACGCATAATTTGTGCTTCTGTGCAAGGTTAAGACGGTTTGCTAGGCTAAGCGTTATGAATTCCTTGCATCGGTATAATATGTGAAATTCTCGCTTGCAAACTATGCATTGGCGGAATTCGCGATGAGGTAGAGCGGTAAGCGTGCAAGTTTTAATATTGTGGACAGAAGTTATCTCCTTATGTCCCATTGCCTCAAGGGTGTGGAAATAGTTCTCAAGGAAAGTGAGAAAGTGGCTGATGGTTTGTAGTTCCTTCGGGTTGGAGATCGATTGTTCATTTTGAGTATGAATTGTTTTGTCCACCTTCTTTACCAAGAGATAAAGTAGAAGAGGATCCCACGAGGCAATCTGGATTCCCAAATTAGAGAGGGAGGCCAAACATTCTTTGGTTGTGTCGTGCAATCGCTTGATGGCGCTTAACGTGCTGGCGCCAGATGGTTGGTCGACTAGTCTCTGAACTGCTGTTGCCACCATAATTATCTTATTATTATAGCGGTCTTCCAGCAACTGCCGTGCCGCTTGGTAATTTTCTTCAGTAACCGCAAGATGATTTATTAGATTTGCTGCTTCACCAAAGACGTTAGTTTTTAAGTACCACATCTTATGGGCATCAGACATCCGTTGCTCATGTACAATTCCAAGGATGCCCACTTCATGTAATCACCATCAAATTTGGTGATGGCGATTGTGGGTAATGGTAATGCGGATGGTCTAGCAATGGTTTCTTTGGTTAAGATTTGGGATTTTATGTTGTGGTGGTCTGCATTATGTCATAGTAGGACCCTTCTCTACCAGGGTCCAACTATATACTTTATGGGATCTAATATGAATATTAAAAAAGTTTCACAAGGAATGGCAAACTGCAGTTTCGAACCTTCACTTGATACGCACATATACATACGCAACCAAATGTGGAAGTAGAACTCAATATGTTAAGTTTGTTTATTCTTTAAACGTTAATTTGTTGTCATGTCGTCACCTCAGAGTTATTTAAGCACATACATATTGTTACGAAAGTTTAGTGAAGAATAAGTTTAGTTTATTAGTAATTTTATTAGTTTAAAATGTTATTGTATAAGTTTCGCATATTTTTAATGTAAACCCACTGTACAGAATTTTCTAGTACAAATGTAATGTTATGATTGTTATAGATAAATGTATAACATAATAGTGTTGAGATTATCTTTAACCCATAAAGTATGCTTTAGTTTATTGATGTATAAATCAATTTTAATTCAGCCACAGTGTTAATGCATAATGATATTCGCTGTAAGATAATAAAATCTCGATTCGCCCAGAAATGTCGAAAATGTTACAGACATTTCGACGAGTAGAATGATCTAGAGACATCTAGATGTCAGCGAACAGAGTATAAATACTCTCGAAGGTTGGCATCGATAATCAGTATTAGTACGATTATTTAAGTGTGTACATCGCAATTATAGGTGGTAAAATTGACTAAGTTCTAAATAAAGTGGCGTGAATAGTTTATAGTACAGCTATAAAGTAAAGTGTTAAAGTAAAGTTGCAATAAAAGAACTCAAGAGGTTTATTATAAAGGAAATAAACCAAAAAAATGTTATTGAAAAGGCAGTAACGTAACAATTGGTTTCAGAAGTGAAATTGCAAAAATAAAATAAATTTCTAAAAAAAAAAAAAATAAAAAAAAAAATAGCAATGAAATTTGAAGAACTTAAAGTGGACCAGCTCAAGAAAGAGTTGAGCAAATTAGATCTACCAACTGCAGGAAATAAAGCAGAGCTGAAGAAGAGGTTAATAGATGAATTCGAGCGACGCAATATTGGCATTGGTAGCCACGAATTCGAGGATAAAGAAGAAATAGAGGTATGTACACGTGCAGTTGCTAGCAGTATGGATTTAAATACAATGTTTGCCGCTATGATGGAGCAAATGAAGAAAATATCTGAAGATAATTCCAGAAGTATGGCTGAAACTTCTAGAAAAATTGACGACAATTCCAGAAGTATGGTGATGATGATAAAAGAAAATTCGAGCGATATTCTAGCTGAAACTTCTCGAAAAATGGACGAAACTTCTAGAAAAATGGAAGAGAAATCGAGCACCATCCTAGCCGAAATTCAAGAGAATTCTAGAATAACAAACGAAAAGCTTCGGGAGATTTCTAGTGAAATAAATGAAAGAGTAAATGAAATGGAAATAGAATTCAACCAGAAGCTGTCTGATGTAAAAACGCAAGTCACCGATGTAAAAACGGTTTGTGATGAAAAACTACACCATCTGGAGGCAAAAGTAAATAACATTCAATGCCATGAGGCAGCTGTACGAGTTTTGCCAGAAGTCTCGAGTAGAATAAAGGCCCCTTGTTTTGATGGTAGTGTTCCATATAATGTTTTTAAGTTCCAGTTTGATACAGTGGCTAACAGAAATGCATGGAACAATGATGAAAAGGCCATAGAGTTAATTCTTGCTTTAAAGGGGACTACGGCTGAAATTCTAGAAAGCGTTCCAACTAGTTGCAGAAATTATAACGACATTATGGTAGCACTGCAACGTAAGTATGGTGGTGAACACAGAAAAGAGATATACAAAATGGAGTTGCGTGGCAGAGTGCAAAAGGCAAACGAAACTTTACAGGATTTTGCACTCGAGACAGAGCGTTTGGTCCAGCTTACGTATCCTGGGGAAAATCATCCATTTTTGGATAATTTTAAAACGGAGGCATTTGTAAACGGTATTCGGGATGCAGATATAAAAATTGCGGTATGTACATCACCAAAGTCTACATTTGCAGAGACTGTTTCATTTGCCCTAGCCCAGGAAACCGCCAGAATTATTTCAAGACCACAAATAGGCAAGGTGCGAAGGCTCGATGTGACCACCAATGGTGAAAGGGATATTGTGCAATATATAAAAGAGGCAGTTATTGAAGCTTTAAGCGAGAAGCAAAGTAAAACTAAAGTAAAATGCTTTAATTGCGGAAAGATTGGTCACATGCAGAAAAAAAGAGCAATAGAAGTGTTACAACATGTGGTTACATCGATGGCAAAGAGCGCATTTTGACTATCGACACTGGTGCAGGATTTTCCATTATCAGGCCTGACATGGTAAGCGGAGCTGTCGAACCACTAAGCGGAGTAAGCTTGCGAACAGCAACAGGTGAGCCTGCTACTGTCTATGGAAAAACACGTGTGGTGTTAAGAATTGATGATATAGTCACTTTTCATGAGTTTCTTGTGGCTGACATTGTAGACGAAGTACTGATTGGCGCAGATTTTATGATTCGTCAAAACATAAGTTTGGATATGGGAAAACACATCATGTATTTGGGTGATGTTGAAATACCCCTTGATCTTGGGTATGGAAGTGAGGCTCGTGTGGGACAGCTTGTACTCGTCCGAAATCGTCAGCTCGCAGAAAAATTGATAAACGTGGAAAAGCGGTTGCTTATGTAAGACAGCTAAGTAAATTGGAGGATAGGCATTATACGGAGTCCGATAGAAGGAAAAGCATCAGTGCAGCTTGCTTATTGCAGGTAGAGCCCAGTAAAGACTGGATAGCGGCGCAAAGAAGTGATCCTGTGTTTGCTAAAATTATGACGGGACAAAATGGCAGGTAGAAGACCAACTTCTGAAGAAATTGCATCGGATGGTCCACTGATGAAAGCATATTGGGTACAGTGGAATAGTCTTCGAATGGCAAATGGTTGCCTATACCGAACATGGGAGAGCGCCAATGGCAAGGCAGTTAAAAGCCTAATGGTTGTGCCGTCTACTAAGGTATGTGTAGTGGTGCGGAAAATTCATCACGGCACTAGTGGAGATCACCTAAGTGTAAGGAAAACCGTAGAAAGGTTGAAGGAACGTTTCTACTGGGTTGGATGTAAACAAGCCGTGAAGGACTGGATATTAAGGTGCAAAAAGTGTGTTGCAGCCAGGGGTACAAGTGGAAGTTGTGCACCGCTCCAGCAGTGCAACTCTGGTGCACTTAATGGACAAGAAGATAATGAGGTATCTTCCTTGGATCGGAGAAGTCCTTACGAACTTCGTAAGTACGAACGTGTGAGCACTAATTTGTCCAGATATGATCGGGCGGTGAACTCCAAGGGCAAAAATGAAAGTTGTTCATTTGGAACGATTAGCCCCTTATGGAAGAGGTGATTCTGAGCCTATTCGGGACGAACAGGCTTAAGTGGGGGGCAGTGTTACGAAAGTAACTTTAGTTAAGAATAAATTTAGTTTATTAGTAATTTTATTAGTTTAAAATGTTATTGTTTAAGTTCCGCATATTTTTAATATAAACCCACTGTACAGAATTTTCTAGTACAAATGTAATGTTATGATTGTTATAGATAAATGTATAACATAATAGTGTTGAGATTATCTTTAACCCATAAAGTATGCTTTAGTTTATTGATGTATAAATCAATTTAAATTCAGGCACAGTGTTAATGCATAATGATATTCGCTGTAAGATAATAAAATCTCGATTCGCCCAGAAATGTCGAAAATGTTACAGACATTTCGACGAGTAGAATGATCTAGAGACATCTAGATGTCAGCGAACAGAGTATAATTACTCTCGAAGGTTGGCATCGATAATCAGTATTAGTACGATTTTTTAAGTGTGTACATCGCAATTATAAGTGGTAAAATTGACTAAGTTCTAAATAAAGTGGCGTGAATAGTTTATAGTACAACTATAAAGTAAAGTGTTTAAAGTGTTTTATTTATTTTATTAAAGTTGCAATAAAAGAACTCAAGAGGTTTATTATAAAGGAAATAAACCAAAAAACGTTATTGAAAAGGCAGTAACGTAACAATATGTATGCCAAAAAGTCTGTAACGAGAAAAACATAAATGAAGGTTTATAATAGTTTTTCTCAAAATAAATACGATAGATCTTTTTTTTATGTTACCAATGAATTTATGTACACATTTTCTGTAAATAAGACAGTTTTTGCACGTTTGCATATCATTAGTCATATACGAAAATAAGAATTATTGTTTTGTGTTCCATATCAAAATTTGTTTTTAAAATCGACGTCTTTTGCTCAACATCCATATACATAAAAATATTTGCTTATTGAAGCAAAATTGTGAAAAAAATTAAAAGTTGATGCTACTTGGGGTAGAAAATGTGGCGTCTGTATCAACATGAATTTATACCCTATAACCTGAACTTTTTTTGTTAATGAAAACAACCGTAACATTTTTATTTATTGAATAAAAAATACACAAAGTCAACAGTCGTCATGTTCTATTATTTAATACATTTAATAATAAGTATATTGTATAAGGAACATAAAAAAAAATAATATTTCTAAGCATTAAATTAGAAAAATCGTAAAAATAATTGCTTACCGCCTTATTGTCGTGTGTACCCTGTTAGCGCATTAGAGGTTGACAACGCCAAAAGGGAATTTTTTTGCTGGCAGCTGGAAACAAAATGATGGATGTAAACAAAAACAAAGGCTAGGAAAAACAATTTTTACACTTAAGATGAAAAGGCTGAATCCCGAACGGTGACCAAGGAGCCATATTGGCGTCACGAAGTTTAGTGGCCGGGGAAAGCCAAAATGTCAGCCTCTTTTTTGATTTTGAGGTTCTGGTGGAACAAAAGTCTGCAGAAATTTTTATTTTGATATTTTTCAAGTAAAATTCAATAAAGTAAATTGCTTAACAAAAGTAAACATTTTGAGATGAATCAAGAAATAATTATATCGCACCGCCTAGCCACACCATCGCCAACTACATCCATCGTGGGAGAAGCTGAGCAGCACCACCACTCCTGGGGTGCAGTGGTATCAAAGTGTTTTCCGACCTTGAAAGTAAACTAAGAGCCCGAACCGCGAGTGACGGACGGACAATTCCTTCTTTTTTATTTTATAAAAAGAAAAAAATTATATTCAGAAAGAAATTATATATGACGAGTTAGGAGCAACTCACGTTCGTGTCGTTTTCATCCCGCGTAGACTATTCCTTTACGCTTGCGCGTCCAGTTAGGGAGAGCTCTCGCCGACTAGGAGTAGTTTTGATGACGGTCAAGTTTTCCTAAAAAAAATTATATATAGTTTCCCCTGTAAAATAAGATACAAAAAAAAACTTTAAATAAATAAAATAAGAGAAAACAGAAAAAAAAAAGGAATTTCTGTGTGTACCTAAAAAAAAAGGAATCGTTAATATAAAATTGTTTATAATAGCCGGAATGACGCGGACCCTCGGACACGTCACGGACGACATGGAAAACCCACCGTCATTCCATCTATGTGCGTGAATTTATGCCCACAGCGATACTAGAATGCCTAGAAAGCTGCTCAGCCTCAAGTGAAACCTGCAGAAGAATTAATATACGGATAGTAATAAAATAAATTTAGAAAAGGAAGAAAACTTAACAATTTCAGTTCAAATCATTAATTGAGGAAAAATTAAGAATTTTAAAATAAAATTACACCAGAAAGAAACAAGATGTTATAAAAGTAAAAATTTAAAATAAAATTAATATTTTTAATAAGAACTTAAAGTAAAGTTAAAAATGTAAAATATAATTAAAGTTTAACATGAAATTACATTAAAAAGCTAAGATAAAATTTACTTTAAAATTTGAATTTAAATAAAATAAAAAAAATTAACAATTGAATTAAAACTAAAAGTTAAGATCACTGTTGAAAATTTTAGAATTGAAGTGAAATTTAAAATTAAAATCAGAAATTCAATTTAATTTTTGTGTTAACTGTGAAATATTTTTATTTTCTTTTGCTTGTCAATTTTACAAAAGTTGTTTTAAATTAAATGAAATTCGTATAAGTAAAAATTATACAGTAAAACATGAAGTTTGTAAATTTAATATAAATTTTATGACGTGTTTTAATTATATATGAGTGAATAATTTAAAAACCGGCAGTAATTAGGGGAAATCGAAGTTTGCAGGGTACGTCTGGGACATCCCTAAACCTGGATGTCATGGCGGGATCATCCATCCCGAGTGAGAGGGTAACCGCTGGCCCAGCCAGCGTAATTGTTCGAGGTATTATTCAATAGGGAGTTTAGAATTTACCTACTCGGCGCCCCTTTTTCCTTTTTAAATTCCGATGAAAGAAAAAGCTGATATGATTTTTTTGTGTGTGTGGGTATATAGGTACAGAGTGGTAGCAAGAATCACCCCTTCCGGCGAGCTCCAAGCCCGGCAAACACGAGCATATCAGCGCCGCTTCCCCTCTAGCAACACTTCGTCGTTCGCAAGTTATTGTGTTCTATACCGCAAAATATAAAAAAATTGAGATAAGATTGATTTTTAGGTAAACTTTTAGAGATCTGTCGATCTGTGTCATCAGTTTGCTCGTATCATTTATAGTTTTCGAAATATGAGACTCTGACTTTGTGCTATACAACACTTTAGTGACAAGCTTCGTAAGCTACTAAGTTCTATATGCAAAAAATCGTGCATATAGAACAAAAACGGAGCAAAAATACTAAATAAAAAAAATAATTTTTTATTTTGTTCTATGTGAAAGTGTAAATAAAGTTTGTAGTAATTTTGAACTTTTTGCATTGTCTGTTTTCGTTTTATTTCCTTTTGTGACTTCACATTTATTTCTTTTTGTGGTTTCACATTGCACTTGGCAAATAAAATGAAACAAAAAAAAAAGAGAAGAAAAGAAAAAAAACAACAAACAAAGAGTATGCAAAAGCCGTTAATTTTTTTATTATATACGCGTTATTTCAAATTAATGATATCAATGCAAAGGTTATTTACTAATTGTTGTGTTAATAGTTGTTAATTAATCTTCGCTTAGCAATTACTGATTTCTTGATATTTTCGTGTTATCATTTGCTCGATTTTGCCGAAAGTTACTGTGCTGTGATAAAATATAAAATTTCTAGCTGAAAAATTTGTTCCAGTCTGCTTTATTTTTGTTTATTATTATTTGTAATAGTTAAATTAATTTATAGCTGACTTTGACCACGACGATTTACTTAATGATCCGGATTTCGTCATTCCTAATAGTTCAGAGCACTTCCCAAAGCAGTATACGCGCAAAAAACGTAGACAGTTTGGCGAAGAGTATGTTTAAACAAAAGGAGAAATACAACAAAAAAAAAGAAATGAAACCTGCATGCACATCAGAATGTTATTTTTCATGTAGTGAATTATTTTCTGAAAATGACCGACCACAAATTTTTAAAGAATTCTGGTCGCTCACAGACAACCAAAAGAATTATTTTTATAGCAAATTTGTGTCGTTCCAAAACGTCAAAAGAAGAGTTGAGAAACATTCTACAAAAAAACAGAAAAGCTTTAGGTACTACTTTAAAAACTTAAAAGAAAATTTAATGCAACGGGTGTGTCAAAAATTTGTTTTAAATACTTTAAGTATATCCAAAAATAGAATATATTATCATTTTAAGCACATTTGCGATCCATCCACAGGTGTTGTGAATGAATTACGGAAGGGCAAGCATGTTAAGCATGCTATTTCAAACGAAACGAAAGAAAGAATAAGAGAACATATAAAAAGTTTCCCAGTAGTTGATTCGCATTATTGCAGAGCCAGTACATCACTTCAGTATTTGGAGGAAGGATTAACTATTAGTAAAATGTTTCGTTTTTTTCAACAAAAGTTTCCTGAACATTCCACATCGTTATCGACGTTTACAGGTATTTTTAAAAAAGAATTCAACCTCGGATTTTTTGTGCCAAAAAAAGATCAATGCGATCGTTGTGTTTTGTTCCAAAAGAACAAACAAAATAATACTTTGGATGAAAAGTTCAAAAAAAGTTATGAAAAACATTGCCGTGAAAAAATAAATTGCAAAGTCGAGCGTGAAAAAGACAGAGCCATTAAATCCAAAGACACCATAGTAATTTGTTTCGACTTACAAAGTGTTTTTGCGTTACCGAAGGGGCTTTCGTCTATTTATTATTATAAGAGAAAACTTTCCGTTTTCAATATGACGGCAACAGTGTGTTCGCAAAACAAAAAAGAATCGAACATAACTTACTGCGCTATTTGGAACGAGCTACACAGCGGTCGTTCAGGCAATGACATAGCCAGCGTTGTGGGAAATATTTTACAGCAAATAGTTAAGGATTTTAAGAATGTTAAACATTTCATCTTGTGGAGCGACTCCTGTGTGCCTCAAAATAAAAATCAGATTTTCTCAACTGCTCTTCTGCAATTCATGCACAATCATAAAAACATTCAATCAATCACCCAAAAATTTTCTGAACCGGGTCATTCTCAAATTCAAGAAGTGGATGCGGTGCATAGTGCAATTGACCGATATTTAAAATTACGAGAAATTCACGGCCCTTTAGATTTAGTTGAACTATTAAAAACTTATAAATCACCGAAAGTTAAGCTTATTGTGCTGCAAATGACAACTGAAGACTTTCATGTGTATCAAAAAAACTTGATTTTCAAAATGTCCCTTTTACACGTATTAAATCGTTGCAATATGAAAACAACAAGCTATTCACAGTATTATACAAAACATCGTTGTGCCAAAAAGAATATATGAAAATCAGTATTAAAAAAAAGCTCGGAAAGGGGTGTTTTCAACTCCAAACAATTTATTTGGTGAACATCTTCAGAATTCAGCTACTAAAAAGATATCATCGGAAAAAATTAATGATGTGAGAAGTTGATATAACTTTTTATCGCTAGATGCTGTGGCATACTATAATAATTTGTTTAATACAACTTTAAAAATAATTACATCTTTTTGTCTTTGTTTTTTTTTAACATGCTTAAATTTAAAATCGAAATCAAATGAATTTGATGAATTGTTTTCCTTATTTTATAGTCAAAACTTACCTTGTTTTAAGAAATTACCAAGTATTGCCTTAAGTGTATTAATAAAAACATAACTATAAGATTTAGTTTAAAATTAAGTTAATATTTTATGAAATAAAGTTTTTGTTGTGTGAAAACACATTGCTTTTCATTTCTCACAATACTTTTTTACATTTTGTTCTATATGCTATAAAACAATAAGGGATTCGTAAACATGTGCATATAGAACAAAGGTTTATTTTTAAAAACAATTATTACTTTTAGAAGCTTTTCCAAGGACGGAAATTTTTTTTACCAAAAAAATCCGAAACTGTAGAAGTTTCCTTGGTAAGAAGGTTGCGACAACTTTTTCGGTTCAGTTTTTGTAACTAACAACTAAACTTTAACAGTGATTTACCAAAAAAATATTTTTGTCATATAGAACACAATAACTTGCGAACGACGACTTGTTCTTATCAAGTTTTGGTGTTGCACTGCGACACCATAAACCACCATGAAACCACACTACATTATTTATAAAAAAAGGTTTATAAAAGGTTTATTAAGAAAATTTTACTAGATTCAGACCGTGATTTAAAAATCATATCTTATTTTAATTCCCTTTAAAATTTGCTTCCAAAAACACAACAGATATAAGCGATGATTTTAGGCAAGGCGAATTCACTAGAAGGTGAGGTCAACTCTACAGCAACACTGCTTTTGTAGACCGATTGTTAAAAATATTGCCCAGGCGAATTTAAGAAGGTAAGTGCAACTCTATAACTACAAAAAGCCACATGTAGAAAGCTGATGAACGGTTGGCGAGTTGCACCTACCTTTTTTAATTCGCCTTGATATTGCTATTAAAAAAATTGCTCGTGTTTACTTGGAGGCACGATCAAGTTTTGGCTTTCTTTTCCTTTCAATTTGCAAAACACTCTCATTTTTTTACTTACACACCAGTGTTACCACCGGCAAAATTCACTTGAGATGACGCAAAATTAGCCAATTTAAATGAAATTAAACCTGATATCAAATTAACGTTTAAATAATTTTTATAAAAAATAACAAATTTGAAAGTACATAGTCGGTCAATTCCGAACATGTGATATCCTACACCACAGTATTTATAGAAAATTGTGTAAGATTGTTCACTTGTTAGGTCCCATATGCAATTATGGACCTACATATTAAAATAAAATTATATACTGTTAAGACTAACAATATAAGAATTCTTGACGCCAAATATGATCTAGGTAACTACATCTATTTGAAATTTTTTAGTCTGAAAGTGATTTAAGGGAGAGGGTTTATATATGACCTTCGTTCAATGCTTTTTCTATCAGCACAAAATGTTGTCAAGGCATAGTAGCTATTTTTTTATCAATACATACCAATATTTATAAAGCAGTTATGGCATTAAAAGCTATTTTCGTGAGTGGTATATGTATAGGAGCCATGGATTCCAAAATTAAATAAAATTTAGAAAATTTAGGTTAAAATAAAATATGTTTGAAGCCAAATACCCGCATAATAACATGGTTTATAGGCACAAACCTCTATTAGGAAAAAAGTTCGAATGGGAGCTATGTAAAATTATGGCCTGGACCGATTCTCTAAATTTTCAAAAAACGTATGAACCAAATTTCATTAAATTATCTACAAAATTGTGACCTGCACTTTGTGCAGAAGGGGTACATGGTAAGACAACCAGTTAGCAGGTTGTCGGACGACTCAGACTTCTAAGTCGAACGATATACTACAACAAATATTTGTATGTGATTCATATATTTTTTTCCAGTTTCTTTATTGAATCTTCATATATTAAATATGAACTAACAATAATTAATCAAATCTTATCCTAATATTTACTTAATGTCCTGCCAGTGCCAGACAAAAAGATTTAGTCATCACGGTTTCTGTTCACTAAGTAGGTGTTTATCGCTCATTTGATTGGGTGAGTGCTGCAGTGTCTCTTCTCCTTAATCGAGTGTGGCCGCCATAATTTAAAATATTTCGAGCTAAGGGATTTGGGTGTAGTTCAAGCCTTTTTAAATATTTTACTGCGTATTTTGTAATCATAGTTTTTACCAATGTCGCATTGAGATCCTTGTGGATATTCGAGTTTTTAACATACCAGGGAGCAAGAAGTTTATTTTGGCGCCTTTGAATAATTTCGATATTAGACGCTGAGGCAGTGCCCCATAATTGAATACCGTAGCACCAGATTGGTTTTAAAATGGAGTTGTAAGGTAGGAGTTTGCAATCGAGACTAAGGAAAGAATTTCTTCCAATAAGCCAATTAATTTGAATTGCTTTTAGTTTCATTTGAGTTAATTTAGCTTCTATATGCCATTTCCACGTTAAACGCCGATCTAGATGTATACCGAGGTATTTTACATGCGAGTGTTAGGGTATTATTTCATTATTTATTTTAATAGGGGGGCATGTTTCCCGACGCAATGTGAATGTTATATGAGCGCATTTTTGCTCATTGATCTTTATCCTCCATTTTTTTTAACCATCTTTCTAGTTCAAATATATGATCCTGTAAGTAACGAGATGCTTCTTGACAGTTTGCGTGTACGCTTAGAAAAGCTGTATCGTCCGCAAATGTTGAGGTATGGGTGTAGCTGTTTGTTGGCAAGTCCGAAGTATAAATTAAGTATAATAGAGGGCCCAGGATGCTGCCTTATGGGACTGCAGCGTTAATTGGCTGTGGAGAACTTAAAAATTCGCCTTCTTTAATAATAAATTGACGACCGACTAAGAAGCTTTCTAACAGCTTGTGTATGTTTGCTGGTAAGTTTTGCTGCAATTTCAGTAGTAAACCTTCATGCCAGACTTTATCAAAAGCTTGAGACACATCGATGAAGAGTGCTGAGCAATATTTTTTTTTCTTCAAAGGCTTTTCTTATGACATTTACTATTCGTTGAGTTTGTTCAATTGTGCTATGCTTTCTTCTAAAACCGAATTGATGGTTTGGAATACATCTATTTTCATTTAAAATCGGCGTTAATTTTGACACTAGTAGTTTCTCAAATAGCTTTGAAATATTAGATAATAAGCTAATAGGCCTGTATGATTTAACTTTTGTGTGATCCTTTACTGGCTTTGGTATCATGGTTACTAAGGAAACCTTCCATTCTTGAGGGTAGTATTGAAGGCGTAAAATAGCATTAAAAATAATTAGAATAATTTTCTTTGCTATACTTGGTAGCTCCATAAGCATTTAATTACTGATCTTATCAATACCGGGTGCCTTCTTGGTGTTTAAATCACAAATAACCTTTTCGATTTCTCTAAACTCGAATCATAGGGGAATAGCTGCTCTCACATTTACAGGCGGTAACTCGACTGCTTTATCGTAAGATGTATTAAGGGTAAATACGTTTTTCAGATGATGAACAAACAGATTTCCTTTTTCAATGTCATTTCTTGCCCAACTTCCATTCAAGTTTCTTAATGGTGGCTTAAATATAACTGGTCTATTGAGACTTCTAGCTGCACGCCATAATGAGTAGTCTGATTGTGGAGTTGCATCAAGTTCGTTAAGATATTTTTCCAGGGAAGCCGTTTTGTGAGACTGCAGTAACTTTCTTAGCCTTTTTGTGCACTCTTTTAATAAAGTCTTAAGTTGGGGGGATCTGTGCAATTGCCACTCTTTTCGAACTCTCCTTTTTTCAGTCAAGAGACGCTCGACATCTGTAGAATATATGTTTTTTGTTTTGGTTTTTTTGAGGGTTATGCTGGAATGTTGAACAGCTAGTTTGATATAACTGTCAAAATTAACAATAGCGAGATCCACGTTCTCCGGTGTACTAAGCGGAATATTTTCTATGCAATGGACACTAAGAAATTTTTTTATATTTTAACCAATTTATTTGTGTGGCTGACGTCGCTCAGTAACCAGACGTAGATACAATTCTATTTGGGTTCATTAAAGTAACAATTGTAGGTGTGTGATCGGAAGATTGTTCTAAGGAAGCTTCAACATGAATCGTTTCTGCGGGGATGTTTTTAACCACGCCAAAATCGATGATATGTGGAATTTTTTGCTGATCAGTAGGCCAATAAGTTGGTTGTCTGCTCGCGACCACATTAAAATCCATTTTAGAGATTGTATTATACAAAACACGACCCTTTGGTGTTATGAGCCGTGGCCCCCAGAAGGTATGTTTAGCGTTGTAATCGCCAGCGGCTAGGAAACAGGGTCCTAATGATTTAAAATATTTATAATATTGGCTTTCTGATATTGAAAATACAGGTGGAGAGTATAAATATGAAAGTACTAAGTTTCGATTTAGCTCTTCAACACAA
The DNA here is from genome assembly GCA_943735925.1 of Pollenia amentaria. Lineage (NCBI taxonomy): Eukaryota > Metazoa > Arthropoda > Insecta > Diptera > Polleniidae > Pollenia > Pollenia amentaria. Next base: position 101,531,824 of record OX031009.1, read on the forward strand.
ATGTTCGTTGCTTGCAGATAATCTTCTCGATGATCACACATTAAGTAGTGTTTGATTCGGGCTTTTATCAAAATAGCAGAACCTCCACAAGCTCTATCTCGAGGGTCCTTGGTATCATATAATATATAACCATTGATTTTAAACGTATTTCTTGAGGTCAAATGAGTTTCAGAAACCATCATTACATCAATCTGTTTACTTTTAAGAAAGTATTCTAGTTAATTTTTATGTTGGCGAATGCCGTTTGCGTACCAAAAACAAATGTTTAAACAATTCATGGCTTGTTAAGTACATCTTGCAATAACATCGATTGCATTCAAATTTAATGGGGAATGTTTATTATTTATTGTATTTATTTATCTATTTTCGATGTTCCATACACAAGACTTAAGTTTATATTGCAGTATGGAACTGAGCATATTCAAATACAATCAATCAAAACTTAAATTAAAAATAATAAAATTGCGTTAAATTAATTAATAGTAGTCTTAAAGTTTCCAATAAAATTTAAAAATTAGGAAGATTTAATAAAAATAAGCTAGAAAAAAAGGTAAAAAAACGAAAAATGGATAATGTGTAAACAGAATAGTTTAAAACATACATTTTTATACTTTTATATAATCAGAAATTATTAAAGCGAATATATCTGTATTCAGAGTGAAAAATGGCAAAAAATACTTTTCCTGAATTTACGTGCGTTACTAGTGGCTTGTGATGTATAGGCAATTTCGTTCCATAGACTGATTGCATGAATAAAGAAATGGTATTTAGAAATCAGTGTTGGATGACCAAATGCTAGAAGTCTTTTACCTCTATTAAGTGTTGAAAAATTTAAACGTGTATAGAGATGCCCAGGCTGATGTGTGTATATAATTTTGTGCATAAATAGTAAAATACGCACTCTTAAGTAATCATCAAAAGTAACTCCGTAAAGCAATGTAACGTAGGGGGAAATATGGTCATATATCCTTATACCAAATACGTACCGAACAATGTTATTAAACGCCACATTAAGTCTTATTTTGCTTTCGCTATCGCAGCTGGCAAATAGTTCACAGCCATACAATAATATCGGTATTAAATAAGATTTAGCAATGAGTTTTCTGATTTTAATAGGAGTACAATACTGAGTTTGACACAGATTCCTTAACATTGAAAACGTTCGACCGCATGCAAAATTTACGTGGTTAGTCCAAGTAAGGGTGTTATTAAAGAAAATACCAAGATTTTTGGCAGAGTTTACTATTTCAACGGACTGTTTCTTTAAAGTTAAAATAGGATTGCCCCCAAGTTTTAATAACCGCTTTTTAATAATCAAACACTTGGACTTGGTAGGATTAATTGCCAGACCTTTCTTGCATTCTTAACATTTCCTGCATCATATTACCCATTATGTTCGTTAAGTTAGTTACTGTTTGCACTAGTGTTTCCATGGTTTTTATTAGACGACTTAAATTAGAAACTGGAGTCTCATCATTATTTGGCAAATCACCTTGCATTGGCATATGGTTTGATTTTAGGACGTTAGCGTAGGATGTTCTGTTATTACTGGCTGCGGTACCTGAATGTCATTAGTGTTAACTTGATTTGTTACCTGCATTTGAGAGGGATTAGGTTTCGGTCCAACCGACCGCTTGACTATAGAGTATACAGGGCATCCTCTATAGTTGGCAGTGTGATTACCACCACAGTTGCTGCATTTTTTTACATTGGGGTCTTTTTTAGACTTATCGCAGAGAGCTGTACCATGCAATTCTCCACATACAACGCAAACAGGGGTTAATGGCAGTATGCCTTAAGGCCGGTATTCATTGCTCACTTGAGTTTTGCTCTCTAAGATATATCGGTGGTGGCTTAGAAGATTTGATAACGTTTTGTGCTTCCTAGGATTCCTCGTCCAAAATTACAAAACGATTTTGTGAACTTATTCTATCTCTTTTAAAACTTTTTGGACCGAAGCAACTGCAGAAGAGGTTGGGCTGCGACCCCGTTTAAGCACTGTTATGTTCCTATCATTACCTATCATTTTTACCTGTGATACTGAGTTTTCCATTATGCCTGATTTGGGAGTATTCTTTTCATCACTTATTAAAATTGTTTTTGCAGTTGAGGCGACGCTTGCAGGTTTTATATTTTTTATTGTATTGAAATCGACTGTATTATTAGACACAGAAGGTGATACTGAGTTTTCTATTATGCCTGATTTGGGATAAAAAATTTTATCACTTATTAAAATTGTTTCTGCTGCTGAGGCAACGATTGCAGGTTTTATATTTGTTAGTGTATCAATGGTATTATTAAATACAGAGGGTGAGAGGGATCGCGTGCGAGTAACAGGTTTAGCCGTTAGGTATTTGCTATCATCGATTATTTTTTTATTTCTGCATTTGTTTCGTTCACACTCACTGTGATATATGCGTTTCTATCATTCTGTTTTATTGTTTTTACATTATTAGCACTCATAAGCGTTTTTTTTTTTACTTTTCTGTTTACAGTTGTGCTCTTCTTATTATTTATTGTTTATCAACACCGAGTCTAAAAACAAAAAATATTTTTGCTCAAATTATGTATGTTTATGTACGTATGTATGTACATACATATACATATATTTTTTTCTTTTTCTTATTGACATATACATATGTTCACACCAAATGTCAAGCAAAAAGGAAATGGCAAATGTAATGAACATTGAAGAATAAAGTTTAAGTTAGTCTGTAAAAAGAACTCAAAGCGTGTGTTTTATTTGTAAAATTTTGGCGACGAGTCGGACTTAACCTCACTTTTTACAATACAAGTGAAGGAAAAATAATATTGGTGATGAAAAATGAGTCCCCCAGGGGAAACAGCGGCTGTTGTGTTTAATTATGAATCTTTTGATCCAAAGACGACAACATGGGCTCGATGGGTAAAGCGATTTGAGACGGCAGTTAATATTTATAATGCGGGTACGAATGTGGAAAAGCGGCGTCAACTGATTTTGCATTACATGGGAGCCACAACGTACAATGTATTGTGTGACAAACTTTTACCTATCGAACCTGAAAATATTACGTACACGGAAATAGTCCGGAAATTATCAGAGCATTTTGATCCAATTCCAAATGAAATATTGGAAAATTACAGGTTTCATTTAAGGATACAAAAGCCTGAGGAATCGTGTGCAGAGTTTTTAACAGCATTGCGGCGTTTGTCAGTAAACTGCGGTTTTGGAGATTATTTGAATACTGCCCTCAGAAATCAATTTGTGTTTGGGTTGAAAAATCAAAATATCCAAAACAGATTACTGGCGTGAAAATATGGCGTCTTCATCTGAATTAGCAGAAAAAGGTGGTATCGAATTACAGCGGCAAGTAGAGAATGTAGATAAAGGTCTAGTGAATAAAGTACAGAGTGCAAAATATAAGAACAAAACTGTTAACTTACAGAACACTCATACATCATCAAATGTTAATAAACATAGAAATGTAACGAGTAAGAAAACCAAATGTTTTCGGTGTGGCAAGGCAGACAAATGTAAATACAAAGACAAGATCTGTCATTTTTGCAAAAGAGTTGGTCATTTGCAGGTTATGTGTTTTAAATCAAATAAACAGGTGAATCAAGTTGACGAAGGTGAAACAAATAAGGAGAGGGTAGTTGATGAATTGTTTCATGTGGAGGACAATAAGCAGGGTCGTGAAAAACTGAGTTGTTCGTTGAAGGTAAATGATAAGGTGATAACGTTTGAAATCGATACGGGTGCGCCAGTGACAATAATTAGCTTAGAGGATGCCAAAAAGTATTTTTCAAAATGTGACGTTAAAGCAAGCGACATTAAATTGTACAGCTTTTGTAAAACTTTAATAGATTGTCTTGGGTTTATATGGGTGGATGTAATGTCAGATGATATAACTATACCAGTGAAAATGTATATTGTACGATCTGATAGACAACCCTTGCTGGGAAGAGAGTGGTTGCGGAGAATAAAATTAGATTGGCCGGCTATGTTAGGTGATCATCTAAAGGTAAATCAAATAAGTGAAGGGAAAGTGACGGACGGTGAGATAAAATCATTAATGAACAAATTTCCAAACGTGTTTTCATCCACTCCTGGTAAAATTATTGGATTTCAAGCACATTTATATTTAAAACCTGACGCAAAGCCTAAATTTGTGAGGGCAAGGCGAGTGCCATTTCCGTTGGTGGAAAAGGTGGAAAAAGAATTGGAAAGTCAGGTGGCTGATGGGTTGCTGTTGACGGTCGAAAAGAGTGAATGGGCAACACCAATTGTGGTTGTTCCAAAAGCTGACGGTTCCGTTCGTTTATGCGGCGATTACAAAGTGGCAGTCAATCAAAGTATGATAATATATGAACACCCGTTACCCACAATCGAAGAGCTGTTTAGCAAAATGGCCGGAGGTATTAAATTTACGAAGATTGACCTGTCGAAGGCTTACTTGCAACTGGAGGTGGATCCAGGTGATAGACATGTTTTAACGCTTAGTACACATAAGGGGTTGTACACACCGATACGGTTAATGTTTGGGGTGGCATGTGCACCAGCTAAGTGGCAAAGATTGATGGAACAATTATTGGGTGATCTGGAAGGCGTAGCGGTGTTCCTGGACGACATTAAAATAACGGCTAGTGATGACGTCACGCACATGAATCGCATTGTAGAAGTTTTACGTCGTTTAGAAAATCAGAACATGCCGGTAAATCTAAACAAATCTGAGTTTATGAAAAATCAAATAGAGTACTGTGGTTATGTGATCAATAAGTTGGGTATTCGACCCATGAGGGGCAAAATAGAGGCCATTCAAAATATCAGGAAGCCAAGCAACAAGGATGAGGTATGATCATTTCTGGGACTGATAAATTATTATGGCAGATTTGTGAAAAATTTGAGTAGCATCGTATACCCATTAAACAATCTTTTGAAAAATGAGGTACCATTTCAATTTGATGAAAAGTGTAATGTGGCTTTTAAGGAAATCAAAAGTCAGATGCAATCGGAAGCATTGCTCACACACTATGATCCTAAAAAAATGTTGGTTTTGGCTGTGGACGCCAGTCCAATTGGAGTTGGTGCTGTGTTAAGTCACGTGTTCGATGATGGGTCTGAAAGGCCATTACAATTTGCATCGCAAACGTTAAATAAAGTTCAGCAGCGTTACAGTCAAGTGGATAAGGAAGCTTATGCCATGATTTTTGGTGTGCGTAAATTCTATCAACATTTATATGGAAAAAGGTTTATTTTGGTGACTGATAATAAAGCGATTTCACAAATATTTTCACCTAAGAGAGGTATTCCTGTTTTATCCGCGACAAGAACGCAGCACTATGCTATTTATCTTGCACATTTTGATTATGAAATTCGGTTAAAAAGGTCAAAAGAAAATGCGAATGCAGATGCCATGTCACGACTTCCAGTCAGCAAAAGCTATCAAAATATTGAAGAAGTAGATGTAATTGAGTGGACCACTATTGAGAATCTACCGGTAACAGTGAAAAAGCTGGGTGAGTTTACAAAAGCCAATAAGGAAACAGTAATTTTAAGTGAATGCTTGATGTACGGCAGAGAGTGTGATGGTGTAAATCGGTTTGGTGTACCCCAGTCCGAGTTCGCATTGCAAAAAGGCTGTCTACTGCGGGGTTTACGGGTATACATTCCGGGGCCATTACGGGAAAATGTGCTTCGTAAACTTCATACTGCTCATTTTGGAATATCAAAAATGAAAAGTTTGGCAAGAGCGTACTGTTGGTGGAAGGGTTTAGACAGGGACATCGAAAGGATGGTTTCAAATTGTGCCCAATGTCAAATTGTTAAACCAAATCCACAGAAATTGAACCCAGTACATTGCTGGATGCCGGCAAAGCGCGTTTTTGAACGCGTACATGCAGCTTTTGCGGGTCCGATTTGGACGCTTATAGTAAGTGGCCAGAGGTTCATATTTTACCGAATATTACTGCGGAAACAACAATTCGTAAATGTGAGGAGATATTTGCAACGTTTGGGATACCCAACATTTTCGTTAGTGATCATGGTACACAATTTAACTCTATGGAGTTTCAACACTTTTTAAAATCTAATGGTGTTCAACATAAGCAAGGTGCGCCATTTCATCCGGCAACGAACGGACAAGCAGAAAGGTTTGTCCAGACGGTGAAAAATAAGCTAAAATCTAAAAATTGTACTTCTGCATCCATAAGTAAAGATGCATCCAAAATTTTAATGGCATACAGGCGAGCGATACATCCGGCTACAAACAAATCACCAGCTATGTTAATGTTTGGAAGGCAATAACAATCACGATTGGAACTTTTGTTACCAGCTAATGTTGCCGAACATCCAATAAGACAACACGTTTTCAAAAAGTTTGATGTGGGCGAAAAAGTAGCAGTTCGAGACTATTTGTCACATGAGAAGTGGAGATTTGGCAAAGTGGTAACTGTAATGGGTGACCTACACTACAACATTTTGTTAAACGATGGTCGGGTTTGGAAAAGACATGTTGAACAAATGCGAGGTATTGGTGAACATTAAGGTACCACAACAAACGTAATTCCAACAGTAAATTCTTCAAATTCTACAATACATCAAAATTTACCAGTTTCGAATGATGAGAACGGGGAAAGAGCGGTAATTCCAGATAACGAGGGTAATATACAACTGCCTGTTATCACAGATGAACCTGAAGCAGAATCTCAACAGAATAATGAAGCTGATAATCTTGGTAGCAGTGGTAGACAGCCGACAGAGCATAACATACTTCATAAATCAACGAGGGAGAGAAGACCTCCTAAATATTTACAAGAGTATACAAAATGATTGCTATATTTATTGATTGGATCATTTATATATTTATAAAAAAATCAATGTCATATTTTTCATATTTAATAATTCATTTTCATTTTAAATTTAATTCTTATAAATTTCATTGTATAATAATACGTTTGTATGTTTATAGAATGCAATTAGATGTTATACATTGTTTTGGAAAAAATATATATTTGGATTTTGAGATAATTGTAAGGGGTGAAGAGATGTCATATACATATGTTCACACCAAATGTCAAGCAAAAAGGAAATGGAAAATGTAATGAACATTGAAGAATAAAGTTTAAGTTAGTCTGTAAAAAGAACTCAAAGCGTGTGTTTTATTTGTAACACTTATATTTTAATTTATTATAAAAAATAAACCGTATGCCGAGCTTAGAGAACACGTCTATCTTCAACGAGCGCGATCGAAGTAATCATTTAAAATTTAATTAGTTTTGACACTAAGAGTTTCTCAAACAGCTTTGATATATTAGAAAATAAACTTTAGCCCTATATGACTCAACTTTTGTGTGATCTTTTCCTGGTTTGAGTATCATGGTAACTAAGGAAACTTTCCATTCTTGAGGGTAGTATTCAAGGCGTAAAATAGCATTAAAATTAAAAAGAATTTTTTTTTTGCTATGCAAGTTATTTCCAAAAGCATTTTGTTACTGATCTTGTCAAAACCACGAACTTTCTTGGGGTTTAAATCACAAATAGCCTTTTCGATTTCTCTTATCTCGAATCTTAGGAGAACAGCGGCTCTAACATCAACAGGTGGGAACTCCACAGCAATATTGTGTGATTTATGAGGGGTAAATACGTTTTTCAAATGATTAACAAATATATTACCTTTTTCTGTATCATTTCTTGCCCAACTTCCATTAAAGTTTCTTAAAGGTGGTTTAGAGATAACTGGCCTTTTGAGATTTCTAGCAGCACGCCATAATAAGTAGTCTGATTGTGGAGTTGCATCCAGTTCCTTAAGCTATTTTTTCAAGGATACCGTTTTCTGAGACTGCAGTAAATTTCTTAAACTTTTCGTGCACTCTTTTAATAACTTATTTAGTTGAGGGGATCTGTGTAATTGCCACTCTCTTCGAACTCTCCTTTTTTCGGTCAAGAGCCGCTCGACATCTGTAGAATATATTTTATTATTTTGATGGTTTTTCTGGAATGTTTAACAGCTAGTTTAAGATAACTGTCAAAATTCACAATATAGATTTCTACATTCTCCGGTGTATCAATCTGAATATTTTCTGTGCAATGGGTGCTAAGATATTTTTTATATTTTAACCATTTTATTTGTGTGGTTGTCGTCGCTAAGTAACCAGACGGAGATACAATTCTATTTGGGTTCATACAGTAACAATTGTAGGTGTGTGATCTGAAGATAATTTTAAAGGAGCTTTAACATGAATCGTTTCTATGGGGATGTTTTAAATCACGCCAAAATCGATGAAATCTGGAATTTTTTGCTGATCAGTAGGCCAATATGTTGGTTGTCAGCTCGCGACCACACTTAAATCCATTTAAGTGATTGTATTAAACAATACACGACCCTTTGGTGTTAGAAGTCGTGACCCCCAAACGGTATGTTTAGCGTTATTATCGCCGGCGGCCAGGAAGCATGGTCCTAATGATTTATATTTATAATATTGGCTTTCTGATATTGAATATCTAGGTGGAGTATAAAGATGAAATTACTATGTTTCGATTTAGTTCTTCAACACAAATATTCGTCGCTTGTAGATAATCTTAACAATAGCCACACATTAGGTAGTGTTTAATTCGGACTTTTATCAAAATGGCAGAACCTCAACAAGCTATACCTCAAGGGTCCTTGGTGTCATATAATATACAGCCATTTATTTTAAATGTATTTCTTGAGGTCAAATGCGTTTCAGAAACCATCATATTATCACTTTGTTTATTTTTAAGAAACTACTCTAGTTCATTTTTGTGTTGGCGGATGCCGTTTGCATTTCAAAAACAAATTTTCAGACAGTTCATGGCTTTTGTTAATTACAGCTTGCAATAACATCGACTCTATTCTTAAGATTTCCTGCATCATATTACCCATTGTGTTCGTAAAATTATTTATAGTTTGCACTAATGTTTCCATAGTTTTTCTAGTCGACTTTAATTAGAAGCGGCAGTTTTATCATTATTGGGAATTTGAGTGGGATTAGGTTTCGGTCCCACCGATAGCTTGACGATGGAGTATACTGGACATCCTCTTTAGTTGGCAGTGTGATTACCGCCACCGTTGCTACATTTTTTACGTTGGGATCGATTTTACATTTTTTACGCAATGTACTGTGCCATGTAATTATCCACATACGACGCAAACAGAGGGTAAATGGCAGTATGCTTTAGTATGACCAAATTCTTGGCAGTTTAAACATTGAACGGAACCATTCTTTTTGTGCGGCTCCTCTATCGTGATTCGTCTGTACAGAATGCATTTTAAAATGTAAATGGGATGCGTTTAATTTTTTTAAGCATTATATTGTCTGGTTCTAATTCTAGTCGGAATAGGGGTTGGGGATTTTTCTCCTTGTTTTTAATATTCATCACATTTTTTATTTTGAAACCCTTCTCTTCTAGAAACGTTTTTATTTCATCTGGTTCCACGCAAGAGTCAATGCCCTTTATCACTACCTGAGTGCCTTTACTGCTCTTCAGTTGGTATGTTTAAAAGTTTTTTTAAGTACTTTAAATTTATTAATTATTTTACGAAAATCATTTTCATGATTAACCTGTATTTTTGCCTCGTTTATACTGCCCCGCTTAATTGCAGCCACGTAAAACGAATATTCACCTATCATTTGAGTTTTGTTAACTAAGATATATCGGGGGTGGCTTGGACGATTTCATGACGCTTGGTGCCTCAGAGGATTTATCCTCCAGAATCGCAAAACGCTTTTGTGAATTTAGTATATTAAAATATGAAACTATTGAGGCCGATGCAACAGCTAAAGAGGTAGGGCTGCGACCCCGTTTAAGCACTGTTATATACCTGTCCATACCAACTTGTACTTGAGGCTTTTGACAACTTTTCACTTGTGAGTTATCCATTGCGTCAGTGTTTGAGTTCATGGTATCATTTCCCACTAAGATTGTTTTTGCCGCTTCGGTAACACTTTCAGGCGTATTGTTTTCTTTTGTTTTATTTATTTCAACATTGTTAGCTTTCACTGTCACATAAATATCTCTTTCATTTAGCCCTACCGTTTCACTGTTTTTACTCATACAAAAAGTCAAGGCGAATTCAACAACAGGTGGTGTCGAAACGCCATCTGATTTTGACAGTTCGAGCTACTTTGTTTTGATTTGTTAGTGTTTTGTTAGGAATTGTTGACATTTTGGACAGTAAACACAAACAATGCAATGCAAAAAACCCTGTGTTGTTTCTGTTGTTTTTGGATTGTTGTAGTATCGACACCACCTGTAGTTGATTTCGCCTTGACAAAAAGTTTTCTTTTGTTTTTTTTTTTTTTTTTTTTTTTTACCGTTTGCTGTGCTCTTAATGTTTTTATTATATATTATATATTACAATAAAACTGTATGTATGTATGTTCATTCATACATAAATATATTTTTTTTTCTTTCTTAATTTGTTCACTTTGATGTTAAATAATTTAAATAAAAATTATTTATTTTTTGCGTTCATTCGCTTCTAACGGCATTTTTTTTTTTATAAAATCAAATTTAATAATTCAAGTCGTATGAAGAAAACACAACAAAGCATACTTTGCAACAGTTTCATATATCAGCACAAGCACATAATACTTAAATAACAGTAATATTAATCATACTTTTAAAATTCATATAAGAATTAAAAATAATTTAACAAAAATAACATTTAAAACCTCAAATAAATTAATAAAAATTTTAAGTAATAAATATTACTTCCATATATGTACCTATCTAGGGAAGGTTCGAAATGTTCATTGCCGTTCCTTTGTATGCTTTATTAAGTAAATAAAATTAATGTAATGGTTTCAGATGACAGTTTGCTTCTCAAATCAGCTTAACAAATGTTAAGGTCGCTGAATATTTCTCAACTAAAGCATTTTAAACGTGAAAACAAGCACAAAATTCATTACTTTATGTAAGATTGGAAGCAAAGATTCCTTCAGGGGGTTTTTTTTTTTCTTTAAAATAAACAGTGACTTTGGTTGAATATACTGTAAATTTTTGGAATCAGTACGAGGGCGGATCAATTAGTCCGTGACTTTTCGAACTTCCCTCGTAGTTATATGAAAATTTATTTTTCAACATAATCTCAATACACTTAGTCCAACGTTTCTCCAATTTGTGTATCCCTTCCAAAAAATAGGATTTTTCGAGGTCTATAAAATAGACATTTGTTTGACCTATAATTTCATCGTTGGAGCTAAATCTCTTTCCACCGAGCCATTTCTTTAGGTTCGGAAATAGGAAATAGTCACTGGGGGCTTAATCCGGAGAATATGGCGAATGAGGTACCAATTCGTAGCCCAATTCATGTAATTTTGCCACTGAGACTGAACACGTGTGCACCCGTGCATTATCTTGATGAAAAAGAACTTTTTCTTGGCCATATGGGGTCGTTTTTTTTAAAACCTCGTTAAATCGGTCCAATAAGTTGGCATAATATTAGCCGTTTTTTGCTTTTCTCTTTTGAAGGTAATCGATGTGGATTATTCCGCTTGCATCCGACTGTTGCCATCACCTTATTGGCCGACAAACTTACCTTGGCTTTCTTCGCAGCCGGTTCACCCGGAGAAACCCATTGTTTAAACTTCTGCTTGGTCTCCGGAGTGCTGTAATGGATCCATGTTTTATCCACAGTTACAAAACGCCGCAAAATCTCATTCGAATTGCGGTTAAACAACTCCAAACAGTCCTTTGAAGTTGTCAAACGATTATGTTTATGGTCAATTGAGAGCAAACGCGGCACCCATCTTGCAGACAGCTTTCTTAAACCCAGCTGATCATTTAAAATCGAAACCACACTGCCATATGAAATGCCTATGGCATCAACAATCTCACGATTTTCAATTTTTTTTCGAAATTTTCGGGTGTATTGACTTCAATTGGCCGTCTAGAACGTTCAGCGTCATTTGTACTTGTGCGACCACAACGAAAGTCAGCGAACAACTTTTTTACCATTGAAATCGATGGTGCAGAGTCGCCATAGTATTTATCAAGCTTTTCCTTGGTTTGATTGACGGTTTTTTTTTCGCAAAAAATAATGTTTAATGAGCACTCGAAATTCTCTTTTTCCATTTTTAAAAAAATCCACGTGGTTGTACAGCTGTTAAACGCAAAGTAAATGACGGAACTTGCTCAAAACTCGACAGTAGTCTATCAACAGGTGGCACTTGATGGGAGCAGTGTTGCATTTCATATAACTACGAGGGAAGTTCGAAAAGTCACGGACTTATTGATCCGCGCTCGTAATATCTTAAATGGTATACATTTAATAACTAAAACCAAATGCTTATATTATTTGTTTTAAAATGAAAGAATTGCAAATTACACCTGATCTACACCTCAAAGTAATTACACACGCCCTATACACGAGAGTAAACATTACACTAAATTCGGGTATTTACTCGCAAATTTACCACCAGATTGATCTCAATTTTAGCTTTCTATTTGTTTGGCCATTTTACGTTCAATTAAACAGCTGATAATAAGTTTAGTGAGCACATTTTCCGTTTGTTTTTATAAAGTTTTTTCTTTATGGCATCTTGAAAGTAAATTGCGTGCAGCCTACGTCACAGCTTTCAATTTATGTAAATTTTGACAAACAGTATATGTGTGGCATCACCGCTTTAACATCCATTACCAATTTAGTACCAAGTACTTGGTTGCTGTTAATGAAGTTGATGTTTTCAACAACACGAACAGAAGCCTGACATCGACAAATAAACCAAACTGGTGACCCCGTATACGGACTTTATTTGCAAAATACAATTTTTTGGAAAAATTTTTCCGAATTCGGCCATTTTGTTTCGTGGCGTCCTTTGGCTGGTGCACTTGTTAGCCATTTTTACTTTTTTAACAAGTGAGTTCATAAAGTTTCTTGCCCGACAAAAATTTCTCAAGACGACGAGGCACGTGTAGCTGCTAATGATAGCGGCCTTTCACAGGCATCCGCTGTTAATATTTCCGTGGTGTATGCCAGGTTGCCGGTTCCTTAAATGTCGAGCACCAACATCGAGGCGTGGTTTACTACAATGGACTTTTGGTTCACGGCTTCTGGCATAACTGCGGACAAACAAAAGACCGCCACAGTTTTAGTAGCGATCGATCCCAATGTTATTTCCCAGTTGGCTGACTTCATAGCAACGCTTCCGCAATCAGATCGATACGACTACGTGAAGGCGAAGATTATTGAGCACTTTGCCGATAGCGAACAGCGTCGCCTCAATCGCCTTTTATCCGCGTCTTATCTGCGACCATACGAAGTACCAGAAAATGGGTGCAGTGGCTCTTAAGATATGCGGTACTTAATATTGGCATCCTATGGAGGGTACCACTTCCCCTGTCCCTATCGAAAAAATAAGTACAATGACGCTTTTTGTGACGATTTAATTTAGTCAAATTTAACGATTTTCGAGACATTCCTGGCAAATAAGGTTTCGATATAGGAAGGACAATTATATATAAAAATTGTACAGAATTTTATATTAAAGTAGTTACGCAAAGAAAAATAAAAAAAATATCAAGATCTATTTCAGAAAAGGCTATGACTGACCAAATTTTATTATATTATCATTTTATTATAATACTAGCATTAAAATATTCGTTACGGTGGTCGTTGAGAGCCATTATTTTCGATGTCAGTATGACAGCAACTAAAGTACTATTTACTGGCGTAATGTAAAATAGATCATATTCAATTTGGTGCGCTAGTGGGATGAACAAGCAGCAAATGATGTGCCTTCGCTATCCCATAAAAATGAATGATATCTGCCACTGGTAGTGTTAGAGCGGCTGAGAGATTTGCCTTGATGTTGTCAACTTCAGTAGAAAATTGTTTTGGAGTCAGAAGAACAGGGCTGATCCGACAATGATAGGTATCTGCTAACAAGTTAATCATAGACGTGCGCATTTTTTGTCAGTTATCTGTAATGATAATTAACTGGATGCTAAGAGATTAGATAAATTGCGATCGCTGGTTGCTATCATAATTGGTGAGGTTCTTAAGTCTACTGATTTTTAAGTTGAGCTTATCAAAATTATTTTGAGTATGAGCTTCATAAGATTAAGAGTAGAGTCGAAAAATTAAGTTTGATTCCGCAACAGACCTTACAATTGGGCTTCGTTATTTTTTATACCGTTGATAGTATCGGTCATTTGTTCAGCATATTTTGAGTCCAGCATACCGAATAAGGAATTCGCTACATTTCCAACGAAATCTATTTGCGAGGTTTTCTAGGCCGCTTTCCCTTTCATCCTTGAAATTGTAAAAATGAGTTATTAGTCCGTTGCATTGAGTGTTGAGATGCGAGCGTTTGCAGGCTTTCATCAAAGCCGTTGTGCCTTTAATTAGAAGATGCAATTCATTATAAAATGGTTTCGAAGTATATGAGCAGTTTCCAATCTGATATGATTGGCTTCATTTTACCAATGTTTTCAAAATGTAACCCTGGACTGCTAGTGATCTGTGTATAAGTAACTTGTTGGCTTACCACTAGCTAACAGCATAAGCATGCTTGATGCGGTCAAGTTGCAACGCCTTGTAGGTGGCGAACTTTTGCTTGTGCTGTTGGATGCGCTGCTTCTTTTAAGAATTGAAGTGTTATCTGTACACATGTTCTGTAAGTCTGGTGAGAACTTCTCGCATCGAAAACATGTGAAACAAAATATTCCATCGTTTCTCGAAATGTGAGACAAAAGTGTGTCTGTAACTCATGTCGAAAACTATCAAAAGAGATTACGTCGTTACGTTATAAATGTCATAATATTCCACTCGAAGCCGATATGAAATTTGACTAAAATTAAAAAAATGTTCAACGACGGCGGCGAAAATACAACCGTCGGCTACACCAAAAAATGAAAAGTGTGACTTTAATGTTTGTGGATTACAAAATTGCTTTGAAAACATTCGTATATTTTTTAAAAATGTCAAAAGCAAAAATGAAAAAATCTGCCAAGAACAAAATACTTATCACTTTCGTGTTAATATTTATTGCATTTAGCATTTTTAATTAATTTTTTAATGTTAAAATTTTTTTTCTCACCCCTTTTTTATGCGTGAGTTTATTTGACATTTCAAAGCGGGAACTTTCTCATAAAAATTTTACAGACACACTTTTTCAGTATGTTGGCGAGAAATTTCCTTACGTGACAGTTAGTACTTGCCAAAAATATTACAGACGCAGTTAAGTGGGAAAAACAGCGGTTTGTTTCAATTTATGGCATTTTTGTTTCATTTCTCACATTTCAATCGAAAAAATTCTCGCCGCGGGAGTTACAGAACATGAGCACTGGTCTTTCATTTTCAGCAACAGGGTAATTGAGTATTGAAGTGTTATCTGGGTCTTGATTGTCAGCAGCAGAAGTTGGTGGTTCAAGAGGAAGAGGAGCTAATAAGTGGATTGCTCGATTAATGACACCGGTGGCCGTTTTGACCGTAGCCGTCCTGAACAATGCCGTCTGGCCCGGGGTATGTTTTGATTACTTTACCGAGCCGCCATGTCATGACAGGTGAATTCTCTTTTATTATTTCTATAGTGCCTATTTGAAGATTAGGAGATTTTGTTTGCCACTTGTTATGCTGCTGGAGTTTATTTAGGTATTCCTGAGTCCATCGTTTCCAGAACTGATGTTTTACGCGAGATACTAGTTCCCATCATTTTGCGAATGTTGTTGACGTTGATTGTGCCGTTGCATCCACTTGTGCTGTTAGCGGCTCTCCAATCAAGAAATGACCAGGTGTTAATGCGGCCTCATCATTCGGATTATTCGATAAGGGTGCTATTGGTCTTGGGTTTAGGATCGCTTCAACCTCTATGACAACGGTCTCCATTTCCTCGTAAGTCAGAGATGCGTTTGCGATCTCTTTAACCAAAAGCTTTTTGGCTGATTTAACTGCGGCCTCCCACAGTAACAATATCAAAGCTTCAACAAAGACACAACAATAAACCGTCAATTTTTCTTTCTTACATTCCCCTACAATTGGCTGGGTTTTTTTCAACACGAATTGTAGTTGTAAGAGGATAGAAAGAAAAAAACAAAATTAAAAAAAACAAGTTGCTTAAATAAAGCAGTTTGTCATTTAATTTTTTTTTGTCGGGCACATGCAAATTTATTATCAAAAATTATTTTCGGGAATGAAATACATATTTTATTAATTAATTAATTTATTAATGATGTGCTAATAATCCCAATTTTTGAATGAAAACACTGAAACTTATTGTTGTGGGAAAGCTAGTTTCTATGCGCATTTCGCTGGTTGCTTAGGCCAGCTCGTCAGGAAACTTTTTCCAAATACTTTAGAAAAGCTAAAAATATTATACAAGTAAGACCATAAAGTGAATAAGAATTTTAAAACACTCAGGTCCTACATGTAACAATATCAAAGCTTCAACAAAAGACAACACACAACAATAAACCGTTAATTTTTCTTTCTTTCATTCCCCTACAATTGGCTGGTTTTTTTTATCTGAAAGCCAGGTGTATTACGAATAAAATACAGAATATGTCATGAAAATCGAGGGACAAATGTTAATTTTATGTATTATTTTCATTATTATGAGCATGAATAATATTTCGTCCTAAAATAATCAATTATGCTAATACATGACTTCAGAACGATTTATCCGATTTGAATACAATTACCAGCGAATGATTTAGAATCAAAGTCGCTTTTAGCCATCGTAACAATAGTTTTAACAGCTTCGGAGATATTCAGAAAATAATGGCTAATTAATGATTAATCTAATTAACAATATGATAAGAAGACAAAGTAGGACTTCGAACAATGTGTAATTAATTAACATAAAGTCTATATTTTACTGAATTACCTCAGTTATTTCCAGCTTAATAAAAAAAATAATTAATATGGTAATTTAATAGAGCACACTAGTAATTGATTTAATTGCAAGATTCTATTAAAATTTTTATTAAATGAATTGAGATGAATAATGGAAATTTGAATTCGAAACTAATTAACAAAATCAATTTTTTTAGTTAACCATAAAAATCATATATATAAAAAAAAAACACAAAAACCACTGGTTATATGAATTATGTAGTGTATAAATTACCTTAGATCCCATGCCCACTCTCGGAAAACACTTTAATAAGCCTAAACCTGTAAAGAGTAAAGTTTATATTTTTCATTTGGTGCACCAGTGGAATCTATTAAATAATAAAACCACGAAACTTTTGGTGTTTATTTTTGTCTTGTGCATTTCAAAGGACATTTTTTTCTTCCTTTAACTATTTACAGTATTTCTCACATTAAAATTTCTTTACAATTGTTGGACACGCTTAAAAACAATAACAAAGTTTAACTTTTTACTTTCGTTTTCAATGACAGTATTAACGGAGTTAATCAAATAAATATGAAAAATCAATATTGTGTTCCCTATCCTCTCAAGGGAGAATGTCATGATAAATTTCTTTTTATAAAAAAAGCTAAAACATAAAAACGAAAATCCCGGACTTAAAAATTAGAATCATGGGATTCGGGATTGACATCCCTATTGTGGACCGCATATTGCCAAGAGTGGAAATCCATTGTGCAATGATTGCATTTCGGATTTCTTAAGCAATTATTGCTTAGAAATCTGCTGTTAAATCAGTTGTACTTTATCTGACATTTCATTCCTCTGTACGTTTGCTTATGGCAAAGCAATTTCACGTGTTCTGCTTGTGTTTAGATAGTTATATCGTGGTGGTATTAAGGTCACACCCCTGGTCGACCTGCCGAATGAAATTTTGTCGAACAGATATGTCGGTGATCGATCATTTAGTAATTTGTGTAGAAATAGTAGGTTTCTCATACGAAGGTAGTCCACTAAGTCGCAACCAAGAAGCATTGTCCTCCACGATGAAACACTACTAAATCTGTGAATACCATAAACATAACGAGTAGCATTGTTAAACGAGACTTGTAATTTATGTAGAGTGCACAAGTCCAATTTACTATACACAAGTAGTGATAAGAGGTAGAATTAACTGTAGGACAAGACGTTTCTTGATTTCAGTCGGAGTGTAAGCAGAGGTTAACCGTAGGTTGCGCAGAGTCATATACACACTGCGTATAACATTATTGATATGATCATTGCATGACAGAGCGGAGTTGATGTGAAAACCAAGGTACTTGAGTTTTTTTACATACGAAAGTGGAGTGTGACCGAGGCTAATAATTGGAAGTTGATTAAAATGAAGTTTCATTGCTGGCAAATTAAATAAATCGGTGTGAACAAATCAATACCGAAATCAACCGCAATCAACAACATTTTTTTTGTTTTGACCACGTGCTATTATTATTGTTTTGAAAACAACACCACGTGCGTGACAAAAAATAACAAAACATGGAAAATTATATTCAAAAACATTACGAACACCATATTAGCATTTTAAAATGTTTGAAAAATTATGCAAAAATGTTGTTACATGAATAAAATCTACAAATTTGCCTGTTTATAAAATCCGATAACTGATTTTGAAAGCTTGTTACTAGGGCTATTAAGGCCGCCAGTTGTCACTTTCGACAAATCAAAACTTTAGGGGGTATTCCATATTAAAGAAAAAAAATTCAAAAATTTACCAAAAAGTTGTTACATGAATAAAATCTACAAATTTGCCTGTTTATAAAATCCGATAACTGATTTTGAAAGCTTGTTACTAGGGCTATTAAGGCCGCCAGTTGTCACTTTCGACAAATCAAAACTTTAGGGGGTATTCCATATTAAAGAAAAAAAAATCAAAAATTTACCAAAAAGTTGTTACATGAATAAAATCTACAAATTTGCCTGTTTATAAAATCCGATAACTGATTTTGAAAGCTTGTTACTAGGGCTATTAAGGCCGCCAGTTGTCACTTTCGACAAATCAAAACTTTAGGGGGTATTCCATATTAAAGAAAAAAAATTCAAAAATTTACCAAAAAGTTGTTACATGAATAAAATCTACAAATTTGCCTGTTTATAAAATCCGATAACTGATTTTGAAAGCTTGTTACTAGGGCTATTAAGGCCGCCAGTTGTCACTTTCGACAAATCAAAACTTTAGGGGGTATTCCATATTAAAGAAAAAAAATTCAAAAATTTACCAAAAAGTTGTTGCATGAATAAAATCTACGAATTTGCCTGTTTATAAAATCCGATAACTGATTTTGAAAGCTTGTTACTAGGGCTATTAAGGCCGCCAGTTGTCACTTTCGACAAATCAAAACTTTAGGGGGTATTCCATATTAAAGAAAAAAAATTCAAAAATTTACCAAAAAGTTGTTACATGAATAAAATCTACAAATTTGCCTGTTTATAAAATCCGATAACTGATTTTGAAAGCTTGTTACTAGGGCTATTAAGGCCGCCAGTTGTCACTTTCGACAAATCAAAACTTTATGGGGTATTCCATATTAAAGAAAAAAAAATCAAAAATTTACCAAAAAGTTGTTACATGAATAAAATCTACAAATTTGCCGTCTAATTGTTTGCACTATCACTTGTTCGCTAATATTTCTTAAAGGCTGTTAAATTAAAAACAAATTCTGTTTAATTCGGAATTTTTAAGTTAAACAAATATTATAAATTAAACATGAGTTTTCTGGTTTTCACTACACAATTTTTCGTAAACAAACAAAGATGGCATTGCCACACTTCCTATGTAATGCTTTTGTTTAGTAACCAGAGTTGCCGTCTTATGTTATTTCTAACGAAAATTCGTCATTTTTTTCAATGTGGAGATGCGACTATTTATTTTATTTTGGTTACTTTTTTTCTTAAAATAATAATACTTATAAATATTTTTTTATTTTTCTTGATAAACTTTTAAATTAGGTTTTTTTTTAATTTGTAACAAATTTATTAACCTGTTTTCATTACGTTTTTAGCATAACACAAATTGTATGCACTCCTAAAATCCCTAAAATTCGCCAAATTAAATTTTCTTAAGAATTTAGTTAAGAAAAAATAGCCATATGTGATTTTTATATTAGAAACGGCCATGTTCTCCAAATCGAAATCAGGTAAAGTAAAAACCAATGGAGATTTTCTTTTAATTCTTTTTGTTAATGAGCTTAGTTTTTTCCGATTTTAAGAGTAGTATGAAATGTATAAAAGCGCTTTTGAATTATAGTCTTACAACCTAATGCAAAAAAAAAAAGATTTAATTGCACATTTGGTGGGTCTAATGTGTTGGTTAAGTAATGTGAACTTTAACTGTTTTTTGCATTAGGGTGTTAATCTTTTCTTCCAAATACAGTTTAAATAACATTTTGAATGTAAAATTTAAATTAATATAGGAAGAAAAAATGCAAATGTATAAAAAATCTGGCTTTCAAAAAGTTAAAATATGCTATGTTTGCTTTAGGACAAGCAAATATGCTTGTTAAAAGCAGTTAGCATATATTTTCTAAATAGTTTCAATTATGTTTTGCTAATATTGTTGTAACTTATACTATATTCACACTGTTTAAGTGTAACATGTTTCAACAACTTTTTTTAAGAAAACTGTTCAGACTACAATTATCAGGTTTTGATTTGACACCTTGTCAGATGCTTTAATTGCTGCACAAAAATATGTAAAATACATTTTAAAAATTGATAAAAATTAATTAATAATATCTTCGGGATTTTATTTAAATTAGATTAACGATGCAATTATAAACATTGATAAGTTATTTTAAAAAACAAAAAAGGAATAAAATAAGAGCCGTTGCGCTATAATTACAAATATAATGCACTGGAAAAGCAATTGAAACTTCTATTGTTATATGCGGAGCAATTATATAGATTCAGATATGAAAAAGGTTTTGGCAATTGGTTACAATTTTAAAATCAGCTATTGACAGATGTATTCATTTTATTATCCATAGGGCCGTACAAAATAATTTGGGAAGTGGACCGCCGAATTCTTAGTGATAAAGGCTTTAAAAACAACAAATCTAGATGTTTGTGCCTAGATTTGCATTATTCTTTTGCCGTTATTTGAATAATTATACCCTTTTATAATTTTTTATTATTCTTTTTTCCGTTATTTGATTAATTATAGTTTTTTTTCAATTTTCCCAAACACCCCTTTATTTTTTAATTCTTTATTATTGTTTAATTTATGACGTACCGTCATTCAAATATGTTCAATAAAAACCTAAAATCAAAAAGCTACTGCATATACTTGAAAACATACTCCGATCCCTGACTTACTTGTTTTGGAGAGTAAAATTTTTAAAAACGTAAATTCTATTAAATATGTATATGGGAAATCATCTAAAATTAGCATGTTTTGCTCCTAAACACTTAAATTTGGCTATTAATCTACCTTTCATTAATATGTTTTAAAAATATTTAGGTTAAAAAAAAAAAAATTTGTAATAATTTTTTCCAGTGTATGGTAATTTGTTTCATTTCATTCTATCCTATGATTTGTCTGGTAGCACTGTTTACCTACAGAAAAAAACTAACATTTCAATGGACGATCGTAACTTCTTCGTAAATTTTATATTTTACCCTTTTTTATTTTTAGGAATCTTGGAGACTAATTTTGGTAACTATATGGGTAACTACAGGTCGTTCCAATTGTTTTAAACATATTGCTGATATATTTTTTCTTTCCAGCTTTCAAAAACTAGTGGGTTTGTAAAATATTTGCTTTTTCGGCTAACCGACGCAGAAAAAGAAGAAAATGTAAGTTGAAAAAAGTGGCGCAAACCTATTCTACATATGTGGCTAGGTATACAACATTTATTAAAAAATTCGGCTGAAATGCAGTTTACATGGCCCACGAAAAAATATGTGCCACCTGATTCATAATTAAAAAAAGACCAAAATTAAAATACATACATTTAATTTAATTGGTATGTGTTGGTACTCAAATTAAAGGCAATTTGGTCACGATAAATATGCATTTTGTTTTTGTATGCGATCAATATTTTTTCCTCATTAGTTTAAAAATCTTTTCGGTGGAGATAAGCTAAGCCGGTGTTTGTTTTATTATAGAGGAGGAAATCCTTGCGCTCGGCCGTAGGCCGGCTATGCAGAGAAGCTTTAGCTAGCGAAGCCGGTGTTATACCATAGAAGAGATAATCCTTGCGCCCGGCCGAAGGCCGGCTATGCAGAGAAGCTTTAGTTAAAAGTTTTTGCCTGCAGGGGTGGGTCCACTTTTTTGGCCCAGAAGCCCCACCTGCCGTAAATTTTATTATCGTTTTTCTTACACAATTACATTTAATTTGAGTACCAACACTTACCACTTAGTGGGCGGCCCGGTTCTTTTTGGTTGGTCTTTAAAAATGCTCCAAATCTTTAGTCTGACGGAAGTATTTCAACAAACATATTTTTAACTTGTGAATATTCCCGCATTTTTGGGTTCAGGTGCCCAATTAAATTAAATGTATGTATTTTAATTTTGGTCTTTTTTTTAATTATGAATCAGGTGGCACATATTTTTTCGTGGGCCATGTAAACTGCATTTCAGCCGAATTTTTTAATAAATGTTGTATACCTAGCCACATATGTAGAATAGGTTTGCGCCACTTTTTTCAACTTACATTTTCTTCTTTTTCTGCGTCGGTTAGCCGAAAAAGCAAATATTTTACAAACCCACTAGTTTTTGAAAGCTGGAAAGAAAAAATATATCAGCAATATGTTTAAAACAATTGGAACGACCTGTAGTTACCCATATAGTTACCAAAATTAGTCTCCAAGATTCCTAAAAATAAAAAAGGGTAAAATATAAAATTTACGAAGAAGTTACGATCGTCCATTGAAATGTTAGTTTTTTTCTGTAGGTAAACAGTGCTACCAGACAAATCATAGGATAGAATGAAATGAAACAAATTACCATACACTGGAAAAAATTATTACAAATTTTTTTTTTTTTAACCTAAATATTTTTAAAACATATTAATGAAAGGTAGATTAATAGCCAAATTTAAGTGTTTAGGAGCAAAACATGCTAATTTTAGATGATTTCCCATATACATATTTAATAGAATTTACGTTTTTAAAAATTTTACTCTCCAAAACAAGTAAGTCAGGGATCGGAGTATGTTTTCAAGTATATGCAGTAGCTTTTTGATTTTAGGTTTTTATTGAACATATTTGAATGACGGTACGTCATAAATTAAACAATAATAAAGAATTAAAAAATAAAGGGGTGTTTGGGAAAATTGAAAAAAAACTATAATTAATCAAATAACGGAAAAAAGAATAATAAAAAATTATAAAAGGGTATAATTATTCAAATAACGGCAAAAGAATAATGCAAATCTAGGCACAAACATCTAGATTTGTTGTTTTTAAAGCCTTTATCACTAAGAATTCGGCGGTCCACTTCCCAAATTATTTTGTACGGCCCTATGGATAATAAAATGAATACATCTGTCAATAGCTGATTTTAAAATTGTAACCAATTGCCAAAACCTTTTTCATATCTGAATCTATATAATTGCTCCGCATATAACAATAGAAGTTTCAATTGCTTTTCCAGTGCATTATATTTGTAATTATAGCGCAACGGCTCTTATTTTATTCCTTTTTTGTTTTTTAAAATAACTTATCAATGTTTATAATTGCATCGTTAATCTAATTTAAATAAAATCCCGAAGATATTATTAATTAATTTTTATCAATTTTTAAAATGTATTTTACATATTTTTGTGCAGCAATTAAAGCATCTGACAAGGTGTCAAATCAAAACCTGATAATTGTAGTCTGAACAGTTTTCTTAAAAAAAGTTGTTGAAACATGTTACACTTAAACAGTGTGAATATAGTATAAGTTACAACAATATTAGCAAAACATAATTGAAACTATTTAGAAAATATATGCTAACTGCTTTTAACAAGCATATTTGCTTGTCCTAAAGCAAACATAGCATATTTTAACTTTTTGAAAGCCAGATTTTTTATACATTTGCATTTTTTCTTCCTATATTAATTTAAATTTTACATTCAAAATGTTATTTAAACTGTATTTGGAAGAAAAGATTAACACCCTAATGCAAAAAACAGTTAAAGTTCACATTACTTAACCAACACATTAGACCCACCAAATGTGCAATTAAATCTTTTTTTTTTTGCATTAGGTTGTAAGACTATAATTCAAAAGCGCTTTTATACATTTCATACTACTCTTAAAATCGGAAAAAACTAAGCTCATTAACAAAAAGAATTAAAAGAAAATCTCCATTGGTTTTTACTTTACCTGATTTCGATTTGGAGAACATGGCCGTTTCTAATATAAAAATCACATATGGCTATTTTTTCTTAACTAAATTCTTAAGAAAATTTAATTTGGCGAATTTTAGGGATTTTAGGAGTGCATACAATTTGTGTTATGCTAAAAACGTAATGAAAACAGGTTAATAAATTTGTTACAAATTAAAAAAAAACCTAATTTAAAAGTTTATCAAGAAAAATAAAAAAATATTTATAAGTATTATTATTTTAAGAAAAAAAGTAACCAAAATAAAATAAATAGTCGCATCTCCACATTGAAAAAAATGACGAATTTTCGTTAGAAATAACATAAGACGGCAACTCTGGTTACTAAACAAAAGCATTACATAGGAAGTGTGGCAATACCATCTTTGTTTGTTTACGAAAAATTGTGTAGTGAAAACCAGAAAACTCATGTTTAATTTATAATATTTGTTTAACTTAAAAATTCCGAATTAAACAGAATTTGTTTTTAATTTAAACAGCCTTTAAGAAATATTAGCGAACAAGTGATAGTGCAAACAATTAGACGGCAAATTTGAAGATTTTATTCATGTAACAACTTTTTGGTAAATTTTTGAATTTTTTTTTCTTTAATATGGAATACCCCCTAAAGTTTTGATTTGTCGAAAGTGACAACTAGCGGCCTTAATAGCCCTAGTAACAAGCTTTCAAAATCAGTTATCGGATTTTATAAACAGGCAAATTTGTAGATTTTATTCATGTAACAACTTTTTGGTAAATTTTTGAATTTTTTTTCTTTAATATGGAATACCCCCTAAAGTTTTGATTTGTCGAAAGTGACAACTGGCGGCCTTAATAGCCCTAGTAACAAGCTTTCAAAATCAGTTATCGGATTTTATAAACAGGCAAATTTGTAGATTTTATTCATGTAACAACTTTTTGGTAAATTTTTGAATTTTTTTTCTTTAATATGGAATACCCCCTAAAGTTTTAATTTGTCGAAAGTGACAAAAAAATTAACAAAAAGAATTAAAAGAAAATCTCCATTGGTTTTTACTTTACCTGATTTCGATTTGGAGAACATGGCCGTTTCTAATATAAAAATCACATATGGCTATTTTTTCTTAACTAAATTCTTAAGAAAATTTAATTTGGCGAATTTTAGGGATTTTAGGAGTGCATACAATTTGTGTTATGCTAAAAACGTAATGAAAACAGGTTAATAAATTTATTACAAATTAAAAAAAAACCTAATTTAAAAGTTTATCAAGAAAAATAAAAAAATATTTATAAGTATTATTATTTTAAGAAAAAAAGTAACCAAAATAAAATAAATAGTCGCATCTCCACATTGAAAAAAATGACGAATTTTCGTTAGAAATAACATAAGACGGCAACTCTGGTTACTAAACAAAAGCATTACATAGGAAGTGTGGCAATACCATCTTTGTTTGTTTACGAAAAATTGTGTAGTGAAAACCAGAAAACTCATGTTTAATTTATAATATTTGTTTAACTTAAAAATTCCGAATTAAACAGAATTTGTTTTTAATTTAAACAGCCTTTAAGAAATATTAGCGAACAAGTGATAGTGCAAACAATTAGACGGCAAATTTGAAGATTTTATTCATGTAACAACTTTTTGGTAAATTTTTGAATTTTTTTTCTTTAATATGGAATACCCCCTAAAGTTTTGATTTGTCGAAAGTGACAACTGGCGGCCTTAATAGCCCTAGTAACAAGCTTTCAAAATCAGTTATCGGATTTTATAAACAGGCAAATTTGTAGATTTTATTCATGTAACAACTTTTTGGTAAATTTTTGAATTTTTTTTCTTTAATATGGAATACCCCCTAAAGTTTTGATTTGTCGAAAGTGACAACTGGCGGCCTTAATAGCCCTAGTAACAAGCTTTCAAAATCAGTTATCGGATTTTATAAACAGGCAAATTTGTAGATTTTATTCATGTAACAACTTTTTGGTAAATTTTTGAATTTTTTTTCTTTAATATGGAATACCCCCTAAAGTTTTAATTTGTCGAAAGTGACAACTGGCGGCCTTAATAGCCCTAGTAACAAGCTTTCAAAATCAGTTATCGGATTTTATAAACAGGCAAATTTGTAGATTTTATTCATGTAACAACAGTTTTGCATAATTTTTCAAACATTTTAAAATGCTAAATTTAAAGATTTTTTCTTATTCTTATTAATTTTTTAATTTTTTATGAATAATATGGTGTTCGTAATGTTTTTGAATATAATTTTCCATGTTTTGTTATTGTTTGTCACGCACGTGGTGTTGTTTTCAAAACAATAATAATAGCACGTGGTCAAAAAAAAAAATGTTGTTAATTGCGGTTGATTTCGGTATTGATTTGTTCACACGCGTATTAAATAAAACATTACATAAACAAATACAGGGCTGTAATTTTTGGTACTTCTTTATTTGAAGTACTCGCAAGAAAATTAAATATTACACAAATATGCAACATTTATGTAATTAATTTATGGCCACCTTAACACTGCAGCCACACGATCAAGTTGTTCTTGATAGTCTTTTACATATACAGTAGCTCGTTTCTGTATTTCTCGCATCGCAAAATTCCCTACATGAAGTGTGAAACAAAAAATTCCATCGTTTCTCGATTTGTGAGAAAAAAGTGTTTCTGTATTTAAATGCGAGAACAGACAACACCAAGTCTGTTTTAACTGGAATACTTCCAGTAATTAAGTGTCAAATGCAAGCGAAACGTCAACGAAAGAAATAGATATAATAAAAATAGGGCTGCCAGATTTGACGATTTATCGTAATTTTGACGATTTTTGTTCCGAAATTGGCAAAGCGCAGATTTGCTGATTTTTTTTAGTGACGATATTATTCAGTTTTCGAAATAAAACAATTTTCAATATTTTTATATATTTGTGTATTAGGCACCACAGAAAAAAGATATCTTTAGAAACAAGGCAGCTTAAATTTTTGTATTTATCCCTATTGTGAAAATTGTCCTCGAAATTGTTTGTCTGTACCATAAAAAAATTATCGGGAAAAGCAAAATGTCGAAGGAAAACTGTTTAACTTTTATTTCTTTGGATTATTTAATACATTTGTTTTTTGTGATCAAAACATTAAACTATTACCCCATTTTTCAGTCAATGCACTAAGGAAATGTTTGCCTTTTTTTTGGCCAAAAATGTTATTATTAGTTCAATATGATATTTTGTCACGCCTTTGTGTGAATTCTTCAGGCAAAAATAACAATCTGAAATTTTAAATTGCTATCGGATTAGAGAAAGAGTAAAATAATTAATTTTATAAAAATAGACCTCAAGCTTAAGTATGTGTGTATAAAATATGTATAAAATACCCATGAACTTTAACTATGTTTTTTTTTTAATATATTTTAATTAAAATCGAACTAAATTTGTCAAAATTAATTTTAAATTGTCCGATTTTCTAAAACAAAAAAGACGAATTTTTTTTTATTTTTTCTCAGGACATTAGCGATTTTTCCACAAATTAGTCTGGCAGCCCTGCAATTAAGAGAACAAAATATAACAATTGTGTTTTATTTATTTTCATAATTTAAATGCTTTATTTTCAAATTAAAAACAAATAATACACATTCTTATGTACATACATGTGTATGTGTATATACATAATTATGTTTTCGGATAATTTGGGCTCCATTTTTTTAAACTTTATTTTTCTCGCATCAATTTCAAATGGGACTTATTTTGACAATTCTTGTGAGAAACTTTTTGCAAAATATTGATACAGAAACACTTTTTCTCACATCCTTCCAATAATTGCTGGAAAATTGTTTAAATGACAGATAATTCTCGCAAAGTAAATATACAGAAACACTTATGTGAGAAAAACCATTTTTTGTTTCATATTGCACTGTTTTTGTCATAATTCACTTGTTTCATGCGGTAAATTTTACGATGCGAGAAATACAGAAACGGGCTACAGTTTGTCAAAATTTCCAAAAATTGAAAGCTGTGACGTAGGCTGCACGAAATTTTGAAGCAATTTACTTTCAAGATGTCATCAAGAGAACAATTTATAAAGACAAACGAAAAATGTTCTCACCAAACTTGTAATCAGCTGTTTTCTTGAACGTAAATTGATACACTCACTTGAAAGAGAATTTTAAAGGCAAGTTCGCTTCAATTTTTAAAAGTATGAGTGCATTGGTAAAAAAGTGTGACACCCAATTTACATGATGAATTTTATGACGTCCAATTTTCTTAATTCCCTTTTGAAGTTGCTACCAAAAACTACTCAAATTCATACGATCGTTTTTTTTTGGACGTCTAATTTTTTTCATTTTCATTCAATCCAGTTGATGACAATATAAAAATAAAACGTAACAGAAAGAACAGAAAAAAGTGTAAAGCGAAGTGTCAAAAAAAAACCATGAAAACAGAAATCAAGTCTATTTTTCTACCCTTCTTTCTTCTCTACACCGCTTGCTACCATGGTGGAATAAGTAGGTGGCAGCGCTACGGCAACAAATACAACATTACAACAAAAATGAATAATAAGTCTCCGTATACGTCAAAGATTATATTAAACTAAAATCAAATTTTGCCGCCGAACGCAATGAAATAAATTAATTTTTAACCAATTTTTATTTCACTATGGTTACTATCTTATTTAATTTAAATTTAAATAATCAAAAACTTTAATACAATACAATAATCACAGCACAAAACGTGGACTTTTTGTAAACATAAACAAAATTTTGACATAAGACTAGACAAACAATACAAGAGCAAAAAATCGTCATCTGGCGTAGTAATGCCACCTGTTTATTTCATCATGCTTGCTACCAAACAAAAAATGTCCAAAATTGGACGTCATAAAATTCATCATGTAAATTGAGTATGAGTGGACCAGTGTACCAGTGCTGCCACTACTAATAACATTTTTACAACCAAAATTTTTGAAAAAGTTACCAAATGTGAAAAAATATTACCAAATAAAAAATGCCTTTTGTTAATTGAGAAAAACATTAGAACTTAAGGAAAATAGGAAAATATTATTTACAAATTAAGAAACCAAAACAAGAAATGTAATTATTGTACATATTTAAAAATAACGAGAAAATAAATTAAAAGTTTTTATATTTTTGAGACCTTTTTTTTAAAATCAATTGTTTTCCGCTTTTTAACTGTCAGTGACAGGGATATCAAACATATCGATTTATTAATCCTTTTGGTGATGCAAATTCACGTTTGGCAATATGGCGATTGTTGTCAAAATCTTCTTCATAAATTAAAAATACTGCCAAATACTTATCTAATTATACGGACAGCTTATAAAAAGTAAAATTTAAAATTTCTTAAATTCACGCTATTTTCTTAAACTAAATTCCATAAATTCTAAAATTATAGATTATATATCAATTTATTTTTGAAAAATCTTTAAAGTTTCTATGTTTATTTCAATATATTAAAAAATACCACTGGAAATAATTGAAATTTAAAACGTTTTACTTCTATTCAAAGAATCACTAAAATTAGTTTTGTGTAGTTTACGCGATAACCTTCGTTCATTTGAAAAAAATAATGAGGAAATCGCAGTGTAAAGTACACATTATAAGTCGTAAATAATTGCATTCGAATTGAAATTAGCGATAACCCCCCATGTAAATAAAAACGTTGAGTACAAAAAATGTAAATTGCAAGTGTGTCAAGAAAAATATACGTATTAATATTTTAAAAAAAGTAACCAAAATGAAAAAAATATTCACATCTCCACATTGAGAAAAAAATAACCAATTTTGGTTAGAAATAACCAAAAACGGCGGCTCTGCGTGTACCCTCAAGTAAATCCAAACATGGTCAGCTAGTACTGATTTGTTCGTCGTTCGGCGGCGCGTATGACGAATTTCGTCGGACGCTATATGTTTTATTTTTGGCCACGAATATTCGCTGCCAAAAATTCGTCGTTCGTCCCAGTTCCTAGCATAACTCATATATTTCAAAAGTGGCTATTGGGACAAAACAAGGCTTAAATCTAGTTTACCGACGCAGCTCCAAATAAAAAAAAGTACCTAGGGTAATAGAAAATGGAAAAATAAGAAGAAAAAATAAAAAAAAAAAGAAAGTTGGCGCAAACGCTTAGTTTTCGAGTTATGGACGTTTAAAGTTTTCATATAAATATGTGATTTTGCACTACATTTCCAAATGTATATGGCGAATATTGGTATCATTGCAAAGCTTTTCACTAGATATGTACGGGTATATGTTTTCCTGTTGTTCTTTACTTTATTTTAATTGTTTATCACCGTATTAATTGATATTCTAAGAAGTTTTAGTAAGCGAAGTCGGTGTATGTTATAATAAAAAGAGAGAATCCTAGCGCCCGGGCAAAGGCCGGCTATGCAGAGAGTCTTAAGTTAGCGAAGCTGGTATTTTTTATACCTTAGGGGAGAAAATCCTTACGCCCGGCCGAAGGCCGGCAATGCAGAAAAGCTTTAGTTAGCGAAGCCGGTATTTTTTATACCATGGAGTAGAAAATCTTTGAGCCCGGCCAAAGGCCGGCTATGCAGGGAAGTTTTTTTTTGCGACGTTGGTGTTTGTTATTTTATAAAATTTGTATTACACTTATTTAAATTAACTACATACTTTCCTAGTGCACTTCCGTTACATATTGACGTAAAATGAAAAAAACTGTATTGTGAGTTAAAGAGTTTAACATTTTGAAATAAATGTTGTATATTCAGAAAAATCTGTTCAAGAGCTTTAAAATGATACCAATATTGGCCATATATGTTTAGAATTGTAGTGGAAAATCGCATATTTATATGAAAACTTTAAACGTCCACAACTCGGAAACTAAGCGTTTGCGCCAACTTTCTTATTTTTTATTTTTTCTTCTTATTTTTCCATTTTCTATCACCCTGGGTACTTTATTTTTTAATTTGAGCTGCGTCGGTAAACTAGATTTGTTCCCAAAACAATTTTCAGGTGACGATGTGCAAATTCATTTAAATCGGGTAATTTTGCTGCATCTTAAGTGTAATTTCAAATTTATGTGATGGTAACACTGGATAAATTACTTTTTTTTTCTAAAAAAGCTTAATAAGTACGTGGATCGTAAAATATTTCGTCAGTTTAATAAAAAAAGAAACGCATTGAAGTCAGCGAAATCAAAAAATTTCTCTATATATAGTAAGAATATTCAAAGGTTTTCATTTTGCATTTAAGGTAAATCCGTATTGATAAAATTTAAATTATACCAATTATGATGTGCTTTTAAAAAGTTTTTAGCCTTCTCGGAAACAGCCAAGTGAAAAAGAAAAGGTTCCTAAAAAGAACACAAAATCTATTTAAAGATACAAAAATACCATAAACGAGCAAAATGAGTCTTGTCTGGACTTTGATAGCTGGTTTTCTGTATGCCGAAATAGCCTTAGTGCTATTGTTGGTTTTGCCTGTCGCTAGCCCATACAAATGGAATCGTTTTTTCAAATCAAAATTTTTGGCCATGTTGGCTCAACAGGCTCATCTATACTTTTTCCTTATTATGGGCGTATTAGTTCTATTCCTTTTGGATGCTATACGTGAAATGCGTAAATACTCTCAACACGATCACTCGTCTGATGTTCATTTGAATATTGAAATGCAACATAGCATGCGGCTTTTTCGGGCACAACGCAACTTCTATATATCTGGTTTTGCCATTTTCTTAGTTCTGGTCATACGTCGTTTGGTAACTTTAATTTCAGCACAAGCAAACCTTTTGGCACAAAGTGAAGCCTCCTTAAAGCAAGCTCAGTCGGCTTCGGCTGCTGTAAAATCGTTGTTGGCCGAGAAAACGACAGAGAAAGCCAAAGAAGCTGATGAAGATAGTACATTGGCCGAGGTACGTTATTTGTATTAACGCAACACAAAAAAGTTTACTGTTTTCGCTAATTTATTTAAAGTTTAATGTGTGAATATAGTTAATTTTTGTAATTGGTAAGGGGCTAGTTTTTAGCAGTTTATATTTTATGTTAAATCAAGTAGTTTTTCGGATTTTTATTAATTTTTTTTTTTTTTTTTGGAAAATTGAGGCAAAATAGGCTAAACAAATTTATGTGAATATCCATTAGTCAGAAGAAATAGTTTTTGAAATTTTTTTGAATTTTAAATTCATATTGGCAAGATTTTTGAAGAAAACAACCCAAGTTTATAGCGTAACATGGACCACCGTAGACCCGTAGACATAGGAACTTATTAAACTTGAAAAACTTGCACTTCCAACCCAACTTTTGCACAACAAAATGTGTGGGAGGTAGAACTTAAAAAATTCTGCTCCTTCAACTTTTCCAAACATTTAGTTAGCAATATGAAGCTTCTGAAACATACTTATGTACATACATATACATTAGAGTGGATCGATTTAGCAATCGATGTGATGGCATCGATGTCTTAATAAAGCATACAGCTATACCAAGTTACAAAGCAAGGAAGAGAAATTTTACTTAAAAACGAAATTAAACATGCATATATGTATATACACACATGTTTATAAATGTACATATCGTAACCTAAAGGCCCTAACAAACCAAAAATTAAAAATCGACTTTTTCATTGATTCTGATGTATTGCATCAACACAAATGTCCACAACAATTTTTGGAATCTTTCGACCAAAATTAGCGACTTTATTATCAAAACGCAAAAAGCCCTATCTAAAAAATATTATACGATAAACGCTAATAGACATAACAGTTTGCATTATATGCAACATTGTTATTTGTCAAACCCAATGGTAGGTTTAACAAGAAAAATAGAAGAAAGAATAATTATAAACAGTTTGAGGCAATTTATCAATTTACCATTTTAAATAGTTTTTTGCTTCTCCTGTAAAATTTTCAGTGTTAGATAGGGCCTTTTACGTTTTAGGTAACGATATGTACATACATAAACAAATGCTTAAGACAATACGCCTGATTTATGGTGTTCTATTGTAGTTCCCTTGAGCATACTTCTGCATTTTGAAGTCGGCCAAACTTCTTGCGATTGCGATTTGCGATTTACTCGTACTATTAGGGGATGTAGGGGGCAATTTCTCCATAACAATCTTAACAGATTTTACATACATATATTACCAGAATATATTTTCAAATGAGAACTACGAGAGGAGAAGAGCGTAGTTGCACACTCCGGTCGCTAGTTTGTAAATGATTTGAATTTTATATTAAGAAATATGTATTTAAGGTTAATTTATGTGTATTTATACACGGAATGAATATATTCACACATATCAAAATGTTCTTAGAAGTTGGTGTTGCTGGCTTAAAAATAAAACGAGTTCTTGTACAAAGTTGGACTGAAAGAAAAAGCTGCTATACAAATGTTTGTTTTATAAATTGTACTTATTTTTATTTTTGTTTGCAATGCATGGATGGCTTGTTTGTTGTTTTGTATTATAAATACAAAAAGAATTTTATTTATTTGTTAATTATTCTATCTATAATTTGATATTTCTTAATATATACTCATTTTAACAGCTTTCCAGTTTAAGGAGACGTGTACAAGGACTCAATGCAAGTTTGTCACAACAAATGTTGAAGCAAAAATATATATAAAAAAAATTAAAAACAATTCACGGAAGACGAAAAATATTTACATAAAGACACTCACCCACCTTCCCATGTTTTTTTTTTTTTTATTAAACGAAAACAAAAAATACCCTAGCTATGTTTTTTAAACAGTATTGTTTACATTGTTTAACACTTCGTTTAAAACTAACGACTGAATTTTATAAAATAAAAATGTTTGTCTTAATTTTTTATAATAGATTTCTCAATTAAAAGAACGCATCTATGAACTAACCTCTGAACTTAATCGTGAAAAGAAGGACAAAGAAGCTCTAAAATCTCAAGCTGAAAGTTTGAACAAGGAATACGATCGCCTTACCGATGAATATAGTAAATTACAAAAGAAAATTACTGCAAGTGGTGCTCATGAAGGCAGCAGTGGTGGTAAAGGCAATTCTAAAGATGATTAATTTTAAGTGAAATTCTTATTAACAAAAAAATTTATTGTGTATTGAAATATAAGAAAACACTAATAACCATATTATTTGTTAAAAAAGAAAAGAATTTAAAATTATTAAGTGGCATTAATCAACTGTTTGCCTTTTGGTAAAATAACAACAATTGTTTGAAGAACATAAATTCATTTGGAAATTATACCTTTTTAATGTTAAGTTGTATCAGTACATTTTATCTTTATGAAT
This sequence comes from Pollenia amentaria, assembly GCA_943735925.1. Classification (NCBI taxonomy): domain Eukaryota; kingdom Metazoa; phylum Arthropoda; class Insecta; order Diptera; family Polleniidae; genus Pollenia; species Pollenia amentaria. The sequence goes on from OX031009.1 coordinate 101,566,220, forward strand.
TATAGCTTTGCCTTTTAACTCAAAAATTCATTGTTTTTATTATATGTATAAATGAAGGATTTGAACTTTACACGGTCAAAACAAAACTTTTTTTAAAAAATTGTTATGTGCAAGGCGAATTGTTATGTTCATTTACCCTGGGCGCTAATCTGTGGTGCGAAAGAAAAATGGTAGCATTCTTTAATGCGTCTCTTGCATCTTTTGTTTTTTTTTAACTCATATTTTTCATTTAAATTTTCAAACAAAAATACGTTATGCTTAGTGCTGGTTCACACTCTTCAAGTCTTAGGCGTCAAGTCTTGAGTTTTTAGGAGAGAGAGGAAAAGATAAAAAGATATATAATTATCTTTTACCTTCTCTCCTAAAAACTCAAGACTACGGCTAAAACTTGAATAGTGTGGACCAGCTCTTATTATACATGACACCCTCACATGAAATGCTTAACATTCACACTTACGTGATGTTAGTGTTAAGTATAAAGTTTATACTATAAACTCATGTTAGAGGGTTTTTTCCATGTTTTAACAGCGCTTCTAAGCAATCAGTTGTAAGCTCTTTCATAACTATTTCTTAGGAGTGGGAAAATTTTTCTGCTTTTTTTTAATGACTAGTGTTTGCCCACTGGTCGGAATTTCACCATAATTATTTATGCGAATATGAAGAAATACATATAAGTAAAAATGAATTTACATATTTCGAGTATTTATGATTTATTCGTCTTAGTGGGTCGGTTTGGCGAGGGACCAGCCTCCAGTCTATATGTACTCTTCCACATTACAATAGCATAAAAAAAAATCAGAAATTAACAGTTAAAAAACCAAAAAGGACAAACAAGTCTTCTCTAAGATAAAGTTTCTCAATCACTCTGCATGTTTATTTTATGTTTCTAGTTCCAATTTTAATGAAAATTCAAAAAGTATCTGTTGAAGAGCAAAAAAGTGCCAACATTTTTCTTCTTGCAGGTTCTCATTCACTCCTATAATTTTATGTTTTTACGTTTAATATAGAAAATTCAAAAATTAACACATGCAGCACGGAAACGTAAAAGAAATTTATATCCCGTATTTTCCATTTTTGATGGTTTTTTCCGCATAAAAGTACCAAAAAGTTCAATATTGTAGTGGGACTCCATAATTTAATATGAATAAAGAAAAATATGTTGTAAAAAAGTGCAAAACATAGGTAGGATTTTCACACCTTAAACGTTCGAATTTTGGAAAAGTACCAAATTTATATTTATGTATATTTTTTAGATAAGTTACGAATTTGTTATAATCTTAATTTCTATGTTTGTTGGTTTAAAAGTTCAATGGGGTGACAAAAAAGTTGCAAAATACCGGTTATACCCGTTTAGCACCCAAAAGCGCCGAATTTTAAAAAGTGCTCTTAATTTTCTAAAGCACAACGATAAGTATTACAGCCTGTTCCTCGATTTCGAACGTTAACGTTCGCATAGAAAATTACATTTAAAATAGAGCTGTTCGATGTTAATCGATGCATCGCAAACATCGATGTTTTGGTTGCGATACATCGTATAAATGTCGATGTATCGCATTATACGATGTTAATCGATGAATCGATGTTTTTAATTCGATGTATCGAAAAACTGAATTTTAAGTTAAAAGTATTCGTCAGCTTTTTTATAAGTGGATACCCGCCAAGAATGATTTAAGCGTTTTTTAAGCCTAAAATTATTTTAAAATCGCTTAATGTAACAACACAGTACCAAAAATACTTTTTGTAAACGGTCATAAAGCATCAAGAATGATATAAAAAGAGATTACGCCATGCGCATGTTTTCCCGTTAGATGACGTAGCTTAACCCAAGCTAGAGTTACCTATTCGTGTATGTTTCGTGACGTCATTTAACCCACCTGCGCAGAAAATTCAATTTTTGATTCGTGTTGTCGTAATCTTTCTTCTATCATTCTTGATAAAGCATCAGCGAGGCAACAGCATTATTACAGAGCAAAATCCAAAAATATATTTTTATTGCGACCAAGATTTTCTTGGTGTCATATGGTAGTAATCGGCAATGTAAGTGGTTTTTGCATATTTGATATTAACAGCGATAATATACATATTTGGCTTAATTGTACTGCTAACATGGCACCGTAGCTTGGTTTGGAAATACTTTGATAAAAATTGCGATAAATCTGCAAAGTGTAAGCTGTGCGATAAAAACATAAGGACCGCTGGTAATACATCTAACTTGATGGGTCATATCAAACACATTCACAAATTTTGGAAATTACCAAAGTAAAACAATCTGAAACGCAAAAATCAATAATTACAAGTTTTGTGAGAGTGCTAACCGAATATACCCCAGTTGTTTCAGATTCTTGTGTGCCGTCTACAAGTAGTTCATGTAATGTACGTTCTGATACTGAATCATGTATTGAGGTAAATAAAGACACTGCTGAATTAGTACCTTTTAAGCTTCAGAAATCTATACAAAAAAGTTTTGAAGATATTGCCTCGTATTCCGGTGGTGACAAGGCAAGATAAATTAACAACGCTATCGTGTATATGATTTGCAAAGACAAAGACTGGTAGAGAATGAAGGTTTTAGACACCTAGTGAAAGTTTTATCACCGCATTTTAAAGTTCCAAGTAGATCTAGAGCAGGGATTTCCAAAAATTTTTTGGTTGTGTATTAGTGAGTACCAGAGAGTAAAAAATTGAGAGAATGCGTTCATTTACAGCCGAAATAAAATGTTAGTAATATATTTTATAAGTTGTATAACACAAAGGTACAAAATTAAAAATTTTTTGTGTTGATAAAAAATTTGTAGCAATTCTTTACCAATTCAATGTCGCTGATTTTAAAACAGCACTTTTTTTCATTCAGAAGCTTTTTGACTCTAAATCAGTTTTAAATATCTTATCAAACAATTGTAAAAAAATTAAAGATTTTTATGTTTTAAAAATTCATAAAAAATAAATATTGCACGCAAATCACACGTTTAATAACATATTCCGTTCCTTCCTTAAATGTTGCATACCATATAAGGCATTGGATGTTACCAAAAGCGTTTTTGACCGCACAATATTTTTTAAGTGCCATCATAAAGTTTTTTCTGTTAACCTGAAACAAAAATATGTATTGAGGTACGTTCAGACTAATGAAATATTTGACGAAAATATTTGTTCTGATATTTGCTTCAAACTGTGTGGAACAAAAAATATTTTGTTTAATTTTCAAACTAAGCTCAAATATTTGACAATTTTTGTTTGATGAAACAGTTGGCAAAAAATGTTAAATAAAATAAATTAATTCATGTTTGCCATGCGTTCAGACTAAAATAAATATTTGCATCACATAATTATTTAATGAAAGTGTTCAAAAATAATAATATATTTCACAAATAGTAAAAATGAGCGCAAAAGCTAATTTATTTTTTTTATTCTGTGGAGCAGCATCTTTCATAGTGTTAGAACAGGAGAATGTAAAATATAAAAAAAAACTGGAAGACAATGGGTAACGGGAACATGGCTAAAATTTGCGAAAAATTGCAAACTTGGATATAAACCCTTAAATATATTTGAAGTCTCTAAATCAGTTAAAAAACAAAATGTCGGGAAAAAAATTTTTGCAAAAATAGCGAAAATTCGCGAAAAATTTAGATATTTCAAACAAGCCATAAAATTTATTAAAAGTGCCTAAAACTAAAAGGAATGGCAAAAATTCGATAAAAATTGCTAAATTAGCGGAAATTCGCAAAAATTTGATAATAGCGGTATGATAGCAAAGCCTTATAATTATTAAAAATCGTTAAAGCTCTAAAGACTTACAGTGAAAAATCGCTTCTTCGCGAGCATGGCTAAAATTCGCGAAAAATTGCAAACTTGGAAACAAACCCTAAAATATATTTGAAATTGCTAAATCGGTTAAAATACAAAATGTAGGGGAAAAACAAAAAAAAATGTTGCAGAAATAGCGAAAATCGCGAACCATTTTAATATTTCAAACAAGCCATTAAATTTAGTAAAAGTGCCTAAAACTAAGGAATGGCAAACATTTGCTAATAGCGGCACGATACAAAGTCTAATAATTATAAAAAATCTTTAAAATTGTAAATAATCCAAAAACTTACAGGAAAAATTGCTTCTATTTGGAACATGGCTAAAATTATTTGTCGTTGTTTGCTCTTACAATTTTTTTGTAATTTCAAAAAAATGTTTTCTCAAAAATTACTAAAATATTTGATTTTTTGTGTTCACACTATGTTCACATTGGACAAATATTTGTTTGCCGGCAAATACTTTTATTTGCTCAAAATCAGCTGTTATTTTATTTGATACTCAAAAATATTTTGTGTTCAGACTACGTTAATGAAATATTTGATGTTTGCTTTTAAATATTTCACCAGTCTGAACGTACCTTTAGTAGTGGTATACACAATTGTGCATAGAAATGGATTTCCCTGGTCTATTTTTTCAAAAATAAAATAAATTACATGAGAATTATAACGTGAAAAAGTTATTTTAGTAAAAAGTTAGGGGGTTCATAGTGGTAAGTAAAATAGAAAGGGTATTCACGTTGTTGGGTTACTCATACTTCAAACATCTGTGCATACATTTTAATTCTAGCTAATATTATATCATAACTTTTTACAAAATACCAAATGCGCACCTGAGTTTGCCTGCAAAAATGTATAGTCATTGTAACAGGTCAAAGTTACGTTAAATAAATACCATAAATTAGTAAGGTTAACTCTTTGGACTCGGTCATATAATTGTAGCATAAAAAAGTAAGCAATAAAAATAGTGCTAAACAATAAAGTTTCATTAATACATCAATAAAACACATCTTCTTAAGCTGGGATCACACGATTGCCACAATGCACCAATTTTCACGCTTTTTAATACCCCAATCGTGTGACTGCACAATCAATTGCCTCATGTACCAATCGAGGGCAATATTGTGCTTACTTTTACCAATAAAATGCAACCCTGGTGCGGCAATCGTGTGACTACTTGATATGCAACCGCGCGTCAATAAAAATGACAAAAATGTACCAATATTTATTGGTTTCTTGTGCGGCAATTAAACAACACAATACGCGCCAATATTTGCCTTTTTTAATCAATTTACTTTTGTGTGTTTCTTTTAGTAGGAATAAATTAAATATAAAAATTAAATTTATCAAAAATAAAAATTGGGAATTTAGCAACTCATTAATAAATAAATTAATACTAAATTTTGTATTCCCGAAAATAACTTTTGATATAGAATTTTTTTTAAATTAGTGCAATAGCTGTTCAGGACAATATAAAAGAATATATACAGGAAAACGAAGCAAATTGTATTGAAATTCTTTAAAGCGAATTTATTTTTATATATAAATATTTCTTTATTCTTTACTCTGTTTAATTTTTGGAATTTTATGTATATTACTTAAAAAATTTGTTTGAATGTACATATGATACAATTTTCTTTTTTTTAATAAACAAGCCAACTAGATCTTCCAAACAAATAAAAAAGCTACCACAACAGCTGTTTTCGCAGTTGTCACAAGTAAGAACAATCGTGTGACTGTGCTGCGGCAATTATTGTACCCATTTCGCTTTGTACCAACTAGCGGCAATCAAATTTGTACAATTCAGGGCAATCGTGTGATTTTAGAATATTTTATTGGGGCAATTTCATTATTGTGCGTCAATAAAGCACAATCAAAATTGTGTCATATTGGTGCATTTGCGGCAATCGTGTGATCCCAGCTTTACCCAAAAATGTTACCTGCTGTCACATTTGCTTTTATATGTATAGGTTTACACATAAATTGTAGGAAAACAAGACTTTTTTAACTTGTTTTTTAAATATTTTTACTTACGTAAGAAAAGTGTTTTCAAAGAAAAAAACCTACCGACGCGATTGGTACAGAAACAAAAATATTTTTACAAGCACAAAATACCAACAAATTCTTGTGGCTATTTTTTTCTTAATAATTTCTGCATTTAGGTACGTCTTTTTTACGAAAGAAAAATGGACCCTTTTACAGGCATCAAAGATTTTTTTTCACAACAAAACAAATATCGTTAGCTTAAATGCAAAACAATGTAGATATTATTTGAAAGTTTTGTTGATTTGGATTCACGTTACATATGTATTTTTATATAATTTTAAGTTATTTACAAAATTATAAATGACGTATCATCAAATAAATATATAATTTTTTTAACAGCATAATGTATAATCACACTCAATAAAAAAATTAGCAGAGGTTTTAATTCTTTTTATAAGAACACATTAATATTTTTAAACACCAAAACTGGGTAATCTGTTTTATAACGATTACCACGGTGTTAGTGGAATTAGTGATCAGATAATAATTTATAATAATAATTTTTAGTATTGCATAAGAAAAAATAAAAAAGTGTTGTAAAATTATAAGAACCGAATCCATAAACGTATGTAAAATAAAAGCTATAATAAATGTGACTATCAGCTTCTTCCACATAGGACTGTTAGACATTTTGAAATTTTTTATCTGAAATATTAAAAATTGCTTTTAAATCTCAAATAATTACCATTTTACAAAGTTCTTTGCTTTGCATGTTAACTTATGAAATGTTACATTATTCTACATTTTAGTCTTAAAATTTAAACTCTAAATAAAAATTGCACGCAACGCATTGGATGTTACCAAAAGCATTTTTTACCGCACAATATTTTTTGAGTGTAAGCTGAAACAAAATAATATAGCATCCGCTAGACATGCACACTTGTCGAAGTCACATCGACGACTAAATTGAAGAGTATAAAAATGTGTGTTAGTAGTGGTGCGCACAATTGTGCAAAGAAATGGAAACCCCTGATCTAGAGCAGGGATTTCCAAAAATTTTTTGGTTGTGTAGTAGTGAGTACCAGAGAGTAAAAAAATTGAGAGAATTCATTCACTTACAGCCGAAATAAAATGTTAGTAATATATTTTATAAGTTGTATAACATAAAGGTACAAAATTAAAAATTTTTGGTGTTGATAAAAAAATTTGTAGCAATTCTATACCAATTCACTGTCGCTGATTTTAAAACTGCCCTTTTTTTTATTCGGAAGCTTTTTGACTCTAAATCAGTTTCAAATATCTTATCAAACAATTGTAAAAAATTAAAGATTTTTAATTTTTAGGAATTCATAAAAAATAAATATTGCACGCAAATCACAGCTGATAGAAAAAGAGTGCAGTTTCAAAATCAGCGACATTGAATTGGTAAAGAACTGCTACAAATTTTCTATCAACACAAAAAATGTTTTATTTTGTTCCCTTGGGTTATACAACTTATAAAATAAAATTTTCTAAATTTATACTTTTATGGCAGTTTCGTAATAGTAGAAAGCTTTTCAAATGGGATGAACTTAATTTATTACGTTGCTTGGAACAAATAAATTTTAAATCCGAAAAAATTTGTTCGCATAGGTAAGTAGTGCCGAATAAAGAGAGGCACTTAAATTAATTTTTTTTTTTAGTTCAGGATATAACTCGCCATCCAAATCTTTCCAGAACTCTACAATATTATTTTCGTCTGGAGCATTAATTTCGCTTCGTAGTATGATTAGTTCTGATTGAATATCAAATTCGTAGTTGCTTACATCACAACGAAAAGGGTTTTCGAAAAGATCTAATAGCGGTTGTAAAATTACAAAATCTTGAAACCTGTCTTGAAAATTTTTGAAAAGTGTTTCAAATATTTCGGCATATTCATATCTTTTGTCGATTTCGAGATTTCTATATACAAGTGAAGTTTTTGGAAAATTGGAAAAATCACCAGTTTTAGTTTGGGAAAAAATTAGAAAAAGTTTTGTTTTAAAATTGTGAATGATTTTTGACAAGTCGCATATATTGCGTTCCTTTCCTTGCAATTCCAAATTAAGTTCATTTAACATACTTGTCGTATCTGCCAAAAAAGCTAAGTCTAAAATAAAATTATTGTCTTTTAAACACTGTACTAAAACTTTTTCTATTTTATCAGTTTCTAGGAACTGAAGAACTTCTCTTAAATCATAAAGTCTATTCAGGCAATCACCGAACTTCTGTAAACATTTTCAGGTCACAATTCACAGCATTTTTGTTTTTTAAAAAGGTTAAAAATTTTCGGTGGGTAAGCGCTTGATGTCCGCCTCGAATTTTATTTATTATATCCTCTGCTGTCTTCTTAGCTGGGGTATCATTTATGAATTTCGATGCAAGAGCGGTCTGATGAATTATGCAGTGAAAATTATGAACTGCAAATTCGTGTTTTTTTAAACGGCCTATAAGCCCCTTATATTTGCCCAACATTACATTGGCTTCATCTGTGCAGACTCATACTTCAAACATTTTGTATGCACAGACATTTTAATTCTAGCTAATGGTATATCATAACTTTTTACAAAATACCAAATGTGCACCTGAGTTTGCCTGCAAAAATTTATAAAGTCATTACAACAGGTCAAAGTTACGTTAAATAAATACCATAAATTAGTAAAGTTAACTCTTTGGACTCGGTCATATAATTGTAGCATAAAAAAGTAAGCAATAAAAATAGTGCCAAACAATAACGCTTCATTAATACATCAATAAAAACTTCTTCTTACCCAAAAATTTTACCTGCTGTCACATTTGCTTTTATATGTATAGGTTTACACATAAATTGTAGGAAAACGACTTTTTTAACTTGTTTTTTAAATATTTTTACTTACTTAAGAAAAGTGTTTTCAAAGAAAAAAAAACCCACCGACGCGATTTGTACAGAAAAAAAATATTTTTACAAGCACAAAATACCAACAAATTCTTGTGGCTTTTTTTTCTTAATAATTTCTGCATTTAGGTACGTCTTTTTAACGAAAGAAAATGGACCCTTTTACAGGCAACAAACAAAACACATATCGTTAGCTTAAATGCAAAACAATGTAGATATTATTTGAAAATTTGAAATTTTTGTTGATTAGGATTCACGTTATATACTTATGTATTTTTGTATAATTTTAAGTTATTTACAAAATCAAAAATGTCGTATCATCAAATACATATATAATTTTTTTTAACAGCATAATGTATAATCACACTCAAGAAAAAAATTAGCAGAGTTTTTAATTCTTTTTATAAGAACACATTAATATTTTTAAACACCAAAACTGGGTAATCTGTTTTATAACTATTACCACGGTGTTAGTGGAATTAGTGATCAGATAATAATTTATAATAATAATTTTTAGTATTGCATAAGAAAAAATAAAAAAGTGCTGTAAAACTATAAGAACCGAATCCATATACGTAAGTAAAATAAAACCTATAATAAATGTGACTATCAGCTTCTTCCACATTGGACTGTTAGACATTTTGAAAATTTTTATCTGAAATATTAAAAATTGATTTTAAATCTCAAATAATTACCATTTTACAAAGTTCTTTGCTTTGCATGTAAACTTATGAAATGTTACATTTTTCTACATTTAAGTCTTAAAATTTAAACTCTAAATAAAAATTGCACGCAAGGCATTGGATGTTACCAAAAGCATTTTTGACCGCACAATATTTTTTGAGTGTACGCTGAAACAAAATAATATAGCATCCGCTAGACATGCACACTTGTCGAAATCACATCGACGACTGAATTGAAGAGTATAAAAATATGTGTTAGTAGTGGTGTGCACAATTGTGCAAAGAAATGGAAACCCCTGATCTAGAGCAGGGATTTCCAAAAATTTTTTGGTTGTGTAGTAGTGAGTACCAGAGAGTAAACAAATTAAGAGAATGCATTCATTTACAGCCGAAATAAAATGTTAGTAATATATTTTATAAGTTGTATAACACAAAGGTAAAATTAAAAATTTTTTGTGTTGATAAAAAATTTGTAGCAGCTCTTTACCAATTCAATGTTGCTGATTTTAAAACTGCGCTTTTTTTTATTCGGAGGCTTTTTGACTCTAAATCAGTTTCAAATATCTTATCAAACAATTGTAAAAAAAATTAAAGATTTTTATGTTTTAAAAATTCATAAAAAATAAATATTGCACGCAAATCACAGCTGATAGAAAAAAAAGTGCAGTTTTAAAATCAGCGACATTGAATTGGTAAAGAACTGCTACAAATTTTCTATCAACACAAAAAAATGTTTAATTTTGTTCTCTTGTGTTATACAACTTATAAAATAAAATCTTCTAAATTTATACTTTTATGGCAGTTTCGTAATAGTAGAATGCTTTTCAAATGGGATGAACTTAATTTATTACGTTGCTTGGAACAAATAAATTTTAAATCCGAAAAAATTTGTTCGCATAGGTAAGTAGTGCCAAATAAAGAGAGGCACTTAAATGATTTTTTTTTAGTTTAGGATAGAACTCGCCATCCAAATCTTTCCAGAACTCTACAATATTATTTTCGACTGGAGCATTTACTTCGCTTCGTAGTATGATTAGTTCTGATTGAATATCAAATTCGTAGTTGCTTACATCGCAACAAAAAGGGTTTTCGAAAAGATCTAATAGCGGTTGTAAAATTACAAAATCTTGAAACCTGTCTTGAAAATTATTGAAAAGTGTTTCAAATATTTCGGCATATTCATATCTTTTGTCGATTTCGAGATTTCTATAAACAAGTGAAGTTTTTGGAAAATTGGAAAAATCACCAGTTTTAATTTGGGAAAAAATTAGAAAAAGTTTTGTTTTAAAATTGTGAATGATTTTTGACAAGTCGCATATATTGCGTTCCTTTCCTTGCAATTCCAAATTAAATTCATATAACATACTTGTCGTATCTGCCAAAAAAGCTAAGTCTAAAATAAAATTATTGTCTTTTAAACACTGTACTAAAACTTTTTCTATTTTCTCAGTTTCTAGAAACTGAAGAACTTCTTCTCTTAAATCATAAAGTCTATTCAGGCAATCACTGCGACTTAGCCACCGAACTTCTGTAAACATTTTTAGGTCACAATTCACAGCATTTTTGTTTTTTAAAAAGGTTACAAATTTTCGGTGGGTAAGCGCTTGATGTCCGCCTCGAATTTTATTTATTATATCCTCTGCTGTCTTCATAGCTGGGGTATCATTTATGAATTTCGATGCAAGAGCGGTCTGATGAATTATGCAGTGAAAATTATGAACTGCAAATTCGTGTTTTTTTAATTGGCCTATAAGCCCATTATATTTGCCCAACATTACATTGGCTCCATCTGTGCAGACTCATACTTCAAACATCTGTGCACACATTTTAATTTTAGCTAATGGTATATCATAACTTTTTACAAAATACCAAATGTGCACCTGAGTTTGCCTGCAAAAATTTATAAAGTCATTATAACAGGTCAAAGTTACGTTAAATAAATACCATAAATTAGTAAGGTTAACTCTTTGGACTCGGTCATAAAATTGTAGCATAAAAAAGTAAGCAATAAAAATAGTGGCAAACAATAAAGTTTCATTAATACATCAATAAAACACATCTTTTTACCCAAAAATTTTACCTGCTGTCACATTTGCTTTTATGTGTATAGGTTTACACATAAATTGTAGGAAAACAAGACTTTTTTAAATATTTTTACATACTTAAGAAAAGTGTTTTCAAAGAAAAAAACCCACCGACGCGATTGGTACAGAAACAAAAATATTTTTACAAGCGCAAAATACCAACAAATTCTTGTGGCTATTTTTTTCTTAATAATTTCTGCATTTAGGTACGTCTTTTTAACGAAAGAAAAAGAGACCCTTTTACAGGCATCAAAGAATTTTATTCACAAACAAAACACATATCGTTAGCTTAAATGCAAAACAATGTAGATATTATTTGAAAATTTGAAATTTTTGTTGATTAGGATTCACGTTACATATGTATTTTTTATATAATTTTAAGTTATTTACAAAATTAAAAATGACGTATCATCAAATAAATATATAATTATTTTAACAGCATAATGTAAAATCACACTCAATAAAAAAATTAGCAGAGTTTTTAATTCTTTTTATAAGAACACATTAATATTTTTTAACAAAAAAAAAACTGGTAATCTGTTTTATAACTATTACCACGGTGTTAGTGGAATTAGTGATCAGATAATAATTTATAATAATAATAAAGTATTGCATAAGAAAAAATAAAAAAGTGCTGTAAAATTATAAGAACCGAATCCATATACGTATGTAAAATAAAACCTATAATAAATGTGACTATCAGCTTCTTCCACATAGGACTGTTAGACATTTTGAAATTTTTTATCTGAAATATTAAAAATTGCTTTTAAATCTCAAATAATTACCATTTTACAAAGTTCTTTGCTTTGCATGTAAACTTATGAAATGTTACATTATTCTACATTTAAGTCTTAAAATTTAAACTCTAAATAAAATTTGCACGCAAGGCATTGGATGTTACCAAAATCATTTTTGACCGCACAATATTTTTTGAGTGTAAGCTGAAACAAAATAATATAGCATCCGCTAGACATGCACACTTGTCGAAGTCACATCGACGACTGAATTGAAGAGTATAAAAATATGTGTTAGTAGTGGTGTGCACAATTGTGCAAAGAAATGGAAACCCCTGATCTAGAGCAACGATCATCACGCTATGCCCCCAGGGGCCGAGCACTATTCGGGATTTTCGAACACACAACACGAATGTTACCGAAACTCACTTTAAAGATGGTAAAAAACTATAATTTCATTCAGTTGTATGCAAGCTTTCAAACAAGCTGGTCGCCGTCGCTTTTGTTGTTTAAAAACAAAAACAAAACACATAGTTAATAACTCAACTGAGTACTTTTATTTTCTCTCTTTTTCAGAATTTCAAATATTTTAAGTACACTCTGAATATTTTTCTACTTTTGTATGTGCTTATTTAAATGTGAAAATAGAGTGAGGAAAAAGTTTTCATTTTCATCTTAAATTTTGAATAAAGCTGAATGCCTTGTATACAATCAGAAATTAAAAAAAAAAAATAAGTACAAACATGCATTTATATAACAAAAAATTTGTTTAGTACAAAAAAATTTTTTTTCATATGTATGTACCTAGAAATTTCTTTCAGTGCACCCAAAATACACACACTACTACACACACATTTTTAACTGGCTCTCTTTGTGATTACCTCTTATCTAGATCACTGGTGTTCAAAAATGTTTTGCATATGGGTTAATTCCAAACACAATGCTTTTTTTTCGTCTCAAGCTTTTTATTTCTTTCATGTAAAAGAAAATAAAAAAACAAAAACGGCAAGTAAGCTCTAAAATAATTAGCAACAAACAAAAGTAGTTGTTATTATTGTAAAACTTTCTGCTAAATTGTGCAAATGGTGCTTTAACTGTATATCATGCCTATTACATACAAATATACCTGTCTCCACACATGTTATTCATTAAGCAACATGGAAAAAGAGTTGAAAACAATAGAACAATAATAAAAAATTCAACTGTTTTTCAATGATTGTATTTATTTTTATTGCTTTTTCCTGGTTTTACCTGAAAAATGTTATCAATGTCATTTTGACGTTCTAATTTTACTTTGTCTCTGCGTTTTTTCCGTAATGTCACATTTTTTTTAATTAAGTCATAATCATTACTTGAGCTGTTTCGTTTGCTTTATGTGCATCGCTATTAAAAAGTGCAAGAAGTGATAAATTGATTAAGATAAAAAATAAAATAATAAAATCAATTATTTGGTGTTTTCAAGTGAATTTATAATCGCACGATGGTAAGTACAGCTAAAAATTTCCGTACTGTCACACAGTTATTTAATAAAAAATCGTAAAAAATAAAATAAATAAAAATGTATATTAATATATTACGAAGTTTTGATCACTTTTTCTTGTTTTTATTTTCCGTGAAATAACTTTTTAGAAGAAAAAAACAAAAAAAATATCACAAATTTCTTTACTGTCACTTTTAAGTAAAAAGGTTTTTTTTATTTTAAAAGCTTATTTCTCGAAAATTCTGATTGAATTCAATACTGTAGTTCTTTTGATGTAAAGATAAAAACAAATAGAAAAAAAACCAATCGGGAATCAATTTTTTATGAAATATTCACAGATTCCGATGAATAGATTTGTTCATGAATTTTTTGTTAATATAATTGGATTACTTTTATTTTTTGTTTCGTTTTTATAAAAAAGAAAAAACAAACAGTAACCAAAAACAAAATAATGAATAAATGTTTAAGTTTTCGTTACACTTGAAATTTAAATTGGATTTTCTTTACTGTCACAAAAAATTCCGTACTGTCACTTTTTATTTTTTCAAGTTTCCAGCAAAATACAACAATTTCTTCCAAATTGTTTAAAGCAAATTTGTTACTTTAAATGTAAGCTGCACAAAAACAAATTTTTGTAAAAAAATTACTTTTTTTTAATTCTTGAATTATAAAAGGAAAAAAAAATAATTGGAATCTTTTCGAAAAATAACTTTTTGCTATTACTAACCCGTTTTTTTTAAGAAAAACATCCAAAGCTGGTAAATAATAACTGAACGAATGCGATAGTAGGCTTTGTTCTAACATTTTTGCATTAATTTCTTAGTTTTGTAAATTTTTGTAAAAAGTGACATTCCGGAAAATATTTCACCAAAATGCAATAAAAAAGCAAAACAAATTTTTTTTAAAGAAACTTAAAGTAATTTCGCAATCTGCACAAATCTTAATGCAAGTAAACAATTTCAGAGAATGAATTCCTCAACCTTAAAAAAAAAAAAAAAAAAATGCTCATGTACACCACTTTTGGAATTAACCCATATGTATTCTGAGAGAATTTTTTAAGTACAGTGACACGCAAAACTAAACGCACAATTTTTATTAATATTATATCACAAGATTTTTTTTTTGGTTATATAAAATTTATAATAATGCAGTTCACACTGAATTAAGTGTATGTGATTAACTTCCGTTGTTTCGGGGTTTCTGTAGAGTTGGTGATTAGGGATTAATTAAGAAAATTATGATTCTTTTCATAGCTATATGACTAGGTTACCGATGAGGAAAAAAAACTTTTTATTAGAAATAAAATTTTTTTTTTTAATTTAAGGAATGGCTATCAGGGGAAGAAAATATTGAAATTAAATCAGATTTTATTTTAAAAAAAGCCATTTCATGTCAGTACTTTCATCTAAGCAAAAGGAAAAAATACACAATTTCTTAATTTTTCCTTAATTGCCAACTCTACCGATGTTCCTAACTGCGCAGCGCTACGCGCAATAGTACTGCGGGACAAGGGCACAGATTATATTAAATTAACATTATAATTTAGCATATGAAGAAGTTTACTAAACAACTGTTTAATAAAAACTCCATCGATAAACGGTCTGCCCTGCCTGACAATATTTAAGGCGACTACGTCTGAAATGGCTTTTTTAAAATAAAATCTGATTTATTTTCAATATTTTCTTCCCCTGATAGCCATTACTTCAATTTTTCCAAAAAAATCTTTTTATTTCTAATAAAAAGGTTTTTTTTTTTCTTTATCGGTATATCCAGTCATATTGCTATGAAAAGAATCATAATGCCTCTTAATAACATTTTCCCAATGTCCTTTAAATGTTTGATAACATAAAAGACATTGGGCATTACCAAAGGCATTTTTAATCATAAAATAGTTTTGCATTTTAATATTTTTTAGCAACAAACTAGCGTAGCTTCCGCGCATGTGCATTCGTCGCTGTCTGACGAACAACTAAATTAATTTCATTATTATTTACTTTACACACTGTATTTGAACAAATATCAATGCATCTATCGTACATGTGCGCTTGTTGGTCCCAATTTACATTATACGATTTTTGTCGTTGCGATTCTTACCTTATTGGCGAGAGCGGAGAGAGGAATTAAAAGGGGTACACAAGCGAGTGTACTCTCCGATTCGTTTTGTTCTTTCATTCGTAGTGTCAAATTATATGTATACACAAGAAGTTGTAACGACAAAAATCGTACAATGTAAACATAAGACCGACTTCATAGAAGAAACGACAATAATCGCAACGACAAAAATCGTATAATGTAAATTGGGACTTGCTCTCACACGTACGACAAAAATAATGAGCGTAAAAAACAAAGGGGTGGGGCTTCTAAACAATTGTTTGCCTGAATGAGCATCACTGATCTAGAGTGACACGTTGGGTTGATAAAAAATATGACGCTTTATCAGAAACATTGAAAAGTAAATTACCCACAGTGGAAAATATTGCTTTGACAACTGACATTTGGTCCGATTTGCAAATGCGAAGTTTTTTGGGTGGCAGGATCGCCATGTAATTAAAGACTTTTGGTAAATTTAATATTTTAATAATTTATTTATTTCATGTGCGGCCAGTACGCACTGTTTTAGTTTGATACATTAATTTATTAAAATATTAAATTTACCAAAAGTCTTTAATTACATGGCGATCCTGCCAGGAGACTTTTAAGAAGGAGTGCCAAAATTAGTTAAAGCACCCAAAATTTTTTTTTTTTTTAAATACCGCCTGGCCAAAAGGCATAGATCGAAAGAAGGAAGAAGGAGTGCTTAAATAGGTAAAAGCACCCTAAATTTCTAAAATTTTTAAATACCGCCTATCCAAAAGGTATAGATGGAAAAATTCCCCAAGGGTCAAGGTCCCCAGCCAATAACATTGGAAGAGTACCGAAAACGTACTCAGAAGCCAGAAACAAAAGAAAAAGTAACAATAACAACTACAAGGCCAAAACGAAGAGGAGGATATACGACAAAATTGAAAAGAACAAAATCAATCCTACTACGGCTGATAAATAGTTCACCACCACCATCATGGACGGAGGCGTCTAGAATGTGGATTAAAATTCATGATATAGAGTAGTTAATAGAACAACATACATCAAAAAAAAAAAAAAAGTAAATAGTTTTTTCCAACATTAGCTTCTAAAAGACGTGCGGTCCATCTGCACTCTTAGGGCCTATAAGCGAAAAATCGCTCGAGGCAAACATTTTTTTTTTAAATAATTCAATATTTAAGCCTAATTTTAATAGAAAAAAAATTTTTTATACTCTTATATTTTACATATGTATATACATATATAAAAATCTAAATTTAATAAAAATATATTTAATTTAATGTAAATTTCAAACTTACAATTTTTGGATATATTTTAATTTCATAAGGGAATTTTTTTTTATCTTTCTTTTGAAAACTACAATTTTAAAATAATTCATTACGTAGAAATTTTTTTTTAATGTGTAAATCAGAAACAAAATTTGACAGGCCCAAGGCCAATGTCATCAATGAAGTAGAAATAGTTGAGGGAAAAACAAATTTGTTAACTATAGAAATCTATCTATTAATAATAAAAGTAATTATAATAATTAATTTTATAATTCGCATTTACCAAATGCACAATAGAAGACTCAAGAAAAAATATGCTAGCAGAGCAGATAATCTAGATAAAATATAATAGAGCCAATGACTTAGAAAAAGTTTAGATGGAATGGAAGGATATATTGAATAAGGTTAGGTTAATTAAAGAGCACTTCGATCGTTCCTATAAGTGCCTGAATGTTGACATACCAATTAAGAAAGAAACCATTCAACATCACTTCCAAATCCTACTAAATAGACTTGAAGAAATAAGAATTATATTTAATGTGAACTATAATTGGTTGACACTTAGTCACAAAATTAAAGCAGAAGGATTCTTTTTGGATTTAAAAACCAAAGTCTTTAATTACAAGGCAAGCAAAATTAACAACGCTATCGTGTATATGATTTGCAAAGACAATCACGCATTCTCACTGGTAGAGAATGAAGGTTTTAGACACCTAGTGAAAGTTTTATCACCGCATTTTAAAGTTCCAAGTAGATCTAGAGTGACACGTTGGGTTCATAAAAAATATGACGCTTTATCAGAAACATTGAAAAGTAAATTACCCACAGTGGAAAATATTACTTTGACAACTGACATTTGGTCCGATTTGCAAATGCGAAGTTTTTTGGGTGTCACAGCCCATTTTGGTATTGCAACTGAATTTCAGTCGATAACGTCGGATGTATACCACCTCGATGAAAGACACACTTCTGAATATATATAAACAATTATTACCAAGGTATGCAATGAATGGGGGTTTCCAGCTGATAAAGTTACCGCACTAGTAACAGACAATGTAGCTAATATGATAAAAGCTGTAGAATTAGCCTTTGGAAAAAAGCACACACCGTGCTTTGCACACACGCTAAATTTAGTTGCGCAAAAAGTTCTAAATGTCTCAGAGTTGCAGACATTAGTAACCAAAATAAAAAATATTGTTACTTTCTTCAAACAAAGTTGTGTTGCAAGTGACGAATTGAGAAAAACAACAAAAGCTGATGTAAAACTTATTCAAGATGTACCTACTCGTTGGAACAGTACGTTCTATATGATCGAAAGGTTTCTTGAACTTCGAAATGCTATAAGTGAAATTTTACTTCCATGATGTCTAAATTACGTCTCGCAGTCCCACTACATTGTCCACTTATTTCCCTGGCTGTAATACTTCTATAAGCTGGTGTACGGATAGTGATTTCGCTCTCAAATCCCGGAGAAAATCTGATGGACATTAATGGCGTAACCGAGTGCGTCGAAATGACCGGGGCAATGTTCTGTGAGGTTGATGTTGTGGCCGAATCAAGAGATTGATTATCGTCGATGGTAACGGGGTTCCGACTAGATGACCGGAGATTCATCGTACTCATCATAAACTACTCACCAAAACAAATAAACTCCCTCAACTAATTCAACAGACAAGCTAAAAAAAATTACCTCAATTAAACCAGATCAACTTATCCCAATAAGAGAATACGCGCAATAAATTATTAAGGCCAATACTGAAAGTTCAGAAAAGTTCCACCACCTTGGATAACGATCTTGCAGCGATGTGGTGGCTGAGTCTAGGCTGTGGTTTGTATTTCAAGTACAGGTAACGCCACAAGCGGCGCCTGAGTTTGAGATACGGAACCTAAAAGCCTTGACGACGAAAGGTTATCCACCCCTAAACCGAGGTGTCATGCGACCCGTGCCTATCGGTCTGGTTTGCAGTCAGGGGTTACCGACTGTATTATTACGGAGCTTTGCTGATACCTGGGCACCTCAGCAAATAGACCACGCCCTTACCACGTTATTGGGGGCTATGACGTGGTTGACCTTCCAATTCCCCTACACTCGTGGGACCAGAATTTAAATGAACAACCAAAAAGACATAAAACAACAACAAAAACAATCGGAAACTGATGACGGACAGGCGAGAACGAGGACAACGATTGACAGTAAAACGACAAAGCCAGGGACTGTAACAGTCCCGGCGACCAAGGAAGATCGGCCTAGGCTGATCGGAAGTGGTAAAAACTGCGGTGGGGTGCCTCTGTGCTTCAATCCAAGCACCTCCAAAGCCGCTTCTGCCCTTTCCGTCACTGGAACGGATAAAACCCCTGCTTCGGGTGCTGCTAAGTTGGGAATGACAAAGTCGCCCAAAATTGCAGCTTCCCATGTGCCCATTGTGCAAGGAGGGATGGCGATGATAACATCCAATCCCAAGGTTGCACCTCCCCACGCCAAATTCGGCGACCGTAAAAAGTCCCCAAGGCACAAAAACCCTACAAAGAGGGCATCAAACACAAGGCGTGCCGCCTTGCGTTTCATTGAGCTTCTAGGCTCCAAAAAAGCTGAAGAGCTTTCCAGTGAACAAACAGCTTCACTGGCATGGGCAAGAGCCCACATAGCTGGGCTGCCAAGTGCTACTCCTTCAGTCCCTGCGAAGGTGACAATGCCTAAACGGCAACGTTCGGAGGAGGAAGCTGCAGCCGCGAAACAGCAACCAGGGACGAAACGTCCCAAGATTGCGCCGAAATCGATGAATAAGTCTTTCAGCGTGGTGGCCAAAGGTCACCTTGTACGGGCTGTTATCGATAGAGGTGTGGATAATGGTGCCATCTCCCATACCAAGTGGGACCTGGTTAAGCAAAAACTAATGGGAGTGTTCTGGACTATCCTTAGGGAGAATCCAGGGCCACCCCCTCAATGCGATGATGCTGGCTGGTTCCAGGGTCACGTGAAGTTGATGGCTTGTGCAGATGAGCGCTCAGCGCTGCTTCTGAAGCGGGCCATCCAAATGCTAGGAGAGGTCTGGGAAGGTGCTAGGCTCGATGTGGTTTTAGTTGATGAGATACCACGGAGACCTAGATCGACTGTCATCATCCCTGCCGAACCATCGGAACCTGAGGAGATCTTGAAGATCATTCAGTGCTGCAACCCTCAACTTCCCACGCAGGATTGGAAAGTTGTAAAGGTTTCGGCTGCTGAAGGGTCCTCGAGGACGGCGATTGTGGTGTTAAACCAGCAATCCTTGGAACCACTGAGGGAGAGACAGGGTAAGATCTACTATGGTTTTAGTACGATCTTGCTCCGTGTCTACCGAAGTGATAACAAGGGCAATCCGGCTCCTTCGGTTAGTGAGGCCAAGCAGCCTGAAGAGGGCTTGTCTGGTGACGATGCCGTAAGTTCAGGTGACAAAGAGGACACCCAGTCTATCCCCGGATTGGTGTCTGTCTTTGGGCACCTGGGTGATATGGTTGATGAGGACGTACTTCTGGAATCAGACCAGGAGGACGTCAACATCACAGTGGTCGCCAATATGGATAATGGTAAAGGTCCTGCAAATCAACCTCCACCACTCTAAAGCAGCATCTGCTGCATTGCTCCTCCGTGTGGTAGAAAAAGGGGAGGAGCTCGTGATGGTCCAAGAACCCTGGATTCATAAGGATCGGGTTTGCGGACTCAATCTCAAAGGCTATAAGCTACTGTTTGCGAAAGGTACAGGTAACATAAGATCTTGTGTCTTAGCTAAAAATTCGTTGAATATCTTCATTCTCTCTGATTACAGTGATGAAGACACCACAACAGTTGCTCTCTAGAGACACAGGATGGTATAATCTGGATGGTCTCGGGATATATGGCGCATGATCACGGACAGGACCCACTCAATCGGCTCATCCGTGATGCAGTAACGAAGGCAGCAGGCACTGGAACACCTATTATAATCTGTGCCGATGCTAATGCGCACCACACTATATGGGGTAGCACGAACACGAATATTAGAGGTGTCACTATTTTCCTTTATTATTAATTATAATTTAGGAATAGTAAATAGGGGCCGTGAGCCAACGTTTGTTGTAGCAAATAGGTGTGAAGTTCTTGATGTCACGCTGGTTAGCATTGACCACATTGACATGATCGAAAATTGGATGGTTTCTAATGATTGTTCACTTTCTGATCATAGATATGTGGAATTTAGTCTGGTACTTAGATCTGTAGGATCGAGTGTTATGTTGAATAGGAAACGAATGAATTGGGGGATTCATTCATCCTCTCTGGTTCGGTCTCTATCTGATCCTCCCCGGGTTGATGATATAGGGGGGATCGATGCGGCAGTGGGTCTGCTTACAGACTCACTGCAGTTAGCGACTTCCTTGGCGTGCAAGCCAAGGGTGCATAGGGGCAGGGATCGTCCACCGTGGTGGGATCCTGATATTGCGCAGGCAAGAAGAGACTGTCGTAGGTTGTTCAATATGGCTAAGCGCCATGGTAATTGGGCGGAGTACAAGTCTTCACTGAATAGATTCAGGAACTTGGTTAGATCGGCGAAAAGGAGTGCTTGGAGGAACTTCTGTAGCGGCGTGGAAGGATCCTCTGAGACAAACCGTTTACGTAAGATAATGGCCTCGAGCCCTGTTGTCCCGACCTATGTCCGTAAATCGGACGGTTGCTGGACTACTACTAGTCAGGATACACTCGAGGTGTTAATTGACACTCACTTTCTGGAAACTCCCAAGGGAGCTTGCGGGATCAGGTTTGTGAGTCGATGTCCATTCCTCTGTCCATCCCAATGGACTACGACAGGATTAAATGGGCTGTAGACAGCTTTGACCCGTACAAATCTCCGGGTATGGATGGTATAATTCCGGCGGACCTGCAGAAGAATTCGACTGTGATAATACCCTGGCTGATGGCTATATACAGGGGATGCGTTAGATTTTCGTATGTACCTGTGAGCTGGACCTTGTGTAGAGTTGTCTTCATCCCCAAGGGAGGGAAGACTTCTCACACTGAGGCGAAGGATTACAGACCGATTAGTCTTGCATCCTTTCTTCTTAAGACTCTTGAAAGAGTTATCGACATTCACTTAAGGATGACCATCCCAAAGTGTTAACTCTCGACCTCTCAGCATGCCTACACAAAGGGTAGGTCTGTTGAGACGGCTCTTCACTCACTAGTTGGAACTATTGAGAGATCACTCGAATTTAAGGAGTGTGCTCTGGTGGCCTTTCTCGACATTGAAGGGGCCTTTAATAATGTCAACCCGGATTCTATCGTTGCATCCATGAGGAGTCTGGGGGTTGATGACGGTATATGTAGATTTGTGGATAATCTACTCAGGAACAGGGTCATCTGTTCCACGATAGGTGAGACCAGCGTTCAGAGGCTGGTAAACAGGGGTACTCCCCAAGGAGGAGTACTATCCCCACTATTGTGGAACCTGACTATGAACACCATGTTAACGAAAATGGACGACATGAGGTTTAAAACTGTGGCGTACGCTGACGATGTTGCAGTGGCCATCACGGGGAAGCATTTGAATATAATGTCTCAGTGTATGGAGGCTGCACTAAAGGTACTTAGCACCTGGAGCGTATCATGCGGCTTGGGTGTTAATCCGTCTAAGACGGAACTGGTACTCTTCACGAGGAAGTATAGGACTGAGGCCATGAGACTTCCGAGGCTAAATGGGACTGAACTTAAGTTCTCTTATAGCGCCAAGTATCTTGGCGTAATCTTGGACAGTAAGCTGTCATGGGGGCTGAACATCCGGACGAGGATGGAAAAGGCAATTGTTGCTATTTATGCGTGCAGAGGTGCAATCGGCAAGAACTGGGGCATGGGCCCGAGATGTGTCAATTGGATCTTTGAAGCTGTAGTAAAGCCGACTCTGTATTACGGTGTTATCGTATGGTGGACTGCGCTGGACAAGGGCAGGTACCGTACGATGCTTGAGAAGGTTCACAGACTGGCCGCATTGATGATCACAGGATCAATGCGCTCCACTCCCACCAGGGCGCTGTTTACAGTGCTAAACTGGCTGCCGGTGGACATCATGGCCAGACAGATGGCTCTTTGTTCGGCGATTCGGTTGAACGCGGCACACGGCTGGTCGAGCCGGGACTATGGACACTCCAGCAAATGGGATACTCGATTGTCCCTGAGGGAGTGGACTACTGCACCCCGGAGCCTTTCTTTGGTGCAAGGTATGCGACACATATAGCGCACGAAAGTGCTCCGTCGGTAATGGGCACCTTCCATGGACCAACCCTGGGGGTTTACACTGATGGTTCAAGGAAGGGGGAAAGAGTTGGCGGAGGTTTCTACATAGAGGAACTGGGCGTAAAAGTCTCCTTTCGCCTGCCGGATGGATGTAGTGTCCTGCAGGCGGAAATCTCGGCTATAAAGCGGGCAGCCAACTGGCTAAAGTATTATCGCGTATCGGGAGATATACGTATATTTACTGACAGCAAGGCTGCCATTGCCTCTCTTGCGGGTGTCTATACGACATCTAGGTTAACTGTGGAATGCCGGATGTCTTTTAATGAGATTGCTGAACATTCAGAGTTAACGCTTATATGGATACCAGGGCACTCAAACTGCCCGGGAAACCAGATAGCAGATGAGCTGGCCAAGGAAGGTGGTCATATGGATGAAGCATTCATTGATCAATTCATTGGCCTTCCAATGGCTCACTGTAAGTCACTCATTCTGCGCGAGAATTATAGAATTGCGCAAGAGGGATGGACCCGTGAGTCCACCTGCTCCATATCCAGGGCCCTTTGGCCTGGATATAATGAACGGAGAACCAAATCTCTACTTGGGTTCAATAGGAACCAAATCAGGACCGTGGTGTCGGTCATAACTGGACACTGGCCTGTTGGGACTCATGCTAGAAGAATGGGTCTGGTATTCAATGACTACTGTAGAAGTTGTCATGATGAGGAAGAGGAAGAAACTGTGCTTCACTTTCTCTGTCAATGCCCTGGGCTACGGGTCATCAGGGGAAAATACCTGGGAGAACCGGTGTTTTCCTGTTTGGAGGATCTATCAGAAATAGAACTAAAATTGCTTCTTCTCTTCATTAGGAAGACGAATTGGCTCAACACTGCAGTGACGCCATCTGAGTAACTGCTCTCTGGGATGGGCATTGGCGCTGGGTATCACAAAGGGACCGCTATAGGACCCAAGTGAGCTGTCTCTTGATGGCTGCCCATGGAACCTAACCTAACCAGATCAACTTATCCCAAAAAGAGAATACGCGCAATAAATTATTAAGGCCAATACTGAAAGTTCAGAAAAGAAAAAAAAACACAATCGTGTAAACGAAACTCCTGCTAGAGCCGCAAAAAAAATCACCAAAAATTTTCGGATCCATTCACCGATACAAAAACCGAACGTAAGAAAACATAGTCGTATAGATGGAGTTCCCAAAAATTACCAACAAACAATTCCCGAAATAGTGGACAAATAAGTACACTCGTATATATGTATATAAATTCAATTTAAAAAATGTAAAAATATGTATGTAAAAAAAATCTATATTATTTAAGATTATTTTTTTCTTTTTGTAAGAGTTTTAGTATCTTTTAACTTCTACGGTTTAATACTACAAGAGTTTATTACTATCAATAATTTATAATGGTAGAATACTGAAGATTGCATAATATAATAAGTAGATAATTTTTGTTAAACTACAAAAGGTTATCTAATGTACTTAGTAATTACGGTTATTTATTTTTTGTTGTTGTTTGTTAAGTAATGTACTTAATATCTTGAGGTTGAAATGTGTAGCATAAAGTGAAATAAAATACTTGTGGTAAAAAAAACCTACTTATCTAGTTCGAGTCCGCGATTCAGTATGATTGAGTACGATTTTCGTGATCTAGAATAAAATTGTTTTTATGCATTGTTTTTAATACCAAAAAAAGCACGAATAAATCCAAATCCTGCCAAACGAAAAAAATTTTAAATTATGTGAAACTTTGGAATTACTTAAGGCCCAACTAAAATGTGTTTAACTAAACTTAAGCTAGTGTCAAAATTCAACGAAAAGCATGTCAAATGCTTAAGTAAATTACTGAAGACTTTTAGGTGGCTATATTGTACTTATTGAGCTTAAAGACTTTCTACACTTAGTTGCAAACATTTGTACTTTTGGAAAACTATTTTCGTTTTTATTTCTTTAAAATGTAATATTTTTGACGAAATGCGAAATTCCACAACAAAATTTCATTTAAGAAAAGTAGAACTTTTTTTCTAATGTGAGTAGTCGTTATTGAATCATAATTTTTTTTTGAATAAAATCAAAAGTTGCAAACAGATTTTAATAATTTATGGCTTGTTTTGTTTGGAATTTCGGTTTTTATACGTCTGCAGTATAGCTGCATTTTCCAATTTTTTATGAATTTTTAAAAAACAAAAATTTCGAAATTTTGTTAAAAAAATTATGTTTCTAAAACGACTAAGGATATTAAAAAGAAAATTTACTTTTCTTAAAGGAAATTTTATTGCGAAGTTTCGTTTTTTTAATTTTTTTTTGAATAACCTAAAGCGTTTTTGAGTTACGCGAACATATGTTGTGCAACCTCCTACATTTTCGAAATAACGGTATATCTCAAAAACCAGAGCCAATCTTAAAAAACCGCGGGCACAGGATTCGGCGTACCCGAATTATGTTAAAACGCCAGGTGCCCAGCTTGTCATGAAAAAAAAAGTGTAAATTTCTTGCACAGTGTAATTAGTGTCACGATTAGTTTTTTTTGAAGTGCAAATTTAGAGAAAAAAAAATTTTTAAGTGAAAATACTGCTCATAAAAACAAACAAAAAAAAATAGGTATGATTTATTTTATATTTTTTTATTAAAGCTTTAAAAAAACAAACACAACACCTCGAAAATAAGTAATTCATTGAAAATTTGTACTGTTGTTATACCTATTTACAATTATTCAAAATAAAGTTGCAAGTGTTTTTATTTTCTTAATGTATGAATAAACCACGAATAAACGACGCTGTAAAAAACATTTTTATCATGTACAAATCAAGGCTACAAATACTATTAAACAAGAACAAATGAAGCAAGAGATATTTTTTAAACACGAATAAAGAAAAACACAAAAGAGATTATGATGTGAATATCAAGTAAATATTTGGAACTCTTTTTATTAAAAACATTAATAAGAGCAACGATTAGCCTCTCATATTTTAGTATTGACAATTTTGTACTTTTCTTTATTCACAAACGTGCATATGTACAAACTGGAAAATAAAAAACAAAAGTATTCATGTGCTTAAAAATAAAAAATTCTTAGCTATTCATTTTACAGTGTGAGAATAAACAAAAAATTTTGCAAGCATTATTCATGACAATTTATCGTGAATGTTGGAATTTTAGAATTCATATATGAATATTTCTGAACCCTGCTTAAAATCCTTTGACTCCCATTGTACTAATTACCCTTGTCCGATGCTTACGCAACTCGTACCTTCCAGGACATACAATACCTTAAAAAGTTCCTAATACCGACTTCCCTATACCGAGTTTACCTATACGATGACGATGCAATGCAGGCATGGTGTTTTATTTACACCTTCCGCGACATAAGCCATTAAGTAGAATAAAAAAAAAGCACGAGATTAAACATTTTAAACAGAAATGTTCGAAGGTGTGGAAGCCAGCAAAGATGAATTAAAACACCTTTCGGTTAAATAAATTTAACCCAAAGGGTTAAGTCTCTCACGGGCCTCATGTTGAGCGCCATGTTTGTGTAATAATTGTGGTTTGGGGAAAAATAGAATTTTAAACTTTTTTTCAAAACCCTTTTTGCTTCGCGATGGACGTTGGCACTCTGGTGCGTTGGCACTCAGGTTGCCGAGAATGGATGGGTTCGTGTCCATCTTAGTGTACAAAATTATTAGCTTTATCCGTGCCGAAATGATTATTACAAAAAAAGAAGCAATATACCAACGAGCAACAATGAACTAGATGCCTAACAAAAAAGAAAAAGACCTAAAATGAAAGGACGGAAATTTCGATGACCGGAACTTTCACACCACGATATAAAAAAGGCAGTATATCAGGGATGTTAAAGTTGGTACAATTGTACTTTTTTTTGGTACTTTTTGACCTTCTAAAGTACCGTGGTACAATTTAAAAATTTGTCATACTTCCCCCTTTTTGAATTTTGATTGAGTCCTTTTCATTGATTTTTTTTTTAATTATTATCCTTTCATCAGGATTTAAAAAATCCTTCTTTTAAATTACATTTTTTATTTATGCAATATGCACTTAAAATTATTAACATGGTTTTGCTAACGAAGTTTTAATGAGTTCCACAAATTTACTCCTGAAAAAGTTATTTCAGGTAAAAATGTTTCCGAATGAAATTGCAAATTTTGATTTAATCAATAATGAATTTAGAGGTAAAGCTGGTGTCGAGCAACTGCAGTCGTTCAAAACTGAAAACATTTGTAGTTTTTGGTCGGCAGTAGCTAATTTACAAAATAAAATTAATTTTCATATATTTCCTGGTATTTCTAAAATCGTTGCTTGAATTTTATCCATTCCACATTCGACTGCAAATGTGGAAAGTTTTTTCTTTTCGAAACATAATAAAAACTAAAGAAAGAAACAGACTATATTTAACGTATTTTTTAACGTGGTGGTTCTGCCATTTTGATAAAAAATCGAGTCAAACACTACCTAATGTGTGATCATCGTGAGGATTATCTCCAAGCAACGAACATTTGTGTTGAAGAGCTGAATCGTAGCATTGTAATCTCATCTTTATACTCTCCACCTAGATTTTCAATATCAGAAAGCCAATATTGTGAATATTATAAATCACTAGGACCCTGTTTCCTGGCCGCTGGCGATTATAACGCTAAACATACCTTCTGGGGGTCACGACTAATAACACCAAAGGGTCGTGTTTTGTTTAATACAATCTCTAAAATGAATTTAAATGTTGTCGCGAGCGGCCAACCAACATATTGGCCTGCTGACCCGCAAAAAATTCCAGATGTCATCGATTTTGGCGTGGTTAAAAACATCCCCACAGAAACGATTCACGTTGAAGCTTCCCTAGAATTATCTTCCGACCACACACCTACAATTGTTACTATAATGAACCCCAATAGAATTGTATCTCCGACTGGTTACCTAGCGACGTCAGCCACACAAATAAATTGGTTAAAATATAAAAAATATCTCAGTGCCCATTGCACAGAAAATATTCCGCTCAGTACACCGGAGTATGTAGATCGCTCTATTGATAATTTTGACAGTTTTCTGAAACTAGCTGTTCAACATTCCAATATTGCCCCCAAAAAAACAAAAACTATTAAAATATATTCCACAGATGTCGAGCGTCTCTTGTCTGAAAAAAGGAGGGCACGAAGAGAGTGGCAATTGCACAGATCTCCTCAACTTAAGAACTTGCTAAAAGAGTGTACAAAAAGATTAAGAAAATTATTGCAGACTCAGAAAACGGCTTCTCTGGAAAAATATCTTAAGGAACTTGATGCAACTCCACAATCGGACTACTCATTATGGCGTGCAGCTAGAAACCTCAAAAGGCCAGTTGTCTCTAAACCACCATTAAGAAACTTGAATGGAAGTTGGGCAAGAAATGATGTTGAAAAAAGAAATCTGTTTGTAAGTCACTTGAAAAACGTATTTACACCTAATATATCTCACAATATTGCGGTCGATTTACCACCTGTTGCTGCTAGAGCAGCTATTCCCCTAAGATTTGAGATGAGAGAAATCGAAAAGGTTATATGTGACTTAAACACTAAGAAGGCACCTGGCATTGATAAGATCAGCAATAAAATGCTATTAGAGCTACCTCGCGTAGCAAAGAAAATTATTCTTTTTATTTTTAATGCTATTTTACGCCTTGAATACTTTCCTCAAAAATGGAAGGTTTCCTTAGTTACCATGATACCAAAGCCAGGTAAAGATCATACGAAAGTTGAGTCTTATAGGCCTATTAGCTTATTATCAAATATGTCAAAGCTATTTGAGAAATTATTAGTTTCAAAATTAACACCGATTTTAAGTGAAAATAGATGTATTCCAAACCATCAATTCGGATTTAGAAGAAAACACAGCACAATTGAACAAACTCATCGAATAGTAAATGTCATAAGAAAAACATTTGAAGAAAAAAAATATTGCTCAGCACTCTTCATCGATGTTTCGCAAGCTTTTGACAAAGTCTGGCATGAAGGCTTATTACACAAATTGAAGCAAAATTTACCAGCAAACACACACAAACTGTTAGAAAGCTACTTAGTCGGTCGTCAATTTATAATTAAAGAAGGAAATTTCTTAAGTTCACCTCAGCCGATTGGCGCTGGAGTCCCACAGGGCAGCATCCTGGGCCCTCTATTATACTTAATTTATACTTCGGACATGCCAACAAACAACTACACCCAAACTTCAACATTTGCAGACGACACAGCTTTTCTAAGCGTCCACGAAAACCGTTATGAAGCATCTCGTTACCTACAGCATCATATATTTCAACTAGAAATATGGCTAAGACAATGGAGGATAATGGTCAATGAGCAAAAATGCGTACATATAACATTCACCCTGCGCCGGGAATCTTGCCCCCCTATTACAATCAATAATCAAATTATTCCTCAACATTCGCATGTAAAATATCTCGGTATACATCTGGATCGGCGATTAACGTGGAAATGCCATATAGAGGCAAAATTAACTCAAATGAAACTAAAAGCCATCCAAATTCATTGGCTTATTGGAAGAAATTCTGTTCTTAGACTCGATTGCAAGCTTATACTTTACAACTCTATCTTAAAGCCTATCTGGTGCTACGGTATTCAACTATGGGGCACTGCCTCGGCCTCTAATATCGAAAAAATTCAAAGGCGCCAAAATAAACTTCTTCGTATAATCACAGCCGCCCCCTGGTATGTTAAAAACTCAAACATTCATAAGGATCTCAACGTGCCATTAGTAAAAACTATGATTACAAAATATGCAGTAAAATATTTAAAAAGACTTGAACAACACCCAAATCCTTTAGCTCGAAATATTTTAAATCATGGCGGCCACACTCGCTTAAGGAGAAGAGACACTGCAGCACTTACCCAACTAGATGAGAGATAAACACCTATATAAGTGAACAGAACCCGTGATGAAGAAAATTTTTGTCTGGCACTGGCAGGACATAAATAAAGTATTAGGTTAAGATTTGATAAATTATTGTTAGTTCATATTAAATATATGAAGATTCAATAAATAAATAACGAAAAAAAAAAAAAAAAAAAAAATACTTCCCCCTTTTTGAATTTTGATTGAGTCCTTTTCATTGATTTTTTTTAATTATTATCCTTTCATCAGGATTTAAAAAATCCTTCTTTTAAATTACATTTTTTATTTATGCAATATGCACTTAAAATTATTAACATGGTTTTGCTAACGAAGTTTTAATGCGTTCCATAAATTTACTCCTGAAAAAGTTATTTCAGGTAAAAATGTTTCCGAATGAAATTGCAAATTTTGATTTAATCAATAATGAATTTAGAGGTAAAGCTGGTGTCGAGCAACTGCAGTCGTTCAAAACTGAAAACATTTGTAGTTTTTGGTCGGCAGTAGCTAATTTACAAAATAAAATTAATTTTCATATATTTCCTGGTATTTCTAAAATCGTTGCTTGAATTTTATCCATTCCACATTCGACTGCAAATGTGGAAAGTTTTTTCTTTTCGAAACATAATAAAAACTAAAGAAAGAAACAGACTACTTGTGCCAACATTACCAAATCTGATACAAGCAAAGGATTGGTTAAGATCGACAAAATCATGCTGCTATGATGTACAAATTTAATATAGTTTATTAACTAAACAAATAAGTGCCTGATTTGGATCTAATATATTTATAAGACTACCGTATTTTATTCATACATATAATGTATGTTCATGTTAAGTTTTGTTTTTTTTGTATACAAATGAATTTTTATGTATTTTTTTGTTGCTTTAATAAATTTTAAAAAAATTGGTACCGTGAAGGTCCAAAAAGTAACATCCTTGCTGTGTATAATAAAAGGCCTTCACACATGGGAGATTTATAGAAACAAAATCGGTACAAAGCATTACCGAGACCATCAATTACTAACACAATGCTTAACTTATTTTTATAAATATATGTATGTAGATTTTGTGCCGTCACAATACTTCTAATGTTAGTATGGATTTTACTTTACTAAACGATTTTATTATGCGTTAAACACAAGGGCTTTTTTAATAAAAATTATTAATGTAAATATATATATATTTAACGTATTTTTAACGTTTTTTTTAACATATTCGCTTGAATTTGGCGAATGCGAATGTCGTAAAATGACCGAATACAAGTATTTCGATTACGAATATTCGTAACTTCACTAATACTTACTAAAGCAGGTGTACGCATAAAGACCGAATTAGCTGACAGTAACAGTAACGTTGCAAATTAGATTTTTCATGTTGTTGTATGTAACTCCACGTCTCCATGCGCTATCGATATGAACAAGACATGAACATAACGCCGGCAGAGCAACGGTACTTATTTGTTCATGTTCTTGTATTTATGTGGCGAATACGTGTTGATGTTCATGTTCTGATTTACCACAATTTTTGTTGTTGTGCGTTTGGTTGTAGACAGAAAATAACATTGTAATGCGACCATCATGGTGAAAATGGTTTCTAAGACATATGTTTAGCCAATGATGGCAGCACATGGACGAAACATGAACATGAACAGTCTACACGAGTAGAATTCATGTGCGACACGATGTTCTTAACAAGTTGATGGATAGTGGAGACGGGTTGTAAAGCAATTAGAACGATTATAATTAGCGTCTAACCCCCATATTCATAAGAAATATTTTAGGTTTAAAGCAGGTTTATGAAACGAATTTTCTATGAAAACTTGTTAAATAAACATTTTATTAACCAACAAGTTAGAGTGCTATATTCGGCTGTGCCGAACCTTTGATACCCTCCACCGACAGAAGTGGGCTCTATATTGTAAATACATATATATTATTAGCTTAGCTTCACAAAAACGAACGTCAGCATTAAAATTGGTTGCGGTTTAGACCTATATTAAATTATTGGCCGACAATAAGAAAGTTTTATTCGTTTCTTGTTAGAACTTTGATCTGGCTTGAGTAAAATATCATGATTCGTAACAGTTTTAGCCGAACTAAAATAATTTTTAGGAGGGTAATTTCTATTGGACCTATAGTAAATTATGGACCAATCAACCCAAAATTCTGAAGACTGAATTCTGGTATTACAAAAAATAAATTAGAATGTAATTAGTTTTAGCGTTAACAGTGAATTTCACAAACTTGCATGATATTTTTTCTGGCCATATGAATCTAAGTTGGAAGAAATTTTAGCGCAATATCTATATCTGTTATGGTTTTAGGCGATTTATATTATTTTCCTAAAGTGGGCTTTATTTGGTTTTAGGCGCAATAAATGGTTTTCCGAGAGTAGGGTTTATATGGGGCCTAGGGTAAATTATGGACCGATCTTCACGAAATTTGACACTGCGATTTCTAGTTTTCAAAAACTGATATTCCGAATTTTATAATGATAGCATTAATAATTACGGTTTAGGCGTACTAACTGTTTTCCGGGAGTTGGGTTCATATGGGGCCTAGTGTAAATTATGGACCGATCTTCAAAAAATTTTACAGTGTGATTTTAAGTCCTATAAAACTGTGATATACCAACTTTTAGTAATACAGCATTATTTTTTTTGGTTTTAGGCGTACTAAGCTGTTTTCCGGGAGCAGGGTTTATGGGGCCTAGTGTAAATTTTACACCAATCTTCAAAAAATTTTACAGTGTGATTTCTGGTCGTATAAAACTTTGACGTACCAAATTTAAGTATGATAGCGTTATTTATTACGGTTTTAGGCGTACTAAAATGTTTTCCGCTAGTAGGGTTTATATGGGGTCTAGGGTTTATTATGGACCGATCTTCACGAAATTTAGCAGTGTGATTTCAAGTCCTACAAAACTGTACCGTACCGAATTTAATTAAGATAGCATTATTTAT
Source organism: Pollenia amentaria (assembly GCA_943735925.1). Taxonomy (NCBI): domain Eukaryota; kingdom Metazoa; phylum Arthropoda; class Insecta; order Diptera; family Polleniidae; genus Pollenia; species Pollenia amentaria. The sequence goes on from OX031009.1 coordinate 101,599,339, forward strand.
TACGGTTTTAGGCGTACTAATCTCTTTACCGGGAGTAGGGTTTATATGGAGAATTGTGTAAATTATGGACCGATCTTCAAAAAAATTTTACTATGTGATTTTTGGTCATATAAAACTTCGGCGTACCAAATTTTAGTATGATAGCGTTATTTATTACGGTTTTAGGCATCCTAAACTGTTTTCCGCTAGTAGGGTTTATATGGGGTCTAGGGTTTATTATGGACCGATCTTCACGAAATTTAGCATTGTGATTTCAAGTCCTACAAAACTGTACCGTATCGAATTTAATTAAGATAGCATTATTTATTACGGTTTTAGGCGTACTAATCTCTTTACCGGGAGTAGGGTTTATATGGGGCATATGGTCAATTATAAACCGATCTTCACGAAATTTACCAGTATGATTTTAAGTTAAATAAAGCAAATTCGTGCAAAATGTTATATCATTCCGAGCATTATTCCACCTTTTATGTTAGTTTTTGTATCAACATTTTCAATTTTTTTAGGGTTGTGGTTCCACATTTTGATTCATAGTTCTGATCCTACTGAACCGATGTTGCTGGATTTCAATCTCATACTGCTTAGGATAACTACAATCCAAAGGAAAAGAGCAGACCAAGTTTGCTCTTTTGTTTTGTGTTTTTCGAAATTGAGCATGTTTTCAACAGACGGACATGGCTAAATCAACTTAGAATTACTGAAGGAGTCAGAATATATATATTTTATGGGGCCTTAGATGTATTATAAAAAAGTTTCACACGGAATGACAAACTAAATATACCCTTATTCATCAGTGGTGGTGGAGGGTATAAATATATTTTATGAATATGGGGGTAAATCTGAGGAAAATACAATTTTCTTACTTTTTTACTGTACGGTTACATTACTGTTATTGTCAGCATACCGGGGCTTAAGAAATAAACCATAATTTGTAGTTTATATTTTATTTACACAAGTAGGTAGTTACATTTATTTAAATTGAAGCCTCTAGCTTTGTGTCACCCTCCTGTTGACTGATTTCGCACTCGTTTACCTTTTTATTATCCTCTTCCTTATTTGCCTGTTTGTTATCTTTATTATACTCTTGGTTACCTCTGGCCAATTCAACTAAATTATATCTTTTCATTGCCATATAATCGTCTACAACAGTTAGGCAACACAAACCCTTAATAACTTCGACTATCAATGATCTCTTGGCATATTTTAAATCAACTTTATTTTTAATATTTTTCGCATGAATTAAATCAGCTATATCACGTATTAGTTCATCACGATTTATGTCATTATTAAATCTTTTATTAAAAACTATAGAAAAGGTGGTAGGTTTCTTGAGAAAATATTTGTCACATAGTTGACCAGCGGTATTGACAATATCCTTAAAGTTGGCTTTGCATACTGCATCTATTGGCACTAAACGTAAAAGATGGCGAGTCTTCTGTTGTTTTGTCTCTGCTATATCCATTACAATGCGTCCGGCAATTCCTATCGGATCTTCAAGAGTAGTTTTAATAAAAACGCAATTATTTGCACCAGTATCAACCGCTTGAAAACGGCGCTTGGCACTAGATTTTGTTTTTAGCCGTGATGCATTAATTTGCTTTTGAAGCTCATCAGCTATATCGTCATTTAGGGGGGCTTTTGTGTTTTGATCCGATGTTAGTACTTCCTGGTCGTTTGTTTCTTCTTTATTGTGCTCTTCTTCTGGACCATACAATTCATTGGCATATGTATTTAAAATATTATAACATTCTCGTACGCATTCTTTTTCATTGAAATTACATGTTGCTAGGAAACCTCTATGACCAACTTCCAGATATTGCTTTCTGTTGGGTTGGTAGAATTTCTTTTTATTTTGGAATTTTCCTTTTTTACTTGGTGGTTCACTCATTTTTACAGTTTTTATATTAATTTTAAAAGTAAGGTTAGTTTGCACTTTATTAATCAAAAAATATCACTGACAGTAGCAAAACATAAACTAGAGCTGGCAAACAATCGATAGCTCTGTTTCCTTTTGACTTTCGATGGTTGTTATTCGATAGTGCCCATTTACTTGAGGGTTACACGATCAAGTTTTGTCTATCAAGTTTTAATACACTCACACTTGTTTACCAATACACTCATACTTTTAAAAATTGAAGCGAACTTGCCTTTAAAATTCTCTTTCAAGTGAGTGTATCAATTTACGTTCAAGAAAACAGCTGATTACAAGTTTGGAGAAAAAATTTTTGTTTGTCTTTATAAATTGTTCTCTTGACGACATCTGGAAAGTAAATTGCTTCAAAATTGCGTGCAGCCTACGTCACAGCTTCCAATTTTTGGAAATTTTGACAAACTGTTTATGTAAAAGACTATCAAGAACAACTTGATCGTGTGGCTGCAGTGTTAAGGTGGCCATAATTTAATTACATAAATGTTGCATGTTTGTGCAATATTTAATTTTCTTGCGAGTACTTCAAATAAAGAAGTACCAAAAATTACAGCCCTGTATTTGTTTATTTAATGTTTTATTTAATATGCTAGCCATGTTTTATGGTACCCACAGACGATGTAACATTTGTTTCAGTTTTTACTATAGACGATGCCACTAAAAACGAAACATCAGTATGGGGTGTTTTTTGAATATGCTACTACAAAACACAAGAAAAAAATTTATTTATTTTCTTTGTATACTTAACATATTTTATGTCCCAAAAATTTTGAAAAATTTTATATTCAATTACAATTGTTTTCCAACTCTCACAATTTGCAATTGTTGCCATTTTCCGATTTATTTCTTCATATATTTTTTCTCCGAGAATTGCAAAAGCACCTCACTCAACAACTGCTCTCAACAAAATGAGAACATTGTGTTTAGAAACATAAAATATCAAAAATGTTTGCTATTTGAGAAACCAAAAAGGTAACAAGAATTTCAACTAGAAACATCACCACACACGTAGCAACATTTGTCAACACATTACCATGTTTCGACAAATATTGCCTCGTGTGTGGGTAACTTTAAAAAGAAAAAATTGGTGACAGTTAGTTAATTGGGTAGTAAATAATCGGTTAACCGATTAAGGGTTAACCGAATGAATACCCTAGTCCCCACGTAACAATTTGTGCTGGTTCTCACTGTTCAAGTTTTAGCCGTCAAGTCTTGAGCTTTTAGGAGAGAAGGGAAAATAGAATGACATTTCTTTTCCTCTCTCTCCTAAAAACTCAAGACTTGACGCCTAAGACTTGTACAGTGTGAACCAGCACTTTAATTGCTAAGCACAAGCAAAAGCGTCGGCAGAACAATGGCGCAATAATTGCTGATTATATTGCTGGAGAACACGTGAAATTGCTTTGCCATAAGCAAACGTACAGAGGAATGAAATGTCAGATAAAGTACAACTGATTTAACAGCAGATTTCTAAGCAATAATTGCTTAAGAAATCCGAAAAGCAATCATTGCACAATGGATTTCCACTCTTGACAATATGCGGTCCACAATAGGGATGTCAATCCCGAATCCTGGGATTCTAATTTTTAAGTCCGGGATTTTCGTTTATATGTTTTAGCTTTTTTTATAAAAAGAAATTCATCATGACATTCTTCCTTGAGAGGATAGGGATAAATATGATAAACTCCGTTAATACTGTCATTGAAAACGAAAGTAAAAAGTTAAACTTTGTTATTGTTTTTAAGCGTGTCCAATAATTATAAAGAAATTTTAATGTGAGAAATGCTGTAAATAGTTAAAGAAGAAAAAAATGTCCTTTGAAACGCACAAGACAAAAAGAAACACCAAAACTTTCGTGGTTTTATTATTTAATTGATTCCACTGGTGCACCAAATGCAAAATATAAACCTTACTCTTTACAGGTTTAGGCTTATTAAAGTGTTTTCCGAGAGTGGGCATGGGATCTAAGGTAATTTATACACTACATAATTCATATAACCAGTGGTTTTTGTGTTTTTTTTTTATATATGATTTTTATGGTTAACTAAAAAAATTGATTTTGTTAATTAGTTTCGAATTCAAATTTCCATTATTCATCTTAATTCATTTAAAAATAATTTTAATAGAATCTTGCAAATAATTCAATTACTAGTGTGCTCTATTAAATTACCACATTAATTATTTTTTTATTAAGCTGGAAATAACTGAGGTAATTGAGTAAAATATAGACTTTATGTTAATTAATTACACATTGTTCGAAGTCCTACGTTGTCTTCTTATCATATTGTTAATTTGATTAATCAGTAATTAACCATTATTTTCTGAATATCTCCAAAGCTGTTAAAAATATAAAAAACTATTGTTACGATGGCTAAAAGCAACTTTGATTCTAAATCATTCGCTGGTAATTGTATTCAAATCGGATAAATCGTTCTGAAGTCATGTATTAGCATAATTGATTATTTTAGGACGAAATATTATTCATGCTCACAATAATGAATAATACATAAAATTAACATTTGTCCCTCGATTTTCATGACATATTCCGTATTTTATTTGTAATACACATGGCTTTCAGATAAAAAAAAACCAGCCAATTGTAGGGGAATGTAAGAAAGAAAAATTAACGATTTATTGTTGTGTCTTTGTTGAGGCTTTGATATTGTTACATGTAGGACCTGAGTGTTTTAAAATTCTTATTCACTTTATGGTCTTACTTGTATAATATTTTTAGCTTTTCTTAAGTATTTGGAAAAAGTTTCCTGACGAGCTGGCCTAAGCAACCAGCGAAATGCGCATAGAAACTAGCTTTCCCACAACAATAAGTTTCAGTGTTTTCATTCAAAAATTGGGATTATTAGCACCTCATTAATAAATGAATTAATTAATAAAATATTTCATTCCCGAAAATAATCTTTGATGATAAGAATACAAAATTGATGTCCCTATAATTTTATATGAACTTTTAAAAACAAAAATAGTACTTATTTTGCAAAATACATATCGCTCCGAAACAGTTGAAAATATAAAGAACAATTTATTTGGATTACTCAAAGGAAAGTTGTATTCCTAATCATCTATAAGTGTTTTGCCAACATCGGATAAGTCGATCTCAAGTTATGATAAAATGTATTAGCATAATCCTTATTTGGATTTGGGACGAAATATTGGTCTAGCCCCTAAATGTGTGAACAGGTTTGGATTCAGCCCGTTAATGCTAATTAAAATCACATAAAAAACTTCTTGTTCCCGACTTATTTTATTTCTTGCTGACCAGTGCTATTACGTAATGTTTTCTGCTATTTTTTACGATTTATAAAATGGATAATGGGAATTATTTTTTTCTCATAAGCAACTTTATTATATTCAACATTTTTTATTTTTCGAATTTATTCTATGAGTTAAATTTCAGTTATGTATTTTATAAAGCTTTTTGTAATAGCTCTATTCCTTAAATTATTTTAGGAATGACTTTATACACTACCAGACTATTATATTGTATTTTCTTGTTACATTTTACCTTAGCTTTCCGTTGGATAGCAATGAAGTATATTTATTCATTGAAGTATATTTATTCATTGCTATCCAACGGAAAGCTAAGGTAAAATGTAACAAGAAAATACAATATAATAGTCTGGTAGTGTATAAAGTCATTCCTAAAAAAATTTAAGGAATAGAGGTATTACAAACAGCTTTATAAAATACATAACTGAAATTTAACTCATAGAATATATTCGAAAAATAAAAAATGTTGGATTTATAAAATGTTTTCTGAAATTTAGTACTTATTCTGATTTTTAAAAAGGTGAATTTCCTCTTTTATTTTGGTACTTTGTGGAAATTTCCAGCGGTAACGCTGGGCACAAAGTACTGTCAATCAGGGCTGTCAGATTGATTTTGAACTTTTTCGCCAAATTTATTGTCAAAAACCGCCAAAGCATTAATTTTTTAGTTTTTGACAATATGTTACGGGCCGGTTGAACACGCGAGGTTTCCGACTAGCTACCTTTTTTTCTTTTTTTTTCTCTATTGTGACTCCCAGGTGGTTCCAACCCTTCTCGCCTGACGCGTACCCGAACACGAAAAAAAAAATCAAAATAACCACATCAAAACTGAAACTACAAAACCACGATTCCGCAAACACAAAAACCCGACACGATGAGACAGACGTTGGTCTCATTATTTGCCCTCCCAACCTGGTCGAAAAGATTCATCCAAAACCGTTTGCTATTCGACCCCAAAATCCACCTGACCCTACTTTTACTTACCGGTCTACCATTGCCCGACCCTTAATTAATTAAGCCTCCATTTTATCTGTAAATTCCTTAATCAAAACAAAATTTATTCATATTAATAGATTTAAAAGTATAAACTAACAATTTTATAATGATTTTTTGTATTACTTAACTACTAAAATAAATAACAATCCAAAAATAATATAATAATAATAGCTTGTTTCCTTTTTGTTTTATTTAATTTTTCAGCCTTTACTAATTCTTTTCTCTTATTTCTTTTTTTATTTATTACAAATTCAATATTTTTTCCTATTTACTTTGTATATATGAGTTTAGCTCAAAGCAACAAATTCTATATTTTTTTCTCTAATATTTTTTCCTCATATACGTTTTCCTATTCAGAGCTCAAATTACTTTTTTCTTTCTTTCAAATTTATCGACGTTAGTATACTAATTTTTACTTTTAGAAACTTAAAGGAGCTCCCTGAAGTTCACTATTTTTCTATTTCTTATATTTATCTTCTAACACTTTTCGCGCCTAATTTGAGCACTAATCATGGAACTCTATATGTTTTATATTTGCTTTTTGACTCATATATATGTATATACACACATTAACCTGTTTTTTCCCTCTTTTTCCTAGGCTGTTTTTTTTCTGATTGCTAACCCTCACAAAGGACACAATATTTTCAATGTTCTATATTAAGTCTTAAGTTAAATTTAATATATAAATCTTAATTTAATGTAATATATGTAATATTCTTTTCTTTACTCTTATAACTATTATTCCAATATTTTTACTATTTAATTCAATATCTAATCTATAATTTAAAAGTTCTTTTTTTTCCTTTTTATATTATCTTTATATTTTCTTTTTTTAAATAATATTTAATTTTTTCCTTTTTTTATTTTTATATTTTCTTCTTTTAAATAATATTTAATTTTTTTCCTTTTAATCTATTTAAGTTTTTATGTTTTCTATACGTTCTTTTTTTCTACTTTTCTTTCTGATGTTTTTAAACAAACTTAATTTTAATATAAGCTCACTCTTGTATTGCCTTATTTTGCTTTTTTAATTTAAACCAAGCTCTGAATAAATAAATGACAAATAATTTGTATTCTTTACATACACTTGGCACTTGATATTTTTTCCTTTAATCCAGAATATAAAAATGGTTTGTATATTTTGAACCCTATGGCTTTTCCTTTATTTTTTTTTTTTTAAATCACTGCGCAAAACTCGCTTGGATATACGCATATAGATACATAAAAATAAAACAAACGGACTTTAAATAACTTTGGTTTTAATTTTCTTTTATTTTTTTAAGGAATTGTAGGTAAATAGCGCGTAAGTAAATTTACGGTGTTCTGCTCTTAGCCTGACGTAAAAAAAATTTGGGTTTCATGACGTTTGTCATTTTACTGGGCTTAACCCGCAACAAAACTCCGGTGCTGCTGGTTGTTGGCCAGAAGGAACGGTGTGCGGTTAACACATTTCCCCCCCCCCCCAGAAGCCCAACGTGGGGAACTCTCACGACCCTGAAATAAAGAGTCTCATGCTCTACCGACTGAGCTAGCCGGGCAATAACTCTACTATGTAAGTATTAACTATGTTTTATTTCATACCCATAACAATCTAATAAATATTCCCAATTTGTATTAATAAATTTCTTGTTACTGGATTTTACCCAGTAGTGCACAATTCTGTGCTTATATACATATATACAAAATCGAACGCCCGCAAAACACTGTTTTGAGGCAAACAAAAAAATTTTTTTTCTTTCTTTAAATAAAAATCTACGTTCCTACGAACTGCGTCTAAATTATAGGGTCACGCCTCTATTGATTATTTTCCTTGTAAGATTTATTGTCTAGTTGTCATCACACATCTCTACAAATCTTTTTTGATAAAGTTTTGAGGGATGATTTAGGATGAATGACCCGTTCACCAGTTGGTTGCCCTTACGGGAAGTATACCCTGTGATTCAAAAATTTAAGAATATGTACTTTGTGATTTCTTTTTTTTTTTCCTTTTTAGATTCGTCAAAATACAATCGATCATATTGATTGCACAACATTGAGACTATTTCAAATATTGCACTTTCCCTAAAATCATCGTGTATAAAACGAAAATAAATTATAAAAAAAAAACTGGACATCACAACACACATATCTTTGGTCAAGGAAAACAAATTGGATCACAGATTTATACACTTTTTTCTTATTGCGGCTACCTAAACTATATTGCACTGGTATGTAAAACAAAACAAATTTTGCTAGTTCTTAATAGAAATACCTACTATAGTGTTTCTCAAATAGTTTCTAATTCACTAGTATTGCACCTATCCCTTTTTCTGGCCGGCGCTACCAGAGCTTAATATCTTTTACGTGATAAATTCCTACTATTTTGCCCTGTAATGTTTCCAGCTCATACATATTGTTCCCTACTGGCCGAACCACCCTACACTTTAAAAATTTTCTGCAGAATTTCGCGTTTCGATTTTTTGCAGTCACTTAACGTGTTATTTCGGCGATAAACTTCTTGGCCTGGAACAAAAGTTATTTTACGAGCTCGGTTATTGTACCTTTCGGCACTTTTCTTGTAGGCTTTTCTCATATTATCTTTAATTTGTTGCCTAATTATCTCAAGTTTATCACTTCTATCCACATTTGTTATTTGATGATCTGTAAGGGACTGTAGCTTTCTGCTTAATTTGTATTCACCTCCGCTTGAATACATATGGTATCCGAATAGGGCGAAAAAAGGTGTAAAGCCTGTAGCCGAGTGAACTGCTGTTCGTAAGGCGCATTCTATTTCAGATAGATATAGGTCCCAATCTCGGTGGTCTTCTTTTAAATAAGATCTGATTGCTGACAAGACAGACTGGTTTACCCTTTCGCTTGCGTTGCTTTGTGGGGAGTACACGGCTGTTTTTATGTGATTTATTTTATAAGTTTTTATCAGATTTTCAAAGTTTTTAGATATGAATTGTGCCCCATTGTCGCTATGTATTATTTCTGGCACACCAAACTTGAAGAAAATTTCTTGCACAAGAAAATTAATTACATTTTGTGTTGATGCCTCTCTCATGGCTTTTAGAAATGTGAATTTTGTAAAGTGGTCTACTACTACAAAAATATAACAATTTCCTCTTTTAGATCTAGGGTATTTGCCCATAAAGTCTATGTAAAGCTTTTGAAAGGGCCTATCTGTGACCACTTGATTACCTATTTCGGGCCTTAGGTTTTGATTTGTAGGTTTGGTTTCTTTACATGTTTGACAATTTCGTATAAACATTTTAACCTGAAACGCCATCTTGGGCCAATAAAAGTGTCTTTTCAACCTTTCGAGAGTCTTGGCTATTCCCCCATGTGCTGTTGTTAGGGTTGCGTGTGCTTTCTCTATAAGCGGTTGCGTTATATTTGGTGGTATCCACAGTTTCCATTTGCAGTCTTCGTCATCTTCTTCTCTTTCAAACGACATTTTTTTGAAGACCATTCCATTGTCCACTTTCAGGTCTGGTAGTTGTTGTTCATTGTCTTGAATATCTTTTATTAGCTCCAGATATTCGTCACTTTGGAATTCGGTTGTTTCAAAATCAAAAAGATCTTCTAGATTTATTTCTTCAACGCTTTCTTCTGGTAGCCGAGACAGCATATCAGCTACAGTATTTTCAGATCCTTTTCTATGCATGATTTCGAAATCAAAAGCCTGAAGTTGCAATGACCAACGAGCTAATCTACCTGTTAAATCTTTTAAGGACATAAGCCATTTGAGGCGGGCGTGGTCGGTGACAATCGTAAACGGCATCATTTCTACGTATGGCCGAAATTTTTTTACTGCCATTACTGCTGCTAGGCATTCTTTCTCCGTCACGCTGTAATTCCTTTGACAGGTATTTAACTTTTGCGAGTAAAATGCAATTGGATGCTCTTCATTTTTGTTGTTTAATTGGTACAATACTGCACCTATGCCATAATCGCATGCATCACACTGTATGAAAAATCTTTTTGAGAAATCAGCATGTCTCAAAACTGGAGCTGATGTTAAAGCTTTTTTCAGGTTTTCAAAGGCAGATATAGATTCAGGTGTCATTACAAACTTGCTGGATTTCTTTAAGGTATCGGTTAAAGGCGCAGATATCGTAGAAAAATCTTTGATAAACCTGCGATACCAGCCAGCTGTACCTAAAAAACTTCGGACTTCCCTTGGAGTCTTTGGTATTCTTATTTCTCTTATGGCCTTAATTTTTTCAGGGTCAGTCTTTAACATGCCACCTCCAATTATGAATCCTAGATATTTAAGTTGCTTGAAACAAAATTGTGATTTTTTTAAACCAATGGTTAAATTAGCATTTTTAAGGCACTGAGCCACATCCTTTAATAGATTTAGGTGTTTTTCGAAACTATCTGAGATAACCAGCAGGTCGTCTAAGTATATAAAAACGTTTTCCTTAAGCCTTTGTGGAATAACTTTGTCCATTAGCCTACACAGTCTTTGAGCCGCATTGCATAGGCCAAAGGGCATTACGCGAAATTGGTAGAGTGGACGGCCTGCTACAGTGAACGCGGTATAAGGTTTACTTTCTTCATCTAATTCTATTTGCCAGAACGCGAATTTTAGGTCTACACTGCTAATATAGTAGGTTTCATCTATTCTACTTAATATCCCGTCGATATTCTGCAGTGGATAAGCATCCTTAATCGTAACTTTATTTAGCTTTCTGGCATCTAAGCAAAACCTATTTTTACCCGGTTTCCTAACGACCGTTGTCCTATTACTCCACGGACTTTCGCTCTCTTCAATCACGTTAAGTTCTAGCATGCTATCAATTTCCCTATAAACTATTTCTTGCACCGCTGGTGAAATGGGATAATATCTATCCTTTACCGGTTCTGCTCCTTCTACTAGTTTTATAGAGTGCTTTTCTATTGACGTGCATCCTAGACCTTGTTCTTCAAAAGATGGAAACATTTTTACAACTTTATCTAGTTCTACCTTTTGTATCTCAGTTAAATGGTGGGGATCTGACATATGGTTTTCTGGTTTATATTCTTCGGTAATCTTTTCTATATTCATTTCTAAAACACCTACTATTTCCGGCGCAAGTTGAAAAATCCTCCAAAAATCTACGCCAAGATAGGCAGGCTGTTCTAGATCAGGGCATAAGTAGAATGTCATCATATTTGTTTTATTATCATATTCTACTTCAGTTTTTATTTTACCTAACAATCTTTGCTCCTGTCCACTAGCAGTAGTGATAATAGAAAAAATAGGTGCTATAGCTATGTCTAACTTATCTATTATTTCCCTGCATCCTTTTCCCAGAATACTCACTGAAGCACCAGTATCAAGTAGACCTTTTATTTTGACATTTCCCATAGCAAACTCAGCATATGGCCTGGGGTCACCTGTTTTGTTATCTGCTGTTCTTATTGCTTCAATCGCAAGTTCTCTGTTTCTTTTTTTCTCTGCAAATTTTTGTCTTAATTTTTCTATTCTTCTTGTTATTGCTGGTCTTCTGAAATTGTTTTCTGAATTGAATATTCGGTTTTTTACTATTTCATAATTTTGTTGTCTTTCTTCCAGGGTATATAAATGTTTTTGTTGTGGTATAAATTTGTTGAAATTTTTTGTTTCTTTTGCTAAATTAATTATTTTTTTAATTTTTGTAGATTCTACTGCGGGTTTTATGTTGAACGATGGTCCCCCGCCTTCCCCTCGCTCCTGACAAAATTTCTACTCCTGCAGTTATCGCAGTTTGGAGCTATTGTGTTTGGCTTACCACACCTATAGCAAAAAATCGTCCTCTGATCGGCTGGACAATCCATAAACATGTGCCCATTTCGACGGCAGTTCCAGCAGATAAGGGTTGTCTTCGGAGCCGAATTGTTTGCACTCCCGATTTTTACTGCTGCTACCTCTTCACAGTCAACGTCCACAATGTTTTGGAGCTCCTGCGGTTCCTCATAAACCTCATTTACGTGCCTCACATAACGATTCACTGTCGCTGGTTGTGGTCTTATTTTTTTTTTAGAAAATGTTTTTCTGCATCTAAACAACACATTCTCAGTTCCTCTACGGATGCTACAGTCATTGGGTAAACTAATTTTCCTATTGCCTCTCTTATATTCTTTTTTAACATTTTAATCATTTCAGCTTCTGGCATTGAAATGGTAAGGCGTGATCTTAGTTGTGTCATGGCAAAGAAGAAATCATCTATTGATTCACCTGGCAGCTGTTTCCTTTCTACCATGTCCCTCATCAATTCAAAACTGGATCTGGTAGCTTGATATTGCTTCAGCAATGCAGACTTTAAGGTGGACCATTCAGACACATAGTTGGTTTGAATAAACAACCAATACCACTTCTCTGCTGCTCCTTTCATTAAAAGATGGAAGTTGTCTAGCACTTCTCTCCATGACACACCATATTGACTCTGGAGACGTTCTAGGCGAAAGATAAAATCTTCTACTGCGAGTTTATTACTATCTCCATCAAATTCCAGTCCCCACTTATCAATACGAGGCCGGGTGTAACTTCGTTGTTCATCACTACACACTGACGAAGCTCTCGAGGAGTGAGACGGTTGTTGCTGAATGCCCGATATATCCATTGGTTGTTGTGCTCCATTTGAACTCTTGGATAAATTTGGTAAGTTTGACATTAACTTATAATTCTCTTTTTGCGTTTGCTGCACCACAATGCTGAGCCTTCTAATAGTCGCTGTCAATTGGTCCATACTTCTTGATATCGGCTACGTGTGCTTTAATCCCCTGATCAACTAGTTGTTTTACCGAATCTTCGATTCTTTCTAACCCAACCGGTTGATTGGGGTGTCTACTATTACCCTGTGCTACCAAATCACTATGTCTAACGCTCCCACCCTGTGGCATATTAGGAATGCTCGAATTAATTGTTTTCGATAAATCCCTTATTTGGTCGTTGTTTTGTTGACCCTCGGCCATCTCTATAGTTACCTTGGTTTTGGGAGTATTAGGCTTGCAAATTTTCTCTAACACGTGCGGTGAAGAACGATTCAGGTCAAACTGCACTTGTCTTATTCTTTTCCGCGATTTTGTATCAGGCGGACTATTGCTCATACCCTACTGGACCAAAATAGCTAGTTATTACAAAATTTTTTCGATCAAAAATCTTATGTTTGAGACTATTTATTAAAAAAAATTCACAACTTTAGTGGTAGGAAAAAAGGCTTACATTAACGAAAAATTTAAAAAAAACGTAATAAAATTTTGGTTAAATTCCAGAAAGAAAAATTCAAGTATGTATGTAGCGAAGTAATAAAAAAAAAATTTTTAGCTAATAAAAAAAATTAAATATAAACTGAATATATATAAAAAAATAATAGATGTAGAAAAAAAAAATATAATAAATACTATACTAAAATAAATTGTTAAAAATAAATGAATAAATAAAGTACTAAAGTAAACTAATAATATTAACAAAAATAAATATGTATTAATTTTGTTTTGATTAATTCAATTATCTCTCTTTACAGGTTGGCAATGGTAGACGGATTCGTATGTCAAGGCGGTAAATACTTTTAATGGCTGATTCTTGTAATTTCCGGAAAAAACGTAAATTAATATCTATATGCGATCGTTTACAGTATGATCAATCGTACTTTCCCCCGTAATGGTTACCAAGTGAGCTACGATTGACACCAACTACCATTCAAAACAACGAACCTCGTTTTCCATCCGAGCACGAGAGGTTATCGAATGATACCTGTTGCTCTACTGTTCTTGATCCTCCATCATCAATCATAATTCTACACAAAAAAAAATTGAAGGTGAAATCGAAACTAAACACCCTACAATTAGGAATCTCTAATGCTTACTAAGCTAAGGCAGTTCAATCCCGTAAGTCTTACTATTTCTACTATCCAATTTAAACTTTGTCGAGTTTTATTAATATACAACACTCTAACTTTTTATCCCCTTAGGTGGCTATATAAATAAAATCTACAATCTAAAAACTGGAAGTTTAAAGTTACTGAAGTTGTGTTATTTTCCTCTGTATGTATCGATGTTTCTACATACCATTTGTCACAATAGCTCAGGATACTTGATCTAAAGAAAAGAAAAATATTCTGAGTTATTTTATTTCTAAATTGGGCGCCATTTCTGTTACGGGCCGGTTGAACACGCGAGGTTTCCGACTAGCTACCTTGTTTTCTTTTTTTTTTTCTCTATTGTGACTCTCAGGTGGTTCCAACCCTTCTCGCCTGACGCGTACCCGAACACGAAAAAAAAATCAAAATAACCACATCAAAACTGAAACTACAAAACCACGATTCCGCAAACACAAAAACCCGACACGATGAGACAGACGTTGGTCTCATTATTTGCCCTCCCAACCTGGTCGAAAAGATTCATCCAAAACCGTTTGCTATTCGACCCCAAAATCCACCTGACCCTACTTTTACTTACCGGTCTACCATTGCCCGACCCTTAATTAATTAAACCTCCATTTTATCTGTAAATTCCTTAATCAAAACAAAATTTATTCATATTAATAGATTTAAAAGTATAAACTAACAATTTTATAATGATTTTTTGTATTACTTAACTACTAAAATAAATAACAATCCAAAAATAATATAATAATAATAGCTTGTTTCCTTTTTGTTTTATTTAATTTTTCAGCCTTTACTAATTCTTTTCTCTTATTTCTTTTTTTATTTATTACAAATTCAATATTTTTTCCTATTTACTTTGTATATATGTATGTACTTATATTTGAGTTTAGCTCAAAGCAACAAATTCTATATTTTTTTCTCTAATATTTTTTCCTCATATACGTTTTCCTATTCAGAGCTCAAATTACTTTTTTCTTTCTTTCAAATTTATCGACGTTAGTATACTAATTTTTACTTTTAGAAACTTAAAGGAGCTCCCTGAAGTTCACTATTTTTCTATTTCTTATATTTATCTTCTAACACTTTTCGCGCCTAATTTGAGCACTAATCATGGAACTCTATATGTTTTATATTTGCTTTTTGACTCATATATATGTATATACACACATTAACCTGTTTTTTTCCTCTTTTTCCTAGGCTGTTTTTTTCTGATTGCTAACCCTCACAAAGGACACAATATTTTCAATGTTCCATATTAAGTCTTAAGTTAAATTTAATATATAAATCTTAATTTAATGTAATATATGTAATATTCTTTTCTTTACTCTTATAACTATTATTCCAATATTTTTACTATTTAATTCAATATCTAATCTATAATTTAAAAGTTTTTTTTTTCCTTTTTATATTATCTTTATATTTTCTTTTTTTAAATAATATTTAATTTTTTCCTTTTTTTATTTTTATATTTTCTTCTTTTAAATAATATTTAATTTTTTTCCTTTTAATCTATTTAAGTTTTTATGTTTTCTATACGTTCTTTTTTTCTACTTTTCTTTCTGATGTTTTTAAACAAACTTAATTTTAATATAAGCTCACTCTTGTATTGCCTTATTTTGCTTTTTTAATTTAAACCAAGCTCTGAATAAATAAATGACAAATAATTTGTATTCTTTACATACACTTGGCACTTGATATTTTTTCCTTTAATCCAGAATATAAAAATGGTTTGTATATTTTGAACCCTATGGCTTTTCCTTTATTTTTTTTTTTTTAAATCACTGCGCAAAACTCGCTTGGATATACGCATTTAGATACATAAAAATAAAACAAACGGACTTTAAATAACTTTGGTTTTAATTTTCTTTTATTTTTTTAAGGAATTGTAGGTAAATAGCGCGTAAGTAAATTTACGGTGTTCTGCTCTTAGCCTGACGTAAAAAAAATTTGGGTTTCATGACGTTTGTCATTTTACTGGGCTTAACCCGCAACAAATAATATATGTATTTTTAGATTAATTACATAAGAATATTTTTTATAAATCCCATATAATATTTGTTCCGTGTCGCTAAAATCCGCAAAAATTCAAAAAAAGTCGACATGACATATTTTTTTTAATTTTGTTTTAGAACAAAGTAAAAATGATTAGTGAACACAAAAAAGTTGCAATGCTTAAAATATTTTATAGTAGCCTACTTAAAGCAGCAAAAAAAGAATTGTTGCGGTAAGTATTAAGCAATTATTGGAAATACAATGCATTGTATGTAGTTGCAGTTCTATTATATATCTAAAACGCTATGTACTTCACTTAGAAGACTACCTTTTTATCTCCTTTATATTTACATTCACATTTTAAAGATTTTTACTTATTACATCCTTCAAAAGCACATTTAAATGTGTAAAAAATGTTCTCGAAGGTTTTCTTTATCTTCATCAGCCATTTCAACATAATTTAGTTTTAAATACTGGTCATACATATTAATGCATCAAATTTAATACATTTAAATACTAGAATAAAAAAATGTTATTTCTTCGTATTGAATTTAACAAATTTCGAAACAAATTCATGGCTCATCAAAAATAGCCAACAAAATCGCAAGCTATTTTATAAATCGCCAAAAAATCGAAAATGCCGCCAAACAAGTTTGAAAATCGCCATGTTTGGCGAGAAATCGCCACATCTGTCGAAACACGTATTTCTATTTATGTGTAAGTTTTTAGCACAGACGATGACACTAAAAACGAAACATCAGTATTGTGTGTTTTTTGAATATACTGCCACAAAACACAAAAAATATTAATTTATTTTCTTTGTATACCTATCATATTTTATGTCCCATAAATTTGAAAAAATTAAGCACCCAGTCAACAACTGCTCTCAACAAAATGAAGAAGAAAAAACAGAAACATTGTGTTTGGAAACATAAAATATCAAAAATTTTTGATATTTGAGAAACCAAACAAGTAATAAGAATTTCAACCTGAAACATCCCCACACACTTAGCAACATTTAGTGAAACAAGCCCATGTTTCGACAAATGTTGTCTCGCGCGTGGGTAACTTAAGATATCAAAAATGTTTGTTATTTGAGAAACCAAAAATGTAACAAGAATATAGACAAGAAAGATCCCCACACACGTAGCAGCATTTAGTGAAACATGCCCATGTTTCGACAAATTTTGCCTCGTGTGTGGGTAGCTTGAAAATGTTACCGTATTATTGGTGTGGGTGTGTAGAGTTGAGTTGGCTGCAGTTAATATATACACGCTTTTTTATGAAGTTGGCTTCAAATCATTTCTATGAACTGAAAGCAAATTTATCAACTTTTCATTTTATTTTCAACTGGCGAAGCGGAAGCGTCCTGAATTTCTTAAGTTTCAAAATTTTGTGGAAAATGGCGTAGCGTCGAAGACTGTCCGTTGTATAGTTCCTAAGTAAAAGAAACAATTTAATCTCGAAGCATCCCATAATTTCCCAAGGTTAATGGCTCTTTAAATGCGATAAAGGTAATATTCACGTTTCTATTAGTAGATTTAAGTAATATTTTATTTACAAAATGGCACGATGTATCTCCAGAGTCGTAGAATTTTCTGTGCTTTGGTCGCATTTTTTACGTGCAAAATTATATTGTTCATTAGCATCGTTAGGTGATACTGAAGCTCATTTGCCCCTACTATCACCTTGGAATTGTAAGGACAGGACAATTTTTTTTTTATCATAAAATGGAAATTTGCAGAATAACCAAGTCACTAACCTAAAATTTTCGAAATTTGTTATAGATTATGCTACAGAATTAAAGGAAAATGTATTTGTATAATCTGACGCTCCAAAAAGCCACTGGCATTACCCATGCGGTACATGGTAATTTTTCCGGTAGTAAACAACAAGAAGTTTTAATATCACGTGGCAAATCATTAGAACTTGTGAGGCCAGACTCTAATACAGGGAAAGTTCATACTGTACTCTCGACTGAGGTGTTTGGCTGTGTGAGATCTTTGATGTCATTCCGATTAACCGGTGGTACTAAAGGTAAGTTTTTATATTTCTATAATAGGTCGTTCACACACTAGAAAAATTTGCCAGCACAAAATCACTGCTTGTTGGCAAGCGAGGTGAAGGGAATGGTGTTTCCTTCGCGTAAAGTTTTAACCGCCTTCAACCCCGCACAATCAGTATAAAACCAATATGTATACATATATACATGCACATTTTCGAAAACACATAAATGAAAAAAAAAAAAAAAAAATCCATACAAAGCTTTGTACATGTGTACTGGATTTTTATACCAAACTCGTCACACAAAAATTTAAAATTTTCGGGGATTCACTTTAGTGTAACTTAGAACGTCTAAAAATGTCAAAAATAAAATGCAACATACATTGGTCAACGATGACTAATATTTTATCATCAATGCAGTCATGTTCAGAAATGTAGAAAATACCCGAATAAACAAATAAAATATTATCTTTCACTTACATGTTTGTACTTTGCGAATGCTATTTTGTTGTCGAATAAATTTTGCGAATTTGACATTTGTTTTCGCAATGTAGAATACCGACTTGCCACCTTTTCGCATTTGAAATGCGATTAAAAAAAAACTGCGAAAATCGCAATACAGAATAGCAATTGTTCGCATTTATGTGTTTTCGCATCGCATTGATTTTCGCATCGCAATTCAGAATAGGCCTTCAATAAAAAATAGTAAAAACTTTTATGTTCTCGAACGCAGCTAATATCTGCACATGTACAAGGCGAATTCGACTACAGGTGGTGTCGAAACGCCATATGATTTTGACAGTTCGAGCCAATTTGTTTTGATTTGTTAGTGTTTTGTAAGGTATGGTTGACATTTTGGACCGTAATAACAATGCAATGCAAAAAACCCTATGTTTCTGTTGTTTTTGGATTGTTGTAGTTCCGACACCACCAGTAGTTGAATTTGCCTTGCACATGTATTAGTATGTAAAATTACGTAAAAATTAATGGGAGTTAAAGATGCTGTAATAAAATTTTGTGAGACAGTTTAATAGGACTAAGGTTTTAATAAAGATTAATTAGTAATTTATATATCCCATGTAGGACCCACGCCTAAAATATTCTAACTGGTGGAGGGTATCGAAGATTCGGCATAGCCGATTTTTTTTTGCGATTCGAAAGAAATTTATTAAGGCCCCTATTACGGTTCACAACTCAACTCAGTTGAGTTGTAATTGTTTACTGGTTGTGATGAGTTGTAAATAATTTTTTGATATTTTTGTTCACCGCAATATAGCAAAGTTGTAAACCATAATTTAAAAATTTAGAAATTACAACTCAACTGAGTTGAGTTGTGAACCGTAATAGGAGCATAATTCTTTCAGTTGAATCGAAATTATTTTTTCATTGTTGTGAAAACTCAAGTTAATGCCTTACAATACTGAAAAAATAATTTCAATTCATTTCAGTATTAATTAAAAGAATTAGAAATAAAATTAATTCCAAATCGAAAAGTATTCGATATCGCCCCAAGCACAAATTCCTATTGAGGTTTCGAAGAAATTTCTGGAATTTCAGTAAGTTAAAGAATTGGCTAAGTGCTAGATTATATGTATATTTACAATCTTGACGTCGCATTTGATATGACTAATTTAATATCATATCGAACTGAAACTTTGAGATACAAATTTTTTTTATTAAATACACAATAAAATTAACAAGAACGTTTAATTTCTACCTTGAACTCATTTGTATGTAATTGATTGTAGATTATATTGTTGTCGGCTCTGATTCTGGTCGCATTGTCATTCTGGAATATAATGCCGCAAAAAATTGCTTAGATAAAGTACATCAAGAAACCTTTGGTAAATCTGGATGTCGTCGAATAGTACCTGGCCAATATCTTGCTATAGATCCAAAAGGTCGTGCCGTTATGATAGCTGCTGTAGAGAAGCAAAAGTTAGCTTATATACTTAATAGAGATGCCCAAGCACGATTGACCATTTCATCGCCATTAGAAGCACACAAATCGAATACTTTCACATATCACATGGTAGGAGTTGATGTTGGTTTTGATAACCCCATGTTTGCGTGTTTGGAAATTGATTACGAAGATGCAGATAACGATCCATCAGGTATGTAATATAATTCTACTTTCAATGCTTTATGATTAAATGCACTTATAAGACATGTCCGATTTTAAGATATTTACTTAACAACTGACTTTGGCTAAGTGCAAGATTAAGGTGGGTAAACACTGAACATCTGAACCATTGGTATTTGTATTATATTCATTTGCAAATACTTCACTGATATGTTGCTTATAAATTAAAAAAACAAGAGTGCTACATTCGAATGTGCCGAAACATTAATACCCTTCGGCGTAAGTAATGCAGCGTCTTAGACCTCTAAAAACACGCAGCAAACAGATATAAAAAAAGAGTATATAATTAGTCAGTATTGTTTTGGCCTAACATCAGTTTTAAAAACATTGACAGGTTATAGGGTATATACAGTGTTGGAAAAAATAATGGGGACACTAAATTTTCAATATATTCACACTTTTTTATTTGCTATTCCATAAATATTAAAAAGTATATACATAAAATTAAATAACTTCAAATATTTTAACTTATAAAGCAAATATAAGGAACTAGTTCTGCAAAAAAATATTTTTTTTAAAAAAAGGCCTGGAAAAAATAATAGGGACTAAATTTGGAAAAATTTTTTTTTTTTTTTTAACATTACTATAATTTCCAAATACTTTTTCAATACTTGGTTGAAGATCCTTTCATTTTTATAACCTCTTGGCAACGGCAAT
This sequence comes from Pollenia amentaria, assembly GCA_943735925.1. Classification (NCBI taxonomy): domain Eukaryota; kingdom Metazoa; phylum Arthropoda; class Insecta; order Diptera; family Polleniidae; genus Pollenia; species Pollenia amentaria. Next base: position 101,620,180 of record OX031009.1, read on the forward strand.
TCATAGATCCCACAAGATTCGCACATACCTCGGGCGGAATTGAGTACCAGGTTTCTTGAATTCTTTCCCACAACTCTTGTTTAGTTTTTGATTTAAAGCTACCAATTTTATTTTTGAACACTTCCCGGAGATGCTCAATAGGGTTTAATTCCGGTGATTGGGATGGCCGCTCCATTACAGGCACCTCATTCTGCTGAAACCACGTTTTGACGCTTCTAGCGGAATGCTTGGGATCATTATTCTGCATGAATACCCATTTTAGTGGCATTTCATCCTCAGCAAAGGGAATCTTTTTATTCTGGAGAATGTCTATATAGTCAGCAGCATTAACTTTTCCCTGAATCCAAACTATTGGACCAACTCCAGAGGCCAAAAAACATCCCCATAGCATTATAGAACCACCACCGTGTTTGACGGTTTTGTTTTTTTTTTTTTTTGTATATTTTGGATCAAATTCAGCGTTCCAAATAAGTCAGATCCAAATAAATTGAATTTTGTTTCATCTGACCATAGTACGTTGTTCCAGTATTTACGGCACAGGTGTCGGCTGGCAAATTCCCAACTTTTTTTGTATGTTTTTCTTGCTCAACGGTGGTACTTTTCTCGGACTGCGTCCCATTAATCCGACTTCCTGCATCCTATTTCTTAAATGTTCGACTTGTCACTGAAGCACACAATAATTCATTTTTAAGGCTACTTGATGACAAAGGGTTTTTTTTTTTGGAAAGTCTGATTAAACGTTGGTCAAAACGAGCTGACGTGTTACGCCCATCATGAAAATATTTATGACTTTGTTTTTGCTTTCAATGTAATTCTTTGGCGTTGCGTTGCGTTTTACGTGATTAGGGCCTTAATATCTGTGGTTTTCATGGTTTGTCTTAAAATCAAATTTTTCAAGAAGGCCTCAAGCCATTCTAGATCAACCTATTATGGGCTTGGCATTGAACTTTTTGAACTTGGTTATTACGTTAAAAAATCGAAATAGGTTCAGCTTTTTTCAGAAATTTTTAGAACCATATAAAGATCATTCAAATTAAGCAATATGGCATCAACATCTCAATATCGAACAAATAGACATACGCAGTTACCAATGAAAACCACAGATATATGGAGCGATGATAATTATGAACTATAACCGTCAAAATATTAAAAAGGCAATGATGTATAGGTGGATTTAGCGGTTGAATCTTGGTGGCATTTTCAGTTTTCTTTCCAGCTTAAAAAGTTTTTTAAAGAAATCACAGAAAATATCTTAAATAAATTTTTTTTGTTTTAAAACGAAATTTATTGAAATATTTCCTATGTTTTATTTTAGGTGAAGCTGCTGAGCGTACCCAACAAACGCTAACTTTCTATGAATTAGATTTGGGTCTTAATCATGTCGTTCGTAAATATTCCGAACCATTAGAAGAACATGCCAATTTCCTTATATCCGTACCAGGTGGTAATGATGGTCCTTCGGGTGTTTTAATTTGCTCCGAAAACTATTTGACCTACAAGAATTTAGGGGATCAACATGATATTCGTTGTCCTATACCACGTCGTCGTAATGATTTAGATGATCCTGAACGTGGTATGATATTTATATGTTCTGCTACTCATAGGACAAAAAGCATGTATTTCTTTTTGGTACAAACGGAGCAGGGTGATATTTTTAAAGTAACTTTAGAGACAGATGATGATGTAGTATCCGAAATAAAATTAAAATATTTTGATACTGTACCACCTGCAGTATCTATGTGTGTTTTAAAGACAGGATTTTTATTTGTAGCATGTGAATTTGGCAACCAGTAAGTTCTTTTAATTACATATTTTGTTTTATAACAAAATTAAATAAATTGCACCTTTATTTAGTTATTTATATCAAATTGCTCATTTGGGTGATGATGACGATGAACCCGAATTTAGTTCTGCCATGCCGTTGGAGGAAGGTGAAACATTTTTCTTTGCTCCTAGACCTTTAAAAAATTTAGTTATGGTTGATGAAATGCCATCGTTTTCCCCAATCATTTCATCACAAGTTGCTGATTTAGCTAATGAAGATACCCCTCAATTATATGTTTTATGTGGTAGAGGACCCAGATCTTCTTTGAGAGTGCTAAGACATGGTTTAGAAGTATCTGAAATGGCCGTGTCTGAATTGCCTGGAAATCCAAATGCCGTATGGACTGTAAAAAAGCGTGTTGATGGTAAGTTTTTAAATTTGTTTTGTTTTAATAATAAAACGGCGGTTTATTTGATTGGCAGTCTATTAATATACATAAACTTTGAAAGTGCAAATACGTTGAAATGTTCTCATTGTTAATTTCAAGTTTTTGCATTTTGTGCCTATATTTGTTTAAGTGTCGTTTTTAACTTTATAACGAATTTTACTTTCTCTGCTTGTGAATAATTTGTTTAATAGAAACTGGTGATTTTAAAATTTTATTATTAAGAAATAAAAATAAACAAAAACAACCCATTCATATTTTGTGCAAAAGAAAAAGAAAATCAAACACCAGTTCTTTTTATTATTTCAGGCGCTTGAACTTTTGTGTGCTGAATAATTCCGAGTGGTTTTGAGATAAAAAGCAAATAAATGCGTAATTAAACCCCAACCCACAAACACGAACGCACAAGAGTGTGTCGTCTAGTGTTTAAAAGAGCTTTTTGCACACAAAACTTTCTCTCTACTTCTTTAATTTAGTCAAAAATATATTATAACCAGTTACTCAAATATAGGTAAGGCAACATTTTCATAAATAACAAAATTAACATGTAATCAGATAAAAAAAAGCTGTGAAATAAAAGATACCAGATACACAGATACTACTACAAAAATTTTAAAAGAAAAATAAATTTACACTTAAGGTTTACTTCTGGTGGGGACAAGCTGTTTTTGTTATAAATGATGTGATTTTATCACCGTGTTTCAGCTGAATTAATTTGATTATATCTTTGATAACTGATTATTTTCAAAAACATGTCCTTAAACCATAATGTTCCTTAAATTTAGAAATTTCTTTTAAATAACTAATTTAATAAATAACATCTTTATTTTTAAACTTCTTTAGATGAATTTGATGCCTATATTATTGTATCATTCGTAAATGCTACTTTGGTTTTAAGTATTGGTGAAACAGTAGAAGAAGTTACCGATAGTGGTTTTCTGGGAACTACCCCAACTTTGTGTTGTGCTTCTTTGGGTGAGGATGCATTAGTGCAAGTATATCCCGATGGGATACGTCATATTCGTTCCGATAAGCGTGTTAATGAATGGCGAGCTCCTGGCAAAAAATCCATAACAAAATGTGCCGTCAACCAAAGGCAGGTTGTTATTACACTGTCGGGTCGTGAATTAGTTTATTTCGAAATGGATGCTGTAAGTATTTTTAGACTTTATATGTTCTTAAATTTCCCGTATCATTTTTAAGTATTTCTTCAAACTAAAAATTTGGAAGTAAACAAATGTTTCGATGTAAAAATAAAATATATTGATGACAAAAACACATTAAAGAACAATCGTGTTGAGACACTATGTGTCCTGCAGTGCTGAATTAATTTTTTTTTTTTTTTTTTTTTTTTTTTTTTTTTTTTTTTTTTATTAAAAGAAAAATTAATGTTTATTTTTTTTATTAATTTTATTAGACTGGTGAACTTAATGAATATACAGAACGTTCTGAAATGCCAGCCGAAATAATGTGTATGGCTTTGGGTACTGTGCCTGAAGGCGAACAACGTTCATGGTTTCTAGCTGTTGGCTTGTCGGACAATACCGTGCGCATTATATCATTAGATCCCAATGATTGTTTAACCCCCTGTTCCATGCAAGCTCTACCATCACCAGCAGAATCTTTGTGCTTAGTAGAAATGGGTCACACAGAGAGTTTGGCGAATACAAATGATGAATCAAATGAACGCTCTAATGCAACCTCAAAGGGCGGTACCATCTATTTAAATATTGGCCTTAGTAATGGTGTTTTACTGCGTACTGTTTTGGATCCTGTATCCGGCGATTTAGCAGATACACGCACACGTTATTTGGGCTCTAGGCCTGTTAAGCTATTTCGTATACGTATGCAAGGATCAGAAGCTGTGTTAGCCATGTCAAGTCGTTCCTGGCTGTCATACTATTATCAAAATCGTTTCCATTTGACTCCCCTATCCTATGAGACTTTAGAATATGCTTCGGGGTTTTCTAGTGAACAGTGCAGTGAGGGCATTGTAGCTATTTCAACAAATACTCTGCGTATTTTGGCTTTGGAAAAACTTGGAGCTGTTTTTAATCAAGTTTCATTTGGCTTAGAATACACACCCAGAACATTTGTCATACATCCCGACACGGGGCGTATGATAATAGCTGAAACAGATCATAATGCGTACACAGAGGAAACCAAAAATGCCCGCAAACAACAAATGGCTGAAGAAATGCGTATGGCTGCTGGTGAAGAGGAAAGGGAGTTAGCCAATGAAATGGCAAATGCTTTTATAAACGAAGTTTTACCGGAAGATGTATTTTCAGCCCCAAAAGCCGGTGTTGGTCTGTGGGCTTCTCAAATAAGAGCTTTAGATCCTATTCAAGGACAAACGTTATTCAAAATAGCTTTAACACAAAATGAAGCAATTATGTCAATGGCCATTTTAAAATTCTCTGTAGCCCAAGATGGTCGCTACTATTTGGCACTGGGTATAGCTAAAGAACTGCTACTAAATCCTCGTATAACAAACGGGGGTTTTATTGATATTTACAAAATTGATCCCACCTGTTCTCAATTGGATTTCTTACATCGCACGGAGTTAGAAGAGGTGCCTGGTGCTCTATGTGGCTTTCAAGGGCGTCTTTTAGCCGGTTGTGGTCGTATTTTACGTATTTATGATTTGGGCAAGAAGAAACTTCTGCGCAAATGTGAAAATAAACATATACCCTATCAAATTGTTAACATACAGGCAATGGGTCATAGGGTTTATGCTTCAGATGTACAAGAATCTGTGTTTTTCATACGATATAAAAGAGCAGAAAATCAACTGATCATATTTGCAGATGACACTCATCCCAGATGGGTAACAGCTACAACACTTTTGGATTATGATACCATAGCAATTGGTGATAAGTTTGGCAATATGTGTATCCAACGATTACCACATTCCGTAACTGATGACGTGGACGAGGATCCAACAGGAACAAAATCCTTATGGGATCGTGGTCTACTCTCAGGCGCTTCTCAAAAGGCTGAAAATATCTCGACGTTTCATGTAGGTGAAGTTTTAATGTCACTACAGAAGTCCACTCTCATACCGGGTGGTTCAGAGGCCATGATTTATACTACTCTTAGTGGTACGGTTGGAGCATTTGTGCCCTTTACTAGTCGTGAAGATTTCGATTTCTTTCAACATCTTGAAATGCACATGCGCAATGAGAATGCACCACTATGTGGTCGCGATCATATCAGTTATCGTAGTGCTTATTATCCGGTGAAAAATGTAATAGATGGTGATTTGTGTGAACAGTATCTATCAATAGATCCCGCTAAGCAAAAATCTATTGCGGCCGATATGTTTCGAACCCCAAATCAAGTTTGCAAGAAATTGGAAGACATTAGGACGCGTTATGCTTTCTAAAGCTGTTAACAGGGAAAGGATGGACTACTTTTCAGAAGTAAAATGTTGTAATTATTAATTGATAAGGTGAGTGGTTTTTTTATATGTATATCCTTTTTGATTTATCAAATGATGAGCAATGTATTTACCTTGGGACACCTATGAATTGTTCTGTGATTAGTGTAAACTATATAAAACTGAATTTTGCAGCAAACAAAATAATATGTATGTAAAAAAGGTTTGGCATTCCGTAATTTCTACAATATTCACCCCTATAGTGAATATTTCTTCGCTCGAAATATTTCCCTTTTCCCTAAAGTTGCAACTGTGAATTATTTCCACGTGAAAAAACTCGAAAACAGATGTGACTTTTTTCACAAATATTTGGTTGGGAATAAAAGAGAAAGCGCAATGGTAACAGTTTTCTTGTTATTTTTAAAACAAACAAGGTACACCTGGCTACATGGCTGAACATTTTTCCAACAATTCTATGGCAATAGCTTTTTCTTCTATATTCGGTCAACAAATCCACCTCGGATAAAACTCGATTTAAAAAAATCTGTAAAACTTCTGCCAACATCTCACTGCACTTTTTTGTTACTTCCTTCTGTAGAAAAGCGTAGATATGCTGTTTCGTAATTTCGTTGTTGCTTTCTATAGAAATTCATGTAACGTTTTAAATTTTGCAACGCCCACACACAAGCTAAGGAGCGTTTAAAATTTTAAATCGCAATGTGAATTTCTGTAGGAAGCAACAACAAAATTACAAAATATTTATGACATTGCTTTTGCTTTCAATATAATTCGAGTTGCGTTGCGTTTTACATGATAACGGCCTTAATTTTGCCAATTTAAATTTTTTTTTTTTAACATATTTTGATATTTTATTACTTTCAATCTGTGCTATCTTTATTTTTATTGTTCCAGTATTGATTAATTTTCAAAAAATTTTGCGAAAGTGATAGAGAGTATCAAGTTGGCATCGAAATTTTATTCGCATCGCAAAAGAGAGTAAGCGTTCCAAATCTCTAGTGATTGTTATGCTTTTCTTTTCACAAATCACAACTATTTTTTTTACATATTTTGACTGCCTGCCATCTTTAATTTGTATTGATAGTGCTGCCTGCTTCATTTTCCAAAAAATGATAGGAGTAACAAATTTAGATTAAAAAAATAAATTGAATAGGATTATTAAAAAAAGAACTTGAGAATATGTACATATATATTTTCTTTGCTGGAAAAATATAGAACAAATTTTTTTTGTGTAAGAATATATAAAATATTGAAATGTATGTTTTCTTTCAGGTTAAATCCTCACGTACTATAGTTTTAGTTTTTATTCTAAATGAAAGTGTCTGCTGTGTAAAATAAGGTACTTACCTTTTTTTTATAATTTATATTAATTTAATTAAAATGATGTTTTTAAATATGTTAGACTAACGAATTTTGCATTGATTAAAACAAATTAACTGATTATATTTTTCTAATTAAAATTAGTATTTACATTTTAATAAGTATATTTTGTAATAAAATTTATATACATATTTAAATTGCAGATTAAATAATGGAGTATGATTAATGCTGTATATTTCTCTAAACTTCAATAAAAGGTGAGTTTTAACCCAACCGTCAATTTTTATAAACAATAAAATGATGAGCAAAGTTTTTACCTTGGGACACCTATGATTTTAACCATGATTTGTGTAAAATTTAATTTGTGAAACTGATAAAGCTTAATTAAGTATTTTTATTTTTATTTTCACAAATGAATATATATAAATTTTTTTTTTTGCAGTTTTTCAATTTCTATATGTAGCAGACAATACAATTTTTCTAAATAAAGGTAAATATTTTCAAATTATCGCAGTAAAATTTTTTTTGTAATATGTTTCTACAAAATATGGGTGCGTTCGTAAATGCATCACTGCGTTGCATCAGTGGTTTCAAATGTTTATATATTTATGAATGAAGTGGATGTGGACCAAAAAATTGTCAAATAGTCCACAAAAATAATAGTCACTCAATAAAAAATTATATGCTTTTTTATCGGCATTAAAAAAAAGTTTGCTTTTCTGATGTAGCGCAGTGATGCATTTACGAGAGCACCCTATATTACATTTCAAGCTATTTTGATTAAAAATGTAATAGCTGATTTATAAATTTGTTTCTTTAAATTTTTTTGTACTATTTTATAAAGAAATTGTTAATTTAAAAGAAATTTTTCGTTCTTTTTTTTCAGTTTTTTTTTTCGCAATTCTATTCCATATAAAGAATGTTCTTTTTTGTAAATTTTTTGCTTATATCCATACAACCATACACATGACTGCCAATTCATAATTTAGAAACAAAATGTATTTTTTTAGTTTTATATAATTAACCTTAATTATATGTAGTATTCAATTTATATGTGTGAAATAAATAAAACAAAAAATTTTACGAAATGTGTTCTAATTTCCTTTTTATTATACGGACATCTGAAATTGTATTAAAATTACAATATAGCATACAGCTGAAAATAGATACTGAAAAAATAGTTGAAAAGAAAGATCATTATTACAAGATTTTGTCGTTTGTACATTTATGCTTCTTCTGGAAAACCAATTCTATCAGATCTTCAGAAAAAATGTATTTACAAATTATCGATGTTTTCTCATTTTTTCTTTTTTATTTATTTGATTTGGACCCTATTATGGTTCACAACTCAACTCTGTTGAGTAATAAAAGGGCATAATAAACCACACAATTTCTTGGCAACAAGCTCTTTGTTTTTGCTTCTGTTTCGCAATAAACGACAATCCTATGTTGTACAAACATTGATTTTTAATTTTTGTTTTGTTTTAAATGAATGCGGACGACGATTGTGCTGCGGCAATTTTGCTTGCGATTTGTTAAAAACGGAGAAGAAATAAAAATAGAATAATTTCGAGTAAAGAGTGCCCTAAGTAACAAGCTGCTTAAGGGAAACTGCTGCTAAAAAAAATTAGAATTTACGGCTGAAATTGATTTTACTGCTTCTTCTACGTCTTCACTGTGCAACGTTTTCGCTGAAATGATTACTGTTATCACTAGACACCACATAAAGTTTGACAAATATACAACATGTCTGCCAAATATTGAAAATTTTTATGCCCCTATTACGCTTTACAGCCAATTCACATGGAGGCTTTTACGACGTCGTTTTTTCTTAATTCCCTTTTGAAGCAACTTCCAAAAACCTCTTAGGTTTATACGATGATTTTTAGTGGCATGTCGCTTTTTTCAATTTTAATTTTTATCTGCAACCAGGGTTAATTTTTATTGCATTATCGGTAAATCTGCTTGATTTTTCTCATTAAGAAAAATATAAAAATGTGTTTTTTTTTTAAATAAGAAATACCTATGTAAGAAATATGTTTAAATTAAAACTCGAACTTTTGTTTTATATTATTTTTTATCATTTCCGTATTTGTTTGCAACCTGACGCTTCAAAGTAAGAAAAAGAATAAAACAAAACAAAAAGAAGAGAAATAAGTTTGAAGAGGAATATAAGAAAACGACATGAAAAACACAAAACAAGTCGTTTTGTTTACCCCTCTTTCTTCTCTACACCGCTCGCCTTCAAACCAAAAGAGACGTCGACAAAGCGACGTCGCAAAAGCCTCCATGTGAATTGGCTGTTACAACTCAACTGTAGTTCATTTAAAATTTTGCAATGTTTGTATTAGGGCAAGGCGAATTCATGTATACGGTGGTGTCGATACTACAACAAGTAACACCAAAAACAACAATGTATTTTTTTGTTGCTTTCGTTGATCGATATGTCAAAAACACAAGCAACTTTTGACATTTCTTTCTAAGTCTCAATTTACACGTTTCATCTTTTGATGCTCAACTTCTTTAAAATTCCCTTTTGAAGATGCCATTATGTTCACACACATCAACCGGTTTCAACTTTTTTTTTTGCTTCAAACCAACATCACTTATTTAAAGCGAACCAAAGAGAAAAAGAAAAGAAAAAAATTACATGCAGCCATTGTTGTGCATACACCTACGAATGAGAACACAAAGCGTACTGTCCAAGTACAGGCATCTCCGTACCAACCCCTTTTCTTCTTGTTTCCCTTTCCTTAACACAAGAGGTGATCATCAAAAGATGAAACGTGTGAATGTAGACTAATTAAGAAAAAAAAGTAGCACAGCTGTGCTTTCAACGCCACCTGGTAAATGACTCGGCCTTGTTTTATGGTTTACAACTCCGTTATATTGCGGTTAACAAAAACATCAAAAAATTACAACTCATCGCTAGCAGTTGTTTTAATTACAACTCAACTGGGTTGAGTTGTAAACCGTAATAGGGGCCTATGTTGTAAACCATAATAGGGGCATTAATATTTATGCGTACATTGCTTCAAATGTTTGTCCAAGCAGCAAACACCCCAATTAACAACATAAAATATTTGTACAAACGTGAAACTGACATGTTTGCCAAGCTATTTGTGTGATTTATTATGCCCTTAAGATAAGGGGGCTACCGCGTATTTCGATTCGAAAAGAGAAATTTTTCGAAAGCAATTTCCGATTCGAAAGTTAAACCGTACTGCGTAACTCGTTCGAAACGATGACAGAGTCGTATTTATAAACAAATGGGAAATTTTATAAAAAGTTGGTAGCACTGCTATTAAAATACCAAAATGGACGAAAATATCCCAAAACTAAAGAAATATTAAATACTATTCACACTCGTAAACACAGATTACACACAGATATGTAAAAACTGACGTGTGAAAAAGATCCAAATCAGTTGCAAGTGCAGCTTTCGAAGAAAGAGACAAAAAGTGTTTTTTGGCAATGAAGTGGCAATGTGTAAAAACAGGCCGGTGCAATCAACACAAACTTCGTGATCAAAACAAAAAATAACACAGTACAACACATGATTTGCCAACTCAATTCTGTGAACTGTATGTGAAATTAGACCCAAAAAGAAGAATTTCTGCATCATTCGTTTTGTCTTCATACCTGCGATTTGAAGTTAGTATCGATTTGAAGTTAGTACTATCGTATAGGGGAATTTATCACGTTTTAGGCCCTGTTGTTTGACATAGCCCGACAACCCCTAGCCCAATTTAGTTGAAATAAATTAAACAAAATTAATTAAAAAATTAAGAATTACAATTCCCTTAATCTGTTCATATATTGTTTTCCTATACAAGTAACACTTTCGAAGTTAAAAATGAATGTATGAAGGGAAAAAATTTTTTGCCTAAAAATTTAAATTTTTTTTTTTAAAAATACATAAAAAATCCAAAATGGAAAAAAGTTTCAAGTCTAGTTATTTTTTCGCAAAGTCACATAACCTATGAGCAAAATGAGACAAAGATCATAAAAATCGATGCACGCGTTTCGCTTTTATTCGCAATTGAGTAAATGTATGAATTTCAAAAATTTGCTCGAGATATGCACAACATTATTTGGAGAAAACATTGACACCTTTTTCATGATTCTGAGAATTAAAAAAAAGGAATAAACAAAAGGTTATTTGATTTTTATGATTGCGGTAATAAATGTACGTGGACAATTAAAAGGAAAGTGGACCTTTTTATTATTTGGGTTTTTCCGGTGGCTACCTATATGATTTTTTTACAGAAATTGCACCCACATTTAAGGGTGGTCATTATTTGGAAAGTTTTGCACAGTTTGAAACGTACAAGTGCTGAATCAGGTATATAGCCAGCCGCCCTTAAAATATGCGCCCATTTATAAGTACCTGGCAGTAAAATATTCAAAAATACGTAGTATTTATAGGTGTGCATTGATCGATTTTTGGCATTCAGCCAGTGCCGACGAACGCGAACAGTAAAAGTGATTTTTCTCCAGTTTTTTAAAAGTGAATAACAACAAAACATAAAATATATCAATATGGAAAACAACAAGTGCCCATATTTGGATGAATATTGTTACGTTTGTGGTCATATCGTCCGAAAAATACAGAAAAAAGATCGAAAAAATTTGTTTACTGAGCAATTCAAAACCGCGTATTGTAATTATTTCGATGAAGCAGATTTAAGTGGTGCAAATTTTACGCCGAACACAGTGTGCAACAGTTGTTATACTACCCTTATAAAATGGATTCACGGAAAAAGTAGAAAGTTATCTTTTATGAAGCCAGTAATTTGGGTGGAAGACACAACTGGACATGATGAATCCAGGTGCTATGCATGCATAAATTTTCGTCCTGGATTAAACAGACAACAATTGAAAACAAAAGTATACACTGCTGCATTAACTGCCACACTTCCAGTGCAACGCCCTGCTGATACCGATGCACCTAAACCTCCGAGTGCGGATACTGTGTCACCAATCCGACCGATTTGGATGATGCTGATTGGATACCCGATATTGAAAATAGTGCACCACAACCGCTACCACAAATCGAGATGGATTACATTGTGGCCAAGCTGGGACTATCACAACACGACTCCGAATGGCTGACATCATTTTTGAAGAGAAGAAAACTCACACAGCAAAATGTCAGCGCAACATCATACCGACAACGCCAAGCTGATTTTCAGAAATTTTATTCCGTTGACGAAGCAAATACGTTCTCGTACTGCCATGATATCCCAGGTTTAGTGAAAAAATTGGGAATGGATTATATCGCTGGCGACTGGCGTTTATTCATCGATGGTTCAGTTACTAGTTTGAAGGCTGTGCTGCTGCACAAAAAAAATAAAAAACCATTCATTCCATTGGGATTCAGCACAACTATGAAGGAAACGTATGAAGCATTGGGCGAAATTTTGAAGAAAATCAAATACGATGAACACAAATGGAACATTTGTTGCGATCTGAAGGTGGTCAACATACTACAAGGGATTATAGAAAAGGGCGGATATCCAAAATACTTCTGCTTCCTTTGTAATTGGGATTCACGATACAATGGAAATCAATATCAATGTAAAGATTGGAAAGGAAGAACTCCCGAGCTCAACAAACAATTAAAATTACGCAATGAACCTATGATAAAGGACCTGGATGATATTTTGTTGCCACCGCTCCACATGAAACTGGGAATAGCTGGGAAATTCGTTGAAGTGGTGGTCAAAAAAGTTAACGGCGCCTTTGACTGTTTGAAATCCATCTTTTCGAAACTCAGTGATGAGAAAATTAAAAACGGTACGTATCGTACTCTGTATTTCAATATTGTCATATCTAAATTTGTTAATTTCTATACATTCGCATTACCAATAATTTTTTCGTTTTTCTTATGTATTTAAAACAGGTATTCTCAATGGACCTGATATTCGGAAATTGATCAAAAGTGATTCTTTCACACATTTGCTTTCAGAGCATCACGACCACGAACATGCATGGAACGCATTGAAAGAAGTAATAGAAGGCGTTCTAGGAAAGAACCGTGTCCAGCGAGAAGAGATACAGCAACGAGTGGACAGGTTGCTGTTTTATTTCGAAAAAATCGGTGCATCCATGACGCTGAAATTGCATTTCTTGCACCACCACCTCGATACTTTTTTGGCACAATCACCTCAGGAATCAGACGAACAAGAAGAGAGGTTCCACCAGGTGACCATGCCATTTGAAAAGCGGTTCAAAAGCAAAAAATTGGATGCATTGCTTGCGGAGGTTTGTTGGTGGAGTTCCACAATTATGCAGTTTGAAGAAAGCACCGAAGATGAAGACATTGAAATTGGTGGACACAGTGAAAGAAACACGCCCTTGAATCGTATGTGCATCTCGGATGACGATACAGACTCAGACCATGAATATGAACAACCTACGAAGAAAACAAGATCATCAGAACCACAAGCGTCAACTTCTACAAGGATGGATATTGCCAATAATTGAAAAAATGTTCTAAATTTTGTTTTTATGCATATTATAATTGCGTATTAATTGCATATTATTTTATTTTCATTAAGTTTTTATAAATAAAGTTTTTTTTTGCATGATAATTTTTTAATTTATATTTTTATTTTAAGGGTGGTGGCTATAACTGATTTTTGAAATTCATACCTTTACTCAATTGCGAATAAAAGCGAAACGCGTGCATCGATTTTTATGATCTTTGTCTCATTTTGCTCATAGGTTATGTGACTTTGCGAAAAAATAACTAGACTTGAAACTTTTTTCCATTTTGGATTTTTTATGTATTTTTAAAAAAAAAAATTTAAATTTTTAGGCAAAAAATAATTTTTTCCCTTCATACATTCATTTTTAACTTCGAAAGTGTTACTTGTATAGGAAAACAATATATGAACAGATTAAGGGAATTGTAATTCTTAATTTTTTAAAATTTATTTCAACTAAATTGGGCTAGTGGTTGTCGAGCTATGTCAAACAACAGGGCCTAAAACGTGATAAATTCCCCTATACGATAGTACTAACTTCAAATCGATACTAACTTCAAATCGCAGGTAAGAAGACAAAACGAATGATGCAGAAATTCTTCTTTTTGGGTCTAATTTCACATACAGTTCACAGAATTGAGTTGGCAATCAATTAACTGAAAAATGTTGTACTGTGTAATAAAACACAAACCAAATTTAACAAAAGCATTAGCTCAACAAACCTTTTATTTTGTGCAAAAAAATGGTTTTAGTAATATTGTTTTGTTTAATAATGTTATTTACTTACTTAAATATTATTTACTCGTGTTGTGGTAAACTTAAAAGTTAATTATTATAGCAGTTTTGCAAATAAATCTCAACTAAATAAATTTGTTTTCATTGAATTGCGGCATAAAATATGGTTCAAAGAGAAATGAGAAAAGGGCAGCTTTCTAAGAGACAAAAAATCTTCTGTCTCGTGACATATCTGTGTGTAATCTGTCAGCTCGCGCTCGTTGTCCTTAATTTTTAAGGACAATCAGGTCGTTCTTGTTTGTCTACTTTTCGTGCGTTTTGCGGTGTCACCTCGCATTGGTTAATGGCGTGGCGTCGTATAACTGTACCGTCGTGTAACTGTACCTGTTTTTGCGGTTTAATTTTTTTAACGTGTTTGTCTGGTGGAGAACCATTTATAACTCGATGTGACTGGTGGAGAACCATATAAAGCTCTGACGTTTACTGGTGGAGACCAAAAATTACTCTGGAGTGGAGTATTTTCGCCTTCCTATACGAAGGTTTAGGTCGAACGAGGACTTGCGGTTGAGGCTCCAAAACTTCGTGGGATACCCTGGCAATATGACTAAAATAGTCAGCCAAAAACTTTAGTTTTAGGATCAAAACAAAAAAAAATACTATTCAATGTGTGGAAAATATTATAATGGTTTTTTTTTAATAAAAACTGATTGTATTTCCCTTTGGTTTGAAGATTCTAAAGAAAATGTTAACCATTTCTTTAATGCTTTTTATTTGTACATATGTTAAGTAATTTTTTTTTTTTTGAAGTATTCCTTAAAAATTTCAAGACCACAAATATTAAAAAAATTTCAACAATAACATTAGTAATAATTTTTTTATATCAAATCTAACATTATCAGGTTAAATTTGATTGTTTTACACTTTTATTTATCATGAAACATTTAAATACTTAAATTTTATATTTTTATGTCACTTTGTCACTAACCAAATAGCTCGAACAATTTCCTAACGCTTTTTGCATAACAGACTCGTGTTTTCGTAATACAGAGTTGCACTTTCGAAAGGGATTTTTATTTGTTTTCGATAGTGTATAAAATATTTCCGTTCATTCGAAACAAATTGTACGAAAATCGTAATACACAGTACAAAGTGTTCGAACTCGTTAATTATTTCTTTCGAATCGAAATACGCGGTAACCCCCCTGCTGGTTGTGATGAGTTGTAAAATTTTGATGTTTTTGTTCTCCGCAATATAGCAAAGCTGTAAACCATAATACAAAAATTAAGAAATTACATCTCAACTGAGTTGAGTTGTGAACCGTAATAGGGGCCTATAATTTTCAAATTTTATACGTATTTTGACCTTTAATTTCTGTCGATCTGTGCTATTTAATTTTGATTGCCCCAGGGGGGGCTACTCTATTGCGATGCGAACAGTGCTGCCACGACTAAACAAATTTTTGCAACCAAATTTTTTTAAAAAGTTTACCAAATGTGAAAAAATATTACCAAATTTATTTAATTAAAAAACATCAACATTTTTTTTAAGTTGCGTTGTAAAACAAATGTTATTTGCACTTAATAGGAAAATATTAATTACAAATTAACAAAACAAATAAAAAAATGTTCAATTAGTTTCGATGTTTGGAAAAAAAGAATTAAATCGATGCCAAGCCGTCTACATGCTGTTGGGAATCAAAAAGGTTGCGCAACAAAATACTTCCTTTGTGTTTTTTAAGTATTATTGAATTTATATGTATGTCATTTCAATATGAGATAGAAAAGTGACTTTCTAAGTTCGAGGGGAATAAAAATTTCATGGGAACAAAAATTCCACTTGTTTTTCACGATAGGGGTGGTTATTCTTTTACATATAAAAAAGAACGAAAAACTTTATTTAAAAGTTTTTATTTATTTGAGATCTTTTTCAAAGAAAATAGGTTTATTATATAAGAGTTAAACCCGCAAAATTTCCATACAAACTTGAAACTTAATCACCCCTATCGTGAAAACAAGTGGAATTTTTGTTCCCTTGAAATTGTTATTCCCCTCGAAAGGAAAAAATGCTATCGTGAAACTCCTATGAACAATTATTCGCGCTATCAGTTCTCAGTGAATATAAAAAAGAAGAAATATTAAAACACATAAAAAAATTTTTTTTTTTCAAAAACACGTATATTTTAAAAAGTTAAAAAAACAATTTAGAGTGCTATATTCGGCTGTGCCGAATCTTTGATACCCTCCACCGATAGAAGTGGGCTTACAAAAACAGACGTCAGCATTAAAATTAAGGGCATAATAAATCACACAAATTGCTTGGCAAACATGCACTTAGTTTTTGCTTCTGTTTGCCAATAAACAGCACAATCTATTTCGTACAAACATTAATTTTTCATTTTTGTTTTTCTTTCAATGAATGCGGACGACGATTGTGCCGGGGCAATTTTGCTCGCTATTTGTTTAAAACGCAAAAGAAATAAAAAATAAAGACAAATAATTGGAACTAAAGATTGCTCTAAACAAAAATCTGTTTTGGGACAAACTATGCTGCTAAAAAATATGAATTTACGGCTGAAAATGATTTTATTGCTTCTTCTTCTACGTCTTTACTCGGCAAAGTTTTCGCTGAAATTATTACTTTTAGCACTAGACACCACAAAAAGTTTGACAAATATCCAACATGGCTGCCAAATATTAAAAATGTTTAATATTTCTACAAACATTGCTCCAAACAGCACACACCCCAATTAACAATACAAAATATTTGTACAAACCTAAAATTTTTACATGTTTGCCAAGCTATTTGTGTGGTTTATTATGCCATTTAGTTGCGGTCTAGACCTGAATTAAATTATTGACCGACAATAAGAACATTTTATGCGTTTGAACTGGCTTGAGTAAAATATCATGATTCGTAAAAGTTTTAGTCAAACTAAAATAATTTTTAGAATCGTAATTTGTATTGGGCCTATGGTAAATTATGGACCAATCATCCCAAAATTCTGACTGATTTCTGGTATTACAAAAAATAAATTAGAATAAATTTCAATACAGCAGTGTAATTTGTTTTAGCGTTAACAGTAAATTTTACAAATTTGCATGATATTTTTTCTGGCCATATGAATTTAAGTAAGAAATGTTACCGCAACATCTATATCTGTGATGGTTTTAGGCGAATTTAATTATTTTCCCAAAGTGGGCTTTATTTGATTTTAGGCGTAATAAACTGTTTTCCGAGAGTAGGGTATATATAGGGCCCAGGGTAAATTATGGACCGATCTTCAAAAAATTTTACAGTGTGATTTCTGGTCATATAAAACCGTAACGTACCACATTTTAGTATGCTAGCGTTATTTATTGCGGTTTTAGGCGTACTAAACTGTTTTCCGGGAGTAGAGTTTATATGTGGCCTAGTGTAAATTATGGACCGTTCTTCAAAAAATTTTACAGTGTGATTTCTGGTCCTATAAAACTGTTCCGTACCAAATTTTAATATGATAGCGTTATTTATTACGGTTTTAGGTGTACTAAACTGTTTCCCGGGAGTAGGGTTTATATGGGACCTAGTGTAAATTATGGACTGATCTTCAAAATATTTTACATTGTGATTTGTGGTCCTATAAAACTGTAACGTACCAAATTTAAGTATGCTAGCGTTATTTATTGCGTTTTTATGCGTACTAAGAGGTTTTACGCGAGAAGGGTTTATATGAGGCCTATGGTCGTATAGAGCGAATTCGTGCAAAATTTTATGTCATTCCGTGCATTTTTCCACCAATTATGTTAGTTTTTGTATCAAAATGATTCATAGTTCTGATGCTACTGAACCGATGTCGCTGGATTTCAATCCCAAACTGCTTAGGATAACTACAAGCAATTTGAGACCAAGTTAGTTCTTTTCTTTTGCGTTTTTCGAAAGTGAGCGTGTTTTCAACAGACGGACAGACAGACGGACATGACTAAATCGACTTAGAATTACTCAATAAGCCAGAATATATATACGTTATGGGGTCTTAGATGTATTAAAAAAGAGTTTCACACGGAATGACAAACTTACTGTACCCTCATTCACTACAGTGGTGGTGGAGGGTATAAAAACAAAATAAAATATTTCATTTTGCTTTTGTATTGCCTCTTCTTAATCCTTATAAATAAAACACATCATTAATACATATTGTAATTTAATAACTCTTTCAAAAAAGTAAATTATATATATATATAGTAGTATAGTAGGTTGTATTTGATTTAAATGTAATTATTGAAAATTTTATGAAGTTTTAGATTTTATTTTATTAATGTAATAAACATTTTTTCAATCATATAAATTAGGTAAGATTTTTAAAATTGTTTAATTTTTATAAATTTATGTTAATAATAAGAATTATCATTGTATATAATATAGATCCTGAAGATGAACTGTTAGTTCGAAATATATAGATAAAGAGAGAAAAAAATACAATGATGTGTTTTATTTATAAGGATTAAGAAGAGGCAATACAAAAGCAAAATGAAATAATATAATTGATCCAGCAATACAATAATAAAAAATTTTTAAAAATAAAATATATTGTATTGGAGTGAAAGTTTGATTGCAACATTAGCTTGTTGCACTTTTATGTAGTAAAATAATTTCTAAAATTCTGCCACCACGTCTTTGAAAAACTTCATAACTCAGTCGACCTGTTTTTTGCATTTTGTTGAACAATTTACATATAAGTTTGTGCCTCTTTTAACTAAATTAACCTTAAAATTAAGTTTGTAAACTTCAATATTCGAATTAATTGAAGAATTACTTACATAAATGTTTTGTTTCCCAGCAAAAATAAAGTGAGAAATTCAAAGGGAAAAGTGAACAAATTACGAGGGAAAAAATTGTTCCCGATAAGGGGAATTTTTTCCCGCGAACAATTTTTTCACGGTAGTATTCTCCTATGAATTAATTTTTCTCATGGGAGTTTTTCATGATCGCAAATACGTGAAAAGGGAAAAAAATTACGAGGGAAAAATTATTCACGATAGGGGTGATTATTCGAAAGTAACCAAACATGTAAATAAAGACGTTGAAAATTTAAAACGTAAATTAAACGTAAATTTCAAGTGTATCAAATTTAAATTGCAAGTGTATTCATACGTATTATTATTTTAGAAAAAATGTAACCAAAATGAAAAAATATTCACATCTCCACAATGAGAAATAAAATTACCAATTTTGGTTAGAAATAGCCAAAAACGGCACCTCTGGATGCGAATACAATTTTGATGCGAAAGCGAAATGCCAACTTGGTCGGCGTTGCCGTTTTGGTTCATTTAACCAAAATTGGTAATTTTTTTCCCGATGTACATATACTTTTTCCCATTTTGGTTACTTCTTTTCAACTGAAAAATAGCTAATTTTTTGTTTTACTTGGGGTAAGACGAAAAAAGTTTTGCACCACAAGTTTTAATATCCTCGAACTTTTTTTACCAATTCTCTCATAGTTTTTCAAATTGAAACGCATTTACTTTCAGTTTATCTTTCCGAGTGTTTCAATTTACGTTCAAGAAAACGACTAACTACAATTACATATACCTATCCAATTTCTAAAATTTGTTTTTGTTTTAAATGTAATTTTTCTATGCGAACGTTTAAGTATGACATCGTAGGATTGGCTGTTAATGATTATCTTTTTCGATTATTTATAAGTTGTTTTCTTGATGACACCTTGAAAATAACTTGCATTAAAATTGTGTGCAGCCTACATCACAGCTTCCAGTTTTTGTGACTTTTGACAAGCAGTATGTGTAAAAAACACTTGATCGTGTGGCTTCAGGGTTACTACTACCATTACCTCCTACGCTTTTCTGGATATATACATATATATAGTAGTTTTGACTTAAATGCCTTTTGTTTACGTGCACTTTTGACTTAACTGCACAACATTATTAACATTTGTCATTGTTCTTTAAAATCCTAAACAAATTCCTTTTTTACGTTCACGTTCTATACCTGCACATTTAAGATAAATGCCCAGAATTTTTTACATTTTAAAATTATTTTCATACAAAAAATTAAAGTATACTGCATTTTGACTTAACTGCCCAAAAAAAAAAATTTCTGTAATTATTCTTTAAAATCCTTTCATATTTTTGGGCAGCTTGTATAAAATATCCAAGTTAGCGGCACACATGAAAAAGATGTGGTGAGCGTTTTTTCACATAAATATCCAATTTAAGCTGTTAATAAAAACATAAATCGCAAACAAGCCAAATTGGCATCATTATAATTCATGTTTTTTTTGTTTGCATGTACCTACATTAGACCGAACTTTTTTTGTATGGGAAACTTTTTTTTTTTGCAAAAAAAGTGTACCGCCCCATCAAATTGTACCTTTTTACGCCAATAGTGAAATTCCCTAGGTTAAGGCGTGGCACATGCCAACTAAAGTGGCTAAAACTGGTTTATATGGACTTTTCAAGAGACAAGGCACGAGAATATAAGTAAAATGTTTCATATATGTTTGTAATATATTATATTATTGAAATTAACTTACGGTTAATGATTACTATTCTTGATAAACATTTAAATTTAATCGCAAAGGTCTGATTTATAAATGCTACCGCACTTTTTCCTATAATTAGTTACTGTTTGCAAGATATATTGTTAAAGCTGCATTATAATCTTCCATTAGTTTTACAAAACGCTCTGCAGTATCATTACAACATGTAAGTTTTGTACAATATTTATTCCCTTTTGAAATTCGGATTCATAGTGCCACTTGGAAGGGTCAAGTTTTAGAAAGTTAGTTTAAATATTAAATCTTTCGAAAAAGCTCAATGTTTTTTTATTAACAAAATCTGAAATATTTTTTTGGTTTAATTCATTCATGTTGGTTACTATTCTTTTATTCTCATTATTTTGTTCTTTAAGATTTTCAACCATTTTCTCTTTTCTCCAACGTCTACAACATTATCAAAAAATGAAAGGCCTGCTGCTTCTGGTGTCAGGTACCACAAGTAATTCGAAAACTTGCTCGTTACTTCATTGCTTATTATTTCATTCAATTCATTGAATTTAATATTTTAATAAAATTTAAATCATTTAAGGGTGTTTTCGCGGCAATTGGCGCTTCAATCCACGGTCTCAAATAAATTTTCAAAATGAACACACTTATATCTTGTATAGCATTTGCCTCATCTGATGACATTGAGAATTGGTGGCGGAAAAGAAAAATCTTAAGCGTATATATCGCTTTAGCCAACCATCGGGCATGATGCATCGCTCCAGGTGATTTAAACCTTACAGGCTCTGTGTCCTCTGTGTTTCGACCAAGAAATATAAGACTCAGTTCCAATAACTCCTTGTAGTCTGCCCTGGGATGTTGTATAGTGACATAGTTAGTGTACCGTAATTTGATTTATGTCTGCTTTTAAAATCCATCATCAGATTTGCAGCAGTTTCCGAACGAAATTGTTTACGGTAAAGCCGGATCGATGTCTTACTGATTACTAATGTACTGATATCATGTTCCAATGCTTCAGCTATCAGAATACGTACTGCATCCCTGTCACTTACCTTGGCCTTGTCTAAGGTCGCAACAAGTTTGGAAGTGATAAAATGTTCCATTCCTCGTTTTCTGTTTTTTTGTTGAGAGTTACAGTTAGCAGTTGGATCAGTATTATCATCACTATCGTGTTCATCAATTAGTTCTTCTGTATTGTCATTCAAATCAATCGCTGTCAGGAATACTTGGTATTGTTCTTCGCCCTGCTTTTCTTTTCGCATTACCTTTTTTTTAATACGTATATTTCTTCGCTTTTCTTTTTCAAATAATGAACGATCGGATCCCACCCTTGCACCAGGTCTACCTTCTTTACGTTGATTCTTCAAAAACTCTTTATCTTCTTCTATTTTAATTAAATCTAACGCATTTCCGTGCGCAATGTCAAATAAGTTCTCCATATTTTTAATAAACTCATCTTCTCGCCTTTTTTGAAGTGGTGTTCTGCGTTTGCACGTTTTTTGCAGATTTTTCCATTGGTGATATAAAGATTCGACTTTTTGAACACTTCTATCAATTTGACGAAATGGAATACGGGCTTTATTCCAAAAAATTTCGGCCTCTTTGATAACCAGATATGCACTTGAACGAAAATCCAATTTAACTTTGCGCATGTTATAAAACAAAACTTTCAAAACTTGTCCATTGGAAGGCATCTTAGATCCAACAATTTGGCTTTCTTCATATCCTAATAAATAAATTTTTTCACTAGCTCTTGTGCCCATTTTGCAAATACCATCAATATAAATTCTCTTTATAGCAATAATGTTTCTATGATTCAAATCTCAAAATACCTACACTTCACTTTTTACACACTTTTAATTGCCACGTGGTTGACTTTACTCTGTTGTTGACACTATTTTATTTAGCAATTAAATATTTGTTTACAGAGTAAGTAAGAATGGGGGAACTGTGCTCGATGTACTGAGTCCACGTCCCCTAACGAAACGTCTGGTCCGTTTTGTTATTTGCTTACAATGTAAATGCATACCGAATTTAAATGTCACGTTGACGGAACGTCTCAATCTGTATAAATTAGAATTTCATGCCGTCGTTACGTGACAGTTGTAAAGCAGTGATGGCCTGCTTGTATATAAAATTGAATGCGGGTATTTTCGCTCTTTTTTTTGGTACTTTTTTCCAGTACATCTATGGACTTTCGACAAAACGACTTACAATACAACATATTTCCATATATATAAATATACATATGCTTAGATGTACAAAATAAACAAATGCATATGCACATACAATAGAAATGAGAAATATATAAAAGGCTTTAAACGGTTACAAAATATTGTTTTGTCTATGCACATTTACAAAATAATACATGTAAATGTGTATGTATAAGTTAAATACATATTTGTTTATTGTAAATCTATAATATAAATATCAGATATTAAATTATTACTTACACTAAATACTGTTTTAATACCATTTTAATCACTTGGTACTTTTTCTGCACAGCGCACAGTGGGAAATTTGCTCGATAGGTGCGATATTAGGCTTTAATTTGCGCTATAAAACGTAAAATTCGACTGATAAGAGCAAAAGTTATGGGGAGTTCAAAATGTATTTTCATTTTATTGTTGAGTTTCGGTGTAAAAGTTGAATATTTCATATATGAATTTTTTTTATAATTTATCATTATTTCTCTTGTATTTTACAACTGATACTTATTTTTTATTGTAGAACTTAGATCCTGTCAGAAAATGCCAATATTTGGCCCCTGCAAATTTTTTAGACCCAATATTCACAGAGGCCAAAGGTTGGCTTTTTTGGGACGAGACGAGTTGTTATAAGGATAAAACTGAAAAGGAATATTTTGAAAAATGCCCAAAAAGCATTCTTGGCTATCGATAACATTTTAGGTAATTCATATTTTATTTTTATATATTAATACAAATATATACTTAAATCAAAAACAAATTTTAATCTATAAACAATTTTAAATTAAACAATATTAGTAAAAATTTCTTCTAAAAAGCTTTGGGTTTCATTTTCCAGAAGTTGTTTAGCTTCTTCCTCTAATTCGATTGAGGTTGATTTCCATTTTTGTCGAATACTGGACATATATGGATCTGATGTGCACAACAAAATAGTAATAAGATCTTCATTAGTACAACATCTGGACATTTTTCTTGTATTGTGCTCGCGGAAGAATCTGTAGTCTTTGTTCCTTTTTTCTTGCGCTTCTTCAGATAGATCTCCAATTGGTAGGATATTGTTTGAACTATTTCTTCCCCATGGTATAAAATTTTATGAACTGTGGTTGGCATATGTCTCCAAGAGTATTTTTTGTTATAAAGAATTGCTGTTTCATTTGCATACTGGCCAAATTTTTTTGCATTTATCTTTCTGCTACATGATATAACTTGTAAAATGATCTGGAATCGTCTTATTAATTCAAAATGTACTCCTGTGATAGATGCTGCAGTTTCTGGATCGGAAAATAATCTCCTTGCAGTGTTTCCATCATTTGAATTTCCTTCTCCTTGTTTTGGATGATCAATTATAAGGCCTAGGTGAAGGTATTTTTCTTGAATTTGTTTTTTTCTTTGCTTCCTTTTTTCCACATTTTCTTTGTTTTTTCTCACTGTTTCGCCTAACGGGCCAAATTCCAAATCATAACCCAATTTAAGAGTATGCTCCATGAAACGAATTCTGGTATGAAGAGGGGACATTCCAAATTCGTATGCTTCATTGAAACTATTGTGTTGTGATGGGGGTTGGCTTAATTGACTTGATGTCTTTTGACATATGGTACAACTTGACGAAGACTTTATTTCGGTTAATGCTTGTGCATCTTTTCCATCATTGTAAGGAACATTTGAAAATTAATTTCAATGCATTGGTCATCAAATTTAAATATTGCCGGTTGAAGTTCTTTAATTTTTAATTTTAATTTTTTAATTCTTCAGTTATGACGTCTTTAGTTTCTTTTTTGTAAACAAACTTTATTGGTCTGCAATACTTTGTTGAAGAGGGAATTTCATTTTTCCATACATCCATTGCTGTAACTCTACTGGTTGACGGCTCTAAGCCAATATAAGTTTTTCTTAAACGTAATGGAACGAAAGATACCATGAATAAGTTAGCATCAGATGAGTTTTCTGAATTACATTGCTTGTATTGTTTCTGACCAGAGCTTCCATCACATCCCCATTTAGAAAATAAAGTGATGCTGCAATTTTTAAGTTTTTTTAAACAGTCAACATCAAGTGTATTTAATAATCGTTCTGCAGTGTGTTCGAGAAGAGCCTGCAATTTTACTTCTGCTGAACTTGAAGTTACACTAATAGCCGTTTGTGAAGGTAAGCACTCTTTTTTGACAGAAACTAAATCTCGATATGCTGGAAAGATTCCACAATTTTTTTCATTGGTTCGCTTTCGCAGTTCTGTATACTGATTTTTTGTCAGTTTTAAATCCCAGTTTTAAAATAGTGCAAATGCTTCTTCTGGAGTAAATTTAATTTCTTCAGTTGGTGTAGGCATACTTTTTAAAATCCTCTTTGTGCGTTTAGGGCTCGCTTCCACTATTTTTTCAATTATTGCAATTTTTGTTTTCTTATTTTGCGTTGGTTGAATTTGATGCAGAAATGAATCCTTTATCATACTATGAGAAATTTCTTCATTGATATTTGCAAGCTTGCGTCTTCGTGATCTTTCACTGGAATTGTCAATTTGTTTTGCGGGCCGACCCACTTTTTCAGTTTCCTTAGCGGTAATTGACAGCTTCTTAAAATCAGATCATTTGTTAGCCATTTTTCGTTGCGTAAGTAAAAAATTTTCTTGTTTCTAGAACATTTAAGGTACCGTTTTCTTAATGTAAATGAAAAATTTTTAATTTT
Source organism: Pollenia amentaria (assembly GCA_943735925.1). NCBI lineage: Eukaryota > Metazoa > Arthropoda > Insecta > Diptera > Polleniidae > Pollenia > Pollenia amentaria. The sequence goes on from OX031009.1 coordinate 101,645,724, forward strand.
TATCTTATGAATTTGGATTTCTTGTTCGTTGCATAATTTAAAGAATGGATTATTCATTATGTGTAACACAAAATCTTTTTCATCTTTCTGTTGAATATATATATCTGCGAGAACTTTATAACTGAACTTAGCCATTGTTTAAACAATAATGAAGGTAAAATTATGAATGCATGCATTTTTATACTCTTGATAGAAGTTTTTTTAAATGATCTTTTGTTACCATTTCTTGGAAACATATAAAACCCTTTTTTAATTACAAATTTAATCTTTTATTACCATTTCTTTGAAACACAAAAAACCCCTGTTTTTACACTTTTTAAAAGGATAACATGCCGGCAATAAATTAACAGGTAACATGTAGGTAATTTTCACGTAAAATATAACTGCTCTTCCATTTTTTTAAATTAAGTTGCAATTTTCAGATAATTAAACTATGTAGTTTATTTTGCGGCTATTTACTAATGTTTAACCTTTTAACTTACTCAAAAATCTAACGTGTTAGTCTATTTATGTCGCCTATTCGTTTTACAGCATCCGTTCACCCACAATAAGTTTATAACAATGGCAATACCTTTACCTTCTCAAAATTAATTGATAACCTGACGTGCTAGATAATTTATGTGGCCTGAACTGCTTTATTTGTCGAAAATTCTTTAAGATTCACCTTCTTTAATTTCGGTAATGTTTCCTTGCAGGACTTATTTTTTGAACCGAATATCTTACCTTGGGTCACAGAAATTGCTGTAGTTCGCAAGATCGTATCCAGATGTGTGTACAATGGGGTATAGAAATGTAGGTTAGATTCTGGACTGCAAGAGAGTATAGATTTTTTTTGACGCGTTTTGACGGGCAGGACTTATGTTCTATAAAATAGAAAATTTCCGGGAAATTTTGACATAAAAAAAAAATTAAATAGTTCTACAGGTCGCAGAGTTTAATGCTTTAAACCACGCATAGCTAATAAGATAAACTAATACACAAAACTTATTCTGTCAAAAAATCTTGAAAAACAAAAATATTATGAGCATTTCAACTTCAAAAGTTTACTCAGAAATTCAAAACTATAACCAAATACTGAGAAAGTCCATTTGGGACCACCCTGTTCTCAATGAAATAGTTGAAATAGGGTTGAAATTTTTTGGCTCCCGAGGTTCACTAGTATTTACTTTCACATGAATAAAAAAATTTCAAAATCGGAGAACATAAAAAAAAAAAAATAGTTTTGGCCGCCTTCTCAAAATATGAACCAGTGTGCAGCGGTCAACATTTAAACCTTTTGATTTCCCATCACTGTGTGTGTTGTTTTATGTATACTATTGCTTTTTTGTTTATGTATGTATGTATGTGAAAAACATATGACACGTTTTAAGTAGTTCTAACTGCCCGTTCGCCGATATCGAACGTTAACGTTCGCATAGAAAATTACATTTAAAACAAAAACTATTTTTGAAATTTTGTTTTTGTTTTAAAAGTTATTTACTATGCGAACGTTAACGTTCGCTATCGGCGAACGGGCAGTAAATTTTATTTGAATACGAACTTCATTGAATAAACATTTCAGTATGTTCATGAATAAAGTTATTAATGCAGCCCTTAAATGCATAACAAATGACTACAGTCAGAGTTCGAAAATAAACAGTAAAGTACAGCAAGTAAGTGTACCAGACGGTTTTTTTAATTTTTGTTCGTGAATTTGTACACAAACAAAGTATGGCACACAACTATTGTGAGCTGAGAAAAGAACATTTTAAGTAAAGATCAGTTGTTAAGTGTAAAGAGCATGCGTATGTGTAAATATGTATAATTGTATGTGCACATTTGTAAGTGCCCTGCAGGAAATGTCGATAGTAAAATTACACTGACTAGCTTTTGACTTTGTCGGCAGTACTACTGTCTAATTATACCCTATACAAGGCTTAATGCTATTGACATTTAACGTGTGCGTGTCATTGAAAATCCACTAGTACTAGCATAACAATTGACTATATATTGACTTGATAGTTCTTATGGGACCTTATGGAGACATTCGAACCATGAATTTACTAGTACGTTTCTATAAATTATGGAACAAATATATTTATAATTTCTTTTGCTCATTTCAAAAGAAAGTATGTATTTTTTATATTTTTAAACAAAATAATTATATTTTTAAATTCTTACTAAGAAATTTGTTTAAGAGTCACGCGCACGTTGTTTTTCAGCAAACCGGTTTAATAATACTAATGAAATAACGAAAAGCTCTTGCGCAGTAGAAAAAACACAAGAACAAGCATATGCTTAGTGTCAACAGGAGAGAACATGATATGGTGTACATTTAGTCAATAGTGCTGGTGTCTAACGCGAGTCAATACAGTGTACCTATAGACATTTCATTCTCGATATTGACGCGTTTGTTGACAATGTTACTACAAATGTACTACATCTGTTGTCTCTGTATTTTGCTTATTGACCCATACACTAGATATATACCACATCTGTTGTCTCTGTATTTTTAATATTGACACTTAAAAGAAAAATTGGAAACATTTTTACTACTAGGGTTGTCACTTGTATAATGAGTATAGACATGGAGACAGTTGGTCCCAGCCTGACTGCAGGGTGGTTAATGAAGCATAGAAAATTGTTGCATTACTCAAGTTAAAAAAAAAAAAATTATGACTGCTCTTATTTTTTTTAATTGAATATTTTAGTTAAATAACTGTTGTTGTTTTCTATATTCATACATAAATTTTAGGTACATCTTTTTTATTTACTTCTTTATGTGTGCACTTGCGTGGACATTATTAAGCAATAATTATGGCGCCAACCTCTTTCAGATGTAAGACCTCAATTCGCGGAAAATTAAGGATTTTTCGGTTCACTTATTATGCATTTTAAGTGATAATTTGACTGAAAAGAAAATTCTATGATGCCACGAAATAAAAAAAATATTTTGCACAATAATTCTTATGTATAATTGGCTGTGCACATGTGTAAGTGGGAAATTAAGCGTCGAAAATTGTTGTTTTGCTATGCTTAAGTTAAAAAAAAACAAAAAAAAAAAAAACATTTTTATGACGGCAGGCAGTACTTTAGATCACATTGTGAATTTGATTGCTTAGCTGAAATTAATTTACCAAAAAATTTTCATTCAAAGTGCGTTTCATAAACCCTTTATTAACCTGTTTTATTTTTTATAAATAAGGCTGTAAGTATACAATATATGTATGTATGTATGTATTTTTACTACAAAAATGACATCAAATTGTAAACAAAAAACAGTTAAAAATAGCACAATTAAAAGACCTACCTAAATAGGCATGATACAAAAAGGAAGGTAGTTCAACTCTCTTTTTATCACCATAGTGACTTTTATTGGCATCATGCCAATTTGTGTAACCAATAAAAAATAAACAACGCGAGGCAGGACATGTTTAAAACAGTTTTATCTAATAATTTGATCATATGTATCTACATGTGTGCTGTTCTGTACTATACTATGTTAATTCAAATTTTATAAAGCCCAAGTAATAAATTCTCCTAAAAAAGAATCTTCATATACTTAGATATGCATACATATGCACATCACTTGCCTCGAATGCTGTGTACAACTATTTTACAGCGTTAATCTTGGCGCTATAATAACACAGGGTCTCCACCTGAGATAATATCTGATATAATATCTGAGAGAACGTCGACAGAATGAGAGAACAAATTTCTTTATGTTATGCTTTAAACACATTCGAGACAGCAGACTACCGACTTCAATATGTCAACAATAGAATACATGTGTGTATATGGAAATGATTATTTTAACGACGACACGGCAAAATGGCTGCAGATTATTGTCTATGCTAATTTTGTCGTTGTAGTCAAATTAAACTAATTTCTATTTTTGTACGCTACAAAACAGAAAAAGTGCTGCTAATATAATCAAAAATTAGAAGAATTAGTGCTTATAATATATAATTATAATTTTTTGGTTAAACAGCAAAGAACCGGATTGAAACAAGAATATAAGCGCGGCTCACCACCAAATCTATATTATTATTACTTTTTAGTATCCTTAAAAGAAGTTATATAGGAAGATGTTTGTCACGCCAACGCTCTTAGTTTTAGCAGTATGGGTATCATTAAAAAATTGAAAGTGCTTTTCACATGGTGTTTAAAGCACACCGATTTATTAACTCATTAAGAGCCCATTTCAAATGCTCATACTTCTTGACTGACTTTTTTTTTTACTAAATTTGCTTTATCTCTAAATTATGTCAATATAATAATAATTATTTAACAATAATATACACATGTTACCAAAGCAATTAGGACTTTGATTAATAAAGTGTTTCTGTATTGCGGGGCTTCAGCCTTCCGGAACAATTTTCAAATATTTACATATTACTATATTTCAATATGTAACAAGTGCATAAACTATTACCACTATATATTTTAACTCAAACTTATAAATAAATTGTGAAATTTTCCAAAATAAAATTTTTTTAACCCTAATAACTTTAAAATTTTATATGATGGAGTTTCTAAAAATATAGCATACAAAAACTTGGGGTGTTCTCTATAACATATTATATTTGAGGAAATATTATTATACACATCGACAAAATTTTAATATAAATCCTCTTAAGGGGTTAATAAATCGGTATATTTAATACATCATATGAAATGTGTTTCGAAAGACTTTATTTTGGTACCAATACTTTAAAGATTTAGATTACATATTTCTGCCTATACTATTGATAAAGTGCTCTGAAACCTTTACGACCTATAATTCATAAACTTAGTACGTTGAACCAAAAAATTACAGTAGAATCGGAATACAGTAATCTTGCGGTCAAGTTAACCAAATTGTAGCGCTTCTGTGCCGCTCTAAACGTTAACTCTAAGTTAACTTTTCAGATCGTATTAGTAAAAGTACTGATTTGTACAAACGATAACAAATTAGATTAAATTTTAAGCTGAAAGTTGAGAGTTTAAACAAAATTGAGAAATACATTAAAAAAAAACTATCGGCGTTGTATTATTGTATATCTGAAGTTGCCATCTCAAAAATAAAAACGAAACGTCACAAAATTTTCGAGGCTTTGAAGAATACATAGGAAAAAGCATACAGGAAAACATTACATAGACCAAAATATGCCGATCTTAAGGCAAGTTTGTACAAATGTTTTCTTGAAGCATCGAAAACCTAATTGCGCAATCACTGTTCTTATTTCAATATCAATAGCTAAGCGCGAGTTCGTGTAGCTGCAACCTGAAAAGACAATAATGTCAGTAATGGATGGCTGGCAAATGTTTAGAAAATACCCAGAATTCGCTATCTGAAAATTTTTGAAGAACTAATTTTCTGACAAACGTCATATGTAGCACCTAACACATAATGCATGACTGATTGTATAATTATTAATTATAAATTGTAGCCGGTACAAATAAGATCTAAGTTTCTTTTTTGTACAGATGAAAACTAAGTCATTGAAAAAAATATAGGTACATATGTTTATTATTGCATTTTTTTACAATTTAGAAAAGTTAATAAATAAGACGAAAAAGTTAACAACCTTTAGGACATTTCAGCTTACTTTTTTTCGATTATACTGTATATTAGGATTTTTTTATTCAACCTGCCATGAAGATGATATTCTTTATGAGTTCCAAAAACAATAAAATTAAAATATTTTAAATGTTTTTTAATAAATTCATTTGTTTTTACGTTAACAAATTTATCATAAAAAAGTATTTATATTTTTGTAGGCTTAAATTAAGTTTGTGTACGATTCTGCAATTATGCATGTTGTTAAATTTATAAAAATTAAAAATGATAGTGGCACCACTGAAATGTAAATACATAATAAAAAACACAGCTGTTTATATTTTTTCAATTGTAGCTGTCGTCTTCAAAATAATTCAGTAGCTGATTACGTGACTACAATTACAACCTGCAGCATTTGTAGTCGTGCCTTCGTGTTGCCTGCTGTCTCGAATGTGTTTAATGCATTAATCTTAATATTAAACAAGTTGAACACGTATCTTATAAGATTTCATAATCGACTGATTCTCGTGCAGTGAACTTGTATCGTTTTTATTATTTTTTATTCTTTTTTTAGTTTTTTGATTTTTTAGTTTAAAATATTGTTTTTTTAACACTTTTCACAAGATTGGCACTATTTACATTAATAAATTTCAAATTTTAATAATGGTGGCTTATTATTGTTTTATATGTGTGTAGGTATGTGTATTTTTGACAGCTCATCTTATAAGATAATTGTTATAAGATTTCTTATAACAACTGTCTCATAATCTTAATATATAAAAAATCCGTGTCACTGTGTATGTTTCGAATAAACTCAAAAACGAGTCAACTGATATTCATGAAAATTGGCATATATATGTAATTTGGTCCAACTTAGATGATAGGATAGTTATTATTTAAATTAATGGCCTGGGGGCGGAGGGGCGTGGCAAAATCCATAACTTGAGAACGGCTTGACCGATTTGAACGATTTTTTCTTTAAAATGATCGCCATGGTCCAACTTAGGTTTTGCGGTAAGAAAATGTTGCCCCGCCCACTTTTACGCTCACTTTTTTCGTAAGATTCACAGCATATATATACATACATACAACCATATGTATTTTCAAATCAAATGTAAATTAAACATATGTATATGAACAACATTTAAATTTATAATATTATAATGATGAAACAGAACTGGGGATGAACGATGTTTTACATGCAGTTTGACATGAAATTTTGCCAGAGAATGCGGTCGTGAAATAAAATCAATTTTATTTTGAGGACGTTTTTTCTAATGCTCTCACATATAGACACTTATCCTCTTAACAATGTGCCATACTTTCATTCAAAAAACTTTATGATAGGTATTTCATGGATTTTTATTTAAAGGCCGTAAATTTCGTTTAAAGATCAATAATTTAAATCGTCTGGTAATACAACACTAATGTTTGCTTAGGGCCAGCAACGCGGACCGGGTCAGCTAGTATTTATTATAATATTAATACTAACACTATTTGAGAGTCCACACGTAAGATAATACTCTCTGCGATTGAATTTGACGTTTGCTGATATAAAAATCTTATATCTTATCTCAGGTGGAGACCCTGTGTAATGATTGGTTAATATACCAATGTCGACGCAAGTGCACACCAAAAAACAAGAGCAGTCATAAAAATTTTTTTTTCTTAAAAAAAAACATCGAGTAACGCAAAGCACAACAACAATCTTCGACGCTTCATTTCCCACTTCCAAATGTGCACAGCCAATTATACAAATTAAATAAAACTAATGTAAATTTGGGCAGCCCCACGTTGGGCGCAAATTAAATAAAAGTAAGGTATTTTTTGTTGAATTCCAAAAATGAACTGAACTTTATTACCTTAACATCTTTGGTTTTTACATTTTTTCAAATAAACATAAAGTTAATAAATTAAATTAATCGGAATTTTAGATATTGATGATAAATAACTTTGTATTAAAATAAGTTGGAGAAATATTATTTGGGAAATAAGTTAATAGCAAAAATAAAATAATTTAAATTGGTCAGTATTTAAATATTGTTGAGAAAATAAGTTGGAAAAATATTATTTGGGAAATACTTTGACAGCATTTAATATTGCGCGTGCATTGGTTTCCTGAGTTCATGGGAAATCAGTCTGCACTTGCACAGCTTAGATTGGGTCATTGCTGGTGTGGGAAATTAAAATAAATTTGGTTTGAGATTCCACGAATTACGTGGTAAACATTAGGGGGATTGTATTTAAACATTAAGGGGTTAACTCTTCCCCTCTTAAATTCCAACGTCCACGTTGGGTAGCTCGTGATTTTGGTAATCAGCAGGATAGACGTGAATCGTTTCTATTTTCAAGGTTTCTCGTCTTACAAGAATTTTTCTTATCATTAAGCAAATTAGTCCCAAAATAACAATACCCGGGAAGGTCAGGCTCGTAAAGAGCGCGGCCCTGCTTTCTTGAGTGAAATCGTGGATCTCCTTTAGATTATTGAAGTGTAGGGTTTTTAATAGTTCTAACGATAGCACTTCATCATAGGAAGACACTTTGTTAGAAGATTGGACTATAGCTGGCAGTGGCCGAGCCATTGTAATCTCCTTGCTAAAGTAACTTTTGTCTCCGATCATTAAGAAGGTGTTATGGAATTTTACGTCCCGTTAAGGGAAATTTCTTCCTTATCTATTGTAATTACGCCCTTATACCCGTTAAAAAGTACCAAGCCGGACATGACTTCTTCTACTATTGGCAAATGGTGATGATTAGTTGTCGGACAGACGGATGGTATTCCTGATAAAAGATTAGGTATGCATTTAGTGTCGGTAATGTTGTCAATATTTTTCCTTTTACATAAAGATATTTCATTAATAATTTTACATTTATTTCTTATCATTAATATAGAATTTTGACATAGAATTACATTTTCAGTTTGTAAGTTAATAGTGAGGTTTCCTTTTCTTACAGGTCTTATACATAGGTTTTTACACATAGTATTTTCTGTTTTTGGCAAGTTAATATTAAAAATTAGCATGTTTTTATTTGAGCTTACTCTAACCTCTCCGAATTCGAGGGCTTCAATTAGATTACTATAAGGCAAGCTCTGGTTCATAAAAAGGTCCTGTACTATAGTTAATTCAGAGTTAGAAAAAATGAAGGAGTTTACGATGCCGGTTTTGGCCCATTGAATAGCATAATTAATGTTCACGAGATCTTCGTTTATAACTTTTAATTTTCTCTCGACGTCCTTGACTATTATGGTCCTTAGTGTGTCTGAGGTTTTAACAGTATTAAGTAGTGCATTTGTCATATTCGTAATACTTTATAATCGTTCTTCAATAGCTTTATTGATAATTACACTATGCTAGTTGAAAAAACAGACAAGCCGGGCACATGGCGTTTTAACATAATTCGGGTACGCTGAATCCAGTGGTGCCCGCGGTTTTTTAAGATTGGCTCTGGTTTTCGAGATATACCGTTATTTCCAAAATGGAGGAGGTTGCACAACATATGTTCGCGTAACTCAAAAACCCTTTAGCTAATTGAAAAAAAACTTAAAAAACCGAAATTTCCTTTAAGAAAAATAAAACTTGTTTCTAATATCCGCAGTCGTTATTGAAACATAATTTTTTTTTTGAAAAAAAAAATAAATTTTTTTATCGTATCGAGATATACCGTTATTTCCAAAATGGAGGAGGTTGCACAACATATGTTCGCGTAACTCAAAAACCCTTTAGCTAATTGAAAAAAGCTTAAAAAACCGAAATTCCGCAATAAAATTTCCTTTAAGAAAAATAAAACTTGTTTCTAATATCCGCAGTCGTTATTGAAACATAATTTTTTTTTTGAAAAAAAAATTAATTTTTTTATCAAAATTTCGAAATTTTTGTTTTTTAAAAATTCGTAAAAAATTGGAAAATGCAGCTAGGCTTCTAACATATCAAAGCAGACATATCAAAAACGAAGCTGCAAACCAAACAAGCCATAAATAAGTAAAACTGTTAGCAACTTTTCATTTTATTCACAAAAGTCGACAAATTTTAATTAATTTAAGAATTTCATAAAACGCAATATTTGTATGGGAGACCCCCTAAGGGATGGTGATAAAGGGAAAATATAATTTGAGAAAATGTTAAGAACAAAAAACTAATGGAGGTCAGTCATACATTTTATCCCCCTAGGGGTGACTCCTGGGCATTTATGGGACTTTTTCTTCAATATATTTCTAGTCTGCATTGAACATTTTGTATGGAAGCCCCCTTAAGCGATGGAGATAGCGGGTGGGTATGTTAGAAATAAATGACTAAGATGAAAAATAAAGTGGGGTTGTTCATACATTTGACCCATCTAGGGGCATCCTAGGCGCTTCAGGGGCCAAATTTAAGAATTTCACATTAGTCGTCTTATGAAGGACCATCAATTTGAGGTTGCATTGAATTATATCGAGCTATTGGCCTGGAATTGTGTGAAATCAGTAATAGAAAATGTATTAGGAAATCATCATTCTGAAAACTGGCGAATTTTAATCAAAAATATGCTAACCGCATTTAGAAACTTAAACGTTAGAATGTTATTGAAAATACATTTTTTGCATTACCAGGCCGAAAAATTTAATGAACAATCACCAGCCGAGTCTGATGAACATGGCGAGAGATTTCACCCAGTAACAGCCAGGCTCGAACACTGGTATAGCGGCAAACAACTTGATTCGCTATTAGGGGATATTTGTTGGAATCTGTAGGAGGAAGAAGAATCAATTTCTAAATAAAAACTTTAACTTTAACTAATTAACAACAAAAATAAATGTTTTGACATTTTTAAGTTTGGTTATTATAAAAAATAAAAAAATTTCATCTTTTCTGAAAAAATTAAAAGTTGTAGACAGACTTTAATCACTTATACCTTATTTTGTTTGGCACTTTGATTGTTATACGCGTAGAACCCTAGCCTTAAATTTTGCACCTGCAGCGCCTGAGATACCCCTAGACGAGCCAAATGTATGACCAGCGCAACTTTATTTTTCATTCCTATCATTTGTTTCTAAGGCCTAGGAGTTACTCCTAGGGGGATAAAATGTATGACCGACCTCCAATGTTTTTTGTTCTTAACATTTTCTTAAAACATAGTTGCAATATATCTCCACCCCTTAGGGGCGCTTTCATACAAATATGGCCGTTTAATGAAATTCTTAAATTTGGCACCTGCAGTACCTAGGATGCCCCTAGATGGGTCAAATGTATGACCAAGCCCACTTTATTTTTCATCTCAATCATTTATTTCTAACATACCCACCCGCTATCTCCATTCCTTAAGGGGGCTTACATACAAAATGTTCAATGCAGACTAGAAATATATTGGAGAAAAAGTACTATAAATGCCCAGGAGTCGACCCTAGGGGGATAAAATGTATGAATGACCTCAATTAATTTTTTGTCCTTAGCATTGTTCGAGACATACTTGCCCCTTATCTTCACTTCTTAGGGGGGCTCCCATACAAATATTGCGTTTTATGAAATTCTTAAATTAATTAAAATTTGTCGACTTTTGTGAATAAAATCAAAAGTTGCTAACAGATTTTAATCATTTATGGCTTGTTTTGTTTGGAATTTCGTTATACGTCTGCAAAAAATTAGAAGCATAGCTGCATTTTCCAATTTTTTATGAATTTTTAAAAAACAAAAATTTCGAAATTTTGATACAAAAATTAATTTTTAAAAATAAATTAAATTAAGAGCCAATCTTAAAAAACCGCGGGCACCACTGGATTCAGCGTACCCGAATTATGTTAAAACGCTAGGTGCCCAGCTTGTCACGAAAAAAAAGTCTCAATTTCTTGCACAGTGTTATTTGATTTTGATTGTTTCGTAACAAGTTTTTTGTTTAAAGTAGAGTGTATGGAATGGTTATATTTATTAATGGAATTGTGTAAGAGGTCTTCAAAGGAACTGTAAATTATTTCGGCATTAAGGCATCTCATTATTTCTGTCAATGTGGAATGAAAACGCTCTACCTGACCGTTTACTGTGCTAGTATACGGAGGAGTGCGGTAAATTTTTATTATTTTATCGATTAAATAATTTTAGCCTGCGCGTATTTTAAGAATTTATCTATTGCGGGTAGAATCATTCTGTTATTAGTATGGTATAGGTCGAGATGAATAAATTGTCCTGGATACTGTGGTAATGGGGAATGTTTTAGGACTGCCTTGCTTGGATATCTTTCGTATTTATTTTCTATTATTTTCTATTCGTATTATTTTGGATATTTTTGCTTGCATTTGCGGGAAATAGAATTTTTGTAAGAGTCGGATTTTATTTTCTTTCGCGTGTCGGTGCGCTCTTCTATGTTCGTTTAATATTTCTGTCTGCTGTTCTGTCAGATATCAGGTCCTTTACCATTATCCTGGTATACCTGATTTTATATTGTCCGAAATGTTTGGCATAGATGTCTTGAATTTTCCCTAAAATATGATCTTCTGTACTGATAGCGGTTGTCACTGACGGGTTCAAATATTTCTTTAGTAATACTTTTAATTTATCTTTTGAGAAGTCTGTGTCGGTTATAGTGTGCCTGTGGTAAGTTGGGAATACTATTTCAAATTTGTATGAAGGGTCGCCAATAGAAAGGTATTAGGTTATGGTATGAAGTTTCGTCGCTATGCTGGGTAGGTGTCAGAGAGTTGATTTGTGTTGGTCTAGAGAGTGCATCGGCTACGATATTGCTTCCAAGTTTGTATTTTAGTTCGTAATTATACTCTTCTAGGATGGCCTTCCAACGTTTGAGTTTGCTATTCGCATTCCTGCTGCTGAGTGCGTAGGTTAATGGTTGATGGTTTGCAAAAGTCTTCACCGTAGACGCTCCATACAGGTAGCTCCTTAAGGATTTCAGGGCCCAAATTATGGCAAGCATTTCCTTTTCGTTAGTGGCGTAATGCTCTTCGCAATGATTAAGTGTTCTTAAATAAATGTGATAGGTTTCCCATCTTGCTTTAAAACAGCACCGATCGCGTAATTGGAGGCATCGGTTGTTAGATAGAATTCCCGGTCAAAGTTAGGAAAGGAAAGCATAACGTCCTCTGATGACAGAGTGCGTTTTATTTTATTAAAAGCCTCTAAGGCATCGTTATTCAAAACTATAGGAATTTTTGATCATATTTTTTTGGACATGCGTCCCTCCTCCCCTCTTAAAAGTGAGGTAAGGGGTTTTGCGATTTTCGCATAATTCTTGATAAAACGCCTATAAAAGCCTGACATTCCTAAAAATGATCTTAATTCCTTTATGTTAGTTGGGGGTTTTAGTGTTTAAATAGCTTTAATTTTGGTGGGATTTGTTTTCATACCCTCCGTGGAGATAATGAAGCCTAGATATTCGACTTCTTTTTTTAAAAACTCGCATTTGTTGAGTTGTACTTTCACATTGGCTTTTTGTAGGGTATCGAAAATTATTTCTAAGTTATCAAAGTGAGTTTGTTCGTTTTCACCGAAAATTATAATATCCTCTATGTGAACATAGCAGATTTTCCCTATGTGTTCCCTCAGGATGTCATCCAAAGCTCTTTGGAAAATTGCGGGGAGTTCCTATGACCAAATGGTAATCGAGTAAATTCGTATTTTGCGTTATTAACGGAAAATGCTGTTTTCTCCATATCCTCCTCTTTAAGGGCAATTTGGTGAAAGCCGCTCTTTAGGTCAATAACAAAAAACCATTTGTTACTGCCGAGTTGGGCAAGGACATCATTAATTTCTGGTATTGGATATCTGTCAGGAATGGTGACTTCGTTGAGCTTCCTAAAGTCGATAACCATTCTACTTTCCCTAATTCCTAAAGCGTTATATGGGGATTTAGAAGGTCGGATTATTTTATGGTCGAGGTGTTTTTGGATATGTTCCTCTATGGCGTCTTTTATTGCCATCGGGTAGGGGTAATGTCTTGAATAAATTGGTGTATCAGTCGTTGTCCTTATTTCGGCCTTTACCGTAGTGATAGAGGTTAATTTTTCGTCCGGATCTGAGAAAAGATTTGGATATTTCTGGCAGATTAATTCTAGCTTATGTCTCTGATTGTCTGTTAAATGGTCTGTTCTGATGTCTATGGTATTTACTGCTTGGGATAGCTGTTGTTTTATGCGAATCCTTATTGAATTTTTTATTAACATTATATTTTTTGAAGTAAATATAATAGCGTTAAGTTTTTTTAGGCTGTCGTTGCCAAGTATGCCATGGAACGATTTTAAATTAGGTGATATAAAGAATTTTAGTTTTTCTGATCGAATACCAAATAAGTTAATGAACGTGTGGTGTGTTATTGTAATTTTTCCTCCAACGGAGTTGGCTAAGAAAGAAGTTTCATTTTCTATTGGGATTTTTATGAGAGAACCCTGAATGTAGTTTTTGTTGGATCCTGTGTATATTAAGAATTTGTCCCTCAGCTGTCTTGCACTCAAAATATGGTAAAGTAGAGTAGGTTAGCCTAAAAAATGTATGTCAGAAAATTCGTTTACTTGTTCATTATCTTCCTGTTCAAAATATTGTTCGATGTACTCAGTCGGTTCTTCGTCCGTATTGCTTGCCTCAATATTATTGATTCTTTGTAACTTTGCTGGATGATGTACTTGTGCCGAGGGTGGAAGTGGTCTTACGCCTGAAAACCTCTCATTATTTGGGGCTGGCATATTCATGTAATTGACCATTCTTGATCTTAGGGATGAGTCTACCTCCATTGGAACTGGCGGTTTTTGTTGAGTAGGTCTAGGTGGCGTTTGGTAATTATTTCTGAATAGTAACGGTTGATTTTGAGTCGTCTGAGAGTTAAAATATCTATTAGTATTCATGGGTGTTGCTTGCGTGGATTGTGGTGCCTGCGAACGCACATTGTTTTGATGAGCATAGCTTATTTGATAACGTGGTATATGGGGCAAATGAGATAGTTGGGGGTAGAAAGTTCGGTTCTGATTATGGTTATTAGGTTTGCGTTGTGGAATTGAGGGTGTCCTGGTAGTATTAATTGCATAATGTGTCCTAAGCTGTTGGTTTTCAAGCTTTAGGCATAAGTGCAGGGGTTCGTGTAAGTCAGTATGTTCTCTTATTCCTAAAAGTCTTGGCAAGTCACCTCTAAGTCCTCTGGCAAAGGTGTCCAGTGCCTTATTGCGGTACGTTTTTGTTAATAAGTGAATGGATGCCTCGCTTTCCTCCATGCATGCGATTTTATTTAATATCAGAGACAGATGGGCGTATATTTCTTTGTAAAAATCCTGTTCTGAATTATTACCTTGAGTCATGGAAGACATTTGGTATTCCAGCGTTCCTAAGTCCCTCTTGTCCGTGTAATGTGTCGTAAGGCATTTTATGATGCAGTCCCAATTTAGTGGAGTGTTATAGGACTCCAGTGCAATATCCGCGTTGCCCGTAATTTTGTTTCTTATAACGTTTAATATTCCGAAGTATTTAGGCGTTCCTTTGAGTGAGTCATAAATCTTAAGGACTCTTTCTACACTTTTTTCCAGGATCCGAACTCTGTCGGGTTTCCAGAAAATTCTCTAAGGCATTTCACTATGTCTGGAATCTTGTCGAGATCGGTTAAGTTGTTGTTGTACTATGTGTCTATTCCCTGATCTACTAATATCTCTTCCCTATTTCTGGCCTGTTGTTCTTCCTCATAAGTTCTTCTAACTAAATTAATGATTTGTGCTTCAATTTCGGCAGTTATATTTTGGTGGTTAGGTACCTGGTTTCCGGAGGCTTGATTGGAATTCAGACCTGGGGGTCTGATGAGGTTATTTTGATTAGCCATTCTGATTGTTTAGTCTTTTTTGGCGTAAGTTATATAAGTAATGTCTACGTTCCCTAGTCAATCGTACCCTTTTCCTAGCTAAAGTTCTGTTTGTGTCGTATTCTACTCCCGAGTCGTTCGAGGTAGTTATCCAGCATAAAGTTTCTGTACTAGAATCGTAAGTACTATCAAAGTTGTTTTTGGGAATACTATTATTTATTAAAAGATTTTGTTTGTTGCACAACACTAACGATTCTAGTACATACAAAATCGTAAGTACTGTAATCACTATCAGTCATTAATGTCAGTTTCCGAGAGTTTGCCTTTTACAAAATATTTTTCACTTAAAGAAAATTGAATTTTTCACTTTTTTTCAAAAATTATGTTACTTAAAGAAATTTTTAGGAGAAATTAAAACTAAATTCTTAATATTAACTTACAGTATTAGAATATATTGCTGCATGATATAGATTTTTCCTTTGATGTGAATTAGTTGTCTTCTTTGGGTAGGCAGCGTTTTTCCTTTTTTTGTTTATTTCAATCAATAATTTATCTTTTATGTATCTTTTTAATGTTTTGTTGTTTTCCAAAAATTTTAGTGGGGTTTCTTATTTTAACAAAAAGGTTTTTATTTCAAACAGTTTATTTTTTCAGTTCTGATTTTTTTTTAAAAAAATGTGATTTTCACTGGCGAGCTTACTTTCTCCCGTGTAGTTTTTTTTTTTTTAATTAAACCTATGACGCTGACACCGGGGAATTAGTCCTTTTCATTATTTACTTAGGTTCCCGCTTGGTGTACTTATTATGCGTTTTGTGGATACCTCCTATAGGAGCGTAGCACTTTAAAAATTATATGTTTTTTTTTTAATCTGCTTAAGTATGGCACTATTTAAGGGCTTCTTCACTTAACAGTTATTAGGCACTACTTTAGGGCATTTTCTTCACTTTGCGGTTCTTGAGCACTACTTTAGTGCTTCTTTTGGTACTGTGGTACTACTTAAGGACCTGACCAACACGTTGGGCGCCAATTAAATAAAACTAATGTAAATTTGGGCAGCCCCACGTTGGACGCCAATTCAATAAAAGTAAGGTATTTTTTGTTGAATTCCAAAAATGAACTGAACTTTATTACCTTAACATCTTTGGTTTTTACATTCTTCAAATAAACATAAAGTTAATAAATTAAAATTAATCGGAATTTTAGATATTGATGATAAATAACTTTGTATTAAAATAAGTTGGAAAAATATTACAAAGGAAATTGGTCAGCATTTAAATATTGTTGAGAAAATAAGTTGGCATTAAAATTAGTTGGAAATATATTATTTGGGAAATACTTTGACAGCATTTAATATTGCGCGTGCATTGGTTTCCTGAGTTCATGGGAAATCAGTCTGCACTTGCACAGTTTAAATTGGGTCATTGCTGGTGTGGGAAATTAAAATAAATTTGGTTTGAGATTCCACGAATTACGTGGTAAACATTAGGTGGTATTGTATTTAAACATTAAGGGTGTTAACTTACATAAGAATTATTGTTCAAAATATTGTTTTTATTTCGCCGCATCATTTGGTAACTTCTTTTCAGTCAAATGAAAAAAAGAAAATTCCTTATTTGTTGCATTTGGGTTTTTACATCTGAAAGAGGTTGGCGCCATGATTATTGCTTAATAATTTCCACGCAAGTGCACACATAAAATAGTAAATAAAAAAGATGTACCTAAAATTTATGTATGAATATAGAAAACAAAAACAGTTATTTAACTAAACACTCAATCAGTAGGTCTGCTCGAAACCCCTGCGGAGTTTTTGTAGAGTTGGGTTTTTGTAGCAATTGTTGTTGACATCTTGTCCATTTTTTACACAAACAAATGCATTGGATTTGACTTATTTTACATAATTTAAGCAAACAAAATGCGTGTTGCTTTTTTTAATTGGGCATTTTATTGAAAAAAAAAACTCGAGTAATGCAAAGCACAACAACAATTTTCGATGCTTCATTAACCACTTACAAATGTGCGCAAACAATTATACATATTTCCACCTACGCATACTCTTTACACTTTACAACTGATCTTTTCTTAAAATGTTCTTTTCTCTTCTGCATACTTGTGTTGACCTGCTATTACAATATCGCAATTGGTTTTTTATTTTGAAAACATCCATTCACATCAACAATTAAATATACCAAAATCACAACCAAATACGTTATAAAACTATGATCAACACACCCACGCATAAAAATGTCTACCCTTATAATAGATACTTTGACGGTATTAAATAAATTTCTCAAAACACAAACGCACTTGTTTTTTTACTTTTTTTTTTTGAGCGACTGTTATAAAAACCTATTTAGATTTATTTTTTGATATAAATTCTATATTTTTTAAAACATTAGTATACTTTTGCATGTTTCTTATATTTTTGCACTCCTGTTATAAAACTCAACTTCAAATTATATTTTGGTTTTTTTTTTCAATAAATAACAAACCTTAAATTATATCTTATTTTCCATATCTTTTTTTCTTTTCCATTCATACAGAGGGGATTTATTAATTTAAGTATTTCCTTTAAAAAAAAGTAAGTATGTTAACTACGCAGACACTAAAAATCATATCCTGTTAGCTAAAAATTCACTACGTGTTCCCTAAAAAAATACAGAATAAGTACCTTAAAAGAACTTAACACGTACTCTAAAATAAGTTCGGTAAGTTATCTAAGTGCTTGTGTTCATCAGCTCACAATAGTTGTGTAGAAATTCACAAACACAAAAATAAGATTTAAAGCTTGTGTTGCAAGCCAAATACACTACGTTAGTGTTTCGAACTCTGACTACAGGTTTGAACGTTATTATTGGGAGTTCTATTTCATATTCTGTGGATTTTAGCTGTTATATGTTGAGTCGTAAAAACATATTTTTTTATTCTTCTTTTGAATTCTTTACTTTAACTGCACTTTTATGCAGCTACCCACAATCGTGTACCTGCACATTAAGGCAGATAAGTGCATTTAAGATACCAGCACTTTTGATTTAGATTCACAAAAATCGTGCAAAGAAGATTGTGAAGCTAATAGCATAGACAGACGACAGCGTTAATTTGCATTACTAGTATTAATTCAAATTAACTTGTGTATTATCCCCATCCCAATGTGTATTTGATTTGAATAAATGCACAAAATCAGACTGAATTTATACTGAATTTAGCTATTTCAATATGGCAACATAGTCGACAATCAGTTAGCTGTTGTCAAATTGTTTACAATTGTAAAATTAAAATGGATCCAAAGTCGGCAAATGTAAGTTATTTTAATTGTTTTTAACAAAAATAAAGAAATATAAAAATCGAAACTCGTATTTTTTTGTTTTTAGATTTACAAGGGAAAGAAGCGAAGCGTGTGGTGCGATAGGGATGCACATGTTCTGCTAGAATTATATTCGCCATAAAATGATGATTTTAAACTTACAAATTTCCAACATTGCCTTTGTCTTATCTCAGAGTGTCTTTCTGCGATTCCAAGTTGTAGAAACATGTTTTGATTTATGGTTGCTAGGGCACGTACAACTTTAACATTATGGAGCAGTTTCAGCAAAAGTAATTTCAGCTTTCTTTCTAATAAATAGTGATTTTTTACCAACAGCATAGCTGCTAATCGAACTTTCTGCCTTCTATCCATATGCCAAAAAACAATTTCTTAAAAATAAACAGCTGTTTACTAAATGCAAAAACTGTCGTCTGTCAGAGTAAAATTTTAATTCACATTAGTTACCTTTTAATGCAAATTAACGCTGTCGTCTGTCAATGCTATAAGTCAAAAATACTGTAATGTACAGTCAGTGTCAAAAGAAAGTGTACAGCGACTAGTTCAACATTTATAATTCCGTAGATGATAAAAGGGGGAGAGTACAAAAAAACTGTTTTAATTTTTTCAAGTGTATTCAGGGGAGCTACTCTCTATTGGGATGCGAATACAATTTCGATGCGAAAGCTTAATGCCAACTTGGTACATCACTTTCACAAAATTATTTGAAAAATAAACAATACTGGTAATAAAAATCAAAGATAGCGCAGATTTCCAGTAATGTATAATAAGTTTGTTTTTGTGTTAAGTGTGAGTTTGCTAAGTAGTTTAGAATGCTGCGCTTAGCCACAGCACGTTTTACTTCTTCTAAGCACTGTTAGGTGCTCGGGTAGAAGATTGAGAACAAGATTGTTTGTTAGGCAATAGTATTCTGATTTTATTAATATTGATTACTAGCTTATATACTAATTATGCTAGACAATCCATTAAATTTTTATCTTACTCTAATCTTATATTCTACCTTATCTAACTCATAGCATGGCAAACTTGAATCATTCATTTACTTTCTATTGGTTAAATTCCATAGTTCAATTTCACTCTATACAATTTGAATTGAGTTACTTTTGTGTTGTTTAAAATAATGTATGTTTGTCATTTGTTCTAATTTAAAGTGCTTTGACCCTTTTTAATTGCAATTGCACATTGCACATTGTTAATTCTTATGATTATTTTATTTTGGCAACAAAATAAAATTAAACTCCGATAGAATTAAATTTCCCTTTTTGTTTGTTTTTCATTTTTCACAAGCAAATTCTTTATGATCATTTTAGTTTAGCAACAAAATAAAGTGAATCTCCCATGGAATTAAATTTCCTGTTTTGTTTTCTATTTTTGTTCCCACATTCTGGTCAAGCAAAGCGTGAGAATTCATACGTCAGCTTAATTGATGGCACAACCTAAATATACGAAATATTAAATTTACACGTGCCTATTCAAATTACCAGCCAGACAGTATGAAACTCAATATCTTTTGCATAGACCAACGGTGGGAACTAAAATTTGTGAAGCAAAAGAATGAACGATTTCTGACATGCATTTGCTTACATTTTTGTTTTATATAATTTTTTTTTTTTGTTTATTATTTAATTTTAAGTTTTTTTTTGTACATAAATTTAGAGTATAAATATGTTACGTTTTTAATAAAGTTCACTCTTTTTGCACATAACGTGTGGTAAACAACACTTCGTGATTTTTCATTATCTTCATCCTGGTGCATCACCTTGATGAAAAAAGAGTAACCAGTTATCCTTGTGAAGCACTCGGGTAACTCAGCAGACACAATAGGTATCTTTGTAGTTTTGTGTGGTCTAAGTTGTTTCAGATTTCCTTACTTTCAAGTTGTCATACTATAGGAGTGTTGTATTACGCTAATAATTATTTAAATTTTTTAAGCTAAGTGGGTCAGTATGTAGTGTGTCATTCTTTTCTACAGAGTGACAAAACAAATACACTACACCATCGCCCTTAAGATTGAATTTATGTTTGAAAATAAGTAAATTGAATCTAATAAATATTTTGTTTGTAATATGATAAAAATGGGGGGAAAAAAAAATTCTTAAAATATATAATAGTTTTGTTTTTCTCTTATAATTAAATGATTAAGATAATTCTATCTTGTTTCTTATATTTTTTGTCATGTTGTTATTATTCTCAAATTACAGTTTTAACAATTTGAATAAAAAAAAATATTTTGTTTTGGTTTTTCTTTTCTTTTGTTTATAAAGTAATTTTCTATGTCATAGCATTTGTCCGTGTTTTGTATTTTGTCTGTAGGTAATGTTGCTAATTTACCGTAAATTAATTCAAAAGGTGAATAGTTAGTGTTAACATGTGGTGTTGTGTTATAAGCGAATGTATAGTATGGTATCCATTTGTCCCATTCATAATCGTCTACAAAATTTAATAAATATTCATTCAATACACGATGATTGCGTTCTATAGAACCTATGGATTGGTGGTGATATGGTGCTGAAAATTTCTGGTTTATGTTAAGTAAATTGCAAACTTCTTTTAACAATTCATTGTTAAGTTCAGTACCTCTATCAGATTTTAAGATTTTAAAACATCCATACTTCAATATAAACTGTTCAACTAATGTTTTGGCAATACTTCTAGCATCTTTTGTTTCAATAGGGTGTGCTATTACATACTTAGTTAATTCGCACTGCAATGTTAGTATATATCTGTAACCATTTGATATTCTTAAGGGTCCCACAGTATCTATTTCTATCGTTTCAAAACTAGTGTTTGGTGTTTCGGTTATAACCATTTTCTCTTTAATGTATTTTGTCTGTTTATTTCTTAGGCATTTATCGCATTTATTAATATAATCTCTAACCATCTTTCGCATGTTTTTCCATACATAAAGTTGTTTCAATTTAAGTACTGTCTTTCTAATACCGAAGTGTCCTGATATCGGTGAATTGTGGAATTCTTTTATGATATCCATTTGTGATTTCTTATTTGTAATATATTGCAAAGGTTTATATAATATAATGTTTAATTCGAAATTTCTATATTTCTTTGATTTCAATATTCTTTGGTATACCTCATTATAAGTTCTATTCAAATATTCAATTGATATGAGCTCAAAAATTGTATCTTCGCATTATAAAGCGAGATTTTTTATATTTTGCTTATGCATATAAATAATCAATTTCTCTAGAGACAAAACGTATTTTGCTAGATCTTCATTAATATTTATTACAAAGCTGCTATCTACATTTTCTATGGTACCGTCCTTAGGTCCATCTTTTATATTTTTTATACCGGTTTTAATAATATTAAATTTCAATTTGCGAATATTCTTTATATCTTGTAAAGATGTACATTCCCACATATGATTTTCATGTTGGCCTTGGGATATGTTACTATCATTATTGATTACTACATTGTTAGAAATTTCCTTTGCTTTCATTCCACGTGTTGTTACTAAAATTTTTGATGGTTTACTATTGTCATCTTCTATAGGAATCATATTCTTCAACATATCAGAATCTAATTTTATTCTAGATAAAGCGTCCGCGTTGGTATTTATTTTCCCTTTTTTATAAATAATTTCGAAATCATAGTCTGACAAATCTATTCTTATACGAGGTAATTTTGATGATGGATTTTTATGTGAAAAAAGTGAAACAAGTGGTCTATGATCTGTTACTACAATAAATTTTTTACCAAATAAATAAGGTCTAAAGAACTCTATACCCTAATGTATAGCAAGAAGTTCTTTTTCAATTACTGGTTTGTTTAAATCATGTTTTCCTAATGTTTTACTTGCATAAGAGATCGGTAAATCTTCTCCTATTTTTCCTTGAGATAATACAGCTCCTAATGCATAGTTTGATGCATCGGTAGTTAAAATAAATGGTTGTTCAAAGTCTGGATATCTTAGTATTGGTGCGTTAATTAATTTTGTCTTTAGTGTGTTAAAAGCTTGTTGACATTCTTCTGTCCATTCAAATTCTTTTCCTTTTTTGGTTTGATCATTAAGACATTTTGTGATCTCAGCGAAATTTTTTATGAAACGTCTGTAATAATTACAGAATGCTACAAATCTTTTAACTTCGTCTTTGTCTTTTGGAGTAGGGTATTGTTCAATAGCTTTATGTTTTGAAGGATCTGTTCGTATACCGTCTTTTGTTATTTGGTGACCTAAATAAATTACTTCTGATTTTAGAAATACACATTTTGATGCATTTAATTTTAAATTTTATTTTGACAATCGCTCAAATACTCTAATAAGATTTTCATTGTGGTGTTTTAAACTACAACCAAATACAATAATATCGTCTACGTATAAAAATGCTTTGGAATCTAGTCCACTAAGTGCTATTGTTAACATTCTTTGGAAACTATTAGATGAAATTTTTAAACCAAATGGTAATCTTTTAAATTGATAATGACCGTTACTAGTTGAAAATGCAGTTAAATTCCTTGAATCTTCGTCTAAATTTATTTGATGGAATGAGCTAGTCATATCTAAAGTGGAAAAATATTTAGCTCTTCCAAGACGATCTAAAACGTCTTCTAACCTTGTTAATGGAAATTTATCATTTACTATCTTTTTGTTAAGTTGTCGAAAATCTACAACTAGTCTCCATTTTTCTTTTCCGGTTTCACTCTTTTTCGGTACTACCAATAAAGGTGAATTGTATGCACTATTTGACGGTTCTATTACATCATCATCTAATAATTTTTGCACTTGTTCATTTATCTCATTATATTGTGTATGTGGTAATCTATAATTTTTAATATATACTGGCGTATTGTCTGAATCTTTTAAGTTTTGTGTATAAAAATTATTTGAAGTTAGTGTCTCTCCTTCTAAGTGAAAAATATCCTGGTAGTCTTCAAAGATTTTTATCAATTCCGCTTTTGCTTTTTCGTCATTAATGTCAATTTTTAAAATATCAAGTAACTTTTTAAATCTTTCTGTTTTAAAATTTCCTTTACTTGGTCTGTATGATTGTGTTATTAAAATGTAATTTTTTAATGGTTCTATTTCAAAATTAATATTTTCTAAAACTACATCGTTGTCAGTTGTATTCAAGATTTTTACATGGTGATTTCCCTTTCCTGGTACTATTGTATTGCTAACGAATATTCCTGGTTGAATTTCCTTGTTTAAAATTATGCTATCTTCTGTAATATCTAAATTTATAGGATGAATACTTTCTGAACGTTTTTCTACCTTTATGCGATAATTTCTGTTAATCCATGATTTCATAGGTATTGTAATTTCCTCATTTTCCAAAGTAAGTATTAGTGTAAATGTTTCATAGTCAATCTTACATAAGAATTTCGTAAAGAAATCTCTTCCTAAAATTCCGTCTGTTGGTATTGGAAAATTTTCGTCCATAATGTGAAATTTATGTTTTTCGGTCACGTTGTTTATAATAAAACCTAGTTCTGATGTTCCTATAGATTTAATTTTTTCTGATGTTATTCCTGTGAAAATAGTTGATTGTTCCTTGTCAATGTTTATTACATCTTCATTTAATTTGTTTAGTTTACACAAAGAGATGTCCGCTCCTGTGTCTATTAAGAATGTAAGTATTACATCTTTGCCTAAGTTTAAGTTTATGAAATTGGTTAAATGGTTAGATATTTGGAAAACATTATTTAATCTTCTTGTTGTTCCTCCGGATGGTGGGTTTGTGTAGTTTCTTGACTCACATCCGGATCCTGGTAGTTTTCCTGTACGAAGTGTACATTTCTAG
Source organism: Pollenia amentaria (assembly GCA_943735925.1). Classification (NCBI taxonomy): domain Eukaryota; kingdom Metazoa; phylum Arthropoda; class Insecta; order Diptera; family Polleniidae; genus Pollenia; species Pollenia amentaria. Next base: position 101,670,080 of record OX031009.1, read on the forward strand.
TATTATTCCGATTGTTGTTTCTATTATTGTTGCCATTATAGCGATTGTTGTAGCTCCTATTATTGTTATTATTGTAATTATTATTATTCGCTTGTCTGTTATTGTTATTAGCTGGTATATTAGAATTGATATTAGGATTATAATTGTTTCTCCTATTATTGTTGTTTTGGTTATTATTTCCATTATTATTGTTTCTATAATTATTGTTTCTTATCATAATATTTTTATTCCTATTTTGTCTATTTCTGTTTCTGCAAAATAAAGTACCTGATCCTTATTAGAAATTTCTTTTTCTAATTCTAAGGCTAACTGAACTGCTTCATTCAGTTCTTTTGGTCTAGAAGCAAATATAGTTGGTCTGAGTTCTTCATTTAGACCATTTTTAAAGATGTTTAAGGCATAATTGTCATTTATTAACTTAATGGTATTCGATTGAGTTGTACTGCAATTTTGTATTTCTCTAATTTGTAGTTCATTCAGTTCTGCTATCAAATTCAATAGTTTTTCATGATAAGCATGTATATTCATACTTTTTTGAGAAAAATTACTTAGTGTGGATTTTACCTGAGCTATTGTTTTTGTATTTTTGTATCTATTTGTAAGAATGATTTTTAAATTAGCGAATGTTGTCGGTGTTGATGTACCTAACGCAGTTCTTACTACTGTAGTTAATTTTACGTTATACACGAAATTCAGTAAAATCGGTTTCTGTTCTATTGCCAAACCATCGTTGATAAGCTCTACTATCGTAAGGAATGAATGAAGTTCTTTATAAATCCCTGAGAATTCAGGAATTACTTTTAAAGCAAGTTCTAAATTAAATTGTTGAGTTGCCATATTTGTTGAATTTTGTATTTGATTAAAGGGTTTCTGTATATTAAGTGCCTGTTCAAGAAGTGTTTTTGCCTTATTATAATATTTGTCAAATTTTTCGGTATTTCTTTTTACGTCATCTGTTATAACTTTTATTTCTATTAAGTCAAAAAATTTCTTTTTTAATAAATCTAGTTCTTCTAATTTAATGAGCAATGTGGATTTTTGGTATCCCCTAGTTCCTGTTTTTTTAAAATTTATTATTATTTTTTCTATCCTATCAAATATTTTTTCCATTACTATATTATCATTGTTATCATTGTTTTTTTTTTTTTATATATATATATATTTTTTATACATGTATGAAATAATTTATTTACTACGTTAATATTTTCATTAAAATCTTACATCTTACTTCTTAATATATATTTTTTTTTTTTTTTTTTTTTTTTTTATAAAATTTAATCTTTTAACCTGTACAACGGCTTTTTTGATCACATAATTCTTAAAGTAAGAGTTTAACTTGTATATTATAAAAATTATAATTATTATACAAATAATAAAGAAAGTGTCTATTTTAATTGTACGACCAAACTCCATATTTTCGTCGTTGTTTATCTGTCCACCGTTGATATTTTCATTTATTGTTACTACTTGTTCAGCCTTGGAGTCCTTATTTCCCATACTAGTTTTTGGTTTTAGTTTGTGATGGAATACAAATTTTCCACAATTTAGTCAAACCCGTTTCTTTAGCTTAAAAATAATGATGATGATATCCTCTTTTGTTGGATATTTGTTACTCATTTGCTTCGGAAAAATAATTTTGTCTGGCTAGGCAGAGTCTAGTTTTGGCAGGAATCAATATTAAAGTAATTTTTTCTTCTTTTTGTTATTGGACAGGATAATTAATTTTGGTCCGAATAGGCAGGATCGCCATATAATAAGTTTGTTTTTGTGTTAAGTGTGAGTTTGCTAAGTAGTTTAGAATGCTGCGCTTAGCCACAGCACGTTTTACTTTTTCTAAGCACTGTTAGGTGCTCGGGTAGAACATTGAGAACAAGATTGTTTGTTAGGCAATAGTATTCTGATTTTATTAATATTGATTACTAGCTTATATACTAATTATGCTAGACAATCCATTAAATTTTTATCTTACTCTAATCTTATATTCTACCTTATCTAACTCATAGCATGGCAAACTTGAATCATTCATTTACTTTCTATTGGTTAAATTCCATAGTTCAATTTCACTCTATACAATTTGAATTGAGTTACTTTTGTGTTGTTTAAAATAATGTATGTTTGTCATTTGTTCTAATTTAAAGTGCTTTGACCCTTTTTAATTGCAATTACACATTGCACATATTTGTAGTTTTGTGTGGTCTAAGTTGTTTCAGATTTCCTTACTTTCAAGTTGTCATACTATAGGAGTGTTGTATTACGCTAATAATTATTTAAATTTTTTAAGCTAAGTGGGTCAGTATGTAGTGTGTCATTCTTTTCTACAGAGTGACAAAACAAATACACTACAAATTAAATGGCAAAATATGTAAAAAAAATTTAAATTGGAAAGTTTAAATAAAAGAAATAATGATGATTTGCGAAAAGAAAACAATAAAAAGATGAGAAAGATAAATTCGCGAACGCATAAAGGAGTACCAATCCCTAGATTTGCTACAATATTCTTTCGCATCGCAATAGAGAGTATCCCCCAGTACTTGTTGATTTAAATAAAAAAATTAGTCATTTATTTCTTCTTAATTTTCAAAGAAACGGTAAAATAACCGCTGATTTTGGTTTTTTCATTCTTGCATTCATATGACTGATGTTTAATTATCTCTACTAGAGATGAGCGATCCCGTGATTTTTAAAGATCATCGTGATTAGTGAATGTGATTTAAAAATCACTGCTCCTTTAAACTGTGATTGTGATCACGGTTTATCAGTTTTCTGTTCTTTTATAGCAATTGCGGCCAAGCTATATGTACAATGCGCGAGCTTTCGCATGAGCTTTTGTAGGCACTTTACAAAGAAACAACAACAAATTGTAAGAGCTTTCAAATGTATTTACTTTCATATACATACATACTTGAACAAATAAATTTTGGCAAAAAAAAATTCTAATAAGATAGAAGAGAGAATGAAAGGAACAGCAATATCATTCGACATTTCATTCAAAAAACGCTATTACCCACACAAACAGTGAAATATCATAAATTTGTATATGTAACAAAATACAAAAAGAACGACTTAGAAAGTACCTGTTACTTGCCGAATTTGGTCACAACTGTGATTCGTGATTTTTCAGTAACAGTGATTAAATCACAGGTACAGAAATATCGCTCATCTCTAATCTCTACTATAAATACTGATAAGGGATGCCAATCGGGACTCATTTTTGAAAATCCCGGGATTTTTCGGGATCAATGTGTTTCTTTAAGATGGTACTTTTTTTTAATAAACAACACTTTTTAAATATTCAAAAGGTTTTATATACGTAACAAATTTTTAAAAATGAAAACAACAAAACAATTTATTTTATACATATGTTTATAACACTGGCCTCACCCATGATCAAACTGATCAGATTCTGAAAAAAGCTTAAAAAAATATACGTATCTCTTAGTTTTTCTAGACCAATTCATTTCGGTTTTTTTTTTGACAGCAATTAAATTTTTAATGTGAATTAAGTTGCGACGACATTAATCCACTGCAAAGTGTAGTCCCTTATCGATCTCGATAGCTGAGTTAAAAACTGTAAAACTAATTCGACTGCAGTGCAGTACACCTCCAGGGTGAGGGCGAGATTCATTATCAATAATTTAAGTACGTTTGAAATTTATTTTAAAATAAAATGTTTATACAAATGTTTCTTAAAAGAGATTTCAAGTTTAAATAAATTATTTATGAATACGTCAAATAACAAAATTATTTTATTTACCGTATGTTTTTTAAGCAAATTTTTTATTATTTCATCAATATTACGACTTAATTGTTATAATTATATCAACTTTTATTTTTTAGTTTCTAAATAAAATTTTAATTGGATCGTGAATAATTTATATTTTTTGCTTGATATATAACAATTATTTCTTGATTTCTATATTTTGCATAAAAATAATCATTTTTATTTTGGAATTATGTCTTAAGCCAAAGCTGAACTTGCTAAACGTAAAGGCTTGAGATGTGAATCTGAAAATTTCGTTTCTACTTAAAATAATGGTTTTTATTAAGCAAAATACAAAAATCCAGAAATAGTCGTCATATATCAAGCAAAAAATTAAAATTTTAAATACTCGCTGTGTTCCAAAAATAAAAATTAAACTCAAAAAAAAGGAATTATTTGCAATAAAAAATATAACTCAAATATAATTTTTAATAATTTTTTTGTATATAGTATAAAATTCAATAAAACGAACTGTTTTGTACATAAAAGTTGATATGTGAAAAATCCCGGGACTCATAAAAATAAATCCCGGGATTCGGGATTTCCCGTTTGGCATCCCTAATACTGACCAATAACAAGTCAAGTGAATTTTGGTTTATAAATAATAGTCAACATGGGTAATTAGACTACTGTAAACATTCGTAATTTAGATTAGATTAAAAAAGGCGGAAAATGCGAAAGATCTTCCGCGCTCTGCCAGACCTAAAACTTTGCCCGGTTTAGAGAAAAGGATGGGAGTACGAATAGTTAAGGCTAATCCCTGGTGCAGGGAAGTAAAAATAGCAGAGGAACGGTCAACAACACTAGGAGCAAGGGTACGCGCCAGTTATATTCGCCAAGCACTACATGAACATGGGCTATATGGTAGAGTTCCCAGAAAAACGCCACTAGCATCTGTGAAAAATCCAAAAAATCGTATGGAATTTGTTTCAATTTTGATTCCCCCCGAAGGAAAAAAATGCTATAGTGAAACCCCCATGACAAATTTTTCGCGCTATATGTTCTCAGTGAATGTAAAAAAGAAGAAAGATTAAATTTTAATAAAGTAAAATATATTGTATTATAGTGATAGTTTGATTGAAACATTAGCTTATTGCACTTTAATGTAGTAAAATAATTTCTTAAATTCTGACACCACGTCTTTGGAAAGCTTCAAAAATCCTTAGGCAATCGACCTGTTGTTTTGTATTTTGTTGAGCAATATACATACGTATAAGTATGTGCCTTTTTAACGGATCTTGACCTTAAAATTAATTTTATAAACTTTAATATTCGTTTTATAAGAAGAATTACTTACATACATAAATGTTTTGTTCCCCATCAAAAATAAAGTGAGAAATTTAATAGGAAAAGTGAACAAATTACGATCTTACGTGTGGACTCTCAAATAGTGTTAGTATTATTATTATTATTTATTAAGACCGGTATTCACTATCCTACATAATCTTACGATTCATTCACACGAAAATCTGACGGAATTCTATTCGACATAAAAAAATGTCTGCAAAATCTGCTGTCAATAGGTGCGTTTGAGTACTTTTACAGTAAAATGCAGTAAATGAGTTAACTGAAAAATTTTCTCTCACAAAAAGCTGTTGTCCAGAAAAGTACGCGAACGCAAAATTTGTAAAAATTCGTAAAATAAAGGCAACAGCTGATGGCAAATAATTGAAGTGTTGAAAAATGTTTACACTTTTGACTACTTAACTCGTTTTCTTATCGGTACCCGATTAAATACTTTTTATAACACGAACATTTTAAGAAAATCCAAGCAATTTATTTAATTTTTCTTTCACATTTTTAATTTTTTTTATTTTATTTGATTTTACTTATTTGTTTAAAAGTTGGAATTTAGCCATATAAATGCACCACAAAGAAGTTTAATTAACTAATATTTATTAACTTTTGGTTATTGTTTAATTTTTATTCAAACTTTCCTTTTTTAAAACAATTTCTTCACAATTTGTATCGTTTTTGTTTGTTTCTTTTGCTTGTTTACCTTTTGTACACATATGTTTTTTTGATTTACTAAATTTTACTGCAAAAATTTCTGCAGTAAAAATTTGTAAGTACTCAGTCAAGAACTGTCACTTTACGCTCTCAATTTGTGTTCTCATTTACTGCATTTTGTGTACTCGAACGCAATTTCGTAAAATGCATTGAACAGTGTTTTAGGCTGTTCATAGTTGCGAATTGCATTCACCTTTTCGGGGCTTGTTGAAAAGCCGCCTCTGGACACTACAAGCCAAGATATTCGACACTTTCTTTAAAAAAGTGCGACTTCTCACGAGAGACTCTCATTGTTGCCTCATACAGTTTACCCAATACCCATGCTATGTGATTACTGTGATCGTCTTCGTTCTCCGAAAAAATAATTACGTCGTCAACGTAAATATAGCATGACTTCCCTATTTGCTCCCTCAATACATCATCAATGGCACGCTGAAAAATACTGGGAGCATTCTTCAAACCGAAAGGGAGCCTACAGAATTCATATTTCCCATTTTCGACCGAGAAAGCCGTTTTCTCCCTATTCTGCAAGCGTTATTTGATGAAAGCCTAATTTAAGATCAAGCGTTGTAAAAAATTTCGCTTTACCCAAGTTTGACAAAATCGATGTCACATCCGGGATGTGATATTTATCATCAATTGTTTTTTGATTTAGTTTCCTTAAATCAATAACGAGCCGTTTCGGAGCGTTTCTGCGATTGTCTTTGCCCTTCTTATCGACGACCCAGATGGGATTATTATAAGGGGACCTAGAAGGTCTGATTATGCCATTTTCCAGCAAATTACGTATCTCAGAGTTAACAAAGTCAGCCACGCCCATTGGGCAAGGGAAGAGTTTTGAATAAGCCGGGTCGTTAGTCTCGGTTCGGATAGTGGCGACTATGTTAGTGTTGAAAGGTAGAGATTCATTAGGGTTTGCAAAAACTCATAATAAACCCTTCATCGTGTTTCGAAATTTCGTAAGGACTGTGTGGGGTACTACTATATCCTCCACCTGTGTGAAATTCACATTTGCTCACTTTAAAAATTCTCCGAACCGTTTTGAGTTTGGAGTTCACTGTTTTTGAAATCTAGTTTTGCACTTAGCTGCGTTAGCAGATCAAGGCCTAGTATGTCATCAAATGTTGACAATGATGGCAATATAAAAAACGTACTATTCGTGTTGAATATTTATTTATTTATTAGTCTATGGATTAACTCCTTTCAGACAAAAATTACATAATATTAAAATATTTTACAAATAAATTTAACATCATCTATTTAAATATAAAATTAGAGTGTGTTTGATAGTGTTAATATCCAAAGTTATATCAATAATACTGTACAGATCATTAAAATTTACACATATTCTACGAACAGGGTCGGCATTTGCATAATTTTGTTGAAAGTATTCAATTGATAATGGCTGGTAATAACGTGTATGGCGTCGGGGAACATTAAAAAATAAACTTTTTAGCAGGAACTCCGAGCAAATATTGCCTTTAATCAGATTGATAACAAATATCACGTTCAGCATTGTTCGGCGGCTTTTTAAAGTTGGTAAATGAATCTCTAATAACCTGGTTCTATATGAAGGAAGATTTATAGATGGATTTGGGTAAGTGCTCCGTAATATGAATAGCAAAAATTGTTTTTGGACAGACTCAATCACTATGGACGTTGTAATACGGATCCCAAATTATTGAGCCATATTCGATTATAGGTCTGACAAGTGCTATGTACAACTGTTTTGTTATAGATGAGTCAGAGAATTCCTTTGACCATCGCTTAATAAATCCAAGTACACCACGAGCTTTATTAGTACACATATTTATATGTTCAGTAATAGATAACTTTGTGTCAAATAATACACCGAGATCCAAGAAAACATTAACAACTTCCAATTTGTAGTCACCAATAAAATAGAAGCCAATAGGTCTAGTTTTTCTGGAAAAACGAATATGTTTACATTTTTTAAGGTTTATATCCAGTAAGTTTGTTTGGCACCAATTAAAGAATAAATTTAAATCCTGTTGTAAGTGTGGTTGAAAAATGGAGTCGGCAAAACTTGAAAATATTTTTACATCGTCAGCATACATAAGTATATTGGAAAATTTTATTGTTGTAGGCAGGTCGTTGATATACAATAGGAAAAGTTTTGGTCCGAGATGGCTACCTTGTGGAACACCAGAGTTGACAATGATATGTTTAGATAAGTAATTATTATAATACACACGCTGTTCACGACCTAAAAGATAAGATTTTATCCAATTCAAACAGCAGTTCGTAAATCCCATTAAATACAGCTTATTCAATAAAAGATCATGGTTAACTCTGTCAAAAGCCTTACTAAAATCGGTGTATATAACATCGGTATAACATCCGTTTTTAAATCCATTGTTAATTATTGTTGTCAGTTCTAGTAAATTGGTCGTAGTTGAACATCCTTTACGAAAACCATGTTGGAAAGGTGTGAGTAAGGAAGAGACTTGTCGACTTAAAAATTCAGTAAGATACTGTTCAAAAAGTTTGGGAATGACACTTAATTTGGCAATACCTCTGTAGTTCGTAATGTCCGATTTATTCCCTGATTAAAACAGTGGAATAATAAAAGATTTTTTCCATAATTTCGGGAAGTAACCATGTTTTATAGACATATTAAATAAAATTGTTAAAGGTATAGCTAGAATTTTCGCACAGTTTATAAGAAGGCAGCTAGGAATACCATCAGGTCCACTGTAGAACGAAGATTTTAGTTTTAATAATAGTGTTGTTATATTGGCAGTAGTGACGAATGGAAATGAAATGGGTTGTTGTTCAGGGATATAAAATGGATAGGTTTTCGATGAATCATATTCCTCATTAGAGTAGGTTGAAGCAAAAAAATCCGCAAACATATTACTTGTTTCCATATGGTTGGATGACTCTGTGGCAAGGTATTTCATTGAAGATGGAAATCCGATGGATTTTTTTTTCGAGTTAACAAATTTATAAAATGCTTTCGGATCGCGCTTAAGGTTCAGTTTCATCCTGTTTAAATAATTTTTATAAAGGTTATGGTTGAGTAAATTGTATTTAGCACGGTAAAAAGAATATTTAGAGTAATCAGTCAGTAGTCCAGTTTGTTTATACTTCTTATAAAACTTATTTTTTTTATTCTTTAATCTCGATAGAGAGTTTGAGTTCCATGGAGGGCCAGATCTGTTAACAACTGCATATTTAGGTACACAATCATCGATGTAATGAAACAAAGTATTATAAAAGAACTTATAGCTGCATCGATTGCTGCCGGAGTACCACTGGATAATGACAAAATTTCAAGCCAGTTTGTGTTAGATAACAAGAAATTTAAAACGCTGTAGTTAGTCTTTTTAAAACAGTAATCATTAATATTATTGAGTTTTTTATTTGGATTCGCAGACAATGGATAATTACAGTTGACTTCAATAGTAGGATGATGGCGATCTTCAGGCCTAGTAATAGGATGATGACGAGTCAAAGTACAATCTTTAGGTTCATTTACGAATACCAAATCAAGCAGCTTCTTAGAATCATTTAATACTTCATTTATTTGAAAAAGACATAAATCCGATATGTTGTTTAAGAATTCTTCGATGAAATTGTTTGTATTTATTGGAGAATAATATAGCAAATCAGGTAAAAATTTCCAAGATAAATACGGTAAATTAAAATCACCAAACACGAGGACCAAATCTTGAGGGTTAATCGAAAAAAGGATGTATTTTAGAGCAGTCAAGTGTTGAAGATATGTTATCTGTTCACAATTTGGAGGGATATAAGAGGGATATAAGAACACGTTATGAAAAGATTTTTGCAGTTTAATTTTATTTTGACTGCAATAAATTCAATATTGTCCATGGGAATATTATCAACTTTGACCGCTTCCAAATATTTAGATACTGCAATCAAAACTCCACCACCAGTAGTATTGGTAACTCTGTCACGTCTAAAAATTATATAATTATTGCAGAGAATTTCAGAATCCAAAATATTGCTATTGGGCCACGTTTCAGAAAATACAAGATATATATAAAAATAATAAAAATATATAGGTTTGATAGTTTAGATTTCATACCATTTACATTTTGATATTTTATGAAACATTAGTCGAGCGGGATGGTAAGTGAACAGTGTTAGCTGGTCTTTGATTGTCTCTGTAAACATACTCACGAATCAATGCATTTTCAGGCCAGAATCTAGGATCTATTATAAGGTCAAATACTTCAGATGATACCATAAGCTTAAATGATGCAATAGTTCTCGGCTGAGAATATTTAAACTTATGGATCACTATTTCAGCATGGAAATTTAATTTAGTTTTAATAAAATATTCAATATCTTCAGTTGAAGTGTCAAAAGCAAAACGGGATATAAAAATAGTTTTTTTAGGCGGAATAACTCTAAGAGGATGGATGTTATTAGAGTTCTGAGTTGGATGAATAACTACAGGCTATCATGGTTTATTGTCATAATGTTCTAACATTTTACAATGGTTTAAAAATATTGTTGTTGGTTTGTAAACAAAAAGTGTCTTAAATAAATAGAACGTTGCTTGCTATGTTTATTGTGCTGTCGTAATTAATAGCACATGAAATTATGAGGGGTTGCTCACAACAGTAGTATTTTTTCATGTTATTATTTTAAGACATATGACTTTATGACACCTTGTGAATCCCCCAAATGTAAACAAAGTTTATGCAGTATTCACAGCTTTATGATTATTTATTTTTAAAACACAGGTGAACGATAAAACGAAAAAAACACAGATTTTACGTAATAGACGAATGATTAATGGATTAAATATGACAAAGGAACGTTAACGTTCGATATTTTGTTTTTGTTTTCAATGTTATTTACTATGCGAACGTTAACGTTCGATATCGGCGAACGGGCAGTTAGATTCATGTATGTACTTATACGAGTTCTTTGTGCCGAATGTAATCTAGATATCTACATCTGAATAGGATTTTTTGGAAAGCGTTTGTATGGGGCCTATAATCAATTCTGGATCTGCATGTCATGACATTGAAGTTATCGTCACCAAATATCATGTCATTTTTTTATAATGTTGCTATGGCATTAAAAGCTATATTGGGGGACGGTATTTTTATTGTAGCTGTGGACAAATATCGTCCGATTCAAATAAAATTTGGTTAAATGACTAAGGTTAGAATAAAATATTTCTGGGCCAAGTTCAATCGAAATAGCAGCATAATAAGATGGTTTATATGAAATAAGACTCTATTCTTTAAAGAAGTTTATATGGGGGTTTATGAAGGTATGGACCGATTTCTGCTATTCGTCCTTATTAATATTTAATAATTTGTACCAAATTTCTGCAAATTGTCTCTAAAATTGTGAACTGTAATTTGCGTACAAAGGTTATGCAGCCAGCCGGATGAACGGAAATCGTTAGGTCGATTCAGGAGGCAATTCTAAGCCGATCGGTATGCTTAAATAAGGGTCGGAAACCAATATTTTAATGTTTTACATATATCAGCACAAGTCCATAATACCCTCCCTATACACGTATGGTGGAGTGAGTATACTGACTGGTTACCATAATTCCATATGAGACTTTGGTCAACCTCTGTTTATTAAAGGTGTATATTTTATGATGTATAAGCTTGAGATATAGACTGCTGTTTGCCCAGAGAGCCACGCCTAAAGAACAATCTCCTCAACACGCATACGAACAACCCATGGAAACACTTAAAAACGCGGATGCGACTTGTTTTTCTTTTGGGTTTTCTACGTTTTAATGCGATAAGGAACCAGCGCCAAGGATAGAACGGAATAAAACTTTAGGCATTGTTTTAAATGCAAAAAATTTAAATTTTTTTTAAAAAATTGTAAAGAAACACATCAAAAAAAAATTATAAATAAATTTGTTTTTTAATTGTTTATTGTTTACAAAATATTTTTCAAAAAATTGAGGTGAACTTTTACAAGTGTGTTGAATTCACACAGTTCCTATATGTGTAAAGAGGCATATATGCATATTTTTTTTCAATTTTAAGGGAGTTTCATATCTATGTAATCTATTGCAGTCGCTTTTGTTGTTTAAAAACAAAAACAAAACACATAAGGTGTGATCCCGTGCTCAACGTTGGGAGCCCGCAGGATCCAAATCTTACCGAAAACTGTTCCCGTTCAAAGTTTGGTAAAGTGAGAGAGCTTTGAAGAGAAAAATATGCTTGTTCTTCTTACACGAAGTAGCCCGTACTTTTTCTTTGGCTGACTGGGAATATTGTTAAGCAATCATCTGTGTAATGCTAGGAACACAACTGGGGCGAACGACGAATTTTTGGCCGCGAATATTCGTCGCCAAAAATAAAAGACGTTTGTGTATATGAAAATACACACAATCCGGGCGCCGGCGAAAATTCGCCAAACGCGGCGAATTTTAGATAGATTTAATTCTATTTCATACGCCGCACAGTGGCGCCATTTGAGTTTTTTCGTTGCAAAAATCATATCTTTTGAACCGAATAAGATAATTGAACAGTTTAAACAGCATATGATAGATAACTGTTCAGCCTATGAAATGAGCGTTTGGAAAGGGTGCTACGCTTTGTAGGGGCCTACTTATGGGTTATCAAAGTTAAAATTAGTAGAAAAATCTATTTTATGGTAACTAAAAAAAATTTTTTTTTAATTTTTTCTTTAGGGTTTTATGTTTTAAATTATTACCCAACAAATTAAAAAAAAAATAATTTTTTTTTAAATTAATTTTTTCAATTTTCTGTAAAATATTCATCTCAATTCGTAAGAGAAGGTATATCTAAAAGACTAACCATTTCTAAACTATAATTATTTTGTAACTCAATTCGTGACTTCACATGCCGCAGGGAAGAAATAAGTGGGCCTTATGAGTTCTGCCGATTCCCTTGCAAACTGAAACATTATTGGTCGGCAATAATGCACTGATGACGGACGTGGATTTTTCCAGTGTAGGGAAACATCAGATTTTAGCCGCAAAGGAACAACAGATGCCATAAACATATTTCCGTCCGATATTTTAGCGTCATCGGAAGATATCCTTTGCTTATAAACGCTTTGTCCGGATGATCCATCGCAGCCACATTTGCTGATCAATGTCAACTTCTCAGGAAGAATTTTCATCTCATTTTCAGGAAGACTCTCCAACAACCGTTTTGCTGTATGGCCCATGAGATCCTGCAGATTGGCTTTCGCAGAGACTTCCGTAAACTTCGTATGCAGTGGTCGTGATTTTGTTTTGGCTTGCGTAATATGCTTGTATCCGGGTAAAACGTCAGCGCCGTGTCGCGTTAAAGATGCCCGCAGTTTCTCATATTTCTCTTTGGAAAGTTCTAAGTCCATAAACAAGGCCAAGGCTTCTTCGGAACCATAATTTTTAATGTGTGCGTTTGTGGGCGTGGGAATGCTTTCCTTAATCCTTTTTAGTCGCAGTGGGCTTGCATCAGCAACAGATTTGGTTATCTGCGACCTAACTCTTTCACTATCCTTTGTATATTTAATAGACAGCGCGTCCGATAAATGCTTCGTGGTCAAGTCATTGGTAGCATCGGCAAGTTTCCTCTTTCTTGTGAAAATTGAACACTCCTCAATACTTTTTTTGGCCTTCCTTTTGCTTCTCTGGTTGATGTGGTGGGTTTATCTACTCCCAATATATCCAGGATGGTGTCTTCATTAAGCCAGTCCTCGTATTTGGAGTTGAAGTTCTGAATGGTTCGATTAGATTTCACCCATTTTGCCTTAATATTTGCATATATCAGATAAAAATTATTTTTTATAATTTCGCTTCTCTCAATATTTCCGTATAAGCTATCAAGTTCTTCTAAAGCTACTTCCGTGAAAAACTTTGGTGTGGTTGACTTTCTAAACAGTTCAAATAATTTTAAATTGTTCAACGCCATGTATTCAGTACTTAAATTGTTTAATGGTTTCAGTAATTGTTGCGCCAACTTTCAGTCGTAGACTAATCCAGGCATTATGCTTATTTAGCAATATATAGGCTTATGCTACCATGCCTAAAAATTTACCTGTTCCCTGCATACATATGGATTTAGGCTGAATAATGCAATTTTGATATTATGCACGTGTCCAAATAAGATTTGTGCCTACCTGTAGGGACCATAAGTCAATATTGTTCTCGACCATTTGTACGCCAAAGTATTGGTAAAGTGAGGTACGTACCTGCTAATTTCAATGAGTAGTTTTTTTCAAACTATTAGATCAAACTACTGTCAGTCAAAACATATAAGGGATGGACGACATACAATTTCTGCAACCATGTCTTTTTAACCTTTTTTACCTCTAGAAGCCAAACAGGCACGTACGGGCAGATAAAACTTTTTGAATTATGTAAAAAAATAATCAAAGAACAGGTTTTGCAAATATGGCAAATATAGAAAAATATAGATTTTTTTTATTTTCCGTCAAAGTTAAAAAGTAGTGAAAAAACGGATAGTTTTTAAATAGTGATTTACCAGGAGAAACACAAAGCAAACAGTTATTTTTTTTTTATCATTATACATTTAATAAATACATCAATCAATACAAACAAAAAAAGGCGATTCGTTACCTATTTTTCGTGATATTACAACTGAAATCGCAACAAATTGACTAAAAATTGTGTGTGTTTTTGAAAACCGAAAGTCGGTCAACTTTGAACGGTTATATCTTCTAAACTAAAAATGTGATATTATTAAGAGTGGCATATTTGAAATCGTTGAAAAGTTTCCTATAACATGGGTTTATTCAAAACTTCGTCGGCGCTCATGAAAATTTTGATTTTTGCAACCTCGTTTGCTCTACGGGCGCCACTGTGCGACGGTTATACTCAGAAGAGAAAAAAGGATAAAACTACGTTCAAAATATATTTGAAATTTGGCTTGTTCAATAACTTGTTGTTGATGTTATAATATAATAAATAAATACTCTCATTTTAATATTATATAATTAAAACAGACGGTTTCATAGTACTATCTTGTTTGGCTTGTTTTTCAACACATACCAAAAAAAAAAAATTATGAAAATACGTAGTTAACTTAAAATATGTAATCCATTACATTTGTTTGCATCGTTGAATAAACTTATTAATTAAAAAAAGGATATAGCTTTCAGTAGGTTTAGTCTTAAATTTGTGCAAGAGGCACAAAATTGTATTTTGGGCTCTCCACATTGGCTTTTTCCACTTTAAGGTCACTAATTTTGTCCTTCGTCGTTTAAATGGAGGACAAAATACGCATATCAATAATTCCTTTATTGGTCAAAACTGCTCTATTTGCTTTTATAAAATAAAAACACAAAGAAAATCCTAGTTAGCCAATGCGTAGACAGCTATACAGGGGCCCACATGAAGAGTATATCAACGGCATCCGCCATTTGAAAAATCAGTTTGAAAAGAACACAAATACGGAAAAAGAAAAACGAAATAAAAACATGCGACTTATCTTTACTACACTTAAAATTAGGAAGAGCTATACTCATTTAAAAAAATTAATTGAAAATCTCCATCGATTAAAACTTCTTTCGATTTAAATTTCAGAACATGGCCGTTTCTTATATAAAAACCACATTTGGCAATTGTTTCCTTAACAGTATGCGTTTGTGCTGATGTTTGTAACACCTTAAAATATTGGTACTACACCCTTTACAGTATACCGATCGACTCAGAATCATTTTCTGCTTCAATTTAACGATGTACGTCCGGCTGCCTGTCCATGCAAACTGTATTTATAATCTATCCAAATTGTACAAAAAGTATGGGCCTTAATTTTATAGACTCATACTATGAAAATAGTTTGGTAGCTGGTTTTGGCAAGGACGAGCTGCTATAGTGAAAGGATTGCTAGCTGGTTAGTGGAGTGTATAATACATTTGTGCTGATGTTTGTAACACCTTAAAATATTGGTCCTACCCCTTTTAAAGTATACCGATATATTAATAATTATTTTACTCTATTTTAATAAAATTTTCGGTTGATCCTATCTGTCCTTGATTGTTTTACGGCCGATTTCACCAAGTTCAGTTAAAACTAACTAACAATAAGTTTTTGACATTTATAGCTGGTAGTTAACTGTAACTGAACTTAGTGAAATTGGGGGAAATATTACAAAATTACAAAAAATAAAACTATTTATGTATATTTAAAATTTCAAGTACCTATTATTTATTATAATTTTTTATTTGATTGCAGTTTTGTACATACTCCGTATTATAAAAATATTTTTATTTTAACAAAGGCTTACAAAACAAATTTTCTATGACAATTTTACTAAATAAACGTTTGTTAAATTTAATAAACGTTTATGAATAGGGAAGGGGGGTGTTAAAATTTAAAATTAAGCTGTGTATTGTTTATATTTTATATTATTAGACAACGATTCAATTTTAAAATTTTCTTTTCTATGTAAGATTTTTTTCTGTACACAATTTTTTATGTTTTGAACATTGAAAAATAATATTGTATGTACATACATATATGTTTACATTTTAATCAATCAAATTTTTTATTAAAAAACAACTTAAAATATCTTTATTGATAAAAAGCTTAGAGAAAACGAAATTGCACAAAGAATAATAATTTTACAGACAATAACAATATGTTATCTGACTTAAGATGTTAAGAAATTTAATTTGGTGTTGGCTGGAAAACAGCGGGTTTGCGTTGAGCGTAGCCCGTCCAAAGTGAAACGTTTACGATTTTGGTGGCTGGTTCAAGGTGCCACGAAATTTAATTTGGTGTTGGCAGGAAAACGATGAGCAGCATGGAATTGTTTTTGCGGGTTTGCGTTGAGGGTAGCCCGTCCCAAGTAAACTGTTGGTGGCAATTAGGCTTGTGTCGGTCTTGAATGAATTACTTCAACTGAATGATTCTCTTAAGTGAAAGAATGAAATATTTCTGTATTACTTTTCATTTCTTTCATCTTTCGGTTTGATCTTTTTTCTTTCGTATTTCTGTTTGCTTTCACAACTCTTTAACATTAAAAAGAAAATCTAGATTCAATTCAATATAAAAAATGTTTTTGTTTTTAAAATATCGATTTAAATATTCATCAAAAGAGATCCAAAAAGAGGCACTTTATTCCGAATACTTTGGGTCTTTCAGAAAGGTGAAAGAAATGAAAGAATTAATTCACTTAACCATTCTGAAAGAGAATGCACGCAAAGGAAAAACATGGTTGATACAATCACAATCGCAAACTATCATTAATGTTTGTGGTTGTGATTGTGTCAAACACGTCTTCAGTAACAATATATGTTCAGACATGTTTATAGCTTGTAATTGTCTCAAACATATTATTATGTTTAGAAGAAAAACGAAAATGAGCTTCCTAACCATGTTTTTATTTTTCCGAACACCATGCAAAATGTCAATTTGAACATGGTTCCCACAATAAAACCAATAAAAATATTTATTTCCAAAATTCTATGTTTTATTAAAAATACATACATATACTTTGCAACATACATACATATCGATGGCTTAATATAAAAAAGGCGTAACTCGATTTTTTGTTACTTTACAGGGGAAGGAAAAAACTTAATAAAATCCGTAAAATTTTAGATACAAACAAAGTTTTAATGACATTTTTAATGAAAAGAGGCAACTCATTTTATTTCTCATTAAATTTATATATTTTTTTTATTTTAATGAAGTTAGCTAAGATATGGCCTTTTTTCATTGATATTTTTGAAAAAAAATTAAGTTAGGGCTTTTTTAAACTGAGTTGAAAATGGGACATATTATTATAGAAATTCAGGTTTTAATAATAAAAGAAATTAATTAATGAAATTAAGAGGTTTAAATCAGAAGTTAACTGTAAAATATTAGTTCTTATAAGGCAAGTTATCATAAAAAAGATGGCAATCTGCAGGTAAAAACTTTTTCAAATTCTGAAGGTGGTCCCATTTCTTTTTTGTGATTGCTATTTTCTCCTTATATAGTGAATCAGGGGGGATGTCTTTAATCGCCGACTTCGATCTATGTGGGAGCAATTGGTAATCGTCAGTTATGTCTGTTTTGAAATATATTGATCCTGATGGATCATACGCCAAGGCTCGTAGCATATTTACAGTAAAATCACCAATACTTCTTCCTAAAATTTTAAATAGAGGGGTGAGTACATACATTTTTAGAACTTTTATAGTAAGCAATATTTTTACCAGGACGAATCGAAGAGTATCGTTTAGGCATATTTTCAAAATTTAGAAAATAGTCGTAGTGCAAATGGTGAGCTTGTAGGGGTGCTGGAACTTTTCGTGCCTCCTTTATTAATTGCACAAATTGCGACGGCAAATTTATTTCCTTATTTTTAATTTTTCTTTCTATAAGTGAATGGCTTGAGTCACATTCCATTTGCGTATGTCCACTTATTAAAAATTTTTGTTCAATCGTTATTTGTGTTTCCATAGTAAAAGCCAACAATGCATTGGACAGTATTACATTGCGATTTTGGTAGAAACAGCCATCTGAGTAAATAATTACGTGATGGATTTCTGGCGATTGAGTTTGGATCTTCCTCAAGTGTTTAATAATACAAGTCGCAAAAACGGAAGCTACTAGACATCCATCTGTTTCGTCCCAAACGTAATTGTCTGATTCGTGTGTTAAAATATTGTATATTGTAAAATTATGAAGTTGTAGCTTCATTTTATAATATGCAGCACTCGCCTTTAGTTGAGGTATTAATTTTACCGCTTGCACATCCATACATATAACTGCACATATTCCGGACTTACCATTTGTTATGTCATTATATTTTTCTTCTCGCATTTTTTGTATTTGTTCTCTATGTTTTTTATAATCTTCATCTGACAAATTACTAACTTTATGTGATACGCAAATATCGCACTGATCTTTCCTAGGTTTAAATATGGAATAGTTCAATTCCTTTAATAATTGTGCAAAAATTGGATAGGACAATTTTATGTTTCCATTTTCTTTTTTTGAATCACACTCTGCGACATAAAGCTGGTAAATTTCCTGATAGGTGGAAAAATCCGATTCAAAATATAATTTTTGACTGTCCCTTCGGCAATAATGGGACTCCATTTTTGGCAACTCATCTAAAAATTTTTGTAGAAATATACGCCTTTCTTCGTTGCGCTTTCCTGTGACAGATGACCGTTTGGCAGATTTTCGTAAATTTGAAGTCTTTTCGGGAGTTTCTTGCATACCATGTTTACTGGCCCCGTTAATCCAATTCCGAACCATCTTTTCTTTTATGCCTAGCGTTGAATAAAACATATTACGGCACACTTGTAGTCTGATCGAATTATGTCTCAAAAAATATTGAATTGTCTGCGTTCGTCTCGATTTTTCTGTGGAATTAATTTTGGTCTCAGAACTGCTTGTAAGGCTGATCACATACATTCGTTTTTGCTCCCAAGTCATCTTCCAAAACAAATTAAAGATTTCATTTCGGGTGTTATCTTTAAAAGATGAGCAATTTCTAAGCGCACTTTTTTTACAAAATTGTGATGAACATGCTTCTCCTAGTTCTCTAAGAGGCTTAACAGACAGTGCTTTATTCGATATTCCAATATATTGCAAACCTTCCATTCTTTTTTTTCTATTTACGTTATATGTCCATTCGGACTTTCTTGCAATATTTTTCCTTGTTCGAATTCCATCTGCGTTCCCCGAATCAGAGTCAGAATTTTCGCTTGCTTTCATATTATTTATTATATTATTTAATTTTTTTAATGTCAAAACTGTTCTTTCTCCAACAATATTTTTACACAAAAAAGCAAAGTGAACTTATCAGAACACACAAAATATTTGTATGCTTCATTATTGGGAAGTACCGTTTTGTTAATATAAAATGTCAAAAACAGAGAAACAAGTCGATCGACTTACAGTGGGCCACCAACGTCGTTTATGAAACGTCGAGCCGCCGCCAAATACATCAGCTTGTTACGATTTTAAAATGTAGTTAAGCTTTAAAAACTGTTTTGTTTATTTTAATTTACACAATATACAATACCATTTTTCTTTGCAGCAGATAATTTTATGTTTAATACACTTGTAGTCAAATTTTTTTAGAAGATTTACCTTGTATTGTTGTGTCATGGTGAAAACCAATGAAATAAAAGAAAAAAAAAAACGAGTTAGGGCTTTTACTTTCAAAAAATCTTTGACTTGACTTAGGGCTTTTTTTGAAATCGTTATAAATCTGTTATTTGCAATTATATCTCCCTGAAATTTTGTGGCAAGGTGTATGGGACATTTGCCTACCAGAATACACAAAAAACGCTATATTGAAAAAAATTGAGTTACGCCTTTTTTATATTAAGCCATCGATATAGAGCTTAACATATATTAATAAATAAAATAAAATTCATTCATTTATATATTACCGGTTTAAATAAACGTATAATAACACAGTACAACATTTTTCAGTTAATTGATTGCCAACTCAATTCTGTGAACTGTATGTGAAATTAGACCCAAAAAGAAGAATTTCTGCATCATTCGTTTTGTCTTCTTACCTGCGATTTGAAGTTAGTATCGATTTGAAGTTAGTACTATCGTATAGGGGAATTTATCACGTTTTAGGCCCTGTTGTTTGACATAGCTCGACAACCACTAGCCCAATTTAGTTGAAATAAATTTTAAAAAATTAAGAATTACAATTCCCTTAATCTGTTCATATATTGTTTTCCTATACAAGTAACACTTTCGAAGTTAAAAATGAATGTATGAAGGGAAAAAATTATTTTTTGCCTAAAAATTTAAATTTTTTTTTTAAAAATACATAAAAAATGCAAAATGGAAAAAAGTTTCAAGTCTAGTTATTTTTTCGCAAAGTCACATAACCTATGAGCAAAATGAGACAAAGATCATAAAAATCGATGCACGCGTTTCGCTTTTATTCGCAATTGAGTAAATGTATGAATTTCAAAAATTTGATCGAGATATGCACAACATTATTTGGAGAAAACATTGACACCTTTTTCATGATTCTGAGAATTAAAAAAAAAGGAATAAACAAAAGGTTATTTGATTTTTATGATTGCGGTAATAAATGTACGTGGACAATTAAACGGAAAGTGGACCTTTTTATTATTTGGGTTTTTCCGGTGGCTACCTATATGATTTTTTTACAGAAATTGCACCCACATTTAAGGGTGGTCATTATTTGGAAAGTTTTGCACAGTTTGAAACGTACAAGTGCTGAATCAGGTATATAGCCAGAAGCCCTTAAAATATGCGCCCATTTATAAGTACCTGGCAGTAAAATATTCAAAAATACGTAGTATTTATAGGTGTGCATTGATCGATTTTTGGCATTTAGCCAGTGCCGACGAACGCGAACAGTAAAAGTGATTTTTCTCCAGTTTTTTAAAAGTGAATAACAACAAAACATAAAATATATCAATATGGAAAACAACAAGTGCCCATATTTGGATGAATATTGTTACGTTTGTGGTCATATCGTCCGAAAAATACAGAAAAAAGATCGAAAAAATTTGTTTACTGAGCAATTCAAAACCGCGTATTGTAATTATTTCGATGAAGCAGATTTAAGTGGTGCAAATTTTACGCCGAACACAGTGTGCAACAGTTGTTATACTACCCTTCTAAAATGGATTCACGGAAAAAGTAGAAAGTTATCTTTTATGAAGCCAGTAATTTGGGTGGAAGACACAACTGGACATGATGAATCCAGGTGCTATGCATGCATATATTTTCGTCCTGGATTAAACAGACAACAATTGAAAACAAAAGTATACACTGCTGCATTTACTGCCACACTTCCAGTGCAACGCCCTGCTGATACCGATGCACCTAAACCTCCGAGTGCGGATACTGTGTCCCTGCTAGCCTAAACCGTTTTCACCAATCCGACCGATTTGGATGATGCTGATTGGATACCCGATATTGAAAATAGTGCACCACAACCGCTACCACAAATCGAAATGGATTACATTGTGGCCAAGCTGGGACTATCACAACACGACTCCGAATGGCTGACATAATTTTTGAAGAGAAGAAAACTCACACAGCAAAATGTCAGCGCAACATCATACCGACAACGCCAAGCTGATTTTCAGAAATTTTATTCCGTTGACGAAGCAAATACGTTCACGTACTGCCATGATATCCCAGGTTTAGTGAAAAAATTGGGAATGGATTATATCGCTGGCGACTGGCGTTTATTCATCGATGGTTCAGTTACTAGTTTGAAGGCTGTGCTGCTGCACAAAAAAAATAAAAAACCATGCATTCCATTGGGATTCAGCACAACTATGAAGGAAACGTATGAAGCATTGGGCGAAATTTTGAAGAAAATCAAATACGATGAACACAAATGGAACATTTGTTGCGATCTGAAGGTGGTCAACATACTACAAGGGATTATAGAAAAGGGCGGATATCCAAAATACTTCTGCTTCCTTTGTAATTGGGATTCACGATACAAAGGAAATCAATATCAATGTAAAGATTGGAAAGGAAGAACTCCCGAGCTCAACAAACAATTAAAATTACGCAATGAACCTATGATAAAGGACCTGGATGATATTTTGTTGCCACCGCTCCACATGAAACTGGGAATAGCTGGGAAATTCGTTGAAGTGGTGGTCAAAAAAGTTAACGGCGCCTTTGACTGTTTGAAATCCATCTTTCCGAAACTCAGTGATGAGAAAATTAAAAACGGTACGTATCGTACTCTGTATTTCAATATTGTCATATCTAAATTTGTTAATTTCTATACATTCGCATTACCAATAATTTTTTCGTTTTTCTTATGTATTTAAAACAGGTATTCTCAATGGACCTGATATTCGGAAATTGATCAAAAGTGATTCTTTCACACATTTGCTTTCAGAGCATCACGACCACCAACATGCATGGAACGTATTGAAAGAAGTAATAGAAGGCGTTCTAGGAAAGAACCGTGTCCAGCGAGAAGAGATACAGCAACGAGTGGACAGGTTGCTGTTTTATTTCGAAAAAATCGGTGCATCCATGACGCTGAAATTGCATTTCTTGCACCACCACCTCGATACTTTTTTGGCACAATCACCTCAGGAATCAGACGAACAAGGAGAGAGGTTCCACCAGGTGACCATGCCATTTGAAAAGCGGTTCAAAAGCAAAAAGGTTTGTTGGTGGAGTTCCACAATTATGCAGTTTGAAGAAAGCACCGAAGATAAAGACATTGAAATTGGTGGACACGCCCTTGAATAGTATGTGTATCTCGGATGACGATACAGACTCAGACCATGAATATGAACATCCTACGAAGAAAACAAGATCATCAGAACCACAAGCGTCAACTTCTACAAGGATGGATATTGCCAATAATTGAAAAAATGTTCTAAATTTTGTTTTTATGCATATTATAATTGCGTATTAATTGCATATTATTTTATTTTCATTAAGTTTTTATAAATAAAGTTTTTTTTTGCATGATAATTTTTTAATTTATATTTTTATTTTAAGGGTGGGGGCTATAACTGATTTTTGAAATTCATGCCTTTACTCAATTGCGAATAAAAGCGAAACGCGTGCATCGATTTTTATGATCTTTGTCTCATTTTGCTCATAGGTTATGTGACTTTGCGAAAAAATAACTAGACTTGAAACTTTTTTCCATTTTGGATTTTTTATGTATTTATAAAAAAAAAATTTAAATTTTTAGGCAAAAAATAATTTTTTCCCTTCATACATTCATTTTTAACTTCGAAAGTGTTACTTGTATAGGAAAACAATATATGAACAGATTAAGGGAATTGTAATTCTTAATTTTTTAAAATTTATTTCAACTAAATTGGGCTAGGGGTTGTCGAACTATGTCAAACAACAGGGCTAACTTCAAATCGCAGGTAAGAAGACAAAACGAATGATGCAGAAATTCTTCTTTTTGGGTCTAATTTCACATACAGTTCACAGAATTGAGTTGGCAAATCATGTGTTGTACTGTGTAATTTATTTCCTTAATTTTGCATTCATGCATGGCCTTTTTCTCCCGAAAAACTTTTAATTGTTTTGTAGTCATTCATGTTTCCCGATTAACTGACTCTCGCAGACGGAAAATGACGTGGAAGAAGATTTTATTTGCTTAATAAACACAAACTGTTTGTTTTGACAATAAATGTTTGCTCATTTAGAGAATGTGTTTTAAAGTGAACAAAAATTATGGTATCAAACATACCGTTTGTGTACAGCAAATATTATGATTTTAATTGTATATTTGAAAATATATACATTATAGTAGCAAATATTTCACATAATTTAATATGTTAAGCTAGATCATGGTAACTTTTTAGGTGTAAAACACCATATAATATTATTATAGTGAATTAAAAAATGTTAAGAAGAAAAAATATTTTTTCAAGTTAAACAAGGACAATAATAAGTTTATTGGGGTAAACATATTAGGCAAATATGAATAGAAATGGCTGTAGTGACCATTCAGTTATCATGTTTTTTCTTTGCGTGTGATGATAAATTCACCTAAATGAAAGATTTTGCCCAATACTAGTGGCAATGAGCTGATTTTAAAATTGTATGAAATTGAATTTGGTGTTGGCAGGAAAAACATTTTTTCGCATACTTACCACTTTATAGTTTAATTTTCAGCAGCTTCTTATTCCCCACTACTACTGAACAATGCTGTTTCGTCTTGCTGTGGTAATATAGGCGTAGCTTATGGCAATAACATATACCGACCTCCTATTGTTATTATATCGTCCTTAGAAAAGTGATCAATACAAACCCGGGTGCTGGTATTAAAATCCTTTTTACATAAATTAGCCCATTCCGCTCTTTTGGTTTTGTCCCGAGGAGCAATAAACAGTATACCATTACCAGGTACTGCATGCTTTAGACATAAAATACAATAACGCATTTTCACTATTTTTTTTAATAATTTTAAAACATTTTTATTTAAATTCAATCACTGGTCGTAAAATTTCTTTTAAATTCATATACATATGTAATTACTAAAATAAAGTTTTGTTTCTTCGCAATCACAATTTCACGTGGACTTTTTGTGTGCATAAGTCTCAATTTACACGTTTCATCTTTTGATGCTCAATTCCCTTTTGAAGATGCCATTATATTCACACGCAGCAACCGGTTTCAACTTTTTTGCTTCAAAACAACAACACTTTTATTCAAAGCGAACTAAATAAAAAAAGAAAAGAAAAAAATTTACATGCAGCCATTGTTGTGCATATACCTACGAATGAGAACACAAAGCGTACTGCCCGAGTACGGGCATCTCCGTACCAACCCCTTTTCTTCTTGATTCCCTCTCCTAAAAACACAAGAGTTGGGCATCAAAAGATGAAACGTGTGAATGTAGACTAAGCAAACGAAACTTTGACATAAGCTCAGACAAACAATAATCGATCAAAGAGTCGTTTTGCCTGGTATTCATAAGAAAAAAAAAAACTTGTGCGGAAGTTCTATAATATAATGTTGATAGAGTTGTACTCTGTTCAATTTATGAAAGAGTCACGAAATGTTTCTGGCAACATTTTTTTAAAACTGCGAAATAATATAAGCTGCAGTCATTTCACGTAGAATTTTAAGCAAATGAAAAAAAGTTTAGGCTTGATATTAAAATGATAACGGAAAAACATAAATAGCACAACCGGTAACAGTTTTTCATCCATATTTAATAAAAAATACTCTTTAGTAAAATACATGTGGGGTTTGTTTACATATGCAAAACAATGCCGCATACTTTGAAAGGTTAAAAACGTCAAATTGTGCAAACTCGCGATATAGGTAACATTAATACCTGTGAGCAACAAACCACGACTGCATCTAATTTTAACCATAAACCCCTTGTTTTGTTTTTTTTTTACCTTTTTCTGTATATCTAGAGCATGGCAAAATCTAAAGATTCCAAATTAGGCCTAAACATCTTATCTTATCAATACACAACATCCGACAAAATGTGGGCAGTATTGGAGAAGTGGGCGTGGCACAAAATAGATTTATTTATATCTAAAGAACGGTATTTATATAACTTCTTATCGCACTATGGCGAAGGGTACACATATAAGATTCGTCACAGTATCTTAGCACTCTCGCATTGTTTTTGTTTTATTTTTTCAGGGTCTTCTTCTGTTAATAAATATAAAAACACGTCCTCAGTCATTTAAAATTAAAACATAATGATAATTATAAAGAAACCCAAAACAGTTTTGAATCAAAAAAAATTATGTATGCTTAAATTTTTCTACAAAATAAATAAACAATAAAACAGCTGCTTCGAACATGGGTTTTGTTCATTACCGAAGGCAAGACCTAGACGATTTTTTGACATCAATTCATATTAGAATCGATTTTCAATTCTGATAAATGACAATTCTGACTTGGATTCTGCACCAACCCTGATTTGACATTTAACTTCTGTCAATCTGCGCCATTTTTAATTTTTATTGCCAGTGCTGCTTCGTTTTCCGAAAAAAGTTTCGAAAGGGTTGCAAAAATGATAGAGTACAAAACTGGCCTCTTATCGCATTTAGCTTTCGTATAGAAATAATATTCGCATCGCAATAAAGAGTAGCCTCCAGTTAGGTTTTCGAAATTTGTTCGGTTTCTAGATCATGGGTGTATATTCATTATTTTGATTTGTTCTACATAATAATTAGTGTCCAGAACGAGCTTATTTATATTAGTCACCTACCCTTCCCAAGAATATAAAATTTACGTCAACAAAGCCTCCAGCCGAAAAGAATAGTTTTTCATGCAATAGTTGTAATGTGATTTCGTTTAAACAAGCGTTAAAAAATGGATCATATCTTTCGTGGGGCATCAAGTGGAACATATTTGAAAATTCCTTATCCTGGAAAAGTCAGAAAACATGAAAAAACACCAACCAATACAATAAAAACATGTTGTTTCATAATATGTAATATAATATTATACAAAATAATTCAATTCACAAAGCGTACTATTGTGTCATATTGTTTGTATATTCTATAATTTTATGACTGTCATAAAAAAGTTGTTTTATTTTTGATATTTAAATATTATATAAGAATTCAAATTTGCTAGGTACCCAGCAGGAAAACATGGAATGAATAACATATTTTACTTTTTAAATAATATATAATTTTGAGTTTATAATATAATGCATTACTTTGGAATCGAAAATGTAATTTTTCGTGACAAAAACAAATTAAAAAATTTGTCAAAAATGTTTTCGGAAAAATTGGTTATGACTTCTTATTATGAGGGAATAAGAGGAAAATCATCCTTTAAGTCGTTAAAACTTAAATAAGACAATGTATGGTCGTTAACTTCTTCGTCCTTGATATACATAGTTAATTTTCTGATGTGCGTATTATTGAATTGCAGAATTATCGAAGCGTGAGGTATGCAAATAAACAGAATATGCCACGTATAAAAAAAATAAATTAAATTAATTATTTTTCAAATAATCATAATTTATTATTTAAAATATACCTGGGAATTAATTATTTAATTAATTGTAAATGATTAAATAATATAATGCTTTAAATTAATGAATTATATAATTCGTTCTCCGGACACAATCAAATAATTCATTATTATCCTAGGACATCTCTGGTTAAGAATAATGAATTCTGGAATCAGCATGTAATACAAACTATGTATTACCTACTCGATTCCTATTGATTACATTTTCCTGCTGGGTATGTATTTTCAGTGTGCTTTGTATTTTGAGGTGGTTTTTGTTTAAAATTTTAAGTCATACTTTAAATTTATATACATGTTTTAAAAAAAATTATACTTATTTCTATATACAATTTTTTGACGTTAAGACCAATTTATCTTACCATTATACATCAGGCTATTAACAACAGTTCTATTTAGCGTTAGAAAGTACTTTAGTACTTACCACTTTAGAATACTTTGTGAATTGGCGAAATGTTAGAAAACAAATGGTATTAAAAAGTAATTTCTTTCAAACTAAATGCGAAGCTATCCAAAGGGAAAATATTTGCAAACAATAAAATTTGTGTTCGATTGATCAAAGAAATATAATCAAAATTACCATTTATAAATTTATTATTATTTTATGGATAATCAGAAATATTAATATTTGAAATTTTTTTTTTTATAAATTTCCTTATATTTTGCACATACCCACCAAACACGGAGGTTTGATTCAAATGACAAACGTTTGAAAATAAGTTGGAAAACATAACAATTGTGGTAAAAATGGGAAAT
Source organism: Pollenia amentaria (assembly GCA_943735925.1). NCBI lineage: Eukaryota > Metazoa > Arthropoda > Insecta > Diptera > Polleniidae > Pollenia > Pollenia amentaria. The sequence goes on from OX031009.1 coordinate 101,698,024, forward strand.
TAGTTTCTAATTGAAAAAGTAATTTATTATCAACTCCTGTTATTCTCAAATATGGATTAAAATATGGAATAAAATGTGGAACATTAATGAAAAATAATTTTTTAATTTTCTTATTCGCATTCGTTTCAAAATTTTTCCTCACAAATTTAATATCGCTCATATGCTGCAACATCGTCATACATAAAATAACATAAAAATATTAGTTTTCCAGAAAACGACAACAGGGGAAAAAAAAGTTCTTCTTTTCTTTACAATGACGTTTACAATAGTTAACTTCATATGAAATAACTATCACTCCATAAAACACCTCGTTTACTAAGCATTAGCGATTTTAAGACAAAATTTTTTAATTTTAACTTATGACGTTGTTGCAGCAAATGAGCGATATATGTTTAAAAATTTCGTATCTCGGTGTATGTGTTTTAACTCCTTTGAAACGGCTCAACCGATTTTTAGGTATACATATTTAGTAAATATGAGAATAGGTCGTAACACGGAGATCATTGAGAATTTCAAAATTGTAACAATAACCTTTAAAAAGATGTACTAAAATTCTTTTTAGTTTAAGTCATGGTAGAATAAATACAAGCTATAGTCAAAAGAAATTTTGTTCTCAATTTTAAAACCCATCTAACGTCAAACAAAAGAAAATAAGGAAAAAAATTGAAACAAACGTCAAAAATCAAATAAATTAATTTTATTTTTTTAAAAATTTCTTAATATAAAAATTTTGTGATAACAAATTTAAACCATAAATCAATTTCAAATAAACAAAACATGGAATAAAATATAGTTTTATTTAATAATAAATAAGTTTTCAATATCTTAAAAGTGCAAAATATGTTGAAATTCAAATATTTGCAAATGAGTTATATTTAGTTGTTTGACATTACATGGGTAAATATTGACAACTCTCCCTAATGAACATACCTGGTACTTAATATACTATGGTTTAAATTATTTTTATTTATTAAAAACACTACAAAAAGTGGGTAGCGCATTTAGTGCTGACGTCAGCGTCTGCAACTGCATGCTCAATTACATTTGTTGGAATTGTTATTTGACACTCTTTCTTAAGAGTTTATATTTAATTGGCGCAGTCGGTTCTAACGGATCTGCATTAGGGATAAGAAATTAAGGTCCTAATCATGTACAACGCAGCGCAACGCCACAGAACTAACGCAACGCCAAAGAATAACATTGAAAGCACAAACAATGTCATAAATATTTTGTAATTTTGTTGTTGCTTTCTACAGAAATTCACATTGCGTCTAAAAATTTCAAACGCTCCATTGCTTGTGTCGTTGAAAATTTTAAAACGGTACATGAATTTCTGTTGAAAGCAACAACAAAATTACAAAAGCGGAGTTCAGTGTTTTGTGCAAATGGTCTTGCGAAAGAGCAAGTGCAAAATTTCATAGCTTTTTTATGAAATCTAACGGGAACTCTGTGTATTTTGTTGTTGGATTCAACAAAAAAGCTATGATATTTTGCATTTGCTCTTTCGCAAGACCATTTGCACTTCACACTGAACTCCGCTAAAATATTTATGACATTGTTTGTGCTTTCAATGTTATTGTTTGGCGTTGCGCTGCGTTGTACATGATGAGGGCCTAAGTATTAAGAAATAAAGTACATAATTGAAATAAATTAAAACTTATCGTTAAGTGAAGTTAAGTTATGTGAAAAAATAGAAACTGAAAATACTGACTGAATAAATGTCAGAGAATAGTACCATGGAAGAAATAAATAAACTTTTAAACAATTGTAAAATTTTAAATATGCCAGACAATAAGGAGAAAAAAGAATTTGCCCTACAAAACCTTAATTTTGTTGAACCGTTCGATGGAAATATTAATGCATTGGGGATATTTATCGGCCATATGGATCTATCGTTTTAACTATAAGTGGCCTAGCAATCGAAATTAAGCAGCTGTTTTTTAATGCGATCCAGAGAAAGCTGGCAGGATCTGCCGCAGATGTCCTTAGGAGGGAGAATCCCAGCGACTGTAAAACACTGAGGTCGGAGCTGATCGAAGAATTTGGCGAAAAGAGGGATATTTCAACGCTGATACTGGATATTGGGTAATGTTAAATTTGTTAATAGCGTGAGACTACTTTGTAATACACTGAACAATAATATATGTAGAATAAGAGACTGCATAAAACTAAGCGAAAGAATCCGAAACTAGAAAGAATATGTATAGACTCGAAGCAAACAGATTTAGTTTAGAAATTTAAAGAAAAAAATTACCTTACCATATTGCCGCCATACTTAATGCTAATATCGTATCAGATTTTAAATCTGCGCTTAAAATTTTTAAGGGGAAAGTGGCTTGTACTTATTTGAGTTTAAGAAAAAATGTCAAAAAAAAATAGTTATTAATCATAGTAATTTTTCACAAGAAAGAAATTTGCAGCCTGTTCCCCAAGTTTTCGGACAGCAACACCCAAGTTACCAAATGAATAATTCTAATCAAACTAATTCCAATAATTATGTACAATTTAACTACAACAATATTTCACGAAAACATCATTTTAATACAAGCAAACAGGTAACTGGAATACCCAAAAGCAATAATTCTAACCACTCTCGAATCAGACGATATGGAGCCCCTGTTCCCATTGAGCAGGATGACTCAAATTTTCATTTAAAGACCATTAAATTTTCTTATTGATACAGAACCATCCGTTAGTATAATTAGGAAAAATATTTTATCAACAATAGAACAAAAAAGAAAAACAATTTATTTAGGAACAGCAATAGGAGCAGTAGTTTTTGATACCATTCAAAACATTTTTATCCATTTTTATGATACAGAACCATTCGTTAGTATAATTAGGAAAAATATTTTATCAACAATAGAACAAAAAACAAAACCAATTTATTTAGGAACAGCAATAGGATCAGTAGTTTTAGATACCATTCAAAACATTTTTATCCATGGTGAGTGGATAAGGCTTTATGTGTACGATTTTTCGGATATCTATGAGGGATTGTTGGGTTATGATGCATTACAAATTCTAAACGCACATATTAATGTTGGAAGAAATGCAATGGTGTTAGATGGCTTTGAATATATAATAGAGAATGACAGTGGCTATGAATTCACGAAACAAAAATTTAATATACTTGAAATTTAAATTAATGAAGGAAAATATAGGTTTCGCATCGAACACCTTAATTGCGAGGAGCCCGCAGCTTTACTAAAATTGTTACATAAATACAATAATACGTTTTATAAAGAAGGTGATGATTTGACCTTTACTCACGAAACAAAACATTGAATTAAAACTATCCATAAGGACCCCATCTATAGCAAGTCATATAGATATCCTGAAGTTCATAGGGAGGAAGTCGATCGCCAGATAAGGGAGATGTTGAGCCATAACATTATCTGCCACAGTACCTCTCTTTATTCCTCACCAATATTGGTTGTACCCAAAAAACCTGATACCTCAGGGCGGGATAAATGGCGGATTGTCGTGGATTATCGCAAGCTTAATGAGATCACGACATCTGACAGATATCCTATTCCCAATATGGAGGATATTTTGGATAATTTGGTAGGGTACCTCTACTTCTCAACGATTGATCTGGCTAAGGGTTTCCATCAAATTGAAATTGACCCTGTGGATAGGAAAAAAACGTCATTCTCTACCGCAAACGGTCATTTTGAATTCATGAGAATGCCCTTTTAGGCTTAAGAATGCCCCGTCAACCTTTCAGAGGCTGATGAACCAGGTGCTGGGAGGGCTTGTAAGAAAACACTGCCTGGTTTATCTCGATGACATTATAGTGTTCAGTCAATCTCTGCAGGAGCATGTCGAATCGCTCGACAGAGTCCACAAAAGATTGGCAGAGCCAAATTTGAAAATTCAGCTTGACAAGTGTGAGTTTTTAAAGAGGGAGGACGAGTTTTTGGGTCACTTGATGTCGCCTGAGGGGGTGAGATCAAATCCTAGGAACACAAATGTTATTATTAAATATCCAATACTAAGGACTGAAAAGCAAATAAGACAATTTTTGGGCTTGGCTGGGTTTTACAGGAAGGTTATTGGCGACTTTGCTCGAATCACCAAGCCTTTGACATCCTGTTGACATTGAACGCGAACTTTTGGCTTTGGTGTGGGCAACAAAATATTTCCGCCCATACCTATTGGGCAGGAAATTTTTGGTAAATAGTGACCACAAGCCCCTTCAGTGGCTACATAATCTCAAGGAACCAAATACCAAACTCCAATGATGAAGGAAATTCACACTCGACATAAAGCACATTCCAGGTGTTCAAGAACATATTAACATATTAACAAACATAACACAAATCTATTAACTACTTCATTTAAGAACATATTAACATATTAACAAACAAAACACATTCACACATAACACAAATTTATTTTGTTGAGTCAACAATAAATACTAATTTTGTTTACACACACCTAAGGTGTGATAAACCAATTATGCTAAGCTTGTATTTTAAGTCAATGTATATTTTATGACCTAGTTATTAAAGTTCTATAAAATGAAGAATAAAATAAAGAATTAATTACTGAACGATTTTCTTCAGGTTTCAAGTGCCTGTATGAATTCTGAAATAGGGATCTTAGTGATAGTTCAGATTTATGTGTTTGAACTTACAACCACTAATCCCTTCCATAACATTTGGTGACCCCGACGTGATCTAGGTTTCCCTCCACCAGCGGTAAGGGACTTAGATTAAAAATGCGCAAGCTATAAAACATTTAAGGCAACAGTCCATTCAACAGGCACCAAAACATTGGTGACCACAGCATTCAAGGACAATAGTCTAGTTACTAGGCACCAGAAGCATTTTGGTGACCACTTCAGTCAGGACATTAGGTCCATCATCAAGATACCAAAGGCCAGTTTGTTTAGGTCGGAGTTAGAATCCAAGGCATCAGGACACCGTGAAGTAATCAATCTCCCCAGCAGTGACACAGTTCTAGGCGCTTGAGTACGGTAAACCCTCACAAGTGGTGAATCCTTGACAAATCAACTCAAGTTTAATCAGCTCAAAATGACAACAATCCAGGATCTGATAGCACAACAGGAAGTGAGGGCCAGTAACATTGGAAAAATCATTTCTATTATTAAAAAGGCCCCACTTGACCGACGATCTGAAGAATTTTATCAGAGCAAACGTAGTGAGCTCATTTCTCTATGGCAAGCGTTCGAAAAAACTAAAAACAGAATTCGGAGCGATGCCACGTTATCGCAACAGGATCCTAATATTCTTACGAACCTCTACAAGGCAATTGGCGAACAATATAGCTCCACAATGGAATACATTGAAGCACAACTAAAGAAATTGATGCCGTTAAGCAGCAAGCCAGTCCCAACAGCAAGAGAGAAGGTCATAGAAGAGCCGATAACCACTCAGCATGACGCACAAGGGGAAGCATTGCAGAGACTAGCTAGGCGGATAACTGCTCGTATGACAGCGCTGACTCGTCTGTTACACGGGTTGGAATCAATAGAAGCTGATCAGCCAAGACAGGTTTATCAACTCAAATCCGAGACTGTAAAATGGCTATGGACTCAAATCCAAGAGTTATATGACAGCATGTGGCAACAGGCTGACGATCCAGCAAGAATGGGACTACACCAAGGTAAATACGATGACTTGGAAGATTTGGTTCAACATCACCTTGTTAACCTGGCAATACTAGCAGACAAATGCCATGACGGCAGACCTGTTGCGCCACAAGTTGAAAGTAACATGACAATACACAGTTCGCTGCCACTCCCAAAGGTCATCATTCCTCAATTTAACGGTGACTGTTTACAGTGGCGTCAATTCTATGAACTGTTCTTAGAGATGGTGGACAAGCAGTCCCTCCCAAACGTACAAAAGTTGTGGTATCTCAAAACCACCTTATCGGGGGAGGCTGGCAAACTCATAAGCCATCTAGCTCTCACAGAATAAAATTACAAAACAGCATGGACACTTCTTCAGGAGCGTTACAACAACAAAAGGATTCTGGTAGCCACGCTTGTAGAAAGAATCCAGATTCAACCAAAGGGCACGTCATCAACTGCCTCACTTAAGGCTCTGCATGATACAACAAAAGAGTGCATGTTAGCACTTAACAATCTAAATATCGACACATCCACTTGGGATGCCATTCTCATTCAGATACTCCTGAAAAAATTGGATCACACTCTTTACATTCGGTTCATGCAATCACTATTGAACCCTAAAACATCAAGCATCCTTCAAAATTCAAGCAAGGCTGTTTTTTCTATAGCAACAGTAGAGAGTAATAGCCACTGTAAGTTATGTCACAATGGTAAACACCGCATTTATCATTGCAAGCAACTCCTGGCAATGACAGAACCTGAACGACTCAAATGGGTACAACAGCAGCACCTATGTGTGAACTGCTTCAAGTCGGATCATCTAGCCAAAACTTGTACTTACGGCACCTGCAAAAAGTGTATCAACAAGCACAACACGTTACTACATATACAAAAGAGGTCCGACGGTAGCTCAATACCATCAACGAATTCGCTTGCAAAGTCGCCTGCTCAAAAACACGATGGAGCTCCAACCAATACAACTGCGGCCTCGTCAGCCTCAGCAGCATCAGAAACAAACAACCAGAACTATGTGATGCTAGCCACAGCCAAGGTCATAGTCAAGGCGTCAAATGGCAGTTCAACCGAATTCAGGGCAGTAATAGATTCCGGTTCTCAAGTCAACATAGTGACTGAACGACTGATACAAAGACTGTCGCTATCAACAACAGAAGCATCGCTGTGCATTAACGGTATCGGAAGGACCCAGAAGAGGGAAGCCTTTATATTACCAACAATAATCCCTGCACAGCCTAGTCGTATCATCGATGTCTCCATTTGGGAAATCCCACAGGACATTCACCTGGCAGACCCCAGCTTCCACCTCCCGGAAAAAAATAGAAATCCTTCTTGGCGCCGAATTTTACTTTAGCCTGGTACGACCGGGAATAATAAAATTAAACAACAGCGGTCCTGTACTCCAAAATACTCACTTGGCTGGATTATAGGCGGCTTAGTAAGGCAGCACACTGAACCTGATCTTGTCGTAAAATGCGCCAAGTCGTTCCATACATCAGTCCGAGTTGTTGCGAATGGCGCCGAATCGAATAGTACGCTCAGTAGACCGATTATGTTGACCATAAGTGGAGCGAAGTGCGCGAAACACATTCCTCACAGAACGAGAATTTTCGTAATAAAGTTGAACGATTTGTAAACGTTGTTCAGGCGTAAGTCCTTTCATTATGAAATTCCAAACAATACTAAACAAAAATAACATGTCAGCATGACACGACTCACACGTGATCTGTCAAAAAAGGGTATTGAAATAAGTATCTCTACTTGAATCACCCATTATAAAGACAACAGCGCCACCTATCGGGATTAAACTTACTGGCTCCAGAGTAAACTTATTTATTTTCCAAGTTTGGTTGCAATCGGTGGAGCGGTTCTTAAGCTTTAGGAGTAAATACACGGCACAAACGGTTTTATATATATCGATAACCAAATCTATACTACTACAGTTCTGTGAAGTTTCCCCCGGGGTTTGAAGGGATTATCTAAAGAATATTTCACCTTTTGGAGTAACATCCTTTTGCGTTAATCAGGTTGAGATAATTTCTGAATCTGCAAGGTATCAATTGGCCATTCTGCCTTGGTTGTTTACTTAACATTGGCTTTTGAATGTACTGGCACTCTTCACAATTTCATACAATTGATATCTGTGTTGCACCAAGCTTCCAAAAAAACAGAGTGCCTTGGGTTCTATAGAGCCTCCGGTGAGCCAGCACCGGTCTGACTATTTGTGAGGTCTCCGTAAATATGCTTCTTGCGAGAAATACTTCTGTCTTTCAGGTGATTGTCTTTGCGGAAGCCTTGCTTTTCGGATAGAGGGTGTGTTTTATTAATCAGTTTACCGGCCCATGGGGGTAAACTAAGACAACAAAATCTACCTCGATTAGAGTTATGTGCTGCAGTTGTCGCCCATAAGGTCAATGTTGATTGGAATCGTAAAAATCAACCGACATTCCTATGGACTGACTCCGAAATTGTCCTATCTTGGATCAACTCACAGTCATCAACATATAAAACATTTCTTGCAAACAGAGTATCTTCAATACAATCCCTTACACTAGCATGACAGTGGCGTCATGTAAGGTCAAACGATTACCCAGCTGACATATTATCCCGCGGACTTCAGCCATCCAAGCTGCTGACAAACGCATTATGGTTACACGGGTCTATGTTTCTTCATGGAAGCGAGTCTTTGTGGCCATCATGCTTCTCACCTCAGCCACCTAAGGCAGATCACCCTGAACTAATAAAGGTCGTTATGGCCGCAACGACAACACAGAACTACGATCTCATATATACAATTAATCATACAAATTCGTTTGGAACCTTGCAACGAATTTTGGCATATGTTCTACGATTCACAAGGAACTTGAGAATACCTGCTCGAGATGGACAAACGCATATTTCACTTACCCCGAAGGAGTTAGACGATTCTCTGCATCTTATTATGAGAGCAATGCAATTTTCGGACTTTGCAGAAGACATAAGGCAACTACAAAGGAATCAGACAATTGCCAAAAAAAAAGCCCACTTAATAGTCTCTCTCCAATCTTGGATAAGGAAGGCGTTGTTCGAGTAGGAGGACGATTAAAAAATTCGGAGCTATCGCCGGACACAATGCATCCAATTATCTTACCTTATAACGATTCATTGGCAAGGCTATTATTTATCATGATACATAAAAATAATAAACACTGCGGCCCACAAGCTCTTCTAACCATAATGCGACAACGGTTTTGGCCAATCAAAGGGAAGATCACAGCGCGTTCAGTGGTCCAAAAATGCGTCAGATGCACTCGAGTGCGACCACAACTGCATCAACAAATCATGGGCAACTTACCACAACCTCAAGTAGTGCCTTCCCGGCCCTTTATCAACTCCGGTGTAGACTATTGTGGTCCATTCTGGATACACTACAATATCAGGGGCAAAAAGCCAACGAAGGATTACATAGCCGTATTTTGCTGTTTTGCCACCAAAGCAGTCCATCTAGAATTGGTGTCTGATTTGTCAACAGAGTCATTCATCGGGGCTCTGAAACGCTTTATAGCTCGCCGCGGCCACTGCCAACATATCTTTTGTGACAATGCGACAAATTTCGTCGGTGCAAGAAACCTGCTGGAACTATCTGAAAGTATATATTCAGGAAAAGCGCAAGAAGCCATCATCACTGCTTCAAGCGCTAATGGAATACATTTTAGTTTCATCCCACCAAGAGCACCCCACTTCGGAGGCTTATGGGAGGCCGCCGTAAAGTCTGCAAAACATTTACTGGTACGCAGTGTGTCAACCAAATCACTCACTTACGAAGAGTTGGAAACCATCGTCATATAAATTGAAGCCATATTAAACTCACGTCCGTTGACTCCACTATCAAACGACCCAACTTGTCTAGAAGCGCTTACTCCTGGCCATTTTCTTATATGAGAAGCTCTTACCTCACAAGTGGATAGCAGAGCCAAAAACCTTAAGGTATCAGGCATATCGCATTGGAACCTTGTCTGCCAATTAAAGCAACAGTTTTGGAAAAGATGGTCCACGGAATACTTGAGCGAGCTTCAACATCGCTATAAATGGAAATGCCAGTCCAGCAATTTTAAAACAGGATACATGGTGATTATTAAAGACGACAACCTACCGATAATGAAATGGTCATTAGGAAGAATTCTCAATATTTTGTCAAACAACTTAAATCTAATCAAAAATGAATTACTCCAAGAAGAAGAACTAATCATAAACAGACGCTTCAAAAGAGCTCCGTTTAACATTGTTGGAAATATTGCGCGATCACTATTTGGGGTTCTAGATTCCGAGTACGCCAATGAGATATCACAGACCATTAATAAAGCAAAACTAGAACACGGTCATCTGGCAAGTCTCTTGAAGAACCAAACATCGATAATTGATTCGACCATCAATATAATCAAACTGGATGAGATTAACACGCAGCAGAGGCTAACTGAAATCACAAAAATGATTGAGCAAAACAAGAATGAACTCTTTAAAGAATCCTCTGAAATTAGCAACTCACAACTTGTTGGATTACTGTCAACCCATCTAACGTTAACAGCAATCACCTTGCAAAAAATAGAGATGGAAAAATAAGACCAATGTTGCTCTCACCACAACAATTTAAAAATGAAATCATGACAATTAAGGCCCATCTCCCAATGTCAAACATTCTTCCAACAGAAGACGAGAACTTTGCGCTATACAAACTCATGACCGCAAAAGGAGCTGTCGCAAAGAATGAGGTAATATTTGAAGTAAAAATCCCCCACGTTGACCAGCAACCCTTGGAGCTTTTCAATATAGTGCCAATTCCAACGGTAAAAAACAAATCCCTAATTGCCATCAATCCAGACGAAGCATATCTCGCAACCAACTCACATAGAGATGAATACGTGCTGTTTACGCCAGATGACATGTCGAGCTGCATAAAAACGACGGATGAGCAATACCTGTGCCCAAATCAACAATCGAAGCTTAGACGAAATGCGAACAACAATTCTTGTGAGATCAGTATGTTCAATAACCAATCAACCACAAATTGCAATGTCCACAAAATACCAACCCCTAAGTCTTACACCCAACTGAAGCATAAAAATAAATGGATCTTCTCCACTACTTCTGAAATCGAGACGTCAATGGTATGCGGCACGGAGACCACACTTATCACACTCATAGGTACAGGATTAATGGAAATTGGCCCAAACTGTGTATTAAAAAACAGTTTAATGACCATACAAGGACATTTTGGCATGTCAACCAGTATACACACCTCACTCATAAGACAAAAACACCTCAAGTCAATCAGTAAGCCACCGGAACCAGACGGGCTACCCACTCATGCAACATACCCCCAACAACGGATGCAATTAGAGCAACTAACAGCCCTACAACAACAATTGAATGAATCCACCTTAACACACTTACCTCAATTAATCAAGTCAAACAGTCAACATCATCATGCAGTTAGCTACACCGCATTAATTCTGTGCACTCTGGTCATCTTTAACCTGCTAGCTTGGAAATTCCGCTCAAGACATGCTAAACCAATTCCCACACCAGCAGTTAGATCCCAACTGTCTACAATCAACATTCCTGAACCTGATTCCAGCCCCAATCAATTTTCGAACTGTGTTCAACGTGGCGGAGAATGTTCAAGAACATATTAACATATTAACAAACATAACACAAATCTATTAACTACTTCATTTAAGAACATATCAACATATTAACAAACAAAACACATTCACACATAACACAAATTTATTAATGTCTTCATTTGTTTGCAATTTTACATTTATTTCGTCATTTAATAATTTTTGTCAATAACCCAATTAATTTTTGCAGACAATTCATTTTGTTGAGTCAACAATAAATACTCATTTTGTTTACACACACCTAAAGTTCAATAAACCAATTATGCTAAGCTAGTATTTTAAGTCAATGTATATTTTATTACCTAGTTATTAATGTTCTATAAAAAGAAGAATAAAATAAAGAATTAATTAGTCTTTTGGATTGAACAATTGTGTTTATTACTGAACGATTTTCTTCAGGTTTCAAGTGCCTGTAAGAATTCTTAAATAGGAATCTTAGTGATAGTTCAGATTTATGTTTTTGAACTTACAACCACTAACCCCTTCCATAACACCAGGCAAAGAACTTTTAAGCAAGACGTCTTTAAAGACTTAATACAGTCGGGCAATACCGAACTGACGAGAGCAATGAGGGAATTAGAAAACGTAACAGAACACTCCAAGTTCAAAACTATTGTAATGGAGCTGCTTCCGGAAGGGATGCAGCAGGGAATAGAAAACGTTGTTAAGGAATTTTCAAAGAGATATTATTATCGAAATTACGTGGAAATATTAAAGGAAATCGAAAAAATTTAGGGATAGAAATGTTAGGAAATATAAAAGTAATTTTAAGAGAAATAGAGTAACGAATATTTATAATTGCAGGAATCAATTTTAAATTGTATCTTCAGAAGAGAGCCCCGGAACATCTCACTCGAATTAAAATTGCCGCAATGCTTGCCATGGCCATAGTCTTGTTTTGCCTGATGACAGAACTTGCCGCTCAAACTTTAAAGGTTGCTAAAATTTGATGAATATACTAATCCACAAACAAACATTTGTAAAAAAATCCGAAAATTTTATTAAAAATAAAAAATATTATATAACTAAAATAGAGTTAAGAAATAATTATCATAAACATTATGCAGTAAAGAAAACGAATTATATTATATTTGCTATTATTTTAATAATATTGGTTATAATGATACCACAAAAAACAAAGTTTCTCAATATTGTTAGAAACAAATATGGGAAAAGAAGCAATGAGAACATTGAAATTTCCAATGAAGAGAGGAGTGAATTACATAACATACCATAATTAAGTGTGTAGCGCATTTAGTGCTGACGGTGTGTCTGCAACTACATGCACATTTAATTGTGCAAACATTTAGTTTTTTCTACATTATAGTTTTAAGTAAAATATATTTTTTGGTGTAATAAAGATCATTATTCTTTAAAAACTCAACCAAAGAGTGTAGTATATTTAATTCGTATATGTGTATATACTTTAATTTAACAAAAACAAATCAGTTTAGTGCGTAAACTATTTGAGTTGCTATTTTTGAAAGTGGTATAAGTCCACTTCTTAAGAACCAAGTTAGGGTGCTATATTCGGCTGTGCCGAATCCTTGATAGCCTCCACCGACATTTCGAATATTTCAGGATTGGGCTCTATATGATATCTATGTATATATTATTAATTAATCTTTATAAAAACGGATGATTGCGGTTAAGACCTATATTAAATTGTTAACCGACAATTGGAAAGTTTAATGCTTTTCTTTTTAGAAATTTGAACTAGCTTGAGTAAAATATCATGATTCGTAACAGTTTTAGCCGAACTAAAATGATTTTCAAGAGAGGAATTTATATTGGACCCATCGTAAATTATGGATCAATCATGCCAAAATTCTGTAGAGTGATTTCTGGTACTAAAAAACATAAAAAGAATAAATTTCAGTACAACAGTGAAATTATTTTTAGCGTTTACAGTGAATTTAAGAAGGCTGCCTAATATGTAGGGTATTCATTCGGTTAACCGATTAATTTCTACCCGATTATCTGATCGGTTAATATAAAATTGGCTTTTTTCGATTAACGATTAAACCGGTTAATTTCAGTCGATTAACCGATGTAACAAAATTTTTAATTTTTTGTAGTATTATATCACAATTTTTTTGGGATTGTTAATTATTTTTTTCGTCTCATAACTATACAAAAGGTATGTGTTTAGAAAATATTGTTTCATACAAACAAAGAAGGTTGGTTGAAAATTGAAATAAAAAGACAATTTCAGTGATCTTCATTTTAAATAGGTGTTTGCTGTGTTGCAGATTTTCCCAGGAACATTATGGCAAAGACCTTATAATTTTAAATTTAATGGAGATCTACAGCCTTATCGATAATTCAAACATTATAACATTGTAAATTTTGCATTTGCTATGCATGCGTTATAATTCAACTAATTTTGGAAATAATTTTTTTAGCTACATACAAAATATTATGAAATTGTTCTTAGCAAAGTAAACCTTTTATTTTATTAATTATAAACTAATTTAACGTTGTTTTGTTTAATTCTTTGTGGATACAATTACATAGGCATTTAAAAGAATTTATTCAAGAAAGGAGAATATACCCAATTCTTCCCATTTTCACATTTCCAAAAAAAAAAAAAAATTTTTTTTTTGCCAAAACTTAATTCATAAAATAACTATAATTCCAGATTTTCCAGCGTTATGTTGGAATAAGAAAAATTACATAAATGAGCATAGAAATAGTATCAACAAAATTTTTTTAAATCTAACGGCAATAATTTAATTGCCTCGACTGTAAGATAAACGACAGCATTACACAACTGTTTCATTCAATAAAGGTACATCGTTACATATGTATACCTACATATGTTTCATTCAATTACATCTCAGTAACTGCACTATAGATTACAACTGCAAAGAAAAGTCGTAAAGATTTAATGGCGTGTAATTTTGACCTTTTTTTGTGATCTGACTCTCATACCAGCAAGATTACCTAATAAGATAAAAGTATTTACATCGATAAAAAAAATAAGTGTTTAAATAAACCTAAATTATTTTAAAATCCATGATCTCTTATTAAATAATAATTGTAATTTAGTAAAAGAAAATCATTGGTGGGAAAAACCCAGTAGTAATCTGGGTTTTAATAATGGTCAATTAATTGGAAAACGTTTGTATTAAAAAAACCGCAAGCGTAGTGTGAAAACTACGAAACCATCCTAAAAATGTGGTCCGATGCAAATGATCATTAAGACGAATGTGTATTTTAACTTTCTTAATTATAACCTCAACTACAACTTATAACACTTCATCACACATATTAAGAAGAAAAACTCCTACATATGGTGGATGGTTATAATTACCTGGACTATTACAAAATTAGTTTTCAAACTTTACCAGGAGATTTTTCAAAGTTATATGCCAAGACTCGACTGTCATAACTCACAAAATAATATTAATACTTTAATTTAGTCGACAACATCATCATGCTATTATTACAAAATTAACATTCTACTGTTATACAAAAATTGTATTGGCACGTTTGCTAAGGCATCACACTGTAGTTAAAAAAAAAAAATAACGTGGATTTATTAAGCTGTGACGTCACCAACCAATAATGATATTGGAAACTCAACATTAAGTATTCCTTTTTTTATATTAACAATTAACATTTAGTATTTAACAGATGATGATGAACCCATTAACATTAAATACTCAAAACTTAGCTCTGCTAAACATTTCTTGAACTTTAATTCTCTTTAAATTTAAACCCTGTCTTGTTACAGGAGTATTTTACAGACATGAAAAAAAAAAGAAAAGATAATCTCTATTTACATGAAAATTGTTTTTTTTTTATTTCTGTAAAATACTTTTACAATATTTAATGTGATTTAACGTAACTTTATTTACTTAAATATTTTGAATATATTAAAATTATTTATTCAAGTTATTTATATAAATACCTAGAAAATATAGATTTAATTTAGCATGTTTAAATTATCGTATATTATTTTCTTCTTATTGGCAATTATTAATCAAAATTCTGAATTACAGATTGTATAAAGGTGGATGTATTTGAGCTCAAATCGTCGATATCAGCTAACTAGATAAGCAAATATGAATTATGGGTAAAACTACGTTAAAGAAAAAACCGTAAGTCAATAATATACAATCTTTTATTTAAACATGCAATCGATTTACTTAATATTTAAAATATTCAATTGAATTAAACATAAATTTTTTGAAGTTTTATAACTGAAGAACGATAAATGATAGTAATTTTTTTAATATCTCACTTTTTGTGAATTTCGAATAATTATATTTGTGTATATGTGTAATGGAAATTGGATAGAAAAAAAAATTGCGAAAATGAATAAGTCTGAGTAAGAGAATCATTTAGAAATGTTGACAATAGTATTTATAAGCCGAATGGTAGGTTAGATAGTAAAAATTTTTTTTATGGGAAGATACGAAACTAACATTTTATGGAACACTGACGTATTTGAGCGATAGATGGGTGGGTTTTATATTAATAGTGTTCAAGGTGGTGCAAACATCGATCACTTCATTGCCATAGTATAAATTTTGTTTAATAGCATGTCCTTTATTAAAAAAAAAAAAATGATGTAAATCTTGGAATGAATTTATTTAATTTTCTGTTGTGTTGCAAAGCGGTATTTCGGATGATCAAGAACCCTCCCCGTTCCGACGAGCTTAGTCCTTTCAAGCATTCCAAGTACGATCATCCGCCTACAAAAAAAATTTATGCAACAGCTGTCAACAGCTTTTTGTTTCGCGTACTTTGTATATGTATGTGTTTAGTTTTTTGTTCCTTCTCATATTTTCTAATATCAATCTTTTAACAGAATTACCCGAGACAATTAGAAGTGTTAAAAATTTAAAAATTTTAAAACAGGACTCTAAGGGCATAATTGATGATTTTATACGTTTAGAGAAATCCAGGAACAGGACTAAGAAATTGGATATTTTGTATAATGGATTGCTTTCGATTTCTCCAACATTAACAATAGCTCTGTTCCAGATGCATAACGAAACAATCCGAACTTGCACAAAGTTACCCAAAAGCGTTCCACATAACAATTTTTGTGCATTTAAGAGAGTAATTGAGAAAGTATTTTTTTTCACTTCCTGTACAAATTTGCACGAACTTTTTATTTGGGTAAGTTCGGACAAGAATAAACAATCAGCTGTTTTTTTTAATTTGAAACTGAAAAATTAATCAGGAAATTAACAAGCAAAAGAAAAAGTTTAATTTTTATTAAAAAATATATTAGAAAGCAAAATGTAAAATTTTAATGAAAAAATTAAAGTGGTAAATGCATTATTGCATACATATTTCCCTTAATCTTTAACATAAAAGAAAACAAAATATAAAAAATGACAATGATGTAAATGTTTTGGTTTTATAATGTTATGACTTTTAAGCGTCTTTAATCATTAAAATAGATCTTAATTTGAAAAGTAAGCATCATTAGTATTTGAAGAAGTGCAAAAATGGTTTTTTGCGTTCCAGCAATTTTGGGTAGTTTTGGCAAATTCAGAGAGTAATTTTCATTTTACTCTCATTAGTCCGAACTTGCCCGAGATCTTGTGGAACACACCTAATAAGTGCAGCGAAAGAAAAGAAAATAATCGCTTAAATCCTAAACATTTAAACCAAATTATTTTTCTCAAATATTATTTTTTTAAGGTCTCCTTAAACTATTGATATAACTAATAAAATTATCTTACAGTTATTTTTTAATTACTACATAATATTAATGTACGAATTAAAAAATATGTATTACATATTTATGAATTATTTTTTTGTTTGCTTGTTTTAGTTCAATTGTTATCCCAGTGGGAAAAAGAAGGAGTCGGAATAAATTATAGAAGGCCTGTGTTCTCCTCCTTTTGGATGTACAAGGCCTGCTCGTTCTATTCCATACTCATATCTTTGACAGGTACGTACGAATGGCAACTGGATAAAAAAAATAATTATTTTATTTTTGTTTTGGCAAAACAAAAAATGCTACTCCTTCTCTTCTTCCTTCTCATAGAATCGAAAGTAGAATGTGTTTCTTATCTTTAATGCAAAAGAGCCGAGGGCTGGTAATTGAATAAAAAAAAATTCTAAGCAGGCCTTCAATAAGGCCTGAAGTAGGAAGGTCCTCTGAGTTTTACCGCTGGGATGTTTGTTATGTTAACTCCAAATAATAAATAATTTATGTATTTTTGTTTACTGAAATTGTTTAATTTACAAAAAAACTAATCGGTTAATCGATCAATTACAATTTTAACCGATTATTGACCGATTAAACCAAAACTTCGGTTAATTAATCGAGCGATTAACCGATTAAAGCAAAAGCCCGATTAAATAAATACCCTACTAATATGGGACCAAACAAAAACTATGAACCGTATATCACAAAATTGCATGACATTTTGTATGCCCATATGAAGCTAAGTTAGAACAAATTGTACCGCAATATCTATATCTAGTGTAAATTATGCACCGATCTTCATGAAAGTTACCAGTGTGATTTCTAGTCCTAAAAAATGTGACATACTTAATTTTATTACAATTGTATTATTTATTACGAAAAAAGTTTTGTTCTAAAACGACTTTTTCAAAAATTACAACGGTAACCCTGGTGGCAGCACTACGATAAATGTTTCAAAATCATATAGGCTGCATTGATAGTTTAAACTCCCAATTTAAAGATGGTTTAGTTGAAAATCGCTATAAGCGATCATCGTAAACATCGTTAATAGCACTATGCTAGTTGAAAAAACAGACAAGCCGGGCACATGGCGTTTTAACATAATTCGGGTACGCTGAATCCAGTGGTGCCCACGGTTTTTTAAGATTGGCTCTGGTTTCGAGATATACCGTTATTTCGAAAATGGAGGAGGTTGCCGAACATATATTCGCGTAACTCAAAAACGGTTTAGTTTATTGAAATTACTAATTTCCGCAATAAAATTTCATTTAAGAAAAATAAAACCTTTTTTCTAATATGAGTAGTCGTTATTGAAACATAATTTTTATTTTTTTGGAAAAAAAATTAATTTTTTTTATCAAAATTACGAAATTTTTGTTTCTTAAAAATTCATAAAAAAATTGAAAAATGCAGCTAGGGGTAACATTTTCTCAAGACATACTTGCCTCTTAGGGGGGCTCCCATACAAATATTGCGTTTTATGAAATTCTTAAATTAATTAAATTTTGTCGACTTTTGTGAATAAAATCAAAAGTTACAAACAGATTTTAATCGTTTATGGCTTGTTTTGTTTGGAAATTTGGGTAAATGTTTTCATGATTATGATTTACCTACAAAATATTTAAAACTAAAAGCCCCAAGTGATTCCTATGAGATAAACAACAACGACATCGAATTAATCGACGATTTCAGTTTTTAAATGCTAAAAAATATTTAATTTTCGTTTATTTTTAAGTTAAAAATTTATCTCAATTTAAATTTTCACTGTAAAAAACTTTTAATGAATAATTATTTTTGTTGTTATTGAATTTCAATGTGTTTTTATAAGAAAAAAATTTTTATCTATTTTTTTTCCGTAAATTTTGCCATTTTTGGCAACACTGATCTTAATTTTAAACAAGGTGAACAGTTTCTTACACGGTGTTTACATTTGCCAGTACTGGCAAGGCAGTTGCAATACATGCAAACTTTTTCACTAATACATGTACACTTTTCCAACTGTCTTGTCTACTGTCTAGCAAATTTTGCAGACAGTAAAATGGACAGTGATTTGACATTTGCTGAGAGTAATTTGACGTTTTGTTTGCAAAAGTAAAAAAAAATCAACAATTAAAAGAAAATTAATAAAATATGCTTTGGGTTTGTATGTTTTACTTAAGTGTTATCTATGTTCACAAAAAATAGTTGTTAAATGCTATTTTTAATTTTTTAAGTTCATATAAAACACGTTTAGCTAGAACTTGAACTGCGACATTCACTGTAGACATTTTTTTAAAAGTGAACTGTCTTAACTACTGTCTGGACGCCTACGTCACGAAGACAGCAAGTAGTGTTTTTGGCCACTAATATGTATTTGCTTACTGTCTTGCCAGTACTGTCAAATGTAAACGTACTGTTAAAAGATTTCATAATTTACTGATTTTCGTACAGTAAACTTGTGTGAAATGATATTTGCCATTTACGCAATGCATTGCGTAGTGCGTGCTAAAGGGCGTCATGAACAACGTCATTCATAAACACATTGAAGTGTTTATTCACTGAAGTTCGTGTTCAAACAAAATTGAGATTACTGAACAAACTGTTGTTTTATTCACCCTATTAGTAAGCACAGCATACTACGGTTATACGTAGCCTATTCGCAAATAAAAATTATTTGCGATTAATTAAATAACTGTTTATATGTCAATTTTCTTACACTAGATTCAGGCCGTGATTAAAAAATCATGTCTTTTTTAAATTCCTTTTGAAAGTTGATTCCAAAAACACAACAGATTCAAGCGAAGATTTTTTCCCCATGATTTTAGGGTTGTTTCGTTTCCCATTATCGTTAATTCTTCTTTACTTGCTTATTTGTAAAAACAAACAATTTAAATGCGCTCTATCAGCCATGTCTCAGAGTACAATTCCGTTCGAAACGGAATTTATTCCGTATTTTGGTGCTTCAGAAAATTACGAAGAAACTTTAGGAATGAAATTATTTTTGTCTTCATGAACTGAATGGGAGTATTCTGTATCTTAAAGGCCAAAAAAACTATCAATATATACTTTCTACCAATAAACAAATATGTTTTCTTCAGTTCCGAACGGGATTGTACTCTGTGACATGGCTGTATGTTTTGTATTGTAAGGAGATGTTGCCACATTGAAATAAAAAATAAAATGAAGCAATATAACAAAAATACGAATGCTTGCAAAGAAAAATATAAAAAAGACACAGAGAACAGAAAACGTGTTTTGTTCTCCACCCGCTGGCTTGTGTACACCGTTCGCCTACAAACACCAAAAATCATGTCTTAAAAACATGGAAAAAATCATCATCTGAACCGCATTTTACAGAAAATTCTTATTTTTATGTGATGCCAGATTTGGTAGCACTGTATTTATGTAACCTTTTTGCTTTTTAAATGAAAAATTAAAAAAAAAATCAAAAATTATTGTGTATTTGTATAAATATTTAAATATATTTTATTTTCACAATTTTGATTTAATTTTATTTTTGTTGACATATGAATGTACCAAGTGTGGCAATGTTTAATATCTTATTTGCAGATAGTGTCGTTAATCAGGAATTGTTTTCATAAGTTTTGTTAGCTATTCGCAAACAAAAATTTAACTCACTGTTTATGCGGCAATTTTCTCTACTTGCAATATATTTATTTGCGAATAAGTCGTGCGTATAAACGTTTCATATGGCGAACACAAAGAGGTTGTTCAATGAAACTGCTTTTGTTTTACAGTTCTCACTCACTCTTATTTTTTTCACTGCTATGGTGCAAAGTAAAACGCCTAAAGCTGGAGGTCCAAACCACGCGTTCTTTGCATTTGATACTTTCTTAACCTTTTTTCAGGACGCATGCAAATGTAGAAAGTAATCCTACTTAATACTTGCTATACGTATGTGCATTAAACGCGTTTGCTGTGTAACTTGTCAATGCAATTTTACACTGATTCTACTTTTTTGACAGACGCATCAACGAATTGAACGCATAGTGTGGTCCTCCAGCTTAAGACGTTTTGCTTTAAAAATCTTAGTTCTGAATGAAATATTTAAAAGTTTAGAGAATAATGATATTGCTTATCTAAAATTAATCAAATTCCAACCATGTATTAGAACTTGTTGTCTCTATTTGGCAAAACCAATATAGATTATAAGAAACCAATATAGATGATAATGAAAATGGAAGAAAATAAAAATGAAAGCCTGGCGTAATAGATTATAAGAAACCAATATAGATGATAATGAAAATGGAAGAAAATAAAAATGAAAGCCGGGCGTAATATACGCCCAAACGTCGGTGTTGCAGAGACTGCGACCAGCGGCGGGCACGGGGGAGAACCAGTATCTCCTCTACGTGTCGCCAGCGGTCACACATTCTCTGCCGTGGTTAAGGCGCCTTACGGTGGAAGTAACATAGATGCCAAAAAAACAAATATGACACGTACGGATGCCGTTGTCAATTCAGACTCGGATCTCGATAGCGTCAAAACTATTACCTCTAAAGAGGAACGTGAGCTGCTAAGTTCGCCTGGCAAATCTCGGGGAACCCATTCTGGAAATAGGAACAGGCCCAAAAGCTGCGGTCCGGATACAGCATTGGCTTGGCTCCCAATCCAATCTGAATGAAGAAGAGAAAGAGCGGATGAAGTGGGCAACGGGGGCGATCGTAGAAGGCCGAGCTCACTTTTCTAAGAACCCCAAATATGCTGCCAATAATCAGGGTTTCTACAACTGCATTGAGGAAGCCGTGATTAAGAGCATGCAGGAAAAAAGACAGCGGTCAGTTGATGAGTCTCCATCTGCCGCAAATCCTAAGGAGACAAAAAAACCAAGGAAAAACCTCGAGGAGATCAGACCCTCGACATCAAAAGCTGCCACTGAACCATTGCCAAAGGTTGCAAGAGTCAGTGAAGTGGCCAAACGTCCTCTGAGCGTGGCACTTCTCGACATGAGCAACCCTTTTGGTCAAATGGACACAGAGCGGTGGAAGATCGTAGAGTCGAAGATTTTTAACGAAATCGTCTCTAAGATGGAAGCCGAACCCGGAAGACCGCTGCCCTCCTTTGATGGGGCTGCATGGTTCAACGGAGTAAAGTTCATCAGCTGTAAGGACGAAATGACGCTGGAATGGCTTAAAGGAGTCATTAAGAAACTCAAGGGCATATGGTCGGATGCACAACTTAAGATTGTGGATAGATCGCACATGCCGGCTGTACCGAAGGCGAAGGTGAATTTTCCGCGCATTGTAAAACCGGAAGTCGCTCTTAGTCTCCTACAAAATCAGAATCCCGACATTCCCACTAAAGAATGGAGGATTCTGCATGTGCAAAAAGGCAACAAAGACGGGCAGAACTTCATTCTCCAGACTACAAAAGAGGCAGAAGACTCTTTGTCCACGGTATGGAAAAATGTCTTGGGGAGTAGGAAGTGTGTTTCTTCGATTGAAGAAACGACATCCACAAGACTCCAATCATAACACACTGGAGGTCGATTAAGTGGAGCGAGATCTGGCGGCTGCCACTGCGGCCACTTCTTGACTGAGTCTGGGTGAGACGGCCAAGGAGGATGCAGCTGACCCCGAGCGGGTGATCTTAGTTGATGACGCTAAAGATCCTGCAAGTCAACCTCCAGCACAGTAAGATGGCTTCCGTCGAACTCCTCCTCACGTTAGAGGAGGGTCGCTACGACGTGGCTTTTATCCAGGAACCGTGGATCTCTACAGGAAATCGGGTATCTGGACTGAAGTCACGTAATTTTAACCCGTACTTCTCAAAAGTGGTAGATAGAATACGATCTGCAATACTTGTTAGGAAGAATCTTTATTCATACATTCTCTATAATTACAGCACTGACGATCTCACGATAGTGGCCTTGGAAGATGGTAAAGATGACATTGTACTACTTGCATCATCCTATATGCCACACGACAGAAAGTATATTCCAAGCGGAGATATTTGCGGATAAGATAGCTGCTGATTTGGCACGTGGCTCCAGTACTAGGAACTCGTACATAAACTTTTTCATCGATAGTCAGGCGGCGATCATGGCGATATCCGCTGAATATTCATACTCTTCTATCGTCCAGGAGTGTAGGGACTCGATAGATAGACTCTGTGCCAATAGGAGGGTACATATCTACTGGGTTCGCGGCCACCAGGGCATAGAGGGAAACGAGGAGGCGGACGAATTGGCAAAACGGGGGGTCAATTTACCATACGATAGGGTGATGGCCATTCCGCCTCCAATTCGGAATATTAGGAGAGATACGGACTCTGCTATACGGATTAGATCAGAGGCGGTTCGGGAAAACACCCGAACGTGCAGGGTTTCCAAGGTAATGTGGGGATCCTATGATCCGGAGACGACGAAAATTCTTCTGTCACTATCGAGAAGGGACTGTAGACTTCTAGTAGGTTTTATAACTGCTCACTGTTGGACTGCGGTATACGCCCAGAGGGTGGGGCGGCTGAATAGTGACAATTGTAGATTCTGTGGGGTACCAGTTGACAGTAGCATATACTCTGCTACTGTCCGGCACTCGTGCGCTCCAGGGCGAACTGTCTGGGAGATCATTACTTCCAAGGTCTCGGGGAAATCTCTGGAATTGGGTTAAAGAGACTCCTGGCATTCGTCAAGAGAGTGTGGGGTACTCTGAGTACCATCACATCGGAATGACCTTTCTTCTTTCTAACTTTCTTCTGCGGGTTATCGTACAACGTGGTAACGCTTGGGACCTATTCGGTCTATGCGGGGTCCTTGTGACCGGCCATTCTAACTCAACCTTACCTAATATAGATTATTAGAACCAGAGGCTGTTCGCACATGTGCTACGCGAACAAAAATTCTTGGAATATAATAAAGCCAATCGGCTTCAAAATTATCGTCTTTCTGAGTTACTAGGACTGTGCATTCTGAATTTGTGGAAGACATCATCACCCCTACGCTTAGTAAAAATTCTGATAAATCTAAAAACGGCCTTTGTGGACAAATTATAAGAAAAGCCGAGGAAGAAGAGCCTCTTTGGTTCTTCTAAAGAAGAATTCGAGATATGCCCTAGATCTCCTAATATTTCTAAAGACGCAGATCCGCTTGGTGCAGAAATACTTTAGTTTTCAAATAAGTTCTGTCGCATCTGAGAGACTATTTTCCACTGTAGGTCGATCTACCTTGTATTTTTAACAAAAATCTTATTAATTTTAATCTTAAATATTTACAATCTCTTACACTGTTATTTTCTATAAAAACATTATTTATATTCTGTCATAAAATCAAATACACCATAAAATCAAATTCGTTCTTTTTTAAATCATATTTATATCATTTTTAAATAATAATAATCTAATTTTTATTAATATCATTAATGCCCAATTTTCAGGATTGACATTAAAACACATTTATGTTTAAAATCGTTTTAAATACAAAATTCTCTTCTTCACTAAACACTTAAATGAAAGTTAAGTCACCGATGTGGTACATTTAAATTTAACTTAAGTTTTCATTGGATTAACTTAGCAAGGTGGCCTCAATATCACAACAATACAAAAACAACAGACAAAGTAATAACAACCAGCTGGTTTTTGAGACCACCTTGTAAATAACTACATTTTTTTATGATATTTTTTTGTATTTAGTAGTGCTACCATACTTTTATCTTAATTAAATAAGACTTTTCATATAAAATTCAAAAAATCAATCTGTAATAAAATACGATTTAAGTTTATATGAAAATTAACTATCCTGAAAATTGGGCATTAATATTTTTTTTAAATATTAATAACAATTTTGTATAATAAAAAAGTATTCTGTTTAAGTTTTGTCCATTTTACCTTGAGTTCAAATTTAATATTTGTATCGGTATCGGTATCGTACCGGCAAAAGCCGTATCGTAACAACCCTAGTAATTATGTATACTGTCGTGCTTGGGAAAAATCAGTCAAATTCACTTGCTGCCTTTTTTTATTTTGATGCCAATAAATGTCTTTAATAATTTTCTACTCATTAATTAAAAAATAAATCATTCAAAATGTTATTTCAAAGTAAGAGCAATTTTTAAAGTTGCCAAATACTTTAAATTAATTACAAAATACAAAAACACAAAACTTATATCTTAGTTTTATCTGATTTTCGTTTTTACAATTTGATGCCTTTTTCCTTAGCACGGCAGTATATCGATGGTTTTCTTCCGCAACCTCGTAACTCAAAAACAACTACTTTTCAAGAGAGACCAAATAGTTTTTTTTTACCAAATATTTGAAACTTTTTGCTATATATTCTTTTATAATCCAAGAATTAGGAAAAATTCCAATAAATATGTAAGGTAATAATTATGTTAGAGTTAATTCATGATAAAATATTTACCCTTTTTTGAGATACGTGTTTTCTGCACTGCAAAATTGCTAGAAAACATGACATACGAGATTGCGTTATTATCAATAAAAGTCACACAAATGAATTTTTTTTAAATAATTTTATTCCTCTAATATATATTATTAACTCCATTAATTATTTTTAATTCATTTTTTTAATTATTACAAAATTTTTTTAATTATAAAAAACAAAACTTTTCGAATTTCTTTTGGGAAATAAATTTTAATGATTTTTTGACCATCAGTTTTACTATTATTATTTTTATTTTTAATAAGTGTAATTATGTACTTCTAATAATATTTTGTCTAATAAAATATTGGTTGTTTATTTCTCATTCTTGTATTTTAAACTATGATAAAAGGTGTGGTAATCCTTCGGTATTAATGTTTTAAGAGATTGCAAACCGTTATACTTTTGACTAGATAAAGGAATTTCTTCTGAATATAAGTCCTTAATTTCGGAGTTGATTGAATATTTTCTGTTTAAACGTTGAGGAAGAACTAGCCATTCATTATCGAAAGATAGTTTAAACATTATCGTATCGTTGCAATATTTTAATCCTCTTATCTGTAATACAGTAGGGGATCCAGCTTTATTTCCAGGCCGAATTGATTTAAAAATTTTCAACTCAGAATAGTTTTTAAAAAATTTATAATCAAGATATTTAACCTTGTATGGGTTTTTTTGTCTCGATTCTTCAATCAAAATTACAAGGTACGTATAATTCTCGGGTTTTCTTACGCCTTTCGATAACAGAATGAACTGAATCACACTCCATTTGGGTGTGACCTTTAACTAAATATTTTTGATAGAGCGTAACCTTGTTTTTTGCTGCGAATTGAAACAAAGAGTTAGCTATAGTTACATTACGGTTCTGAGCACTGCAGCCATCACTGTAAAATACAATTGGTGTGGTTAGGTCAACTTCAGTTTCTAAGAAATCAATCAGACAGGATGCAAAAACGTTTCCATCCATTCCGCCTTGACCCTCGTGCCAGACATAGCATACTACATCCCCATTAGCTAAGTTGTATTCTGTAAACTGATGACACTTTAATTTTTGCTTAAAATAAATAGCACTAGCGGGTAAATATGGTATCATCTGCACAGCTTGAACATCTACCGTGAAAGCTTTTATTTCTCCAGCAATAGCCTTTATTTTATCAGTATCTTTTTCGTCTCTAGCACGAATTTTTTCCTTTACATGATTGTTGTACTTGTCTGCAGATATATTTTTATTTTTAAATGCGAAACAAACATCACAAAAATCTTTGCGAGGTTGGAAAATTGCTATATTCATATTTTGCATTTTTTTTACAAACAACCCATAACTAGCTCTTTCATTAGCTGTAATTTTACGTTCGTCCATATATTTTAAATAATCACGATAAACATCTTTTGCAGATTTATAAAAATTATCTATATAAAGTTTTTAAGTGAATTTGCGACAGTAGTGTGACTCTATTTTGGGTAATCTGTTTAAAAAGTCTTCTATATTTGTTTGTTTTACGTTTTTTATTTTTGAGTTTTTTGTATTTTTTATTGAGTTTTATTAGGTAAACAATTGTCGTTACTTTCTTTAACCCAGTGCAAGACTTGAGATTCACCTAAACCTAAAATAATTAGGAATATTTTTTTGCATACTAAAAATCGCTTGCAATTAACGATTAGGTAATATTGAAAAGTAAAATTTCGTCGCGATGTAATGCTTTTATCTCTTCGAGGAATAACTTCTTTGCTAATAAAAGAAATCACATAAGACTGTTTTTGGACCCAATTTAAATCATTCCAAAATGAATTAAATATTTTTTTTCCTCTCCTTTTCAAGAATTTCATTGCACTTTTTGATTTTACTTGCTGTACATTTTTTTGACGTACATCTTGAATTAATTTTTCGTTCATTTCTCAAAACAAGTGAACAGTAGCCCGTTTCTGTATTTCTCGCATCGTAAAATTTCTCGCATGAAACAAGTGAATTATGACAAAAACAGTGCAATATGAAACAAAAAATGGTTTTTCTCACATAAGTGTTTCTGTACTTTTACTTTGCGAGAATTATCTGTCATTTAAATAATTTTCCAGCAATTATTGGAAGGATGTGAGAACAAGTGTTTCTGTAACAATATTTTGCAAAAAGTTTCTCACAAGAACTGTCAAATTAAGTCATATTTGAAATTGATGCGAGAAAAAAAAATTTAAAAAAATGGAGCCCAAATTATGTATGTATGTACACAAGAATGTGTATTATTTTATTTTATTTTAAAAGAAAGAACTTAAATGATGAAAATAAGTATATAAAACACAATTGTTATATTTTGTTATTAAAATTTGTTTAGCCTTTCATTGTGTTTGTTTTATGCACGGCTGCCAGATAAATTTGTGAAAAAAACGTCAATATCCTAAGAAAAAATAAAAAAATCGTCTATTTTTTTCGGACAATTTAAAATTAATTTTGACGAATTTTGCTCGATTTTTATCATATAATCACAAATTTTTATCATATAAACACATAATCAAAAAAAAAAAAAAAAAAAAAAAAAACATTAAGTTCATGGGTAAAATACATATTTTATACATACATAAGCTTGAGGTCTATTTAAATAAAATTATTTATTAAGATATTTTTAATTAGGCTTAAGTTCATTGAATTTAATTTTCATTAAATTATTTTTATGAAGACAGGAATTTTTACAACATGAAATTAATTAAAATTATTTTATTGATAATTTTTCATTCTTGAATGCAAGAAAAAAGAAAGACAAAAACATCAAAAAACAAAAAATGTACTTTGGACTTCAAGAAGAATTCTTGACAAAAACTACGAAAAAACAAAAGTTAGGAAGAACATGTAAATCAATTAAAATAGATAATCATTCATTCAAAAAGCAAATTTCGATCTACCAAAGTGAAATACCATTTGGTTTAAGGATTGATGTTTGACTATTGACGTCGCCCGGCCTCAATAGCCGAGTGAGTAAAACGGCAAACCCCACTGACGAGATTGTGTGGTTACAATCGAAACTAGTCTGGGAAACCTGTCCGTGAACGCCTGGGTTCAAATCTCAGCGCAGTCAAGAATGAAAAATTATCAATAAAATAATTTTAATTAATTTCATGTTGTAAAAATTCCTGTCTTCATAAAAATAATTTAATGAAAATTAAATTCAATGAACTTAAGCCTAATTAAAAATATCTAAATTTGGATTAAAAACCATTAACAGTTCAATAAAATAACCACAATACTAATTAAAATTATTTATTTTATTTTCCTTAATCCGATAAGAGTTTAAAATTTCAGATTGTTTTTTTTCCCTGCAGAAATCACACAAAGGAGTGACAAAATATCATATTGAAATAAAATAAACACTTTTGGACAAAGTAAAAGGCAAAAATTTCCTAAAGTGCGTTGACTGAAAAATGGGGTTATAGTTTAATCTTTTGATCACACAAACAAATGTATTAAATAATCCAAGCAAATAAAAATTAAACAGTTTCCGTTCGAAATTTTGCTTTTGCCGATACATTTTTTAATCTGCCTTGTTTTTAAAGATATCGGTTTTCTGTGGTGCCTAATACACAAACATATAAAACTATTTAAAATTGTTTTATTTCAAAGACTGTATCGTCACTAGAAATTCAGCAAATTTTCACTTTGCCAATTTTGGAACAAAAAAAATCGTCAAAATGTCGATAAATCTTTAAGTCTGGCAGCCTTATTTTTATTATATATATTTCTTTCGTTGACGTTTCGCTTGCATTTGTCACTTAATTACTGGAAGTATTCCAGTTAAAACAGAATCTGTGTTGTCTGTTCTCGCATTTAAATACAGAAACACTTTTTTCTCACAAATCGAGAAACGATGAAATTTTTTGTTTCACACTTAATATGAGAAAATTTGCGATGCGAGAAATACAGAAACGAGCTACAGTTATCTCCTTTTTTTCGACTTAAGCTATAATAAGACTTGCCTTTTTCACGAGCTTTTTTTATTTGATTGCGCTCCCAATCATTACTGTCACCACAATTCTTACGGCTTCTTTTTATCGACACGATCCCTGAATGTTCATCCAGTGTGGTTTTGAATGAACAGGGTGGATTAACAGAATTTGCTTCATTTTCAGTTTCATTCAGCACTGAAGAACCTGAAGGTGCAAGAGATGAATCTGATTTATTTAAGTCTTCAAAAAATATTCCCTTTGGATGAACTACATCCAAATGCATTTTTGTAAAAAAACTGGACTCAAATTCTTCTTCTAAGTCATCTACTGGAGTACATTGAAAAGAAATTAAAATACCAGATCTGTCATCAAGTACTACTATATTTCCTTGGTCATATTTATTGTCGTTGAAATTATTATGATCGATATTTTCAAAATTCATTTTTTATCTTTTATATTGTGTTGTTTTTCACTATAGGCTTTTCTGAAAAATACGTGTAGAAAATTGTAGTGGACATCAGAATTATAGGTTAGAATTACCACGAGTTACCTACCAAAATACTTTTATTTGTTGAAAATAAAATATAACATCAATTAATGAGTATGAAAAAATAACTGACTGTACAGTCTCTATGTGCAATGAATAAAGCAAGGCGAATTAATTTTACATGAATTCGCCTTAGAATTAAGCAAAAAGCCGTGTTGTAACGTGCAATTTTTTTTTGTAATATCAGTGATACAAACGATTTTCGAAATATGCTACTATAAAATCACCAACTTCTGATATCATGAACAAGGGTCCAAGACAGATCTTGAGCAGGCATCACTGTGCGACATATTTTAATTTAAAATACGAGGTTGTGCATGACATATTTTCAACAGTTGAGATACGAGTTTACATAATGTCGAATAAAAAATAAACCTCCAAACAGTTTTCCTTATTACTTTGTAAAATAGTAAGGAGGTATTTAATGATTACTTTTCCGGTTAAAACAAATAATTGGAAAAAATCGAGTTACGTGGTTGCGGAAGAAAACCATCGATATATCGATTGCAATTTAATAGAGTAACAAAATTTTTTTTTATTACATACCAACTTTTCACATTTTGAACAAATACTGCAACTAACAAATAATATAATCAAGTTTAAAAAGGTCACACTATAACCATCTGCAATTAACATAAATTAAAATTATTCTACTAATATTTAAAACATGTACATATTAAGGGCTTACATGACGTAAATATGGCAGGTATTTTAAAATCAAAACTAAAGTAGATCCAATATGCCGTTATAGTAAATTCGAAAAACATTTTTAATATTAAAGCGGGCAAACTCCAATAGCAATATTCCTCAATGTAACGCACAGTTGTTATTAAAATATTGTGTATCTCTTGTAAAATATAAAACTTTTTAAATACTTTACGCTTTAAGGGCCATTTAAGATTTTGACTTTTTTGTATTTCGTTCAAAAAATGCTTCAGATAGTTATTTAATTCTGCTTGCAAGGCCACTACTATTGCAGCAAATATGCTAAATTCGATTAATTTTAATTTCAATATTGTATCACCGTATTGTAAAAGTATTAATCGAAATCCATTCAATGATTTTATATACCGAATAAAAATAGTAAACATCACAACAATCATATACATCGTAAAAAGGGTATACAAAAGAACAGCATACAAACGTATACGTCCAATATCTATTGGCCGTTTAAGTTCAAACATAAACTTATTGCGTATCAATTCCAAATTTTTGAATATAAATTTATATTTATAAGCTTTCCAGGTATTTTCCCAGTAAATTATCGCATGCAAGATTATAAGCGTGGAATAGCTAACCATGTCCATAACATTCGAAAACATGTCGTTTTTTTTGTAGAGCACCTCGTTAAATCGTCGAAAGCGTAAAATTGAAATCCATATTACAAAGGAAGTGACCAATAATAAATGTATTAATCTCCATAACAAAACAAGTGGTGACAATTTTATCTCATACTGAAACTCGTATGGTAAAGCTCCGCAAATATACATTAACAAGCGCATTGGCCATAAAGTAATTTTATAAATAGGAGTTGAATGTTTATTGTTAACGTAACTATACATGACCGCTCCAACTAACATTTGAGGAATAAACTACTTACTTATCGATATATACCCTTATACAGTATTTGTCGTTTATTCTTCAAATTGTTTGTAATACATATTAAGGGTACTTTACACTATTATACTTTGTGTTAAGGCATCTCAGAAACTCAAGTAATAAAAATAAAAGCTCAAGTAATAAAAGTGTGACAGTGTGAATGCAATTGTTATGAAAACGACAAGTACATATTACAAAAATAAAGAACACATTAAACTTTTTTACTTGTAAAAACTCTGAACAGCTATTTTTCTTTCTACTCTGTCCGGATTTCAGCTTCTGCCAAATTAAACGTGCGTTCAGTTTTTAATTATGTTCGTTCAGTTTTTACAATGCTAAACGTGAGTTTAGTTTTTTATATGATGCGCTCAATGTAAGCATAGCTGTTTGTATTATTTATAATGTATTTCTATTCAAACTGCTTAATAACTCAACTTTTGTGTGATCCTTTCTATTCTTGAGGGTAGTATTAAAGGCGTAAAATAGCATTAAAACTTAAGAGAATAATTTTCTTTGCTATGCTCGGTAGCTTCAAAAGCATTTTGTTACTGATCTTATCATAACCAGGGAATTTCTTGGGGCTTACATAGCCCTTTCGATTTCTTTTATATCAAATCTTAGGGGAACAGCTTCTCTATCAGCAACAGGTGGTAACACGAGCGCAATATCGAGAGATGTGTGAGGGGTAAATACGGTTATTAAGTGATTAACAAAAAGATTTAATTTTTCTATACCATTTCGTAGCCCAACTTCCAATTAAGTTTCTTAATAGTGATTTAGTGATAACTGGTCTTTTAAGATTTCTAGCTGCACGCCATAATGAGTAGTCTAACTGAGGAGTTGCATCAAGTTCCTTAAGTTATTTCCCAAAGATGCTGTTTTCTGGGACTGCAGTAACTTTCTTAGCCTTTTTGTGCACGCTTTTAGTAAATTCTTAAGTTGAGGGGATATGTGCAATTGCCACTCTCTTCGAGCCCTCCTTTTTCAGTCAAGAGACACTCGACATCTGCAGAATATATTATAGTATTTTTGATTTTTTTCAGGGTTATGCTAGAATGTTGAACAGGTAGTTTAAGATAACTGTCAAAATTAACAATAGAGAGATCTACATTCTCCGGTGTACTAAGCGGAACATTTTAGCCAATTTATTTGTGTGGCTGACGCCGGCAAATAACCAGACGGAGATACAGTTCTATTGGGATTTATTACGGTAACTATTGCAGGTATGTGATCAGAAGATAATTCTAAGAAAGCTTCAACTTGAATCGTTTCTATGGGGATGTTTTTAACCACGCCAAAACCGTTGACATCTGGAATTTTTGCTGATCAGTAGGCCAATAAGTTGGCTGTCCGCTCACGACCACATTTAAATCAATTTTAGAGATTGTATTAAGCAAAACACGACCCTTTGGTCTTAGAAGTCGTGACCCACAGAAAGTGTGTTTAGCGTTATACTCGCCAGCAGCCAGGAAATAGGGTCCTAATGATTTATAATATTCGCTTTATGATAGTGAAATTCTAGGTGGAGAGTATAAAGATGAAATTACTACGTTTCGATTTAGCTCTTTAACACAAATGTTCGTTGCTTGCAGATAAACTACACAACGATCACACATTAAGTAATGTTTGATTCGGGCTTTTATCAAAATGGCAGAAGCGCCACAAGCTCTATCTCGAAGGTCCTTGGTATCATATAATATATAACCATTGATTTTAAACGTATTTCTTGAGGTCAGATGAGTTTCAGAAACTATCATAACATCAATTTGTTTATTTTTAAGAAAGTATTCTAGTTCATTTTTATGTTGGCGGATGCCGTTTGCGTCAATGGTTTTTTTAGCCGAGTTAAATTAGAAATGGGAATTTCGTTATTATTTGGTAAATCACCTTGCAATGACATAGGATTAGATTTTAAGACATTAGCGTACGAGGTTCTGTAATTATTTGGCTGCGGTATCTGAACGCCGCTAGTGTTTTCTTGATTAGTTGCCTGCGTTTGAGGGGGATTAAGTTTTTGTCCAACAGAGCGCTTGACAATCGAATAAACCGGGCATTCTCTATAGGTGGCAGTGTGATTACCACCACAGTTGCTTAATTTTTTACATTGGGGTCATTTTTTGACTTATCGCACTGGACGGTTAACAGTATGCCTTAGTATGACCAAATTCTTGGCATCTTAAACACTAAACGGGATCATTTATTTTGTGCGGCTTCTCTATATTGATTTTCTGTACAGGATATATTTCAAACTGTAAATGTGATGCGTTTAATTTTTTTTAGCTTAACGTCACCGGACTCTAAATCTACTCGAAATAGTGGTTGGGGATTTTTTTTCCTATTTTTAATATTTTTTACATATTTTATTTTAAAGCCTTTCTTTTCCAAGAATATTTTTATTTTTTTTTCTGGGTCCACACATGAGTCAATGCCCTTAATCACAATCTGAAGACCTTTACTCCTTTTCAGTTGGTATTTATAGAAGTGCTTCAAACTTATTAATTATTTTCCGAAAATCATTCTCATGATCTACCTGTATTTTTTTCTCACTTGAGTTTTGCTGTCTAAGATATATCGGGGGTGGCTAGACGATTTTATGACGTTTGGTGCTTCAGAAGATTCATCCTCCAGAATTGCTAAACGATTTTGTGAATTTATTCTATCAAAAGATTAAACTTTTGAAGCTGAAGCAACAGCTGAAGAGGTATGGCTGAGACTCCATTTAAGCACTGTTATATACCTGTCCATACCAACTTGTACTTGAATATTTTGACAACTTTTTACTTGTGAGTTTTCCATTGCGTCTGTGTTTGAGTTCATGGTATCATTTCCTACTAAGATTGTCTTTGACTCTGTGGTTACACTTGCATGAGTTGGTTTTGCCGTTAGGTAGTTACTATTGTATTCTTTTGCTGTGTTTATTTCAGCATTGCTTTCGTAAGCATGAATTTCATTTAGTTTTGTTGTTGTTTCATTGTTTTTATTCATACAGATAGTTGTTTTTGTTTATCACCGTTTTTTTTTTGTTTACTCTGTTCTTCTTATTATTTTTATGTTGTTGTAACACCGAAATAGGGGGAAAAATAAATAATTTTTGCACATATTATATATGTAAGTATCTTTGTACATACATATACTTTTTCTTTTTTTTTTTTGTATTTTTTCTTTATTTTTTAGTAATTCTATTGTTCACTTTTATATTAAATAATTTTAAATAAACATTACTCTGTTAGAGCGTCCAATTCGCTTGTTAAATTATATTATTAAAACCAATTTATGTTAAAAAGTTAAAAAACACGTCTGTTCTCAACGAGCACGACCAACCGAATCCATTTGCTGAACATATGTATGTTTATTAAAAATCAAGCACTTGCTGAATATTTGAAAAACAGCTGCTTTGCATCAAAGTAATTTTGTAAACAAACTTGAAGTTCGAGGGGAAAAACTTTAATAGAAATGTAAAGAAATGCATATATTTTTTCAGGTTGTAAATCATTTATTTGAGTTTTCACAACACTGAAAAATATTTTCGATTCTTTCAGTATCGACTGATACTTGACTATACCTAACACTTTTAAGAGTTGATATTTAAACTATTTTGGCAGCTAAAAATTCGTTTTGATTAACTCTTTGATAACTCTCTGCCTAGCCTAATCGGTCTGCTGGTTAGCAGTGGCTAAAATTATTTTATAAATACGGCCATGATGAAATAAACAGGTGGCATTACTACGCCAGATGACGATATTTTGCTCTTGTATTGTTTGTCTAGTCTTATGTCAAACTTTTGTTTATGTTTATAAAAAGTCCACGTTTTGTGCTGTGATTATTGTATTGCATTAAAGTTTTTGGTTATTTTAATTACAATTAAATAAGATAGTAAACCATAGTGAAAAAAAATTGGGCTGAAGTGCACTTTACGGGGCGTACGAAAAAAAAATTTAAAAAATATGGCACCCGATCCAGAATTAAAAAAAAAAATACCAAAATTAATATTTAAGGGGGCTGAGGCCCGTGGGGACCCCTGGGTCCATAAAACCGCCCCGCCCACTGAATGGTATGTGTGGGTACTCAAATTAAAGGTAATTGTGCAACAAAAACGAAAATAATAAAATTTTGGGTGGGCGGCATTTCTAGGGCCCTCTGGGGCAAAAAAAGTGTCCCCCCATAACACTTATGTATATCTGTGTGGATACTCAAATTAAAGGTAATTTGCTCACGATTGCAAATATGTATTTTGTATTCGTTTAATATTTTCCTCTCTAGGTTAATTTATGTATCTTTTATAGCTATGCAGAGAAGTTAGCGAAGCCGGTCTTTGTTATACCATAGAGGAGAAATTCTATTTGCCCGGCCGAAGGCCGGCTATGCAGAGAAGCTTTAGTAAGCGAAGCCGGTCTTTGTTATACCATAGAGGAGAAAAGCCTTGCGCCCGGCCGAAGGCCGGCTATACAGAGAAGCTTAAGTTAGCGAAGCCGGTCTTTGTTATACCATAGAGGAGAAAATCCTTGCGCCCGGCCGAAGGCCGGCTATACAGAAAAGCTTTAGTTAGCGAAGCCGGTCTTTGTTATACCATAGAGGAGAAAATCCTTGCGCACGGCCGAAGGCCGGCTATACAAAGAAGCTTTAGTTACAAAAAAATAAAAAAATAATAAAACTCATTTGAAAATTTTAGCGCATAGGTATAACATTAAAAAAGCAAAATAGAAACAAAATATTTACAATCGTAAGCAAAATACCTTTCATTCGAGTACCCACACATAGTTTAGTTACGGTATTATATGTTGTGCAACCTCCTCCATCTTCGAAATAACGGTATATGTCGAAAATAAGAACGAACCTAAAAAACGGTTAGCACCAACTGTATTTACAGTACCAGAATTAGGTTAAAACGTCATGTGCCAAGCTTGTCTGTTTTTTCAACAAGCACAGTGTTATTTGACTTAAAAAAGCTGAACAAAACGTTCAGTTTCTTATTAGAAAACTTTATTTTTTACAATGTTTCGTTCAGTCAATCGATGGAGTATTAAATAACAAAATGCGCGTTCAGAGATAAGATGTCTGAATGCAACCTTGTAAGAAATATTTAATATGACAATAGCGTTCAGTTAAACTATTTCTGAATGTTGCGTTCAGCTAATAAAATTTTTTCTGTGTAGTTCCGCTCCTTTGTTTTTTGTTAATAAAAGCGTAATTTTTGTTCGTAAAAGTGTAAAATTTTTTCGAGACATGCAGTTTAATGGCAATCATAATAACCAATCAAATAACCGATTTTGAATTTTTTGTTAGTTACGCCTTTTTGCATTTTATATATAACGATATGAATATTCAATAAATAAATTATGAAAAAAAAGAAATTTTTGCTTGAAAAAATCAAAATCAAAATATAACTGTTATCTGACTTTTATGAAAAGAGGAATATCTAACTATTACGGTCCCTGAATTAATTAGATTTTGTGATAGTTGCAACAAAACTTATTAGATTTCTATCGTATAAGGCAATGATCATCACGCTATGCCCCCAGAGGCCGAGCACTTTTCGGGATTTTCACACACACAACACGAATGTTACCGAAACTCACTTCAAAGATTGTAAAAAACTATAATTCCATTCAGTTGTATTACAGATTACACCACAGATGATATACAGATATGTCACGAGATTTTTTGTCACTTTCTTAGAAAGCTGCTCTTTTTTAATTTCTCTTTGAACCATCTTTTATGTCGCAAGTCAATGAACACACATTTATTTAGTTGAGATTTATTTGCAAAACTGTTGTAAAAATTAACTTTAAGTTTATCGCAACACTAGTAAATAATATTTAAGTAAGTAAATAACATTATGAAACAAAACAATATTACAATCCTTTTTTTTTTTTTTTGCATAAAATAAAATGTTTTATGAACTATATTTTGTTAAACGTGGTTTGTGTTTTGTTATTTTTGTCTTGATCACTCAATTTATGTTGATTGTAGCGGCCTGTTTTTACACATTGCCGCTTCAATACCAAAAAAAAAAAACAAAAACGCTTTTTGTCTCTTTCTTCGAAAGCTGCCCACGCAACAAATTTGGGTCTTTTTCACACGTCACTTTTTAAACATCCGTGTGTAATCTGTGGTTGTATGCTAACTTTCAAACAAGCAGGTCGCCGCCACTTTTGTTGTTTAAAAACAAAACCAAAACACATAGTTAATATCTCAGCCGAGTAATTTTATTTTTCTCTCTTCTTTTTAGTACACTTTGAATATTTTTCTACTTTTGTATGTGCTTATTTAAATATGGAAAATAGAGTGGAAAAGGTTTTAATTTTCATTTAAAATTTTCAACAAAGGTGAAAGCCTTGTATACAATCAGAAATTAAAAAAAAAAATATGTGCAAACATGCATTTATATAACAAAAAATTTGTTTAATACAAAAAAAATTTTTTTTACATATATATCTAGAAATTTCTTTTAGTGCACCCAATTTATACTCAGCACTACACACACATTTTGAACTGCCTCTCTTTGTGATTACCTCTGGTATAAAGTATTATGGAATATGTAAGACTTATTTGATAGTGTAAAGAACCCTTTAGCTAACAACTGCACAACAAATTTGTCATACAATTTTGTAATTAATCAGCAGTTGAGAAATTGTAGTGAATTTCAAGGAAAAATTAACCCATTTAGTACTTAGATTTCATATGGCTTGATGGGTTTTTAGCGGGCTGTAATTCTTAGGCTAGGTTTTTAAGATCTCAGTTAAACAAGGTTTAGTTAATCTAAAAATACCATTAGCAAATTTGAATACAACATTTTGACAGAACACCTTAGTTTTGCTTAAAATGTTGGTCTTTAATGATATAATAAAAAAATCACATGTCGCCGGAAAAATCTTATAGCCTATTTCCGATGTGCGAAAGAATTCTTTCTTTCGTATAACTACATTGAAAACAAAAACAAATTCTTAGACTTTGTTGATAGTGGAAAAGGGTAAAAATTAGAAAATAAATTTCTTTGGACATAGTATCGTGCTAAAAGCCAATTTACACTACGACGAAATCTAGTACTTTCGAGCCAAATCTAGTTGTTTTTGACTAGATTTCAAATACAAAACAAAATCTAATCCGTGAATAGATTTTGACGAAATCTATTTAACATCTAGTAGTACTTAGTGATGCAACTATATTTTTTCCTACTAAAAATTACTTCCCTGCACAAGAAAAAAATAACATTTTAATAAAAAAACAAAACAAAAACAATAATAGCTGCTTGTTAAAACCGTTAAAAAATTAAAAAATTTTGTGAAAAGAGTACAAAAAAGAATGCAAAAGACAAATAATATTGATAAAATAAATGAAGTTGATTATAAAGAAAAGAAAATGCAAATTTTTAAATGCCTATTTCTTTATATGTAAGAATGTGTTACACAAATAACTTTCAGTCGGCTGTTTTTCTTATGTCGCTACAGCCAAAGAAGTATAATGTAAACGAACTAGATTTGGAGGAAGATTTCAAATGAAATCTACTAGATTTCGATATAATGTAAACGGCCTATAAGAGGCATTAAACCCCGTTTAACCATACTTTAAAAAATCAAGCTAAAAAGTCTTCGTCTAAATCTCATTTTAAAGTACATACATAGTACATATGGACATTATACCGTCTCACTTTTCAATTTTTTTTCGAAATTTCTTCAAGAACGTCTAATATATCAAAAGATTTTTAGTAGAACAGATACAAAACGTGGTGTTCTCCCAGATACAAAAAAGTTATTACCAAAATAAATTTTTTTTTTTATATTTAGAAATAAACAACTTTACTTATTTCAACTAAAACTGCAGTCTTTCTTTAAACGCCCGGGAGACTATCAAATAAATACATCAATCACATAGTTGTGTGCGTGCAGTCGTTCTTTTTCGGGTACACATACGCGTTGTCGGCAATGCTTGATGAAAATCAAAAAGTTTTGATTTTTTTATTTGATGGCTGATTATTTGATAGTCTCCAGTTGTGATTGACAAAAAAATTTTATTTGCTTTGTGTATGTTGTCATGTACGGAAGAAAAAAAATATAAATACTTATTTGGTTTTTCGTTTTTTTGACATTATTTGAAACGAACCCTATGAAATCAAAATTACAAATGTTGATTGACGGGTTTATTTGTACGTCTCCAAAAAAGCCCCAAATAAACGACACTAACACATATGCACTGATTGACGGGTTTATTTGAAAGTCTCCAGAGCCCTTAACAGACTGCGACTGTTATTTACACCAAAATCTTTATTTTAAAATTTCCTACCATACTGCATTTACAGAATATAAAAGTTTTGCCTCGTTCAATTTTTATATATGAAAAGGTAAGCAAAAATTGAAAAAAATGTTAAGTTCGTATTTGAAAATCTGAATTTGTAGTGCTATGAATAAAAAAGCATCGAACAAAATGGCAATGTTGCTTTAAAAAACATTTAGGAAATTAAATAAGCTTTCTAATGCATGAAATGATATTCAAATCCATTCAGAACTGCTTGAGTTTGAGGCAAATTACTAAATCAAGATTTTTTCATTTTTTGAAAAAAAGGCATTTTGCCTAAAAAAAATGAAAAAACGATTTGAGAGACCACTTCCCATTCAACAATATTTACGCGTTATACACCAAAATTCTTGGTTTTTATAGTATATAAAGGAAATTGATGTTCATGAAGAAATTTCGAAAAAAGTATAAAAACTGAGACGATCTAATGGACATACTATGTACTTATATATATGTACGTAAAAAATTTTTATTTAAAACTTAAAAAAATCAGTTTACTATAACAACATAAAATGATTATATTTCAAAGAGACTAAAGTTCGATTAATGTAGGAAATTAGTTCTTTGACAAATTTGAACATAAGTTTTCCGTTAATTTAAAAGTCAAGATTCATTATAATTGAGAAAATATTTTGTCTGAATTAAAAACAGCATTTACACATCAAGGCGATTTCAGTATTTTTGCAATGCTAAAAGTACTGAAAAAAGTACAATGGTACTAACTTTATCATCCCTGATGGATACAATTGGTAATCCACGCCTACCAATGAATTGGCCGAAGGCAACTGAGATTTCAAGACTTCGTTTTCATTCTCTACGAAATACATATGTACTAAGGTATTCATTTAATCGGGCTTTTGCTTTAATCGGCTAATCGATCGACTAATTAACCGAGGTTTTGGTTTAATCAGTTAATTTTATAATTGGTCGGTTAACCGATTTATCAAGTTCTTTTATAAATTAAGTAATTTCAATAATAAAAATGCATAAATAATTTATTATTTTTAGTTTACTAGTAAAAAAAAAACAATTACATAACAAACATAACAATTCTTGAACTAAAATGAGCAAACAAAAAAAAAAATTATTCATAAATATGTTATAAATATTTATTAATTAATACATAAATATCATGAAGTAATTAAAAAATAAACTGTAAGATAATTTTATCAGTTATTTCAATAATTTAAAAAAGAATCTTTCAAAATAATGTTTAGGACATAAACGATTCTTTTCTTTAATTTTGATAAAACTTGACTTGAACAAATTCTTTCACTTCTCGTACAAACTCTAGAGAGTATAATTTATTTTAAGTTGCTAGAAAAATTTGAGACTCTAAAGTTAAGACTCTATCGCAGCAAAGGCTCGATATATTTTTAATATGTGGTTTCATTGTAAATTAATTAAACATATAAAAATACAAATAGAATTGTGTTAAAAATAACCTTAAATTTTAAACCAACAATTACAAATGATGATATTAATTGTGAAAAAATAAAAACTTGTATCGAAAGGGTTAACAGAAATGTAAAACTAATTATTTGTTTCATTTCAAAAACTTTTCACGATTATATCATTTCTGCAATTTAAATAATTAATAAGCAAATGAATTTTATACATATGTATTTATTAGGAAAACAGCAAAAAGCATTACACAATGCATTTCTTAAGTTTTGTATTCGAATCGAATGTTCTATGTTCCTCTCCTTGCACAACTTTTACATTAAATTAAATTAATTTAACAAAAAAACTTATCTATTTGCTTTAATATACCGCTCCTTTAGTGCAACATAGTCATATCTCAAAAATCAAAAATTTTTATTTACTTAAGCAAAAGTGCTCCTTCACACCTTCTTTATATGTAAAAACAGTGTTATATCTACAACTGAACCGAAGTTATAGCAAAATATATGTAATTAAATTAGCATATAAAGGTACATTTTGAAAACAATAATCGCATTTTGCCAGGTATGACTATTTTTTAGATATGACTATGTTGCAATAAAGGAGCGATACTATCTGTACCACAATAGTGGAGAGGGTATTATGCATTTGTGCTGATGTTTGTAACACCTTAAAATATTTGTCCTAGACCCACCTTTAAGTATGCCGATCGGCTCAGAAACATTAACAATGTCCGTGCGGCTGGCTGGCTGTCCATGCGCAAAGCAAAGGTTGCAATTTTGGAGATAATTTGATGAAATAAGGTACATAGGTTCTAATTAGCACAAGGACCAAGCCTAATGAAAATTGGGCCATAATTTCGCATAGCCCCCAAACAAGTACTTTCCGGAATATGGTCTTTGTGCCCATAAATTATCTTATGATGTTGGTATTTAGATTAAGTTTGGTCCAATTTATTACAAAAAAAATCATCTTTCCAAATTTTATTGGGATCGGTCCATATTTGACCATAACTCCCATACAAATACTACTTCCGAAAATAGCTTTTAATGCCATAACTTCCTTATAAATGTTGGTATTACCATACAAATTTGTGATAATAACATTTACGATAGCTGCTACGACGTCATGCTAAAATGTTGTCCTGGTAGATCCAAAATTAACCATAGCTCCCATATAAACCCCATCCTAAAAGCACATATGATGAAGATATCTAAATAATGTTCGGCACAAAGAAGTTTCATATGAATCTTAACCTTATAACATAATTTTGTTAAAGCGGGTCCCAAATAGGGTACCCTAGCAAAAAAAATTTCATACTGTGGTGTAGGGTATCAAGCCCTATATACTTTCTTACTTGATTTATTTATTTATTATGTGAACAATTTAAAATAAAATTCTATAAAAAATAATAACATTATTATAAGTGTTTTTAATCCTTCGAAAAATTATTCTGAACTCCTTTGTAAAATCTTCATGGGTGCACCCCTCTTTCTTTGTAAATTCTGTATAAAATAAATCATAAGATTACTTGATTAATTAAAATGATTGTAGTTTGGATTTGTGACTACCTAATAAACTAAACAATAGATTTAACTTGTTAAAATTATAGCCCCTATTGCGGTTCTCCACTCAACTCAGTTTGGTCGTGTGAGAGTCAACCCAACTTATGCACAACCAAACTCATTTTAGGTATTGTGATACCCAACGGTTTTTAGTTGAGTTTGCTATAAAGTTGTCAACTTAAAATATCGATTTGCCAACTTTAAATATAACGTTTGACAAGTGAAAATTTTATAAAATGAAATAATTTTTTAAACTTTAAGTATTTTTAATTGTTGTGTTGAATAAAAAGTATTTACAATAGATATTAGTGTTGATTTATTTTATGATGATGAAAATGAAAACTCTTGAACAGATGTGCTACGTATAAGAAGAAAAATTCCTGATGATTTCAACCCTCTTGAGCGTTTTGTTATTTGCTGGATGAAATCAAAGATAATTTAAAAACCACCTGTTCGCGTAGTGGCGAATTAAACTTATGTGTTAAAGTCCCATATATCTTTACACTGATTTTTGGTCATACCAAATTTTGGTTTTCCACGTGCAGTCTCTGGGGTTTTTTTCCATTAGATTAACAAGCCTCTCAAATTGTGCTTTAGTTGTAATTTTCAAAGAATACGTATGTATTAAATGCTGTAAAATTCTAATATACAGTATAACAAATCTTTCTACTTAGGGGTTTTCCATTGTTATTTTTCTTTTTGCTTTTAAAAATGAAAGTCAACTGAAACTGAAAACAACTCAACTACTAATAAACAGTTGTGTATTTATAACGTTTCTGTCGACCAAACTTTTACAAAGATGAAAACGGCAATACCATGAAAAAAACAGATACACAACTGAAATGCCAACTGCTAGTCGAGTTGAGAATGGCAATGCAAATTAACCAAAGACAACCAAACTTGTAAAAAAGTGGAGAACCGCAATAGGGGCATATATTAACCACTTTGTATAAAAAAATCACCTGAAAAATTCCTTGAAAAAACACTCCGTCTTCTTAAATTTTTATCACTTGAATGAATATTTTTTACACTTTGGTTGTTTTTTATTTATATCGTTAGTTAATAGTTATTTTTGCTTTTTATTAGAGACAAATTATTTTTGTTTGTTTCGAAGACAGCTTGCAAGACAATATCGCTCATATTGTCGTGTTTAGTTGTTGAAGGAATCCTGTACCTTACAAGACAATGTCGGTCATGTTGTCGTGGATAGATTTTTAAACGGTACAACTTACAAGAGACAGGAGCTCATACTGTCATGTATAGTTATTGTGTTAGGTTCCATGGGCAGCCATCGAGAGACAGCTCACTTGGGTCCTTTAGCGGTCCCTTTGTGATACCCAGCGCCAATGCCCATCCCGAAGAGCAGTTATTCAGATGGCGTCACTGCAAGGTTAAGCCAATTCGTCTTCCTAATGAAGAGAAGAAGCAATCTTAGTTATATTTTTGATAGATCCTCCAAACAGGAAAACACCGGTTCTCCCAGGTATTTTCCCTGATGCCCCGTAGCCCAGGGCATTGACAGAGAAATTGAAGCACAGTTTCCTCTTGCTCCTCATCATGACAACTTCTACAGTAGTCATTGAATACCAGACCCATTCTTCTAGCATGAGTCCCAACAGGCCAGTGTCCAGTTATGACCGACACCACGGTCCTGATTTGGTTCCTATTGAACCTAAGTAGAGATTTGGTTCTCCGTTCATCATATCCACGCCAAAGTGCCCTGGATGTGGAGCAGGTGGACTCACGGGTCCATCCCTCTTGCGCAATTCTATAGTTCTCGCGCCGAATGAGTGACTTACAGTGAGCCATTGGAAGGCCAATGAATTGATCAATGAATGTTTCATCCATATGACCACCTTCCTTGGCCAACTCATCTGCTATCTGGTTACCCGAACAGTTTGAGTGCCCTGGTATCCACATAAGCGTTAACTCTGAATGTTCAGCAATCTCATTCAAAGACATCCGACATTCCACAGTCCACCTAGATGTCGTATAGACACCCGCAAGAGAGGCAATGGTAGCCTTGCTGTCAGT
Source organism: Pollenia amentaria (assembly GCA_943735925.1). Lineage (NCBI taxonomy): Eukaryota > Metazoa > Arthropoda > Insecta > Diptera > Polleniidae > Pollenia > Pollenia amentaria. The sequence goes on from OX031009.1 coordinate 101,742,726, forward strand.
AAATATACGTATATCCCGCTTTATAGCCGAGATTTCCGCCTGCAGGACACTACATCCATCCGGCAGACGAAAGGAAACTTTAACGCCCAGTTCCTCTATGTAGAAACCTCCGCCAACTCTTTTCCCCTTCCTTGAACCATCAGTGTATACCCCCAGGGCTGGTTCATGGAAGGTGCCCATAACCGACAGCGCACTTTCGTGCGCTATATGTGTCGCATACCTCGCGCCATACCTCCGGGGTGCAGTAGTCCACTCCTTCAGAGACAATCGAGTATCCCATTATACTGGAGTGTCCATAGTCACGGTTCGACCAGCCGTGTGCCGCGTTCAACCGTATCGCAGAACAAAGAGCCATATGTCTGGCCGTGATGTCCACCGGCAGCCAGTTTAGCATAGTAAACAGCGCCCTGGTGGGAGTGGAGCGCATTGATCCTGTGATCATCAATGCGTCCAGTCTGTAAACCTTCTCAAGCATCGCACGGTACCTGCCCTTGTTCAGCGCAGTCCACAATACGACAACACCGTAATACAGAGTCGGCTTTACTACAGCCTCAAAGATCCAATTGACACACCTCGGGCCCATGCCCCAGTTCTTGCCGATTGCACCTCTGCACGCATATATAGCAACAATTGCCTTTTCCATCCTCCTCCGGATGTTCAGCCCCCACGACAGTTTACTGTCCAGGATTACGCCCAGATACTTGTAAAAGAACTTAAGTTCAGTCCCATTTAGCCTCGCAAGTCTCATAACCTCAGTCCTATACTTTCTCGTGAAAAAAATTTTATTCTCAAAATGTGATGAAAGATATATTGATCGATATATAAGAACACAACTCATATAAATTTTTTGGAATTGATTTCGTGTGACTCTCCTAGACTCCAACAGAGGTCGCTAAAGTCAGTCAAATCTAAGAAAGAATTAATGAATAAAAAAATGAATTAGTTCATTTTTTTAAAAAAACGGTTTCAAGTTTTGAGTTTATCTGTCCTAAAAATTTAAGGAATAGATCTATTACAAAAAGCTTTATAAAATACTTAACTGAAATTTAACTCATAGAATAAATTCGAAAAATAAAAAAAATGTTGAAAAAAAACTTAAGCAGAAAATATATTTTTTACGTGAAAATAGCCAATTTTTTTTTTTGTTTTAAAAACATCATGAAAAATAAACGGCAAAAAATGTTCAGATTTATTCCTTTATCGCAAAGCCACATGCAATAGCAACAAAATGAGATTGGATCATTGAAATCGGTTGATTCTTCTCGAATTTATTCACATTGAAATGAATTCGCTCATTAACTAAAAAGTTTTTGAGTTACGCGAACATATGTTGTGCAACCTCCTCCATTTTCGAAATAACGGTAAATCTCTAAAACCAGAGCTAGCCTTAAAAAAAACGGTTAGCACCACTGGATTCATCGTGCCCGGCTTTAGGTTAAAACGCCAGGTCCCTGGCTTTTCTATTTTTTTTAACTAGCACAGTGTTATTGTTAGTTCATATTCAATAAATAAATACTGAAAAAAATAAATTCATTAAAATTACTTTCCGCTTCCCACATAATAGAGTTGGTAACCCTTAGAAAATAATTTCTTTACTTTTTCAATAAAGAAACCCATATCTACATACCTTCTTTTCCTAAACGCTGCATGTAAAAACTTGAAATGATTTAAAAAAAAACCCCATTTTTCTTTTCTGTATAATCCCGCGCCACTCCTATCTTCAGCGTTTTCTAGCTCTTTGTCTTCTGTATTTATCTATCAATGGTAAAAAAAAAAAACGTTAAGCGTTTTCACCTACATTTATAGGTATTAACTACATACATACATATGTATGTAGTATATCGATGCCTTACATTCTCAACCTCGTATCTTAAAAAAATACGGTTTTGACTTTTTCATATAAAACGATTGATATTTTTGTGTTCTATTAATGAAACAACTTATTATTTCAATAATTTATTAGTATTTACAGAATTGAGACAAAATATTGAAATAATAAGTTGTTTCATTAATAGAACACAAAAATATCAATCGTTTTATATGAAAAAGTCAAAACCGTATTTTTTTAAGATACGAGGTTGAGAAAGTAAGGCATCGATATATGGATGTATGTTTCTTTCTTAGAATTATGATTTCTTTCATTTCATATCGGTTACAAAAGATTGTTTCCCGATGTAATAAAAATGTATTTAAATATTTTTAGTTTGTAAAAAACAAAAACATTTTGCAAAAGCAAATGAGCAAAATGTGTTGGAAAAAATTATTAATTATGTGTTTGTGTCATAAAATTAAACAAAAAGTGTTATATTGTGAAAAATTTTAAATAGAAAAATTTTAAATTTCGTTTTGTTTTTGTTGTTCTTTTGTGTTGGATTCACACAGAACCTATTTGTGTGATAAGTTAAATCAAAAATTGAGAACACTCTCTCGAGTTGGCAAACTAGTTAAGGTGCCCGTAGACGACATGTTTTTTACATCTGACTTGTCAACTTTTCAATTCATATGTAATTGTGAATGTCTGTCAAAATTGCTGTTTTACAGAAGGTTAATAACATTTACGGCCCTTTTTACAATATAAAATTAAATTAATTTAACAAGAAAATTAACAAACTGTCGGTTAGGTTAACACACACTTTTTAACCAACGGTTAAGGGTTTCTAATTCACCATCTTTAGGTTACATAACAAAAACTTTAGATAGAAAGTGTGGCAATACCATCTCCGTTTGTTTACGAAAAATTGTGTAATGCAAAACAAAAAATTGATTTTCAATTGTAAATATTTTTTATAAATTAAAAAATCATAAAAAAAGTATTTGTTTTCAGATAAAGGAGCTTTACTCTACGCAATAAAAGCGAACATATGAACATATTTGATCAAAAGATATGTAGATATGTATACATATGTATGTATGTACGCAAAAATGATAGAAATAAAGATTACGCCTTGCGCATGTGATGACGTAGTATTTCCCTTATAAAGGCTACCAAGGCTTTTTTATATGTGAAATTCATTATTTCTTGGAAAAAATGTATGTATTCCGTGATAGTGGGCTACCCTACAATTAATTTACTCAGAGAGTTATAAAAAAAAATTTATATTAATTGTCAAACAAACTAATAATTTTAATAAATATTTTTTATTCTCAAAATTGAATAGAGTAAAAAAAAGAGTGAAAATATGAAGTGTGCAGTGGGCAAATGCAAATAAAGTAACAGCAAAAAAAAAAAAAAAAAAAGCAAGTGAGAAATTGTGTAAATAATAAAGTTTAGCGTGTTTTTGATAATATGCTAACATTTTTGGCTATATCTGTATCATTTTATAGTTTTCCTAAAGATTCAGCCCAAACAAAGCTATATTTTTGGGTATATTTTGCAAGCGAGTGAAATCAGTAATTTTGAATAAAGAAAAAATTTGTGCTATACATATCACACAAGAAGATTTTGAAAGAAACTTAAAATTTGAAATTATATTGAAAAAGATTTAGCAATCGTCGTGGACCAAAATAATAGATAACCTAAATTATTAATGGGTTAACCACCTAAGTGAAGGTGGGTTAAGTAAGCCATCAAGTGCATTAATGGAAACGTTGGGATCATGTGATGCTATCTTCTTGCAATGAAATGGGAAAAATTATTGCTTAAAAGCAAAATATTTGCAAAATCATTTGTTAGAAGGAAAGGAATTTGAAGTAAGTGAAGACATGAAAAACTTTTTTTTTAGATGTAGGAAGTATTTCGAATAAGGTTACTTAATGCCGAGATTGCATAAAATTTCAAAAAGACAAAGAGGAAACTAAATAAAATTAGAAACTAAAATTTCTGATATAAAAGTATTTTCCCTTTTTCGTCTGCTTTAATTTATGAAGTAAAGATAAAGCTAATGTACATTATGTATGTATATATTTATGTAATAAATAAAACTTTAAAAAATAACCTTAAAAAAATCTTTTATTTTAAATAATTTAAATATAAAAATTATAAATTGTCCCACTGTTATGTTTACACATAAATATATCAGTTTGAGAGCTAAAAAATTTTAGCCATTAAGAACACAGATTGTGTGACGTCAGAGTTACTACATGCGCAGTAAAATAATTGTATGCCTGCCTGATGTCGTAATCTTTATTTCTATCATTCTTGTATGTACGTATGTGTATGTATTGTACGTCTGTGGAAAAAAATCGATAGCACACTTTTTGTAAAAGAAAATAATAATGATAAAAATCTGATCTTATTTCATTATAAGGACCTTTAATTCTTAATTATTATAAAGAGTAAAGATTTTTGGATCAATGGTCATATTTGTCATAATGGAAGTGTGTTTTTTGTAACGAACCATGTCCGAAATAAAATTTACATATTGGCATCAAATATTTGCGTTAAACATACAATAATTTATCAAGCTTTTAACATTTTTCAAGATATACCGATAAATAAAGAGGGTTCCAATTTTTTAGAACATTTTTAATTCTCGATTTTACACTACCTAAAATAATGATGTTTGAATGAAAATTTGTATTGCTATTTTCTGCATTTTCTTTAGATTTTTATTTTAACATACACTTAACCAAGATATTTTCTTCGCTTATATGTATTTAACAAAAACTTTTTCGTTAAATAGTTTCGGTTACGTGTTAATCGTAGATTGTGAAAAGCAAATTTTGCTAACTTACGGTTAATGTGTCAATTAACATTTAATCATAGATTGTGAAAAGGGCCGTTATATTAGTCACAAACGTACATGCAATTTGCTTCTGATATTGTCTGTTTTTTTCTCTGTAGTTATGGAATAAACCAAAGTAGTTCTTGGTTTCAAAATAGCGTGCTGCCGCCACAAAAATTTTAATTTGCGCCGTAAAAAAGTTCAGCCATCTAAACATTTTTTTTTCTTTAAATTCGAATATACCAATTTAGAATATTATAATGATGCGTTTTTATTTATATATGTACATAATTTCTATTCAATGGTGAAATGATTATATATATATGTATATATGTGTATTGTAAAATATTAACTTAAGGCGGGTAATGATTCCGTCAACAATGCACAGACGCTGCGGGTTTTTCCCGGCATAGATTTCTGACACAGCTGATGTCAGATGGTTTGTCAGAAGAAAATAGAGCACGCTCTAATTGAAATTTTGTCAGATGCTTTGCGTCTGACTTGTACAGATGCAATGTTTTAAAGGTAACACACGACATGTATTTTTTTTTTGCAGTGGGAAATTTGACAAGTCAGATGTAAAAAACATGTCGCGTACATGTAACTTTATCAAGAATGATTGAAATAAAGATTACGACATTAGACAGGCATAGAATTATTTTACTGCGCATGTAGTAACTCTGACGTCACACAACCTGTGTTCTTATTGGCTAAAATTTTTTAGCTCTCAAACTGATATATTTATGTGTAAACATAACAGTAGGACAATTTATAATTTTTCTATTTAAATTATTTAAAATAAAAGATTTTTTAAAGTTATTTTTTCATAGTTTTATTTATTACATAAATATATACATACATACATAATGTACATTAACTTTATCTTTACTACATAAATAAAAGCAGACGAAAAAGGGAAAATTCTTTTATATCAAGAATTTTAGTTTCTAATTTTATTTGGTTTCCTGTTTGGCTTGTTGAAATTTTAAGCAATCTCGGCATTTAGTAACCTCATTCGAAAATACTTCCTACATCTAAAAAAAAGTTTTTTCATATCTAAACTTACTTCAAATTCCTTTCCTTCTAACAAATGATTTTGCAAATATTTTGCTTTTAAGCAACAATTTTTCCCATTAAATTGCAAGAAGATAGCATCACATGATCTCAACGTTTCCATTAATGCACTTGATGGCTAACTTAACCCACCTTCACTTAGGTGGTTAACCCATGAATAATTTAGGTTATCTATTATTTTGGTCCACGACGATTGCTAAATCTTATTCAATATAATTTAGTAGTAAACTGCAAAAATTTAATTTTAGTTAACTTACCCATTTCAAATTTTAAGTTTCTTTCAAAATCTTCTTGTGTGATATGTATAGCACAAATTTTTTCTTTATTCAAAATTACTGATTTCACTCGCTTGCAAAATATTACCCATAGCTGAGTTTGGGCTGAATCTTTTGGAAAATTGTAAAATGATACAGATATAGCCAAAAATTTTAGCATATTTTTAAAAACACGCTAAACTTTATTATTTACACAATTTCACACTTGTTTTTTTTTTTTTTTGCTGTTACTTTATTTGCATTTGCCCACTGCACACTTCATATTTTCACTCTTTTTTTACTATATTCAATTTTTAAAATAAAAAATATTTATTAAAATTATTGGTTTGTTTGACAATTAATATAAAATTTTTTTTAAAACTCTCTGAGTAAATTAATTGTAGGGTAGCCAACTTTCACGCAATACATACATTTTGTCCAAGAAATTATAAATTTCACATATAAAAAAGCCTTGGTAACCTTTGTAAGGGAAATACTACGTCATCACATGCGCAAGCATAGCTGCCAGATAAAATTGGTCGAAAATCGTCAAATGTTGAGGAAAAAATCGTCAATATCGTCAAATTGACTAAGCTAAATCGTCACAAAAATCGTCATTGTAAAAAACCACTAATTTTTTATAAGTTTTGAAAATAAATTGTTATTTTTAGTTTTCGTTGCTAATAAAATTTTAATATATTCGTTAAGAAACTTATTATTGAAGTAACACAACAAAACATTTTTCAAAAGTATTGGCGTTCATAAGAAAACTAAGAAAATAAACTAAAACCAAGGTATATCAAACACCTATTTTTCACGTCGAAAATCCTGTTTAAGAACTTAAGTCAGGTAAACACCAATAAAATCAGACTTTCTGAAAGAAAAGTTTCCCTGCCGGAGATCGAACTAGTACCTAGCTAGTACTAAACTAGTACAAAGATCACCAGTACTAGTTCTCGACTGTATACTTTTCTATATTATCTTAATGCTCAAATTAGCATTGTATGTGCTATTACTAGTACTATTGGTTCTAGTCGTGTACCAGTTTACTTGGACCCAATTGGACATTCTCAATTCATTTTTTTTTTAAATTGAACGCATCTTTTCCTGATTTGAAAAGAGGTAGTGGTGAAGGTTAGTGGACCTCAACATATGAGGCATATAAAAAAAATATTTTTATAAACTTTATACACAGTATAAATTTAAAATTTTGTTCGATTTCAATTTCTCGTGATTTCATTTCCAGAACATGGCCGTAAATAATGTATAAATAAATTATAAATTAATTATTTAAAATCAAATTTAAAAATAAGTATCAAAATATGAATTTTTGGTTTTAAAAAATTTTTTGCACAATCAGTTTACATGTGATGCTCTTGTACTACATCAAGTACTAGTACTAATAAGCACTAGTATTTTTATATAAAATCTTTAACACCGTTACCACTAGTGCCTCTTGTTCTAGTAATTGTACTGGTGGCTTTTTGACAGTTAACGCCTAATCTCCTGAAGGGTTCATAATGTGAACCCAGCCTAAAGAGAGTAGTTGTAAAATGCCTGTAATAAAGATTAGTACTTCTTTATTACAGGCTTTGATCAAATAGAATTCTTACAAATATGCATCGTGCTAAAAAACAATCGTATTTTATATGATGAACAGCTAAGACATGAAAATGACTGCCAATCAAATAATTCAAATAAAATTATGTTAGAAGCCTAAATACAATGTGAAATTATATTAAATATATTTGTAAATTTGAACAAAATTTGTCATATAAAAAAATCGTCAAATTTGGGGTATAAATCGTCCAATCGTCAATAGACTATTTTTATACCTAAAAATCGTCAAAATGACGATAAATCGTCAAATCTGGCAGCTATGTGCGCAAGGCGTAATCTTTATTTCTATCATTCTTGCTAGTTATATACTAAAGATCTGCATTTGTGCGATTAAACGACACATGAATTCACATACCAGACTAGCCAGTAGTGTGTTGTGTGTGATTTTAGAATTATACACACATACCAAGAAATAACATATGTGTGCAAAGCGTTCAATTATTTATGTGAGTGCTGTGAGAGAAATATTTGATACAAGTATAAATAACAAATATGCTGTTTTACACGAGTAAATACACTTGTGTGGCGATGTACATATTGTGTTTTATCAACACAAAATGTGTTTTGTGTTTTTGAAATTTTTTTATCGTATCGAAAATAAAATATTAGTAAAAATATATTGCATTAAAAGTGAAACCAAATTTTTAGAATCAAAAAGTAGTTTTAAATATATTTTTAAACAAATGACATTTTTGTTAATTTTTTTGTTTTAATTTTTTTAAATCAAGAGAACTTATAACTTATTTTTAAACGTTAATAGATTATTTTTATTTTATAACAATCTGTCTTTCTAAGCTTTGATAATTTTTTTAAGTTTTAAGTTGAACAAATTTACATTTTTTTGACATTATTTAATTTTTTATCGATAATTTTAGTAAAATATTTGACGGTTTGCATAATAATAATTTTTTTATTTATAATTTTATTACTGTTATTGTTTTTGCATATAAAAAATATATTTTTTACAACCATTTTATTTTCTTACTTTTTTTGTAACGATAGGGAAAATTATCAAATAGGGAAAAACCAATTTTAACAAAACAAGAAAGACAACCAGAGCTGCCATTATTGGTTATTTCTAACCAAAATTGGTAATTTTTTTTCTCAATGTGGAGATGTGAATATTTTTTTCAATTTGGTTATTTTTTTTTTTTTTCTAAAATATAAAATTCGCATGAATATTTTTTTCTTGATACACTTGCATCGCGTATTTCGATTCGAAGGGAATTATTTACGACTTCGAATAATGTGTAATTTGCACAACGATTTTCTCATTATTTGTTTTGAATGAACGAAAACAAAAAATCCTTTGAAAACAGCTACCATATATGTATATTTGTTAAAATTTTTGTTAAGAAAAAAATAACCAAATGTGATTTTTATATTAGAAGAGTCCATGTACTGAAATAAATATGAAATGAAGTTTTAATCGATGGAGATTTTCAACTATTTTTTAAATGAGCGTAGTTTTTCCTAATTGTAATGGCAATTTTCTCAATGTTTCGACAAATGGCTTGTTACTTAATGTCAACATAAATGTATTAGACCGACAAACTGTCCGTTAACGATTTTGGTTTTCTCAATATACCGACAAAAACATTGTTTTCAGTTGGCAGCACCTCTCAAAATATATATATGTAAAAGTTGGGAGTCAGCTGATTGAATTAATCTGTACGGCAAATAAATAATTGGCAGATGAGTGCCGGTCAGCTTTGCGACATAATAGAAGCAAATGAGGCATTGAGAAAACCAAATTTTTTTAATGTGCAGTTTTTCGTTGGGAAAAAGATAATAGTCTAATGAGAAAACGGCCATAAGAGGAGTAAAGATAAGTGGTATTTAAAGTAGAAATGCATAATATCACGCGGAATCGATTTCAGAAAAGTACACAAAAGTAGTTTAAGTATTTCTAAAAACTTGAATAGAAGTAAAATGTTCTTAGTTTACAATAATTCCAGTAGTAGGTATATCTTAATATATTGAAATACACATATGTAGGAATACTAAAGATTTTTCAAAAATAAATTGATATATAATCTATAATTTTAGAGTTTATGGAATTTACTGTAAGAAAATGGCTCGAAGTTAAAAATTTTAAATTTAATTTTTTGTATATTTATTTAATGTTTTTGGCAGTATTTTTACAAATTTATTGTAAACGATATATTCAAAAAATATGTATACAGAATTTTGTATGGACATTTGACGGGTTTCAACTCTTACAAAATTTAAATATTTCTTATGAAAAAGGTCTTAAATAAATAAAAACTTTTAATTTAAGTTTCTCGTTATTTGTTTAATATTTACAAGAATTGCATTTCTTGTTTTGTTATCTTAATTTGTAATTAATGTTTTCCTATTAATATATTATTGTAAATTATTCGACCATCCATTATATTATTTTTATTTCTATTTATTTTAGCTTATGGTCTATTTTTTTATTTTATAAAAAAGTTAATCTTTGTTTTTCTTTCGAATTTTCGTAACTCCTGAAGACGAAACACAACGGAGTTACGAAAATTCGAAAGAAAAATAAAGATTAACTTTTTTAACTTAAATTTAGATAGAAATTTTCCTATTAATCTTAAAGATTTTTTCAATTAACAAAAGGCATTTCTAATTTGGTTATATTTTTTCACATTAGGTAAATTTTTAAAAAATTTTGGTTGTAAAAATGTTGTTAGTCGTGGCAGCACTGAAGACAACAAACACACGAATGATTAGTGTGATTTTTAACTTAACTCAAGTTTTTTTATTGTAAAGGTAGAGTTAGCCGAACGTCCACGTCCCCTAACAAAACGTCTGGTCCGTTTTGTTATTTGCTTACAATGTAAATGCTTACCGAATTTAAATGTCACGTAACGGAACGTCTCAATCTGTATAAATTAGAATTTCTTACCGTCGTTACGTGACAGTTGTAAAGCAGTGATGGCCTGCTTGTATATTAAATTGAATGCGGGTATTTTCGCTCTTTTTTTTTGGTACTTTTTTCCAGTATATCTATGGACCTTCGACAAAACGACTTACAATACAACATGTTTTCATATATATAAATATACATATGCTTAGATGTACAAAATAAACAAATACATATGCACATACAATAGAAATGAGAAATATATAAAAGGCTTTAAATGGTTACAAAATATTGTTTTGTCTATGCACATTTACAAAATAATATATGTAAATTTGTATGTATATGCTAAAATACATATTTGTTTATTGTAAATCTATAATATAAATATCAGATATTAAATTATTAATGTTTTTTTTATTTACACTAAATACTGTTTTAACACCATTTTAATCACTTGGTACTTTTTCTGCACAACGGTCAACAGTTTAACCTTTTGATTTCCCATCACTGTGTGTGTTGTTTTATGTATACTATTGCTTTTTTGTTTATGTATGTGAAAAACATATGACACGTTTTTAGATGTTCCATAAGTTCACCAACGTGCAAGCTGTCCATTACAGTAAGTTACGGGAACAGCAACGTTCGCCTAACTCAGCCTTAAGGCCCAACTAAAATGTGCTTAACCAAACTTAAGCTAGTGTCAAAATTCAACGAAAAGCATGTCAAATGCTTAAGTAAATTACTGAAGACTTTTAGGTGGCTATATTGTACTTATTGAGCTTAAAGACTTTCTACACTTAGTTGCAAACATTTGTACTTTTGGAAAACTATTTTTGTTTTTATTTCTTTAAAATGTAATATTTTTGACGAAATGTCATTTAATTTGTAAAAGTTATAAATATATTACCATAAACAAGTAAATCTATGTTTATCTTTTATTAATTTTTAAAGTAATACTACATTTACACCTAGACAAAATCTAGTACTTAAGAGATTTTGAGCGAAATCTTGTTCATTTCTACTAGATTTCCCATACAAAACAAAATCTTGCAATACTCAACGATACAACTATGAATTTCATACTAATGTACTAAAAAATACAGCTCTGAACAAGAAAAATCTGACAGTTTGGCAAAAAAAAAAAAAAAAAAGAGCGGGGAAAATAAATTTGCGGTAAATTAATAATTAACAAAAATAAACATTTGTGAAAATGGATAGGCCAATAATAAATAAGCGGTATGAAAATTATATTCATATAAACTGTGTAGCATTAGGAAAATCAGTGCAATTCCAATGAAGATGCGCTTTTAATACTTTTAATATTGTTTTTTAAGTTTTTATTTGTTTTGCAATAAAATTGTTACATTTAACAATTTGCAGTTTTGTCTCTTATTTGTTCACCTTTTGGGTTATAGTCGTAAGTAAACTCCTCGCCATTTGGCTGATTTTTTCCGTATCAAACGTCTTTTCCCAGGTATCATTTATTGCGGGTAGAATATTTGCAGCAGTTTGTGAAACCTTATATTTAACAAATGCTGGTGTTTTTTTCCTTTTCTACTTTTTTTTAATATAATAAAATTAGTTTTTGGCTTTCCATATTTGCTAATAAAAGTTTACAATACAATTTCTTTCATTTTTCAATCAGCTGTTTTTATTATGAAAATGAAATCCGACAATATGTCAAAAAGCACTGGTGTAAACGTCAAAAAATTTCTTTAAGATTTTAACTAAAATCTACTAGATTTTGTGTAGGTGTAAATGTAGTATAAACGAAAACTAAAATAAAAAAGTACTAAAAAAAGCAACTGCGGTTGCATCTTTTAATTGTAAACAATTATATGTATCATTTGCTTAAGGAAGAGCGAAATTGACCGCACTTTTCTTAAGCAAATGACACTTGACGAAACTTAACGAAAAGTGTCTTAAGTACATTATAGTTGTATACATTTGATTGTGTGTATTCGCACATTTGCTTAAGGTTCATTAAGCACATTATAGTTAGGCCTTTAAGATGTATGAATTTGAGTTCATCAAACAATTAACAATAATAGGGACACACGCAGAATTAGTGTTAGTGTATGTGGCTGTGTTGATCAATCATTTAAAATGATTGAGCGTGAATGACTAGCTCTCATTTTTTTACACATTTGATTTGAATATCAAATACACACACAACAATCATTTGGCTAGCAAATACATTTGTGCAGACCTCTATTATATACCATGCTAGTGGTTACGTGTTGGACGTAGGGTTGCCATATAATTTTGCTAAGAAATCGGCATATTTTCAAAAAAAAAAAAAACTGCACTTCAATTAAAAAAAAACGGCAAATTAATAATATCTATTTTAAGAACAATCGATATATATAAAATTGTAACGTTACTGACTTACTCACTCACTCACTGATTCATCATCGCACAGCCTAAACGCCTGAAGGTAAAAACTTGAAATTTGGATCAGGGCTCGGTCTCTCCCCAAATCGATCCACTAAGACGGGATTTTTGGAAATTCGAATGTTTAGGGGGTAAAAACGGGTAAATTCGGTAACCTTATATCTCTAAAACTAAAAGAGATACAAAAAAATTTTAAACTTATCGTTGTTCTTTAGAAAAATAAGCGAACAGGTGTCTGGTACTTTTTTAACGGAGTAAACGGGTAAAACCTGTATTTTGGTACTTTTTTTGTCACTCCATTTTATTATCTTACAGCTAATATCATTATGAATTACCACTGTGGCTGAATTTAAATTGATTTATACATCAATAAACTAAAGCATAATTTATGGGTTAAAAATAATCTTAACACTATTATCTTATACAGTTATCTATAACAATCATAACATTACATATGTACTAGAAAACTCTGTAGTGGGTTTACATTAGAAATATGCGAAACTAATACAATAACATTTTAAACTAACAAAATTGCTAATAAACTAAACTTATTCTTAACTAAAGTTACTTTCGTAATACTGTCCCCCACTTAAGCCTGTTCGTCCCGAATAGGCTCAGAATCACCTCTTCTATACGGGGCTAATCGTTCCAAATGAACAACTTTCATTTTAGCCATTGGACATTTGTGTTTCTGTATTCGATATACAACGTCATTTTATTTCTTTATCACCTTATATGGCCCATCCAAATGTGTCTGTAGTTTGGGAGATAATCCTTTCTTTTGTGGATTTCTCAGCATAACCAACTGGCCCTTCTTGAATCCTTCGGAGTTCACCACCCGATCATATCTGGACAAATTAGTGCTAACACGTTCGTACTTACGAGGTTCGAAAGGACTTCTCCGCTCCAAGATACCTCATTATCTTCCTGTACATTAAGTGCACCAGAGTTGCACTGCTGGAGCGGCGCACAACTTATATTTGTTGTTCCCCTGGCTGCAACATACTTTTTGCAGATTAATATCCAGTCCTTCACGGATTGTTTAAATCCAACCCAGTAGAAACGTTCCTTCAACCTTTCTACGGTTTTCCTTACACTTAGGTGATCTCCACTAGTGCCGTGATGAATTTTCCGCACCCCTTCACATACCTTAGTACGGCACAACCATTAGGCTTTTAACTGCCTTGACATCGGCGCTCTCCCATGTTCGGTATAGGCAACCATTTGCCATTCGAAAACTATTCCACTGTACCCAATATGCTTTCATCAGTGGACCATCCGATGCAATTTCTTCAGAAGTTGGTCTTCTATCTGCCATTTTGTCCCTCATAATCTTAGCCAATACAGGATCACTTCTTTGCGCCGTTATCCAGTCTTTACTGGGCTATACTTGCAATAAGCAACCTTCACTGATGCTTTCCCTTCTATCGGACTCCGTTTTTTAGTTTTTCTTTTGTTTTGATTTTATTCATTTTATTAAATGTTGTCAACTTTTCGTTTTTAGGAAACATAAAAACAAAACAAACAAAAAGCGGTTAATCGCTGAATTTCCACATTACCCTCTGATTCAGCAACACTTTTAATATGACAAGCTTGAAATGTCAATTTTAAGTTGAACAATTTTACATTGTTTTTGACATAACTTCATTTTTTATCGATAACTTTAGTAACATTTTTGACAGTTTGCTATTTATCTTAATACAGCTGAACTCTTTGCACTTGGTAAATTTTTCTGTTACATTATATTTGCACTGTTCACCAAAACTAGAACAATGCATTAAAAATGCAGTGTCATAAGGCCTTTACATAAGCAACCGCTTCTTCACGCCGTTATCCAGTCTTTACTGGGCTCTACCTTTAATGAGCAACCTTCACTGATGCTTTCTTTTCTATCGGACTCCGTATAGTGCCTGTCCTCCAATTTACTTAGCTGTCTTACATAAGCAACCGCTTTTTCACGTTTATCAACTTTTCTGCGAGCTGACGATTTCGGACGAGTACAAGCAAGAGGCTGTACCACACGAGCCTCGGTTTCATATCCAACATCAAGGGGTATTTCAACATCACCCAAACACATGATGTGTTTTCCCATATCCAGACTTATGTTTTGACGAATCATAAAATCTACGCCAATCAGTACTTCGTCTACAATGTCAGCCACAAGAAACTCATGAAAAGTGACTATATCAGCAATTCTTAACACCACACGTGTTTTGCCATAAACAGTCGCAGGCTCACCTGTTGCTGTTCGCAAGCTTACTCCGCTTAGTGGTTCGACAGCTCCGCTCACTAAGTCAGGCCTGATAATTGAAAATCCTGCACCAGTGTCGATAGTCAAAATGCGCTTTTCGCCATCGATGTAACCACATATTGTAACACTTCTATTGCGTTTTTGCACTACCAAATTTATTGTCGAGTCCTCACATGCGAATGGTAGCACTCCCTCCATACTTAACGGCGAATCCTGTGATGACTGATAATTAGCACGCTGGCTGTTTATTGGCGGTGAAACTGATCTTCTTAGCGTTCTTGGTGCTCTACAGTTTCTCTGCATGTGACCAATCTTTCCGCAGTTATAGCATTTTACTTTAGTTTTACTTTGCTTCTCGCTTAAAGCTTCCATAACTGCCTCTTTTAATCCTGCACAATATCTCTTTCACCATTGGTGGTCACATCGAGCCTTCGCACCTTGCCTATTTGTGGTCTTGAAATAATTCTTGCGGTTTCCTGGGCCAGAGCAAATGAAAGTCTCTGCAAAGGTAGACTTTTGTGACGTACATAACGCAATTTTTATATCTGCATCCCGAATACCGTTTACAAATGCCTCGGTTTTGAATTGATCCAAGAATGAATGACTCTCATCAGGATAAGTAAGCTGCACCAACCGCTCAATCTCCAGTGCGAAGTCCTGTAATGTCTCATTAGCCTTTTGCATTCTACCACGTAATTCTATTTTGTAGATTTCCTTTTTGTGGTCGCCACCATATTTACGCTGCAGTGCCATCATCATAATTGTTTTTACAGCTACTTGGAACACTTTGTAGAACTTCCGCTGCCGTTCCTTTTAAGGCTAAAATTAATTCAATTGCCTTTTCTCCTTTGTTCCATGCGTTTTTGTTGGCTACTGTTTCAAATTGGAACTTAAACACATCAAATGGAACACTGCCATCATAACTTGGGGCTTTTATTCTACTAGAGACTTCTGGAATAACCCGCACTGGTCCCTCTTGACATTGAAGACTTTTTACTTTTACTTCAAGATGATGGAACTTTTCATCAATATCCGTAATTTGTGTTGTTACTTCAGTAAGCTTTGGGTTGAATTATATTTCCATTTCATTTACTCTTTCATTTATTTCACTGGAAATCTCCTGAAGTTTCTCATTTGTAATTCTGGAATTCTCTTGAATTCCAGTTGGTAGATCTAACTTGCTCAACTCTTTCTTGAGCTGATCCACTTTAAGTTCTTCAAATTTCATTGCTGTCTATTTTTTTTATTTTTTTTTCCAATTTATTTTATTTTTGCAATTTCACTTCTGACACCAATTGTTACGTTACTGCCTTTTCAATAACGTTTTTGGTTTATTTCCTTTATAATAAACCTCTTGAGTTCTTTTATTGCAACTTTAATAAAATAAATAAAACACTTTACTTTATAGCTGTACTATAAACTATTCACGTCACTTTAATTAGAACTTAGTCAATTTTACCACTTATAATTGCGGTGTTCACACTTAAATAATCGTACTAATACTGATTATCGATGCCCACCTTCGCGAGTATTTATACTCTGTTCGCTGGCATCTAGATGTCTCTAGAGCATTCGACTCGTCGAAATGTCTGTAACATTTTCGACATTTCTGGGCCAATCGAGATTTTATTATCTTACAGCTAATATCATTATGCATTAACACTGTGGCTGAATTTAAATTGATTTATGCATCATTAAACTTAAGCATACTTTATGGGTTAAAAATAATCTTAACACTATTTTCTTATACAGTTATCTATAACAATCATAATTTGTACTAGAAAACTCTGTACAGTGGGTTTACATTAGAAATATGCGAAACTAATACAATAACATTTTAAACTAATAAAATTACAAATAAACTAAACTTATTATTAACTAAAGTTACTTTCGTAACAATATATAAAATGGTGAAATGCGGGAAATTAAATGTCTTTGGTTTACTTTTCGTTCTACAAGTGGTACCTTTTTAATTTGCTATAATAGATACTAGAAACATAAAATTATTATATATTTTTTTTTTAAACTTAGAAACATAAACTTTGGCATTACAATATAACCACGAAAGAAAAGTAACGAGATAGCGGGTTAAATTATTGTTAATTATAAAATAATTTTATATATTCTCATTATCTACTTTATGACTGGTAAATAAACGAAGGCAAATAAATGTTGAACTAGGTACAAATCTCTTAGGTACGAACTAGACCAGCTATCTTTTTGTAGAAATTACGGGCATAAAGGTAAGATTTTATCGGCCGTATAAACTGTTCATTATTAAAATTTTACTTTAACCTACCAGGTAGGATGCACCTTCCTTAAATTTATCGTAAGATATGAAATCGACAGCACCATGGCCCAATTAGTTGGCCTGCGCAAAACTACACGTATTTTGTTTGTGTAAATTATTTTAAAGATGTCAAAAACCAATGTTTTTATTTGTGTACAAAATGGGCAAGATGTCAAAAACAATTTCACGTAAAAAACACAAATCTGCAAAAAATTAGCAGGCGTTTCGAACAGACCTACTAATTGGGCCATGGACAACACGTTTTTAAATACAAAACTTTATTATTTTTAAAAGAAATAAATAAAAAATAATTTGTTATAATTTTTTATTATTTATTTATTACTTAGTAAATTTTAAAATTGAAGAGAAATTTAACTGGAATGTACAACATCCCTAGCCGCAACCTTAAATAATATGACTATAAAAACTCCATTATTCACTATTACATTTATGGTAAAAATCTAACTTAATCCACCATATTTTAACTAAATCACTTAGCAGGGGTTTTCTTAAGGAGTAGGCTAACTGTGTTATTAATTTTTTCATAAGCCATAAACATCAGGGCGGCAGTCAATACAGTTTGCAAAATTTTCGCCTCCATACCACGGAAAAGTCCACGGAAACCTTGATGTCTTACTATATCCAAAATCATTTGTATCATTCCGCCAATTCCTTGTGTGCGAGCAGCTTGTTTTGATGTCGAGGGACCGTTACTTTGCTTTGAATGTCTTTGTTTGGTTTGTACCAACTGTAGAGGATATGTTAAGACGGTAGCAAATGCTTTAGCGGCAGCGCCTATTAAAAAATAGCCAAAACTAGAAATTTCTGCATTTCTATTCATTTTTACCCAATTACGTTTTAAAAACTCGTACATCATAAACTGTAACGAAGGATTAGATACCAAAATTATCGATGGTATTGTACCCGACCATAAACCTTTTATTCCCTCAGTCTTGGCAACATATTGTAGGCCAGAGAATAGGTTTTTATAATATTTATTTACTTCATCTGAATTGTCAGCAACATCACGCATACGGCATCGGGTATTGACCACCCAAAATGGAGTTGTGGTAAACACGTTAATAATTCCCGCTATGGCACCCAACATTAAATCCCTGAAGGCACTCTGTTGATTTTTTCCGCCTCCGTTAGCCATTGCCTTAAGACTATGAAATGCATAGAAGTAGACAAAATTTGAAATGCATAAGCTTTGTAAAACTGGTCCTAGACCACGATATAATGATTGAAAACCTTCACCCAGAACTATTTCCTTAACAACTCTCATGGTATTTCGTGCTTCTCCGGTTTTACCGGGATCTTCCACTGTAAAAAAAATGTGTAAAGGAAATTTTTATTAACATTGAGAAGAAAATTTATTATCAAAAAAGTTGTTTTTGGAATACATAATTTTTTTCATTAAAAGATTATATTTATTTTGCTTAATTCCCTTTTTTTATAATTGATAAAAATATTGAAATTTATTATGTGAAATTTATTTATTACGTTCTGCTAAATAATTTTAGAAAAGCCAAAGCTATCAGCAAACAAAACTACAGATGGAATGAGGATTTCCTACATTCACTCAAAAAGTCTTATTTGCAACGATATCAAAGTTTAAACAAAGTACCACCAATAAAACAGTGAGTTTATCTTTTCTTACATTCCCCACTACAATTAGTTGGAATTCTCCCAACATTAATTGTAGCTGTAAGTGGGTAAAGAAAAAAAAAGATTAAAAACAAAAACAAATTGCTTTTATTGCTTTCGCAAGAAATCAAAATAAAAACAACTTGCCAGTTCAGTTTTTTATGCACGTGCACTTGCAAAAATTTATTATCAAAAAAGTTGTTTTTGGGAATACATAATTTTTTCAGTATTTTTATCAATTATAAAAAGGGAATTAAGCACAATAAATAAAATCTTTTATTGAGAAGAAAATTGAAAAAAATATTAAACTTTAAAATTTTTATAATGTTAAAAATTTGCTTAAAAAAAACTTTCAAACCTATGAGACAAAACATGTTTATGTTAGCATAACAACATTAATTTATTTTCTGTTCTAATTGAAGAGCTTAAGGCCGTATCAGATACAACTTCGTCGCGTTGCTTGACATTTCTAACTTTGACAGAAAAGGGCAAAGCTAAAAGTAAAAACTTTGAAAACACTCACGCATTGTTTGGTTAAATATAAAAGCGGTTGGTAAATTTTACATTTAGGCCCTAATCATGTACAACGCAGCGCAACGCCACAGAACTAACGCAACGCAAAAGAATAACATTGAAAGCACAAACAATGTCATAAATATTTTGTAATTTTGTTGTTGCTTTCTACAGAAATTCACATTGCGTCTTAAAATTTCAAACGCTCCATTGCTTGTGTCGTTGAAAATTTTAAAACGGTACATGAATTTCTGTTGAAAGCAACAACAAAATTATAAAATATTTATGACATTGTTTGTGCTTTCAATGTTATTGTTTGGCGTTGCGCTGCGTTGTACATGATTAGGGCCTTAATTATTTGTAACCATTGTGATTTTAAATTGTTGTTGGTTGTTATCAAAGTTATTTTCGGGAATACAAAATTTATTATTAAAAAGATTTATCTATAACGTGCTAAATTCCCAATTTTTATTTTTGATAAAAACACTGAAATTTATTGTTGAGGGAAAGATAGTTTTTATGAGCATTTCGCTGGTTGCTTACGCCAGCTCGTCAGGAAACTTTTTCTAAAGACTTTAGGAAAAGCTAAAAATATTATACAAGTAAGACCATAAAGTGAATAAGAATTTTAAACACTCAGGTCATACTTGTAACAATATCAAAGCTTCAACAAAGCCACAACAATAAGCAGCGAGTTTATCTTTTCTTACATTTCCTTTGTTTGTTTTTTTATGTTTTTGTTTTCCTTTTTGTCTTCTTTCATTTCTTTGTACAAATTGAAGGGCAAATGTAAACATATAGAGCTTGTGCCATTGCTATTTTTATAACAATTGTGATTTTTAATTAAACTGTTGGTTTTTAATTGAAGTTTTGGATATTTTAAATAGGCTTAAGTTCATCAAATTTAATTTTAATTAAATTATTTTAATTGGAGGAAGCTCTGGCACAAGCTCTATATGTTAACATTTATCCTTCAAGTTGTACAAAGAAATGTCAACTATCGGCTTTTCAAATAGGTACTTGACAACTTTGAATTTAATTTGTGAACGCACTTTTTCACTGATCATCTAACTGTTACTAGGGTGTTCAGCCGATGAATTATTGTTCGATTAATCGAACAATTTAGACGATTAATTGTTCGATTAATTTAAAATTGCTAATTTCGATTAAACGAAGAATTTATTATGCCGATTAAACAAATAACAATACATATATGGTTTTTCTGTCAAATGTATAATTTTTTAAAGTTTTAAGGCAAATAAACAAACCAAATGTATGTGTCCGTTGGAAATAAAAAAAAACAGTTATGTTTAGTGAGTCATTCACATCCATTTGCGTACTGCTTACTGAAAAAATTTTCAGTAACCAGTTAATGTTTACTGAAATAATGCAGTGATCCGTTAATTTTTACTTATTATTGAAACAACTGCAAAAAATATTTTTAACCCTAGAGCCACACGTTCAATAAATCACTATCAAGTTGTTCACAAAAACTGCTTGCCAAAACTTGTTTGAATTGACAGCTGTGTCACAGGCTGCACTCAATTTGATAATCAATTGTATTTTAAAAATGCCCCCGACGAAGAAACAACTCAAAATAGTAGCATAACTCAAAGTATTTTGTAAAAAAGCACAAGAATTTTTTAGAACACAATTTTTTTTAATAAAGCACATTTATTTTTTAAGAAATATATTTTTTATAAATAAAGTCCCAGTTAATTTGTGGCAAGTGGTTAAATTGAAGTAAAATTGGCAAACAAATGGAAAGGTAAAATTGAGAGAAATCTCGTGGTCAATTTAAAAAGTGTGAGAGCGTTAGTAAAAAAGTGAGAGAGTATAGCAAACTAAAAGGAAAGACAAGAACTTGATCGTGTGGTTTCCGAGTAAAGCAAGACATTTAAACAACGGGCCTGTTCGGAAATGCATCACTGGGCTGCATATGATGCGCATCTATGATAAGTTTCAGATGCTCATGCAAATCAGCTTGGCATCAGCTGGTTTGCCGCCCGTATTGGTTATATTATTGAACACGATCAACAATTTCTGTGATGCGTGTTTTAGATTTCTTTGCGCATCATCTGCATTTTTTATGTTTTTTCGAACAGCTGACATTTGCAGTGATGCTTAACCGAACGCGCTGCGCATCAATGCAGCGCAGTGATGCATTTCCAAACAGGCCCAACATTTTATTTTTAAAAGATCTGTTTAATTGCTTGAACATTTAAAATTATATGATCTCAACACATGTTTTATTATTTTTATCGTTGTAAAGGTTTTATCAATTAGTATGAATTGTTACGTTTTTTTCTTTCTTTGTTAATAAAATATTAAAATACTTGTAATTAATAATGTTTATATACTCAAGTACCAATTTTTTCTAAAATTATCGAAAAAATCTTTTAATTTATAAAATTTATGGATTTTGAATTATTCGATTAATCGAATAATTTTAAAATTATATTCGTTTAATCGAATAAGATAAAATTAAAAATATCTATTAATCGTTTAATCGAACAAAAAAAAAGCCGATTAATTGAACACCCTAACTGTTACTTTCCCTTTTTTTAAAACGTCTTTGTATACCCACACTTTCATGCGTAATTTAAAAAATCTGACTTTCATATATAACTTCTTCGAAATGCAACATTTTTGTTTTAAGCTGTCAAAATTGGTGTGGCTTATGGTGTGTATTAGAAACAAAAAAAAAAATTAAAAAATACATATTTAAACAAAAACTTATAAAAAGTCAGTTATCGTCTAAATCGGAAACTAATTGGAAAATATTTAATATGTTTTGATGAGTGGTCATAATCAATAGGAAAAACACATAAGCCCAGTTTTTTCATTCGTATGGCTTAGCCCTTCAAAACTTATATAAACTGCATTTTAAACTTACATTGTAGTCTAGAACGCACGGTATCCAAAGGATAAAATGTTGACATAGCTATACAGCCTCCCTAAAAAAAATCGAAATGAATTAAAGTTAATAAAATTTTTTTTTTATTTTTCATATTTCCATGTTCTAAAAAACAAATTCGAGTGAAATTAAAGTCGAAAAAAATTAATAAATGATCTATGTACTTTAAAATTAAACATGTATGTAAAAGGTTTCCATTGTTATTACATTATAGTTTATTGATCCAGATAATACATAAAAAGATATTGTTAAATTATGTTGAAACCATTGTGATTTATAATTCCTATACTCGGTGTGTTGGAAAACATGTGCATCTAAAAATGTTTTAAATATAAATTTTTAATACAATCTTTTTAGCTGCAACGCACTTAGCTCAGGAGGCTCCGCGAAATAAATCCCAAGTGCAATAAGTCATAATGCAATAACTCCCAATGAAATAAATCCTAAAATAAATAAAATAAGTCCCAAACTGGAAAATAAATAAATCCAACAAAAAAAAAAAAAAATTAAATAATTCCCAAATCAAAAATTAAACAAGTCCCAACTTTTGGACTTTATTCCATAATGAAATAACTCTCAAAGAAATCAATAAAACTTTCCAGTAAAAAATAATGGAATAAGGAAAAAAAAATTAAAGAATTCCCAGACAAAATGGATATTATATCCAAAAGTGTTGAAAAAATTCAGAAAAATTATGAAAATTGTATTTTCAAATTTTTATTTAATAACTCTTACAAAGTATAATGTTCTTGTCGACATTGTGGGCCTGGCAGTTAATTAAAAATAACGAATGTATTGTAAGTGTGTGAGGATTGGACATATATCAGAAATAGGAATGAAGCGTTTTATACAGGGTTCAGAAATATTCATACATGAATTCTAAAATTCCAACATTCATGATAAATTGTCATGAATAACGAAAATTTTTTGTTTTATTCTCACACTGTAAAATGAATAGCTAAGAATTTTTTTATTTTTAAGCACATGAATACTTTTGTTTTTTATTTTCCAGTTTGTACATATGCACGTTTGTGAATAAATAAAAGTACAAAATTGTCAATACTAAAATATGAGAGGCTAATCGTTGCTCTCATTAATGTTTTAAAAAAAAAAGAGTTCCAAATATTTACTTGCTATTCACATCATAATCTATTTTGTGTTTTGCTTTATTCGTGTTTAAAAACACAAAATATCTCTTACTTTATTTGTTCTTGTTTAATAGTACTTGTAGCCTTGATTTGTACATGATAAAAATGTTTTTTTAAGCGTCGTTTATTCGTGGTTTTTTCATACATTAAGAAAATAAAAACACTTGCAACTTCATTTTGAACAATTGTAAATATAACAACAGTACAAATTTTCAATAAATTATGTACTTATTTTCAAAGTGTTGTGTTGTTTTTTTTAAAGCTTTAATAAAAAAAATATAAAATAAATCACACCTATTTTTTTTTTGTTTTTTTTTATGAGCAGTATTTTCACTTAAAAATTTTTTTCTCTAAATTTGCACTTCAAAAAAGACAAGAAAAACTAATCGTGACACTAATTGTTGAAAATTTGTTTTTTTCAACGTTCATAAATATTTATGTAGGTATGAATAGTAAAATTCAAACTTTTATAATAAATAATTTGTCTATTCTCATGTTTTTTGTAGAAACAACACAGATTACGCATTGCGCATGTTTTTTTTATTATTTACAAAATTTAACTGTTTAATATTAAGTCACATCAGCACATTATACACATGTTTGTTAACTTCTGTTTCTACATTTCATTTTTAAAAGCTGAATTAGCTGTTTTGGTGTCTTTGTATCATGGAAACAAAAAACAATACAAATATAAGAAAAAATAAAGCAAGAGATTTTTTGTGTTTTTAAACACGAATAAAGCAAAACACAACAGAGACTATGATGTGAATAGCAAGTGAATATTTGGAAGTATGTAAATGAATGCAAGATGAACAAAAGAAATTAAAAAAAAAAAACAATTCTCTCATGTACAAATGTAAGAAAAAAATCTCTATTATTATTTCATGTGTTTTGTAGAAACGAAAAATAATGAAAATACTTTTATACAAGAACGAATAAAGCAAATTTTTTTTTGTGTTTTTAAACACGAATAAAACAAGCACACAACAGTGTATAAAATTTTTTATTCCTACCCATGAGTGAACAGTGAGTGAATATTTGGAACTCTGGTTTTATACCATGATCGGCAATGACAAAAAAACAATAGGCATTTATTTATTTTTTCCTGTTCGTTACGTATTCAAAAGTGATGTATTTTTTACCCTGAAATATGAAAATCAAACAAAGATATTCATTACGAAGAGCAATTGGGTATACGATATTTTTTGTCACTCCGTATTTAGCCTACCAAAATAAGCTTCGTTAACATCGTTAACTGTATCGATAGATTTGTACAACACTAAAGGTACGTTCAGACTAATGAAATATTTGACGAAAATATTTGTTCTGATATTTGCTTCAAACTGTGTAAAACAAAAAAATATTTTGTTTAATGTTCAAACTAAGCTCAAATATTTGACAATTTTTGTTTGTTTAAACAGTTGGCAAATAGTTTCAAATAAAATAAATTAAATCATGTTTGCCATGCGTTCAGACTTGAACAAATATTTGCATCAAATAATTATTTAATGAAAATGTTCAAAAATAAAAATATATTCACAAATAGTAAAAATGAGCGCAAAAGCTTTTTTTTTGTTTTATTCTGTGGAGCAGCATCTCTTATAGTGTTAGAACAGGAAAATGTAAAAGAAAAAAAACTGGAAGACAATGGGTAATTGGACCATGGCTAAAATTTGCAAACTTGGAAACAAACCCTTAAATATATTTGAAGTCGCTAAATCGGTTAAAAAACAAAATGTCGGGAAAAAAAATTTTGCAAAAATAGCGAAAGTTCGCGAAAAATTTAGATATTTCAAACAAGATATTTCAAAAATTTATTAAAAGTCCCTAAAAGTATAAGTAATGGCAAAAATTCGGTAAAAATTGCTAAATTAGCGGAAATTGCCAAAAATTTGCTAATAGCGGGATGATACCAAAGTTTTATTCCTACCCATGAGTGAACAGTGAGTGAATATTTGGAACTCTGGTTTTATACCATGATCGGCAATGACAAAAAAACAATAGGCATTTATTTATTTTTTCCTGTTCGTTACGTATTCAAAAGTGATGTATTTTTTATCCTGAAATATGAAAATCAAACAAAGATATTCATTACGAAGAGCAATTGGGTATACGATATTTTTTGTCACTCCGTATTTAGCCTACCAAAATAAGCTTCGTTAACATCGTTAACTGTATCGATAGATTTGTACAACACTAAAGGTACGTTCAGACTAATGAAATATTTGACGAAAATATTTGTTCTGATATTTGCTTCAAACTGTGTAAAACAAAAAAATATTTTGTTTAATGTTCAAACTAAGCTCAAATATTTGACAATTTTTGTTTGTTTAAACAGTTGGCAAATAGTTTCAAATAAAATAAATTAAATCATGTTTGCCATGCGTTCAGACTTGAACAAATATTTGCATCAAATAATTATTTAATGAAAATGTTCAAAAATAAAAATATATTCACAAATAGTAAAAATGAGCGCAAAAGCTTTTTTTTTTTGTTTTATTCTGTGGAGCAGCATCTCTTATAGTGTTAGAACAGGAAAATGTAAAAGAAAAAAAACTGGAAGACAATGGGTAATTGGACCATGGCTAAAATTTGCAAACTTGGAAACAAACCCTTAAATATATTTGAAGTCGCTAAATCGGTTAAAAAACAAAATGTCGGGAAAAAAAATTTTGCAAAAATAGCGAAAGTTCGCGAAAAATTTAGATATTTCAAACAAGATATTTCAAAAATTTATTAAAAGTCCCTAAAAGTATAAGTAATGGCAAAAATTCGGTAAAAATTGCTAAATTAGCGGAAATTGCCAAAAATTTGCTAATAGCGGGATGATACCAAAGTTTAGTACTCATAATTATTAAAAATAGTTAAAGGTGCAAAGAATCAGAGAAAGAAATCGCTTCTTTTTCGAACATGGCTAAAATTCGCAAAAAATTGCAAATTTGGAAACAAAACCTAAAATATATTTGAAATTGCTAAATCTGTTAATAAACAAAATGTAGGGGAAAAACAAAAAAAAAATGTTGCAAAAATAGCGTAAATTCGCGAACCATTTAAATATTTCAAACAAGCCATAAAATTTAGTAAAAGTGCCTAAAACTATAAGGAATGGCAAAAATTCTATAAAAATTGCTAAATTAGCGGTAATTCGCAAAAATTTGCTAATAGCGGCACGATAGCAAAGTCTAAAAAATCTTTAAAATTGTAAAGAATCCGAAAACTTACAGGAAAAATTACTTCTATCCGGAACATGGCTAAAATTATTTGTCGTTGTTTGCTCTTACAATTTTTTGTAATATCAAATAAATGTTTGCTCAAAAATTACTAAAATATTTGATTTTTTGTGTTCACACTATGTTCACATTGGACAATCACAGCTCAAAATCAGGTGTTATTTTATTTGATACTCAAAAATATTTTGTGTTCAGACTACGTTAATGAAATATTTGATGTTTGGTTTCAAATATTTCATCAGTCTGAACGTACCTTAAGTCGCCTGGCAACAGTGTTGTCATATTTTTTTTCAAACATCGTTTAATTTCTGAAAAAATATCTTTTTTCGATCAAAAAACCATTTTTTACAAATTGTTTTGATTCTATTTATTAAAAAAATAATATATATATATATATGTATATATATGGGTACAATAGACCTGGTTTGGTCGCGGTACCGTCTCCGTTGGGAGAAATCTCCCCGCTCTCTCTCTCGAAAATCTTCTATGTATATATAAATACATATATATGAACTTATAAATACGTATGGCTCAAAATCACTAATGTTGTAAATTTCAAGATTGATTTTATCCCAGAAAGACTTTTAAGCTATAATGATGGCTCTTAGTTTATACTATTGCAAAATGTGTATATTAACAAACTTTGACAGGTCAGCGCACACAATTCTTCACTTTTTTCATACTATTGCTTTTTAGTGAATATCTTTCAGAAACCCATCAATTCGGAAACGATTTTCTAAGTTTGATAAAATTAACAAAAACAAAACAAAGTACATAACTCAAGCATCGTTTAATAACATGGGCTTATTATAAATCTATTTTATATAAACATACTCGTAAGTAAAAACAATACATACAAAATCTACAAGCAAAATACGCCAAAAAATTCAAGAAGTTGCTACAAGTATTTTCTTGCATAAGATTTAAGAAATTTAAAATATTCAAAACTCTTATAATGGAATTAACGTTACATTAACAGAATGAAAGTTCTGTAATATAACAAACTTTGTCTTTTCTATAAAAAGCTCAATTTATGTGAATTTATTGAAAACTATTAATGTTCCCAAAAATTATCAATTCCCGAAATGACTTTCTCTGATTTTAAAATTTACTTGTTTAATTAATTATAGTGTTTGATGTACACATAAAACAGGCTAGTTGTAATAGTTTATAACTTTTCTTTTTTTCAATAAAGTCAAAATTTAATACATTAAATTGCTAGCAAAACCAATTCTGCACATTGGTGATTTTGAGCCATATAAACTATATAAATAAAAAGTTAATTCATCCATTTGTTTTATATCACGTATTTAATTTTTATATTTTGAAATGATCTAAGCTGAGTTAAGATTATTTTTTTACAAATTACAACTAAATTTATGTAAACTACTTACATTTCAGAAAAACTTTTTCTTTTTAGAAAAAAAACGTAAAAAGTTTTTTAAGTCTCAAAAAACTTGCAAAAAAAGTTAAATCTTACGATAAGACAACACTGCCTGACAACGTCTGCTGTATCTTGAAGTTTATACCGTCGACTTCCAGATTTTTCGCTGCCAAAATAGCTCTTTAAGAAGGTATAGGAGGGGGGTGCTTTTGCCCTTTTTGCTTTATTTTACGGTCTAAATGTTAAAATTGATAGCCTTTAGAGTCTTCAAGACTTGAAAATATCATCAGACAATGTCATAAATATTTTGTAATTTTGTTGTTGCTTTCTACAGAAATTCATGTACCGTTTTAAAATTTTCAACGCCACAAGCAATGGAGCGTTTGAAATTTTAAAACGCAATGTGAATTTCTGTAGGAAGCAACAACAAAATTACAAAATATTTATGACATTGTTTGTGCTTTCAATGTTATTCTTTGGCGTTGCGTTGCGTTTTACATGATTAGGGCCTTAATGACGTTGTATATCGAATACAGAAATACAAAAGTCCAAGAGCCAAAATGAAAGTTGTTCATTTGGAACGATTAGCCCATTATGGAAGAGGTGATTCTGAGACTATTCGGGACGAACAGGCTTAAGTGGGGGACAGTGTTACGAAAGTAACTTTGGTTGAGAATTATTTTAATTTTTTAGTTATCTTGTATTTATTAGTAATTTTGTATTTGTTAGCAATCACAATTAGTTTAAATTGCTATTGTATTAGTTATGCATATTTATAATGTATAAATCATTGTACAGAATTTTCTAGTACAAATGTAATGTTATAATTGTTATACATAATTGTATAACATAATAGTGTTAAGATTATTGTTAACACATAAAGAATGCTTTAGTTTATTGATATATAATAGCTCAATTTAAATTCAGCCATAGTGTTTATGAACAATGATATTAGCTGAGTAAGTTTAGATAATTATACGCTAGAGAACCTGAAACAATTCGAATAATCTGGAGCTATCTAGACGTTTAACATTTTAACATTTAAGTGTATAGATCGCAATTATAAGTTGTATAAGTGACTAAGTTCTAAATAAAGTTGTGTGAATAACTTATAGTACCAGCTATAAGTAAAGTGTTTTATTTATATTATTAAAGTTGCAATAAAAGAACTCAAGAGGTTTATTATAAAGGAAATAAACGAGAAACGTTATTGAAAAGGCAGTAGCGTAACAATATTTTTGCAATTTTAAGTGGGCGAGGCACCTCCCATATAAAGATATTACAGATTTATGTATATCTGTACAACGAAAAGAGTTTAAGTTTCCAAATTTAGTACGAATATTTTGGTTATCAATACACAAAATCTCGGCGGGATTGGAAAAGTGGGCGTAGCTGCTCTCATACAAAGACATCGGTAATATCCGTAACCGCTAAACCGATCTTTATGAAACTTTTACAGTATATTATTTATGGTCTTTTATATGGCCATAATATATAAAAACGTTTGTTCCGGGTACATGTTACTAAAACTCTAGAACCGCTGGACCGATTGACACCAAACTTGGACAAAAAAAAAAAATTGGGTTTATCTTTAACCAGGTTTCTCTCACAATTCCGAAAGGTGGCACTGTTGTCGTGTTATTTAAGTTGTATTTGTATGGTACGATTTGACTGAAATTCACAAAATATATTTATTAAACAAAAAAAAGTTTCCTGATAAAAGTTTGACCCAAATAGATAGCGCTAGATTCAAGTTATAAACAAAACTCTCTAGTATTTAAATTTGATTTGCAAAATCTCAGGCAGAACCGGGACCAAACATCTAGCAAACATATATAGATAAAGATAATAACGTTAGGTTAGGTAAGTTAGGTTAAGAAGGGTTATGCGCCCAAGAGCGCAACTCCACTCGGAGACCAATGAGGTCCATTGTGAATCCCTTCAGTAGAGGAGAAAAGAGGAAAAAGAGAAGTAAAGAAGAATAGTAGAAAATAGACCTAAGGTTCGGTATATTTGTAGAAGCGCAGGACAAATTCCCCCCTACGGCCCTAAAACAGAAACAGCCGTCCTACTTCCCTGACGAACCCCAGCAGATCGGTTGGATTACATCCAGCGATACACCCCAGTTCGTCGTGAAACCTAGCCCCTAGCCATTTCTCCCTGGGGCCTGCAGAAGTCCGGTCTCGCAATGTCCCATTTACCCATAAAAGCCCTAACAGAACAATGCCCCGTCAGGAACCCTATCAGAGTCCTGAGACTACTTATATCCAGTCCTAATAGAACCCTGGTTGCGCCTGCGTCCAATCCGGGCCATAAGGCCCTTGAGACCCTGCAATCCGTTCTATCCCTCCAGGACCGGTTAACGGCATCACGAAATCTTTCCCGTAACACCCCATAGTAGTGACATAAGGGGGGTTTTACCCCTCTGTCCCTTACCTCTAAGTCCAGATTCGAACCCCCTCTCGCGAGTTCGTCCGCCATCTCGTTGCCATCCACCTTGCAGTATCCTGGTACCAACACGTACCAGGCAAGATACTAACAACAAGATAATAACGTACTTACGTACATATTTGTATTTGGATTACATTCTTAAAATGTATTTTTAATTTTGTATTTTAAATAGATACTTTTCTAGTAAAAATAAAAAATTTTCCAGTAAAAATACATATTATATGAACATGTATTATTTATTTGTAAAAAATATAATAAAGGTATTCACGTCAATTTTTTTTACCCTTGCAACTGTGCAAAATACAATAGTTGCACTTATTTGACGTGAGTAACCCATTGCGTTTGCACCTTCAATTGTCAGATTTTCCGAAACAATTTTTAGCAATGCACCTTCCATATGACAACATTTTTTTATTAAATTTGAACAGTAATTTCTTGAAAAATTCACAAAATGATTAATTTTATTAATTTACAAGTCGCATTTATAACTTATCTACCTCGAAATTTTTTTCAGATATGTATTCCGGTATTTTTAATTTTTCTGCTTCTTCACGGTTTTTATTTTTACAAAGTTCATCTTTAAACACTACAATTAATAATATTTTCAATTTCAAAGAAAAAAAATGTAAGTCAAAATGGAATTCCTGCGTTGCTGTTTAGTGTAGAGTTGATTTTATTTTTTTTAACTTGGGAATGACATAAAAAGTTGCAACATTTTTATGCTTTTACTCTGATAATCTTGCACTTACATAGACCCTAACAATTTTGCATCGTTTGGACGAAATAATTGTCTATGTAGTTATTGTTATGTTTTTGCAACTTTTGTCATGAATAACTTTAACAAAAACAAACTTTAGGCCCCTATTACGGTTCACAACTCAACTCAGTTGAGTTGTAATTGTAAACAACTGGTTGCGATGAGTTGTAATTTTTTGATGTTTTTGTTCACCAAAAGATTTTGTTTGTTGTGCTTAATTCCCTTTTTAAATCTATATATATAAAATTGTAACGTTACTGACTGACTGACTGACTGACTGACTGATTCATCATCGCACAGCCTAAACGCCTGAAGCTAAAAACTTGAAATTTGGACCAGGGGTTGGTCTCTCCCCAAATCGATCCACTAAGACGGGATTTTTGGAAATTCGAATGTTTAGGGGGTAAAAAAGGGCAAAAACGGGTAAATTCGATAACCTTATATCTCTAAAACTAAAAGAGATACAAAAAAAATGTACTACTTATCGTTGTTATTTAGAAAAATAAGCGGACAGGTGTCTGGTACTTTTTGGAAATTCAGCCCTTTAACGGAGTAAACGGGTAAAACCTGTATTTTGGTACTTTTTTGTCACCCCATCTATCTTTTATTCAGTCGGTCGTGCTCGATGAGAAAAGACGTGTTTCTTTTAACTTCGCATACGGTTTTTTTTAACATAAATTAGTTAATAATATCAGTTTAACAAGCGAATTTGGACGCTCAATATAAAAGTAAACAATAGAATAACTATAAAAAAATATATGTAAAAAAATTAAGAAAAAAATAAAAAAATACAAGTAAAAAAAATATACCTACATATGTATGTATGTACGCACATACATACTTGCAAATAATCTGTGCAAAAAAAATATTTATTCTTTTTTTCTTTTATTATCTCGGTGTAACAACATTATACATAATAAAAAGAGCACAGTCAACAAAAAATAAAAAAAAAAAAAAAATAAAAAAACGGTGAAAAAAACAAAAACAACTCTATATGAGTAATAACAATGAAACAACAACAAAAGTAAATGATATTCATGCTAGTGAAAGCAATGTGGAAATAAACACAACAACAGAAAACAATACAAGCGTTACCACTGGTACCATAATCCCAAACATAGACGCAATGATAAACAAACAAGAAAAAAATTGTCAAAACCCACAAGTGCAAGTTGGTATGGATAGGTATATAACAGTGCTTAAACGTGGTCGCAGCCCTGCCTCTTCAGCTGTTGCCTCTGCCTCGAAAGTTCCATCTTTTGATAGAATAAACTCGCAAAATCGTTTTGCAATTCTGGAGGATGAATCTTCTGAAACACCCAACGTCATAAAATCGTCGAAGCCACCCCCGATATATCTTAGAGAGCAAAACTCAAGTGAGCTAATAAAAAGTTTAATATCGGTGATAGGTGAAAATTCGTTTTACGTAGCTGCAATCAAGCGTGGTAATATTAACGAAACAAAAATACAGATTAATAATGAGAATGATTTTCGTAAATTAGTTAATAAGTTTGAAGCACTTAAAAAAAGCTTCTATACTTACCAGCTGAAAAGCAGCAAAGGTCTACAGGTTGTGATAAAGGGCATTGACTCATGCGTGGACCCAGACGAAATAAAAACATTTTTAGAAGAAAAGGGTTTCAAAATTAAAAATGTTACAAATATTAAAAATAGGGAAAAAAATCCCCAACCACTATTTCGAGTGGAGTTAGAGCCCGGCGACGTTAAGCTAAAAAAAAATGAAACGCATCCCATTTACAGTTTAAAATACATCCTGTACAGGAAAATAACGATAGAAGAGCCGCACAAAAGAAATGGGCCCGTTCAGTGTTTAAACTGCCAAGAATTTGGTCATACTAGGGCATACTGCTATTTACCCCCTGTTTGTGTCGTATGTGGAGAACTACATGGTACCGTCCAGTGTGATAAGTCAAAAAATGACCCTAATGTAAAAAAATGTAGCAACTGTGGTGGTAATCACACTGCCAACTATAGAGGATGTCCGGTATATTCGATTGTCAAGCGTTCTGTTGGACAGAAACTTAATCTCCCTCAAACGCAGGCAACTTATCAAGAAAACACTAACGGCGTTCAAATACCGCAGCCAAATAATAACAGAACCTCGTACGCTAATGTCTTAAAATCTAATCATATGCCATTGCAAGGTGATTTACCAAATAATGACGAAATTCCCATTTCTAATTTAACTCGGCTAGAAAAAACCATGGAAACATTAGTGCAAACCGTTAACAATTTTACCAACACAATGGGTAACATGATGCAAGAAATGTTAAGAATGCAATCGATGTTATTGCAAGCTGTACTAAATAAGCCATGAACTGTCTAAAAATTTGCTTTTGGAAATCAAATGGCATCCGCCAACATAAAAATGAACTAGAATACTTCCTTAAAAATAAACAAATCGATGTTATGATGGTTTCTGAAACTCATCTGACCTCAAGAAACACGTTTAAAGTCAATGGTTATATATTATATGATACCAAGGACCCTCGAGGTAGAGCTTGTGGAGGTTCTGCTATTTTGATAAAAACCCGAGTAAAACACTACTTAATGTGTGATCATCGTGAAGATTATCTCCAAGCAACGACCATTTGCGTTGAGGAATTATCTCGAAACCTAGTAATTTCATCTTTATACTCCCCACCTAGATTTTCAATATCAGAAAGCCAATATAATAAATATTTCAAATCATTAGGACCCTGCTTCCTGGCTGCTGGCGATTATAACGCTAAACCTACTTTCTGGGGGTCACGACTTATTACGCCTAAGGGTCGTGTTTTGTTTAACACAATTCGTAAAATGGATCTAAATGTGGTCGCGAGCGGTGAACCAACATATTGGCCTACTGATCAGCAAAAAGTTCCAGATGTCATAGATTTTGGAGTGGTTAAAAACATCCCCGCAGAAACGATTTATGTTGAGGCTTCCTTAGAATTATCTTCCGACCACACACCTACAATTGTTACTATAATGGTTCCAAATAGAATCGTATCGCCGTCTGGGTACTTATCGAAATCACCCTCACAAATAAATTGGTTAAAATATAAAAAATATCTTAGTGCCCATTGCACACCGGAGAGCGTGGATCTCGCTATTGTTAATTTTGACAGTTATCTCAAACTAGCTGTTCAACATTCCAGCACAACCCTCAAAAAAACCAAAAACAATATCATATATTCTGTAGATGTCGAGCGTCTATTGACCGAAAAAAGGAGAGTTCGAAGAGAGTGGCAATTGCACAGATCCCCCCAACTTAAGACTTTATTAAAAGAGTGCACAAAAAGGCTAAGAAAGTTACTGCAGTCCCAAAAAACTGCATCCTTTGAAAAATATCTTAAGGAACTTGATGCAACTCCACAATCAGACTACTCATTATGGCGTGCAGCTAGAAATCTTAAAAGACCAGTTATCACTAAGCCACCATTAAGAAACTTAAACGGAAGTTGGGCAAGAAATGATATAGAAAAAGGAAATCTTTTTGTTAATCATTTGAAAACCGTATTTACCGCTCACACATCTCTCGATATGGCGGTCGAGTTACCACCTGTTGCTGTTAGAGCAGCTGTTCCACTAAGATTTGAGATAAGAGAAATCGAAAAGGCTATTCATGATTTAAACCCGAAGAAAGCCCCTGGTTTTGATAAGATCAGTAACAAAATGCTTTTGGAGCTACCCAGCATAGCAAAGAAAATGATTCTCTTTATTTTTAATGCTATTTTACGCCTTGAATACTACCCTCAGGAATGGAAAGTATCATTAGTTACCATGATACCTAAATCAGGAAAGGATCCTACAAAAGTTGAGTCATATAGACCTATAAGCTTATTGTCTAATATATCAAAGCTGTTTGAGAAGCTGTTAGTGTCAAAATTAACCCCAATTTTAAATGTAAATAGATGTATTCCAAACCATCAATTCGGCTTTAGAAGAGAACATAGCACAATTGAACAAACCCATCGTATAGTAAACGCCATAAGAAAAACCTTTGAAGAAAAAAAATATTGTTCCGCCCTCTTCATCGATGTTTCTCAAGCTTTTGATAAAGTGTGGCATGAAGGCTTATTACATAAATTGAAGCTAAATTTACCAGTAAACACACACAAGCTGTTAGAAAGCTACTTAGTCGGTCGAAAGTTTATTATTAAAGAAGGTGCTTTTATAAGTTCTCCTCAGCCAATTGACGCTGGAGTCCCTCAGGGAAGCATCATGGGCCCACTGTTATACCTAATATATACCTCAGACATGCCAACAAACAACCACACCCTAACTTCAACATTTGCTGATGATACAGCTTTTTTAAGCGTGCACGAAAACTGTCATGAAGCTTCTCGCTACTTGCAGGATCATATATTTGAACTGGAAAAGTGGTTAAAACAATGGAGGATAAAGGTTAATGAGCAAAAATGCGTACATATAACATTCACCTTGCGTCGGGAGTCATGTTCCCCTATTAAAATCAATAATCAATTAGTGCCTCAACAATCGCATGTAAAATATCTCGGAATTAATCTAGATCGGCGTTTAACATGGAAATGCCATATAGAAGCAAAACTAACACAAATGAAACTAAAAGCAATTCAACTTAATTGGCTTATTGGAAGAAACTCTGTTCTTAGTCTCGATTGTAAACTTCTACTTTACAACGCTATCTTAAAACCAATTTGGTGCTACGGTATTCAGTTATGGGGCACTGCCTCGGCTTCTAATATCGAAAAAATTCAAAGGCGACAAAATAAACTTCTTCGAATAATCACAGCCGCTCCCTGGTATGTGAAAAACTCAAATATTCACAAGGATCTCAATGTGCCGTTAGTAAAAACTATTATTACGAACTATGCAGTAAAATATTTAAAAAGACTTGAGTCGCACCCAAATCCACTAGCTCGAAATATTTTAAATTACAGCGGCCACTCTAGATTAAGGAGAAGAGATACAGCAGGACTCATCAGACAAGAAGAGCGCTAAACATCTACATATGTGAACAGAAACCGTGAAGAGAAAAATTTTCGTCTAGCATTGGCAGGACAAAAATAAAGTATTAGTATAAGATTTGATTAATTATTGTTAGTTCATATTTAATATATGAAGATTCAATAAATAAATAATGAGGAAAAAAAAAAATCTATCTTTTAAGCCCATAAACATAGAAATAAGGGTTATATCACATTTGAAACTTATCTAAAAAATCCAAATACGAATTTGGTACTTTTTCGAAATTCGGACGTTTAAGGGGTAAAAAGCGTAACTATTTTTGGTACTTTTTTTATAAAACATTTTTTTTTATTTATTGACATAAACGTATTAAATTATGGGCTCCCACTACAATATTGAAATTTTTCATGCTTCAATGGGGATAAAAAAGTACCAAAAAGGGGATATACGGAGTAAACGGGTAAAATCTGTATTTTGGTACTTTTTTGTCATCCCATCTATCTTTTAAACTAATAAACATAGAAATATAACCCTTATTACATTTGAAACTTATCTAAAAAATCCAAATACAAATTTGGTACTTTTTCGAAATTCGGACGTTTAGGGGGTAAAAACCGTTACTATTTTTGGTACTTTTTTACAAAACATTTTTTTTTATTCATTGACATATACGTATTAAATTATGGGCTCCTACTACAATATTGAAATTTTTTATGCTTCAATGGGGAGAAAAAAGTACCAAAAAGGGGAAATACGGGAAATTTTATTTCTTACTTTAGGTTTTGGTTCCACAACTGACAATTTTTTTAATTATCGTTAATATTGGACCTAGAAACATAAACTTCAACATGTAATGTCCTAAATGGATAAGAACCTCTGAGGGTACTTTTTGGTATTTTTTGATCTTTAACTGGTACTTTTTTAATTTCCGTTAGTATTAGACCTATTCACATAAAATCAAACATGCAAGGTCCTGAGTGAATGAGAATTCGTTAGAGGGGCTTCTTGGTACCTTTTGGTCTTTAACTGGTACTATTTGAAGTTCCGTTAGTATTGGACCTAAAATCATAAAATTCAACATTAAATGTCCTGAGTGGACAAGAACCTATAAGAGGGATCTTCTTGGTACTTTTTCTTTTTTTAACTGGTACCTTTTTCATTTTCGCTAATATTGGATCTACAAACATAAAATTAAAAATGCAATGTCCTGAGTGAATGAGAATCTGTAAGAGGGGCGTTTTGGTACTTTTTGTTATTTACCTGTTACTTTTTTAATTTCCGTTAAAATTGGAAGTGAATGAGAATCTGTAAGAGTGGTTTTTTGGTACTTTTTCGTACTGTATTATTTGCCAACAGGTACTTATTAAATTTTTGTTAGTATTGCAGCTACAGACATAAAATTAAACAAGCAAAGCGTTGAATGAGCATCTGTAAGAGGCAATTTTTGGTACTTTTTTCTACTTTATTTTGTGCTTTTATTGTTAGTCATTAAATAAAAAAGAGAACAGGTGTCTGGTACTATTTCGAAATTCGGCTCTTTTAGGGAGTAAAAGTGTAAAACCTGAATTTTGGTTCTTTTTTGTCCCCCATCTACCGTTTAAATCAATGCACATAGAAATAAAAATTATATAAAATTCGTTACTTATCTAAAAAATTCCAAGTGAAAATTTTGTACTTTTTCTGAAATTGAACGTTTAAGGGGTAAAAATCGTACGTAATTTTGTTACTTTTTCCAAGATATTTTTTCTTCATCTTTTTATTTTCATTGCACAGCCTAAACGCCTGAAGCTAAAAAGTTGACATTTGGACCTAAAGCAGGCCTCTCGCCAAATCGATCACGCTGACCTCATATCTGCTAAGCTAAAGGAGATACAAAAAAATTTAATACTTATTGTGGTTCAATAAAAAAAAGGCGGTGAAAACGGAAATTCGCTAACCTCATATCTGCTAAACTAAAAGGGATACCAAAAAATTTAAACCTATTATTGTTCATTAAAAATAAGCTGACAGGTGTTTAGCACTTTTTTGAAATAAGGAGTAAACGGGTAAAACATGAATTTTAAAACTTTAAAATAAAAAATATATCACATTCGTAACTTATCTAAAAAATACAAATTTGATGCGTTTCGAACGTTTAAGGGGTGAAAATCGTACCTAATTGTGTTATTTTTTTTCAAAACATTTTTCTCCATCTACCTATATAATATAAAATTGTAATGTTACTGCATGATTCATCATCGCACGACCTAAACGCCTGAACTAAAATGCTGAAATTTGCCCGGGAGGTTGGCCTGTCGCGAAATCGGTTACCTATGATGGGAGTTTTGGAAATTGTTATGGTTAGAGGGTAAAAGAGGTTAAAACGGGAAATTCCCTAACCTGATGTTCATTAAAATAATAAGCGGTTAGGTGTCTGGTACTTTTTTGAAATTAGACCCTTTTGGGGAGTAAACCTGTATCTTTAAACTTTTTTGCCACTACATCTTTCTATTAAACCAATTAACATTGAAATAAAAAAATATCACATTCGTAACGTATCTAAAAAATACAAATAAAATTTTTCGAAATACGAACATTTAGAGGTTCAAATCGTCCCATTACAAAGTAGCGGGTTTAAACCTAGAAACATAAACTTTGGCGTAAAAATATGTCCACATAAGAAAAGGGGCGCTAACGAAGTAGCGGGTTAAATGCTAGTAATTGATAAAAAAAATACTGAAATTTATTGTTGGAGGATAAGCTGTTCCTATGCGCATTTTACTGGTTGCTTAGGCCAGATCATCAGAAAACGTTCTCCTAAATAATTTTAGAAAAGCCAAAGCTATCAGCAAAAAAAACTACAGAGGGAATGAGAATTACCTACAAACACTCAAAAAGTCTTGTTTGCAACGATATCAAAGCTCAAACAAAATACCAAACAATAAATCAGTGATGAGTTTTATCTTTTCTTACATTTCCCGCTACAATTATTTGGAATTCTCCCAACATTAATTGTAGTTGTAAGTGGGTAAAGAAAAAACATATTAAAAACAAAAACAAAGTGCTTTTATTGTTTTCGCAAGAAATCAAAATAAAAACAATTTGCCAGTTCAGTTTTTTATGCACGTGCACTTGCTAAAATTTATTATCAAAGTTGTTTGTGGGAATACTATTATTGTTTAAGTTAACTTTTAATAATAGTTGGTATCTCGGTTAAGGGTTAAGGTTTGCTACTCTTTTTTAGCAACTTTATTCTTTCGGAGTAACTTTTTATAATAAAAATACCGTTAACGGTTAATAAAACATTGTTTTCGCGGTGGCATGTCATAACGTCCAGTGTCATAGTGTCATAACGTCCATCAAAAAAATGTCGTAGCGTCCGCGGACGTTATGACACTTTGCAAGGTGTCATAATGTCCACAACAAGCAAGAATGTAAACAAATTTGGGATCATAGCCGGCCTTCGGCCGGGCGCAAGGATTTTCTTCTCTATGGTATAACAAATACCGGCTTCGCTAACTAAAGCTTCTCTGCACAGCCGGCCTTCGGCCGGGCGCAAGGATTTTCTCCTCTATGGTATAACAAACACCGGCGTCGCTAAGTAAAGCTTCTAATATCTGCCTTGTTTCCGAACGAAAGCCGACTATGCAGAGAAGCTTTAGTTAGCGAAGCCGGTGTTTGTTATACCATGGAGGAGAAAATCCTTGCGCCCGGCCGAAGGCCGGCTGTGCAGAGAAGCTTTAGTTAGCGAAGCCGGCATTTGTTATACCATAGAGGAGAAAATCCTTGCGCCCAAAAGTGTTTTCGTTATATATTTAATATAAACACCCAGAGAAAAAGCAGCAAAACCATTTAAAAAATTTTTTTTTTACCATATTATGTTTCATTTAACCAAATCATTGTCACCGACAACCATATTATGGTTAAATTAGTTTCTTTAAAAATAGTTTTGTTGGTTGGGACCATAATGAAACATGTTTTTCTCTGCGTGTATGCAGATATTTTTTTGTATTTAACTTCTTTAGTAATTATGGACCTAATGACACTTTTGAAAGTGTCATAATGTCCATTTCCAAAGTGTCATAGTGTCCATGGACGTTATGACACTTTCAAAAGTGTCGCAGTGTCCATGGACACTATGACACTTTTTGGAGTGTCATAACGTCCATGGACACTATGACACTGGACGTTATGACATGCCACCGTTTTCGCCATCTTCAAGTTTTTCTGTATATCAAATTAGTTATTGACGTTGTTTAAAAGTGGAAGTAAACTGGAAATATCGAATTATAGAGGAATTGCAAAGCTGAATGCGATCCCAAACTTTTAGAAAAAATATTAACTGATAGTTTATATCATCAAATCTCTTCTCTTTTATCACCTTGTCAACATGGTTTCAGGAAATCACGTTCCACTGCTACTAACATTTTACAATTAACAACTATTGTAAATGAAGGTTTTGTTAATAATAAACAAACAGACGTTATTTACACGGATTTTAGCAAAGCATTTGATAAAGTTAACCACGATATTTTACTTTACAAGTTATCACGTATGGGATTTAGCAACAACGCAATACAATGGCTTAAATGATATCTTTTAGATAGAACCCAACAAGTAAAATTTAAGAATGCTACATCAAAATTCATCGATGTTCTCTCGGGTGTGCCTCAAGGAAGTCATCTTGGTCCTGTTTTATTTACATTATTTATTAACGATCTGCCATCGGTTGTTCAGCACTCTAACATACTCATGTATGCTGATTATGTCAAAATTTTTAATTCTTTTAACGATATTATTGATCAATCTATTTTGCGGTCTGACATTGAACTTTTCTCTCAATGGTGTAATTACAACTTATTGGATTTAAATATAAAAAAATGTAAACACATGTCATTTTTCCGCTCATTTAAACTTGACACTAGCTATTTTCTAAATGGAACATTACTGGATAAAGTTCACACTATTGGTGATCTCGGTATTTTATTGGATCACAAACTAAAATACTGTGATCACATTTCATTAATGGTCAATAAAGCTAATGGAGTTCTTGGTTTTTTGAAACGTTGGTCAAAAGAATTTTCTGAGCCATATGTCACTAAACACTTATATACGTCTCTGGTTCGCCCTATCCTGGAATATGGATCAATTGTGTGGGATCCATACTTTAACAGAAACAGTTCCTTTTATTTTGTTTAAGAGGTCTTGGATGGAATTCGCTTGCACTACCTTCATATGAAAGCAGACTTGGTCTTATTAAGTTACCGACGTTAAAAAGCCGAAGAACAATGCTTAGTATTTCGTTTTTAATGGGTCTAATACGCGGTGATGTCGATTCCGGTTACTTGTTAAGCAAAATTAACTTTAATGTTCCAGTGAGACCTACACGAAATTTTCAGCCGTTAAATTTAACGTATTACCGTTCTGTGTACGCTAACAACGACTCCTTTCGTCAAATTTGCTTGAAATTTAATAATCTATATAATCTAATTGACTTTTCTGATAGTAATGATGCCTTAAAAAGAAAAATTATTGTTTATTTAAATTCAAATTAGTTAATATCATTATTCTATATTTATTATATGTACTATAATTTAAGCACTTATGTCTGTAAGGATTTTTAATCTATAGACTGGAAAATTAAATAAATTAAATAAATAAAATAACTACCAAACCGTTCACTACCGAATTTTTAAGGTAAATAAAGAAACCATTTTTGAAAATAAAACAAAATACCAAATTTTCTTTTTATTTAATTTTTTCCGCCTTGCACGCAAACATTTGGTCCTTCGAACCGGATCTTTGGAAGCTTTTGTCCGGAGGTTAATTAATTTTTTTATTTTTTTCTTCAAGAAGATCGACGTCTTTGTGTTTTTCAACCACCTTTTTACATCGTACATACATACATACATACGTGTATAGCTACTTACATATTCGTTTGTTTAAACACATTGTTTGGAAAAAAGGTGCGTACAATTAAATTTAAAGTGATTGTGAAAACTTTAAATAAAGAAAAATAATACTAATATTAAATAAATTAATTTTAATAAAGTGTAAAGGACTGGAAAAGTGAAGAAGCATAAATTTGTTTTTGTTTTATTCCTTGCCAAGTGAATATACATATACATACATACATACATTGTGATTGATCGTTTTACAACACTTTTTAGTTTGACGTTTGTTTCATTTTCTCGTGGTTACTTTTTTGGTCGACAGTGTGTTTGTTTACGTGGACGGACATAAATAATTTTATAAAATAAAATTTGGAAATAATTTATAAATTAAAGTCGATTAATTTATAAATTAAAGTTGGAAATAATTTATAATTTAAATGTGAGAATAATTTACAAATTGAGGAAGATATTTACATATATAAACGTGCGCGTAATAAAGATCGAGAAAAAAAGAGTTTGTGTTTTTTTTTATTTTTTTCTTCTTCTTGTCCTTCTTAGAACAATTAGTACCCTACGGTCGGTCAAGTTGGCATACATATTGTTTGTTACAAATTTTTATTTGTTTTAATTGAAGAAAAATTGTTTTTATTAAATAAAATTTAATTCTGGCAATTACGTATTGTTTGTTATAAAATTTTGATTTGTTTCAATTAAATGAAATTTTCTTAATTTAATTTTTTATTGGAAATAGAACAGTAAATATGCCAATATTACCACTTGCTAAATTTATTAGAGCTTCGGATGCTCTGATTAGATTTGAGTCAAATTTTTCTCAGCTTCGCGAGGAAATGCATACGGTGTTTACGTTAGAGATTCAGGGCGATGAATTGAAAAAATTATGGGAGAAAGTTAAATTGTCTCATGAGCATTGTTTAGATTATTTGGAGGGATCCGAGAAAAGTGAACCTGAGGATGTTGAGGTGGT
Source organism: Pollenia amentaria (assembly GCA_943735925.1). Taxonomy (NCBI): domain Eukaryota; kingdom Metazoa; phylum Arthropoda; class Insecta; order Diptera; family Polleniidae; genus Pollenia; species Pollenia amentaria. Next base: position 101,785,988 of record OX031009.1, read on the forward strand.
GTCATATAAATATGAGGCCACATATTTGGCATATATGAAATGTTTGGCCACTATTAATGAAAGAAAATTTAATTTTGAAAAATCCTCGAAATCTAATGGCTCAAATACTAGTAGCTCAGATCACAATTTAACTTTGCCTCACTGTGATATTAAAACGATCGATGGCGATTATGTTTCGTGGCACGCATTTAGGGATTTATTCACGGCGATTTACATTAATAGCTCGCGTCTGAGTAATATAGAGCGACTTTGTCATCTAATTCGTAAGACCTCCGGCGAAGCAAACGAAATTGTATCGAAGTGCCCATTAAGTAATGATGGATTTGAGGTCGCCTGGAAAAATTTGAAGGATGCATATGAAAATCCTCGTATGCTAGTAAATAATCAATTGAAAATTTTATTTAATTTACCTTCGGTTGAAAAGGAGTCTAGTGCCGGTCTTAAAACTTTGCAACGCGGTATCAATAATTGCATGACATCTCTTGCGCTTTATAATGTGTCCACTGATAATTGGGATCCGATTTTGATTTATATGTGTATTCAACGATTGCCTACGTCTACGGTTAGTTTATGGGAACAGGGTGTTAAGAACAAAACTGGTTTGTCTAAATGGAAAGATTTTGATACCTTTTTAAAGGAAAGAGTGCAAACTCTGGAATGCGTTCATGATCTTAAAGATTCGCAGCCTTCTGCAAAATCTTCTTCTACTCAGAAGACTAAGGCTTATGTAGTGAACTCTAATTCTTCTTCTACTTCTTGCGTTTTTTGTCGTCTATCGGGACATTTTTTACGAAATTGTAAGAAGTTTAAAAATCTTTCAATATCGGAAAGATTTTCGACAGTGCAAAAATTTAATTGTTGTATTAATTGTTTATCGCGGGAACATGAGGTCAGAAATTGTAAGAGTACCTTCAATTGCACCACGTGTAACAAGACATCCTACTTTATTACACCGCGATGGGTCTACTTCTGAGGGTATTTCAGGAAATAATACCGCTTCATTTTCGGGCAATGTGGCACATAACAATATGAATTCGTCCTTTCCTTCTTCGTCAAATAGGATAAATTCTTCCGTTAATTCTAGGGATAATTCTGCTTCCTTGTCGCGCAATATGGTCCCAACTAATATGAACTCGTCCTTACCTTCTACGTCAACAGGCACAAATTCTTCGGTTAATTCGAACCGTCAAGTTTTTCATGTCGCACAGAATCGCAGGGTGCTTTTAGGAACTGCTATGGTGAATATCGTTCACCTGGGTATGACATACCCAGCACGGGCTCTTATTGATCCTGCTTCAGAGTCTTCGTTTATCTCTGAACATTTTCGAAACCGCTTGAAGCTACTCGCACATTCGACGAATGTCAAAGTTTCAGGCATTAATCAGACGTTGTCTGCTACTACAAAAAAAATTTGCGCTCTTAAAATTAGTTCTGCTTTGGACGAATCTCTTATTTTGGAAACGTTGGCCTTAGTGCTGCCCAACATCTCTGGTAATTTACCCTCATTCGTAATGTGCCCAGGCCTACGTGATAATTTTTCGGACCTTCAGTTAGCTGATCCTCGATTTTATCAATCAAGACCGTTTGATTTGCTTTTAGACGCGGATTTGTATTCTCAGCTAATTCTGGGCGAAATTAGACGCGATGTTTTAGGATCTTTAGTGGCTCAGAAGACTGTATTTGGTTGGATCATTACGGGACCTATGGTGGAGCGGACAGTTAGCGCATATTCGACGAGAATAGATGTTTCTATAGAGGATAGTTTGAATAGGAGTCTTCTTCGATTTTGGGAAATGGAGGAAACTCCTAAGCGGAAGATAATGACCCCTTCAGATAGAATATGTGAGGAAAATTATCGGAAAACTACGCGTCGAGACTCCGAAGGCCGTTATGTAGTGACGCTACCTTTCAGGCCAGAATTTCCTCACTTGTTAAATTTGGGCTTTTCTCGACCGAATGTTATGGCTCAATTTTTGAGAAGTGAAACTTCACTTCTACGCAAACCTGATATGAAGGCATTATATGATAGTGTCGTTAATGAATATCTAACTTTAAATATGAGACTTGTTCCTACTCATTCTCTGAATTCTTCTGTTTCGTGTTACCTTCCTCATCACCCGGTTCTTAAACGTGATAGTAAAACTACGAAGTTACGTGTCGTATTTAATGCCTCGAATAGGACCTCTAACGGTAATAGCTTAAAGGATTGCCTTTTTGTGGGCCCCACATTACAGTCAGATTTGGTACTTTTGATTCTTCGTTGGAGGCTATATCGTTTCGTTTTTAATTGCGACATTACCCAAATGTATAGACAAATTCGTCTTGATCCTGCTCATACGCCATATCAACGCATATTATTTCGATCATCTCCGACGGAGGAGGTCAAAACATTTGAGTTGCAGACTGTGACTTTCGGTGTGAATTGTGCTCCTTACCTGGCGCTACGGACATTGCTACAATTAGCTGAGGATTCCGAGGATGAATATCCTCTTGCGGCTAAAATTTTGCGAAAGTGTATGTACGTTGACGACGTACTAACGGGCGCTCATGATGTCTCATCTGCTTTGAAGGCTCGGGATCAACTGAGGAAAGTTTTGTCTTCGGCAAAATTCGAGCTGAGGAAGTGGACCTCAAATGAAATGGAAATTTTGAGGGAACTTCCCCTAGACCATCTTGTCGATTCAAAGCAACTTACGTTTGTTAAAGCTAGTAGTTCGAAAACTCTGGGAATTTTATGGAATTCCCAGTTGGATTCATTTTATTTTAGAACTGAGCCTATTGTGAATAAGTTGAATTATACGAAGCGGGAAGTTTTATCTACGATAGCTAGATTATTTGATCCTGTAGGCTGGCTAGGCCCGGTTATTATTACTGCGAAAATTATTATGCAACGGATTTGGCAGGACAATATTGATTGGGATGAATTTCTCCTCCCCTCTACAGGGAGTGAATGGCGGAAGTTCGTTGAGCACTATAGGAAAGTGAATAGTATTCAGATCCCACGGTGGGTAAAATATGCGCCTGCTGCGTCGGCCGAACTCCATGCGTTTTCTGATGCTTCCGAGAAAGCATACGCGGGGGTAATTTATATTCGTATTGAGGCATCCGGGCAAAATTATACATACTTGCTTTCATGTAAGACTAGGGTTGCTCCTATTAAGACAGTTCCTTTGCCTCGATTAGAACTTTGTGGCGCAGTTTTGGCTTCAGAATTGATAAAGACTATAGTTAGTGAAATTGATATTCCGCTTCGGGGAATTTGTTGTTGGACGGACTCTACAATTGTTCTGTGCTGGCTAAAGAAAACTCCGAGTAGTTGGACCACGTTTGTAGCTAATCGAGTTTGTCGAATTCAGGAAAACGTCGGTAGCCACAATTGGTATCACGTTAGATCTGAAGATAACCCGGCAGATCTAGGTAGTAGAGGCCTTTCTCCATCGGATTTGGAGCAGAGTAATCTTTGGTGGAATGGACCTACATGGCTTCGCGCGGATAAATCCAGTTGGAACATGGAGAATTTTTCCTCCCTAGACACGGATGTTGAAGCCAAGGCTGTAAAGTCACATGCGACAATTTTCACTAATTATGAGGATATTCTGGAGATTTTCAAAACTAGATCGGGCGCTTAGGGTCATAGCTTATCTTTTTCGATTTTTCTATAGGGCTCATTCATCGCAAAGGGGCAAGTACAAGTTTACTTCTGCGGAGGTTTTTAGTGAGGAGTTAATTAACGTTAGGCAACGCCTGGCAATTTTGGCCCAGAGGGCCTACTATGGGGAAGAATATCAGGCTCTATTAGTAAGGAGGCCAATTTCACCGAAAAGTTCATTGCGGTCTCTTAACCCCTTTTTGGATGACAATGGGGTAATGAGGCTCAATGGTAGGCTTGAAAAATCTCCGTCTTTGTCGTATACGGAGAAGTACCCGATAGTTTTACCATATTCTTGCCGGTTTACCGTTTTATTGGCTGAATTTGTGCATGTTATTTCTATTCATGGTGGGAATCAATTGATGCTGCGCATTATTCGCATTGAATATTGGGTACCTCGACTTAAAATCTTGGTACGGAAGATAGCTAACTGTTGCAAACGCTGCTTATTGGATAGAAATCGGTCTTGAAATCAAATAATGGCAGCCTTACCTCCCGAGCGAACTACGTTGGATCGACCGTTTACCACCACGGGTGTTGATTTTGCAGGTCCTTTTGATATGAAGAGTTTTAATGGCAGGTCTTGTCGGGTCACGAAGGGATATGTGTGCATATTTGTCTGTTTTTCTACAAAGGCAGTTCATTTAGATGCAACTTCTGATTTGACATCAGACGCGTTTTTGGCTGCTTTTCATCGGTTTATTGCCAGACGCGGCTGCCCTTCAACAGTTTTTTCGGACAATGGCACTAATTTCGTAGGAGCTGCTAATGAGCTGGAAAGGGGCTTTCGTACGTTTATTGCAGAGTAAGGCCCGAATGTGTTCTACCATTGGTATTCAGGGTCTTTCGTGGCGGTTTATCCCGGCTGGTGCCCCTCACATGGGCGGTTTGTGGGAGGCCACGGTTAAGAGTTTTAATTCATATTTTCGTAGGGAAGTTCAAAACGTCAAATATACATTTGAGGAGTTTTCCACTATACTGGCGAGAATAGAGGCTTGCTTGAATTCTCGTCCATTGTGCCCTATGTCGGACAACCCTGATGATCCTGTAGCTTTAACTCCTGGCCATTTTTTGATAGGGTGTCCTCTATTGTCTCCGCCGGAGCCCTCTATTTTTGATACACATGTGAGTATATTAAATCGGTATCGCAAGATCAAGGCATTTTCTCATGATTTCTGTCGACGATGGAAAGAAGAGTATTTGCAGAATTTGCATAAGAGATACAAGTGGAAATTTCCAGAGCGAGACATAGCCGTGGACGATTTAGTTGCGATTCGTCACGAACAACTTTCGCCGAATTCCTGGAAAATAGGGCGAGTAGTTAACACTTATCCCGGGAGTGACAATTATGTTCGCGTTGTTGACATACGAACGGCAAACGGGGTTGTAAAACGACCAATTACAAAACTGGTTGTACTGACCAGTTAATTTATTTTTGTTATTGTCATATGTTTATTTACCTTTGTTGTTTCCTAGTAACATGGACGCATTAGCTACAGTCTTTGAGGATGCCTTGCTTGAGGATTATGACGAGGCAATGGAGGTAACTGGGCCCACCCTAGCATCACCGTTACCTAAATTATCACCTGGGCCCTTGGTGGTTTCAGAGGCAGTCCACGCGTCGTCTTCTGAGCCGGCCTCGACAGTCGATGTGCCTAGTGTGGCGGAGGTAAACCCGAAGAATGACTCGGTAGTCCCAGTAGTCAACTCTAGTTTAATAACTGGGTCTGCACCTGTCCCACCTTCAGGACCAAGGCCCAAACTACTTCACTGCAGTCTCTGTAAGAAACCTCATCCGTTGAGAGGTTGTTTCCGTTTTCGTCAGTTGCCACATGACAAGAAATTACGCCATATCCTTACGTTTGGACCCTGTTCTCGCTGCCTCTCTACTAACCATTCCGTGCGTGAGTGCGCTAGCGATAAAAATTGTGGTAAGTGTCAGGGTAGGCATAATATCTTTTATGCTCCCCTACACGTAGCGCTCCAAAGCCCACAGAGGCAAAGAAAATTAAAGGAAAACGGTCCAAACCCACTCAGCCGCGCCCGCCTATTTCATCGTCTTTACCACTTCGTCATGCTGTCACTCTTTCTTCCACTTTGCAGGCTAAGCTCACTCTTGGTAAAAAGTCTATCCAAGTGCGGATAGCTATTGATTTATGTAGCAGCATAAGCTACATTAGTGCAGCTTTAGTGCGGAAGTTGGAGATTTCGGTTTCTAATGCGTATTGTCGTGTCAGCGTTGGATCTATTTACGACCCAACGAAACATATTTCGCTGACAGTGAAAGTACGAGAAATGCACGGAATTAAAACGCCTATTGAGGAGGTGGATAAAAGTGTGTGTGCATTGTTTCCTGGTTTTCAATATGCTGACCCAACGTTTTACCATTCGGGTCAGGTGGCATTGGTTTTTGGTCCCGAAGTTGGCTCACAGGTGCTTACTTGACAAAGTTTTACGAGTCCATGTGGTCTTCTGGCGCAACATACTATATTTGGCTGGGTCATATCGGGTCTATCGCCGTTTTAGCACTTCAAGTATCAGTTGATGGATCTGTCGTAAAAACCATTCAAATATCAGTTGATGGATCTGTCGTAAAAACCATTCAAGTATCAGTTGATGGATCTCTCGTAAAAACCACTCAAATATCAGTTATTGGATCTGTTGTAAAAACCAGTTAAACACCACTCAGTTCATGGATCTGTTGTAAAAACCATGTTCTTCGTTTTTATTAATTTATTTACATATATAAATACATATATAGAGTTAAGTTATGTTTTATTTAATTTATTTATGTAAATATATAACATATTGATTGAATTATTGTTTTTTTAACTGGTTTTTACAACAGATCCAATAACTGATATTTGAGTGGTTTTTACGACAGATCCATCAACTGATACTTGAATGGTTTTTACGACAGATCCATCAACTGATATTTGAATGGTTTTTACGACAGATCCATCAACTGATACTTGAAGTGCCAAAATGCGATAGACCCGATATGACCCAGCCAAATATAGTATGTTGCGCCAGAAGACCACATGGACTTCGTAAAACTTTGTCCAGTAAGCACCTGTGAGCCAACCTCGGGACCAAAAACCAATGCCACCTGACCCGAATGGTAAAACGTTGGGTCAGCACGCAAACAATTATTTATTAAAAGATTTTGTTTGTTGTGCTTAATTCCCTTTTTAAATAATTGATAAAAAATACTGAAATTTATTGTTGGAGGATAAGCTGATTTTTTGATCACCGCAATAAAGCAAAGTTGTAAACCATAATACAAAAATTTAGAAATTACAACTCAACTGAGTTGAGTTGTGAACCGTAATAGGGGTATTAATTACACTATGCTAGTTGAAAAAACAGACAAGCCGGGCACATGGCGTTTTAACATAATTCGGGTACGCTGAATCCAGTGGTGCCCGCGGTTTTTTAAGATTGGCTCTGGTTTTCGAGATATACAGTTATTTCGAAAATGGAGGAGGTTGCACAACACATATTCGCGTAACTCAAAAACGGTTTAGTTTATTGAAATTACTAAAAAAAACCGAAATTCCGCAATAAATTTCATTTCAGAAAAGTAAAACTTTTTTTCTAATATGAGTAGTCGTTATTGAAACAAAATTTTTTTTTTTTTTTTTTAAAAAAATAATTTTTTTATCAAAATTTCGAAATTTTTGTTTTTTTTTTATTGTGCAGTCAAAACCGCACTATTCGGTCTTGTAAAAAACTTAAATAACATATTCTATTGTTATACCTGTAACAGGTAGAAATATTAATCGTCCTGGCTTTATTTTTTTTTACAAAACATGGTCATGAAGGTCTCGACAGGTACTTTGATTAAAACAAATACAGTACAAATAAGAGTTCCTCAACCCCTTCACTGTCATATGGAAAGTGCTTGCGGAAGTGATTAGTGAAGTTTAAAGCCTTTGACACTCTTCTATCTTATCAGTTATATTGAAATATCTAAGATGGAGGCGTGTAAAAAGTTTAATTACTTTTGTTATGTGTGTGGGAAATATAAAAATATGCCAAGTCGCCGTAAAATCACTATTGAAACAAGTACCTTGTATGAATCATATTTTTCTTTAAGTGTTATATATGGTAAGAGTTTGGCACCATCAATAGTGTGAACACACTGCATTTACCATTTAAATAAGTGGGGGAAAAATGGAGACGTTATGCTATTTGGTGTTCCAATGATTTGGAGAGATCCCATAGTTCATGTTGAAGATGAGTGTTATGCGTTCATAAATTTTACAGCGGGTATGAACAGAAGAAAAATTACTTATATATCTTATACTGAAACAGCATATGCTCGATTTCCGCTGCCACATTTTGATGAAATTCCTGTTCCGGATATCCAAATACATACCAACAGAACATATTCCCTCAATAATTCATTCTGTTGAAGCGGGTGGACCAGCTACTTCAATGTATCAACCGTCATGCATCACGGTTCCATGCAGTCACAATGAAATCACGCAAGATCGTCTGGATATAATGGTACGGCGTCTAAAATTATCTCAAAGACAGAGCATTCTCTTGACAAAAGAGTTAAAACGAGCTAATATTTTAGCACCAGGTGTACAAATATACGGGGCTATCAATCGCCATAGACGATTTACGACTTTTTTTAAATCTATTGAGAATAATTCTATCGCGTATTGTACTGACATCCGCGGCTTGGTTTTAACAATGCAAAATGAATATAATCCTGAAAATTTTGGCTTATTCATTGATTCTTCCAAAAGTAGCTTAAAAACAGTTTTGCTACATGTCACTAATTTAAAAAGTCCTATTCCGATAGCACTAAGCACAAATACTAAAGAGACATACGCATCAATGAAAAAAATAATACAGTTTATTAAATATGAAGACCACAAGTGGAAAATATGCGCAGATTTAAAAGTGGTAGCTCTTTTAAGAGACATTCAATTAGGCTATACTAAAAATATGTGCTTCATGTGCTTATGGAATACGCGTTTCGATGGCGACCAGTACAATACACGGGATTGGGCTTTACGTGAGGAAAGCAATTTGCATAGAAATAATGTTATTGAATTACCACTTTTGCTTCCTCCACTCCACATCAAACTGGGTATTTTAAAAAATTTTATAAAAGCATTGATCCCAGATGGTGTTGCTTTTACCGAAATGCGCCGAATTTTTCCACGATTAAGCGGCATGAAAGTAAAAGAAGGTATGAACTCTAACTACTTTATTAAATTAAATTTATATTTCATATCATGTTTTTATTTTACAGGAATTCTTAATTGACCGGACATTCGTCGTCTTATGAAGGACCATCAATTTGTGGTTGCATTGAATGATATCGAGCTATTGGCATGGAATTGTGTGAAATCAGTAATAGAAAATGTATTAGGAAATCATCGGTCTGAAAACTGCTAACAACATTTAAAAACTTAAACGTTAGAATGTCATTGAAAATACATTTTTTGCATTACCATGCCGAAAAATTTAATGAACAATCACCAGCCGAGTCTGATGAACGTGGCGAGAGATTTCACCAAGTAACAGCCAGGCTCGAACACTGGTGTAGCGGCAAACAACTTGATTCGCTATTAGGGGATATTTGTTGGAATCTGCAGGAGGAAGAAGAATACATTTCTAAATAAAAACTTTAACTTTAACTAATTAACAACAAAAATAAATGTTTTAAAATTTTTAAGTTTGGTTAATATAAAAAATAAGAAAATTTCATCTTTTCTGAAAAAATCAAAAGTTGTAGACAGACTTTAATCACTTATATCTTATTTTGTTTGGAACTTTTTTTTTTATACGCGTAGAACCCTAGCCTTAAATTTTGCACCTGCAGCGCCTGAGATACGAGCCAAATGTATGACCAGCGCAACTTTATTTTTCATTCCAATCATTTGTTTCTAAGGCCTAGGATTCACTCCTAGGGGGATAAAATGTATGACCGACCTCCAATGTTTTTTGTTCTTAACATTTTCTTAAAATATAGTTGCAATATATCTCCACCCCTTAAGCCCTTATGACACTACATTTTTTATTCATTGAATTGATATAGAATTGATGGAAAGAAACAGTAAATGTTGGAAAGAGAAAACTATAAAAAATCTAAACAGAATTTTTTTTTTAGTTTTTCTTTTGTTTTGATTTTATTCATTTTATTAAATGTTGTCAACTTTTCGTTTATAGGAAACATAAAAACAAAACAAACAAAAAGCGGTTAATCGCTGAATTTCCACATTAACCGCTAATTCAGCAACACTTTTAATATTTCAAGCTTGAAATGTCAATTTTAAGTTGAACAATTTTACATTGTTTTTGACATAACTTAATTTTTTATCGATAACTTTAGTAAAATTTTTGACAGTTTGCTATTTATCTTAATACAGCTGAACTCTTTGCACTTGGTAAATTTTTCTATTACATTATATTTGCACTGTTCACCAAAACTAGAACAATGCATTAAAAATGTAGTGTCATAAGGCCTTTAGGGGGACTCCCATACAAATAAGGCCGCTTAACGAAATTCTTAAATTTGGCCCCTGCAGCGCCTAGATGGGTCAAATGTATGACCTACCCCACTTTATTTTTCATCTCAATCATTTCTTTCTAACATACCCACCCGCTATCTCCATTGCTTACGGGGGCTTCCATACAAAATGTTCAATACAGACTAGAAATATATTGAAGAAAAAGTCCCATAAATGCCCAGGAGGCGCCACTAGGGGGATAAAATGTATGACTGACCTCCATTAGTTTTCTGTTCTTAACATTTTCTCAAATTATACTTTCCCTTTATCACCATCCCTGAGGGGGGATCCCATACAAATATTTCGTTTTATGGAATTCTTAAGTTAATTAAAATTTGTCTACTTTTGTGAATAAAATAAAGTTACAAACAGATTTTAATCATTTATGGCTTCTTTTGTTTGAAATTTCGTTTTTATCGTCTGCAAAAAATTAGAAGCATAGCTGCATTTCCAATTTTTTATGAATTTTTAAAAAACAAAAATTTCGAAATTTTGTTAAAAAAATTATGTTTCTAAAGCGACTGCGGATATTAGAAAAGGTTTAAGTTTTTTCAATAGGCTAAAGCGTTTTTGAGTTACGCGAACATATGTTGTGCAACCTCCTCCATTTTCGAAATAACGGTATATCTCGAAAACCAGAGCCAATCTTAAAAAACCGCGGGCACCACTGGATTCAGCGTACCCGAATTATGTTAAAACGCCCTGCTTGTCACGAAAAAAAAGTGTCAATTTCTTGCACAGTGTTATTACTTGATAACAATTCATAAAGATCATGTTATAAAAACATAAAAATCTTATTTTTATCCATATTTGATTATTGATATAAGAAATTACACCATTTCCAATTGTATTTTATAAATTTCCAAATGTATTTTAAAATTTTCCAAATGAATTTTGAAATTGTCCAAATATATTTTTAAGCTTTCTAAATTCAATTTGAAATTGTCCAAATATTTAAATTTGTCCAATATATTTAAGCTTTTCAAGGGATGTGGTGTTAATGGTGATAATGAATATATTCCCAATTTAGATGTCGATGAGAGACTTAAGAGAGGCCTCAATGCCTACTATGCTTGCAGATCATCGATAGGTAGGAGCTGGGGACTTCGGCCGTCAGTAGTGGGATGGCTGTACACTTCGGTGGTTAGACCCATTCTTACGTATGGATGCTGTGTTTGGTGGGAGTCATTGAGAGTGGCTAGTCGAAGGAACCTTCTGTCTAAGGCTCAGAGGTGTGCTTCAATCGGCATGACAGGTGCCATGAGAAGTACTCCTCAAGCGGCACTGGATGTCATTCTACATCTTCTGCCCATTGAGCAGTATGTTATGGGAATGGCAGCCAGAAGCATTCTTAGACTGAGGGAACTAGGATTGATTAGGAATTTCACGCAGGGTCACTCACGGATCTTGGGTGAGATCGAAGCTGGAGGTTACTGCCTGGGATCACCCGGCTCCACGGATTTCGTGGGCATCAGGGTGGATTTCGGACGCTTGCCGTAGGTGGTAACGCCTTCTAGGGAGATTTGGTCAGGTAGGAGCAGATTATTTAGTGGATTTGCTATTTTCACTGACGGCTCGAAGATGAGAGGCACGGGTACGGGGGTCTACATTGAGGATCTGGACATCAGAATGGCATATAGGCTTCCTGACGACTGCAGTGTTTTTCAGGCGGAAATTCTGGGGGTCTTGAGGGCCGTGGAACTGATGAGGGACAACATTGATAGGGGCTCGGAGGTCACTATATACGTCGACAGCCAGGCGGCCTGTATGGCCGTAAGGGGCTGTTACGTGAACTCCAAGCTATTTGACGGTTGCAGGAGGCCTCTGGAGGGAGCCTTAGGAGAGTATATGTTGAAATTGTTCCGGGTGCCTGGTCACTGCAACATAAACGGCAACGAGATTGCTGATGAGTTGGCGAGACAGGGCTCAGAGATGGAGGATCCTAATTATATGGAGGCGGTTAGGCATCCAATAGGCTTCTACTTTGGAAGGATTAGGGAATGGATTCTGGACGCGAACAATAGGGCCTGGGGGAACCGAACGGACTGCCGGGTATCACGGACGCTGCGGCCGGTGCTTAGGAAGTCCGACTCGGAGTTGTTGCTGGACAGAAGTAGGGTCTGCGTGAGGACCATAATAGGAATCATCACGGGTCATTGCATGATAGGCAGGATGGCGATGAGGTTGGGATCCGACGTGTCGGATATGTGCGGGTTGTGTGAGGACCCGGAGGAGCTGGAGACAGTTAAACACATTTTGTGCCGCTGTCCCAGGCTACGGTGCAGCAGGCTGAGGTGGCTGGGCAGCAGATTCCTAGGCGAAGTAGGGACGTCCCGGGCTGTGGGATTCGTAATGGGGATAACCTGGCTGCGCAGCAGGTGACTGGGAGCTAACCGCACATAGGGCGGATTGGTGTTGTGTTGAGTGAGGCTTTTCTCTCGGGTTTGGTCAGATCTTCCTTTTCTTATCTATCCTTATCTTTTCTAATGCTTTTGCTGTTTCTCTTCACCTTCTTTTTCAGCTATTTATCTCTAAACAAGGCATCACAATGGACCATATTGGTCTCTAGGTGAGGGTGTGAAGGAGACATCACACCAGCCTTTCTACCTACCTACCTACCTAGATGTCGATGATGTCAATAATTTTTTTGTCTTTCGTTCTTTTGTTAATATAAATGAATCATTTTCTTTTCATTGCGTAAGTGAACTTGAAGTATTAGAAGCTATGTATCCGATTCGTTCGAAATCAGTCGACACTGATGGAATCCCTATACGATTTCTTAAGCCAATTTTTCCGTATTTTTGACATGTTCTTACGTGGCATATAAACTAATAAATTACTACATCAATTTGTTTCTCTTCTGCTTGAAAGACTGCATATGTTGTGCCGATTCCTAAGTCGAAAACTGTCCTTAGTGTGGATGATCTTAGACATAAAGATTCTTGAGCATATTATGAAGGATCAAATTCTTTTTATATGCGGAAACAGATTTCTCCATCCCAATATGCTTTTCGTCGTGGTCATAGTACTACTTCTCTACTACTTAACCTAACTGATAATTTTCGATTTAGTTTGAATGAGAGCAATGTTATCTTTCGATTTGTTAAAGGCTTTTAACTCGTTCAATTTTTGTGTTCTAACAAGTTCTTCAACTTACTTTTCGAGTTCAGCTTGTATGCTTATTTTGTCGTACTTATGAAATATATTTCAGTTTGAGTGTAGCATACTTAATACCTCTTTCGTCCTGTGTTCCTTAGGGTTTTGTTTTGAGTCTGCTTCTTTTTATGTTGTATTGATACGCCTATTTGTAAATCGTTTCTATTTGCAGATGATATCATGCTTTTGTTTCGAACTGGTGCGAATAATAGTGATATTTTACAATCTTATACTGACTTTGCTCTTCGTCGTTTCCTGCAATGGACAACTGCTAATAATTTGTCGGTGAACCCTTCTAAAACTAAGGCGATATTATTTGGAAATTTGAATTTACCAGAGTTGACCGTTTCTATTGGCGATTCTTATATTAGTTTTGTTGATAGATTGCAATGTTAAGGAGTTCATATTAATAGCCGTCTAAACTTTAAATATCATATTGATCGTCTAAGCTTCAAAGTAGTTGGTATTTTACGTAGGCTTTATCCAATTACCAGTTCACATAAAGAATACTATTGCACGTACAATTTTGATGCCTCATGTAATGTATGGGCTTGAGGTTATTTCTAGTACGGTGGCTTATTTTGTTTCTAGATTGAAACGTATTATGAACATTATTGTGTTATCAGATATATGTGAATGCATCTTTCAAGAGTTTATTTTATATCGTAATCTCTTACGCTTCTACAAGGTTATTAGAAGTGGTTTGCCTATTCAACTACGGTCTGAATTTTTATTTTCCCATTCCAGTAGAAATCCACAAATAATTATTCCTTAGATTAGATACTCTGTATTTAAACGGTCATTTGTTGTAAGAATTGCGCGCTTTTGGAACATCTTACCATTTGAACTTCGTGTGTTTTCGCATACAAACAATGTTTTCCGTTTAAAGTTTCTTAGACACTTGTCTTTTTTATAGACTACTTGTTTTGTTTTTTTTTTTTTAACTTTTATTTACGCTTCTTTTTCTAGTTTGATATATTAAACGTACTACTTCTTATTACACTTTATTCCGTACGATTTTTTTTTTTTTTTTTTTTTTTGGCTGTGAAGCCAATTAATGAGTTAGGGTACATTCGTAAATGCATCACTGCACTGCACCAGAAAAGCAAACTTTTTTTAATGTCGATAAAAAAGTAATTATAATTTTTTTATTGTGTGACTATTATTTTTGTGGAGTATTTGACAATTTTTTGGTCCACATTTAACAACAAACATTGAACAACAAACTAATACATGATATATAAAATTTTTTATGAAATTTCACTCGATTAAAAACATCAAAAATATATCAATAAAAAGCACAAATTTCTCTTATAATAATAACATTAATATATTTTTCCAAAATAAAACATTCTTGAAAATTATATATTAAAGCGTCAAAACAAACTGCACATCCTTTTGACTTTAATACTTAGTGGCAAAATGGCTAAATCATAATATCGCCTTGTTTTTAATTACATCTTTTTGGCATAGAATCGATAAGATTATTAATAACTTCCATTGGAACTTTCAGGCAAGCAATCTTTATGGCAATAAAAAGCTTATCTGATCTTTCGCCGACCTCATCTCTGTTGATTTTTGATTTACTTTTTCCCACAGATTTTCTATGGGGTTAAGGTCGGGGGACTGCGCAGGCCACTCCAACTACATCTTGTTGTTTTAACCAATGTTTTACAACCTTTGAGGTGTACCTTGGGTCGTTGTCATGTTGAAATATCCAGGAAGATGACATTTTATCTTCAGCGTGTGTTAACATAAAATTCTGTAAAATATCTTTGTACATATTTTTGTCCATAACACCATCGATTTTATGTTAGGGTCCTAAGATTTGCCCTGGAAAGCAGCCCCAAACCATTACATTACCACATCCATTTTTAACAGTACCTCAACAGTATCGAGGATACAAGCGTTGATTAGGTAGTACGTACTCTTTTCATTCCATCAGAACATACTATATTAAATTTAGATTCATCGGAAAAAACTTTGTTCCATTGGTCTCTAGTCAAGTTAATATGTTTTCGGGCCAATTTAAGTCGAGCTTTTATGTGAAATTAATCGTTTTTCAGATCTATAAGATTTCAACCCTGCTGCCACAGCTCTTCTTTGAATTGTACGTGTGCTTATACTAAGGCCCAATGAGTGGAGAACAACTGGAGCGGACTTCCATGGACCTTTTTTAAGTACTCGAACTATCCGAGCATCCTCTCTTGAAAGACCTGCTTTTAGCGTTCCAGTTGATTTAAATTTATTGATGATGTACGTAACAGTTGATTTAGCCATTTTGTACTTTCTGCAAAGCTCTTTATGCGACATTTTACTTTGGAAATCTATAATAAGTCTACTTTTAACTTCTATGCGGTGTTTTATCTTTTCCATGTTTGTATTCGTCTCTAAAAATCCTTAAATTCAGCAGCTATACTTAATTTTAATTAATTTAATTTGATTTAGACACATACCTGCAATTATGATTTTATATAATTTATAAATTAAAATTATTTTGTCCTAATTTAATCCACTAATGCAAAATATTTTTTTTAATTAATTTTAGTATACAAGCATATTTATAACTGTAATTTTCTTTTTCTTTTGCCACTAACCAGTTGTTCAGTTTGTTTGAGTTTACAAGTTGTTTATTTTTTATATATACAGTAAAAGTGGGATTTGTAAACAAAATGCATGGGTTTCTTACCAGATAATTTCAACCATTTTATTACAGGAAATATTTTGAAAATATCGCTTTTTCTGTTTCTCTGTACGATTGACGTTAAAAGCAAGACTTCTTCATTTTATTTTGACCGACACTGTATATATAAATATTTGAAATCATTGATGCAGTGCAGCAGTGTTGCCATGTAATTTTTTTCTTCCCCCCAAAAAAATTTAAAATCCCCCGAATTTAACGTATTTTGAAAAAAATCCCCCTAAATGTAATAGTTTAGATAATAATTTTATTTTAATTAATTTAACTTGTACAAGTTTAAGTTTACGTACTAATATCATCACCAAAAAAAATGCAAAAATTGCTGAAATTTACCCAATCTTTTTTTAAGTTTCTTGAATATTTTCATTTAATAAAATTTTTAAAACACAATTTAAGCCCGTTTAAATAAGACTGTAACATATGTATCAGAGCTGTAAGTTAATCATTAATTTTTGAATTAATTCGCGAATCATTCATGCACTGAATTAGCAAATTTTGAATTAACTCTTTTCACACAAAAAAATGAATTGAATGAAATTTGAATCAATTCAAATGAATTTGGTAAAATTGAATTGCAATTAATTTCTAATTAAAATAAATTTGTCAAATGAATTGCAATTTGTTTTCAATTCATTCTACAAATTCATAAGAATTCAATTGATTTGAATTCATTCAAATGAATTAGAAAAAAGAGTTAGCAATTAATTTCCAACTCATTTGAATTGAATTAATTTTATCAAATCAAATCAAATTTTTTTTGGCCATCTACGCACGCAACGTAAAAAAAATATGATGAGTTGATGATAAAAGTTGAAAAAAAACTCCAAACACACAATTAGTATTTGACTTACTTGTCCTTAAGTTTATTGCTAAACTTGTAGAATCCAATTAATTTATAGAACTAATGCACTTTACAAATCCGACATTAAAAGTTATGTGTATGCCAACCGCAATGAAACTAATGAACTCAACTTTTTAAGGCTAAAATGAAGCACATTATAAAAAGTGGAAGTTTTTTTGTACCACAGCAGATATTTGGTCGACAAAGCACCGTAGGTTTTTGGGTAAAAATGTCATTGGCTGAATGAAAAATTTGAAAGAAAGTCAATTTCGCTAACTTACAAACGATTTGGTGGTACCCATTCTTTTGATTCGATTAGTCGAATTATAAACGACATTCAAACCGAATACGGTCTTAATGTTAGCAACAAGAAAAATACATAGAACATAGAAAAATACACACAACATAGAAAAATACATTTAAAACAGCAACAAAATTTTAAAATTTGGTTTTGTTTTGAAAGTAATTTTCTATGCGAACGTTAACGTTCGAAATCGATGAACCGCCAGTAAATTTTTATTTAAGTAAAAAATTCTAATACTTCAACACACCGATTATTATAAGAACAGTAATGTTTTTGTAATTATGTCCATAATTTTCTGGAAAATTCTGATCAATATCTAGTAGTAAATAGTGACAGCATTGCCATTTTTTGTAAAAAAAATCTTTATTTAACAGCGTTTCTCCGGGATTGGGATATTTCTTAATCAAAATGAGGGATATTTCTGTACCTGTGATTTAATCACTGTTCTGAAAAATCACGAATCACAGTTGAGACCAAATTTGCTAAGTAATTGGTACTTGTCAAGGCGAATTCATGTATACGGTGGTGTCGATACTACAACAAGTAACAACACCAAAAACACACCAATGTATTTTTTTGTTGCTTTCGTTGATCGATATGTCAAAAACACAAGCAACTTTTGACATTTCTCTATCTTAGTAAGAAAAAAAGTAGCACAGCTGTGGTTTCAACGCCACCTGATAAATGAATTCGCCTTGGTACTTGTTAAGTCGTTGTTTTCGTTTTTTGTTACATACACAAATTATTTATATTTCACTGTTTGTGTGGGTAATAGCGTTTTTTGCATGCAGTAGCGAATATTGTTGCTATTTTTTTTTATTGACAGAAAGAAAACCACAATGTTTTTGTACATGATAAAAATACCTTGTTAAAAGAACTTTATTTGTAAAAATGCATGTGTTAGTGCATATCTTGTTGTTTTTTTAGGTTTTGAATCTATTCACTTGATTCGTGCAATAAAAAATTAAGCATATACATACTAGAAAATGTAGTATACTTGTTTTATTTTATGATAACTATAAAAAAACTGAAAACTAACAAACCGTGATCACAGCACAGTTTTAAAGACCAGTGATTTTTAAATCACTCTCCTTAATTCTTTTATTGCTCCACCTCTCAGCATGCCTACACAAAGGGTAGGTCTGTTGAGACGGCTCTCCACTCATTAGTTGTAACTATTGACAGATCCCTCGAATTTAAGGAGTATGCTCTGGTGGCCTTTCTCGACATTGAAGGGGCCTTTAACAACGTCAACCCGTATTCTATTATTGCATCCATGAGGAGTCTGGAGGTTGATGATGGAATACGTAGATTTGTATATAATCTACTCAGGAATAGGGTCATTTGCTCCACGATAGGTGAAACCAGCGTTCAGAGACTGGTAAACAGGGGTACTCCCCAAGGGGGAGTAGTATTCCACTATTGTGGAACCTGACTATGAACACCATGTTGACGAAGATGGACGACATGAGGATTAAAACTGTGGCGTATACTGACGATGTTGCAGTGGCCATTACGGGGAAGCATTTGAATATAATGTCTCTACGTATGGAGGCTGCACAAAAGGTACTTAGCACCTGGAGCATTTCATGCGGTTTGGGTGTTAATCCGTCTAAGTCGGAACTGGTACTCTTTACGAGGAGGTATAGGACCGAGGTCATGAGACTTCCGAGGCTTAATGGGACTGAACTTAAGTTCACTTTTAGCGCCAAGTATCTGGGCGTAATCTTGGACAGCAAACTGTCGTGGGGGCTAAACATCAGGACGAGGATGGAAAAGGCAATTGTTGCTATATATGCTTGCAGAAGTGCAATCGGCAGGAACTGGGGCATGGGCCTGAGGTTTGTCAACTGGATCTTTAAGGCTGTAGTAAAGCCGACTCTGTATTACGGTGTTGTTGTATGGTGGCCTACGATGGACAAGGGCAGGTACCGTGCGATGCTTGAGAAGGTACACAGGCTGGTCGCATTGATGATCACAGGATCAATGCGCTCCACTCCCAACAGGGCGCTGTTTAGAATGCTAAACTGGCTCTCGGTGGACATCACGGCCAGACAGATGGCTCTATGCTCGGCGACACTGTTGAACGCGGCACACGGCTGGTCGAACCGTGACTATGCCCACTCCAAGATAATTGGATGCTCATTTGTCCCTGAGAGAGTGGACAACTGCATCACGAAAGTGCGCTGTTGGTCATGGGTACCTTCCATGAACTTACCCTGGGGGTATACACTGATGGTTCAAGGAAGGGGGAAAGAGTTGGCGGAGGTTTCTACATAGAGGAAATGGGCGTAAGTCTCCTTTCGACTGCCGGCTGGATGTAGTGGCCTGCAGGCGGAAATCTCGGCTATAAAGCGGGCAGTCAACTGGCTAAAGTATTATCGCGTATCGGGAGATATACGTATATTTACTGACAGCAAGGCTGCCATTGCTTCTCTTGCGGGTGTCTACACGACATCTAGGTTAACTGTAGAATGCCGGATGTCTTTGAATGATATTGCTGAGCATTCAGGGTTAACGCTTATATGGATACCAGGGCACTCAGACTGCCCAGGAAACCAGACAGCAGATGAGCTGGCCAAGGAATGTGAATGAATAAACATATCGTAATGAAATTTGGCAGTAATGTAGATTAAGAAGTTCTTAAAGCAGTGCACTCAAAAACATACCACTTGCTGTTGTCTTTTTTAATATTATTTTTCTGTATATCTGGAGATCGACAGGAGCCAAAGTTTCCAAATTATGTACAAGCATCTTGGCTTTTAAAAAACAATATCTGACATAATGTGGGGAGGACTGGAAAGAAATAATATGTTTCTGTATATCTGGAAAACGAAAAGAGGAGGACTACAAAGAAATAATATATTTCTGTATATCTGGAAAACGAAAAGAGCCAAAGTTTCCAAATTAGGTACAAGCATCTTGGTTAAGGCCGTTATACACTATCTCACAAAGTCTTGAGTATTTTTCGAAAATGCTTCCCTGATCTAATTATAGTTTGAAAATTTTTACAAAACAATAACAACTTATCATGACAGGTTTGTATTTTTTTTTTTTTTTTTTTTTTCAAAATACATACATAGGACTTGTGTGATAGTGTAAAGCAGCTATTATCAATATAAAAAATCCGAAAAAATTTGGGCGAGATTGGACAAGTGCGCGGGCACTTCCCATACAAAGACTTTAAAGATTTCTATGATGATTTACTACCATATTCATAAAAAATACAATAGCGGTTTTCACCCTTTGTATTAAGTGTACAACACTGTTATATTTAATACGATTTTATACTTCAAAGCGTGAGTGTCTTTTTCGTATGAATTGTAATCTAATGAATTTGCTGAGTGAGAAAAAGAGACAGATAAAGTTTCTTCAACTGTTTTATTCTGGTAAATTCACACACTTTGTTTACTACTGCTTTTTGTGGGATTTTTCAACCACAGCGTAGTATATTTTAGTCTAATACATTTTGTTGTTGCAGTGTTGTAAATGTTAGTATTTGTACTAAAATTATAAGATTAACAAAGTCTACAAGGGACTTTACTATCAAGGGTGAATTCCGCTAATAATTTGGTTTAAAATGTATCCTAACAAATAGAATCTGGGAATTTAGTTCTCATGGTGAGTAACATTTATTATCATATTAATTCGAATTCTAGGTCTTTTAATAATTTATAAAGCTTTCTTAAAAGAAACGTTTACATTCAAATTTTTCTTAAAACACATTTGAGGGGCTTAGAGCACAAGGGGTGCCTATTTTAAAAATTGAGATTCAGTGCTCCTATACCACGGGGGCTCCAAGCGAAACAGATATTTTAATGACAACTGCTAGAATTGGTCACCATAACTCGCTACCGGATGAGAATACCCCATTCACCACGTGTTCTGAACTTTTCTGAATTTTATCTATTTATTCCAAATGTTATACCTACCTATTATTTTATAAAAAAAAGCACTTAAACCCCTTGTGCTTTTATCCCATGATTTAAGATTTAAAAAGTTTATGAATACTGTTTTGCCTAGCCGGCATTCGGCGCAAGGATTTTATACTCTATGGTATAACAAAAACCATACTTTTTTGGACAACAGCTTTATTAATCACGTAAAACTTAACGCAACGCCAAAGAATAACATTGAAAACACAAACAATGTCATAAATATTTTGTAATTTGCGTTTTAAAATTTTAAAACGGTACATGAATTTCTGTAGAAAGCAACAACAAAATAACAAAATATTTATGACAATGTTTGTTCTTTCAATGTAATTCTTTGGCGTTGCGTTTTATATGATTAGGGCCTAAGAGTAATTTTTCAGTTTACTCAATAATTACTCATTTACTGTAAAAGTACTCGAACGCACCCATTATTAAGTATAGCTAATACAAAAATTGTAACCATGTTTATTACCGAAAATAGAAAAATTTTAATAACATCTAAGTATACTTACAGCTGCTCCTGATACTGCATGTACCCATGATTCATATGTAAATACTTGACTTAATTTTGAAGAAGCCACCATTATTTTATATGTTCGAATTTTCTGTTGTTTGAATCAATAATAAAATAAAGTTCACCTTTGAACTTTTTCAATAGTTTATGTACATATGTATGTGTTCTCCAGACATTTGCAACTCACCACCGGCACTTGCTAAACCACTAAAAGCTTAGTAATATGTACAATGAAAAGGTATTTTTTGTAATTGAATTTTAATAGTGCATTTTAAAACAAATCTTTTAATTTGCTTTGGAAGTAGTAATAGCAGAAAAAATTACTCTTTTTGTAATCGTTATTCAATTTTAATCTGGATGTTGATAAGGTCGATTATAGCCGGTATACAATTTACCTATATACATGTACGTATATAGCTAACTATATGGGGAACTATAATGGTTTATCGAAGCAATTATCAACCAATTTTTGCACCCATTACGCTGTTTTATACGATTTACTTATAAAATTAATAAATAACTCCTATCATGAAAACAATTCTAATTGACAGCTATATTTCTCAAAGATGAGTACAAGCAGCGTTACCGTTGGATATTTTCAAAAAGTACCAAAACAAGGGGATTTTTACAAAAAAAGTGGCACCATAAAGGTGATTTAAGAAAAAAAAGGCGGCACATGTTTTAAAATATAAAGAAGTACACAAAATAATGATGTTGCACGTGCTTTGTTTAATTTAATTCCAATACCATTTTTAAATGGAAAAAAAATCCAGAAAAGATAATATCAGATGTAAGCAAAAACTTTTTTTATGTGATTTTAATTGACCTTAGCTTGCTGAATCCAAATCTGTTTAATGATTGGTTCTATCAGGTCTAGTTTTTTAAAAAGCCTTTGAGTCATCCACATAATTTTTTTTATATTTTCAACTGTTTCGAAGTTATTCACAAATTAGTGGTAATATATTTTTTCAAAAGTTATAAAGACAAAAATTTTACATTTTTATCATTAATCTAAAGGCCAATTGTATGAAATAAAATTGTAGGACAAATGTCAATTATATGTATTATTCATTGTTGGGGGCATGATGTTAATATGTATATTTCATCATGACTTGGGAGCGATATGTCCGATTTGGATGCTATTACTAGCGAATGAATTGAAATTAAATTCCCTTTTAAGCATCTTACCAATAGTTTTTTTTATTTCAACAGTTTCGGAGATATTAAAAAATAAGGGGTAAATTAAAAAAAAATAAACGTTTTCAAACATTTACAAAAAAAAAATTATAAAAGCAAAAATCTTACATTTTTATAAATTAGCGAAGCTAGGTATATACCGAATAAAATAAGCCATAAACATTGAGTATGTTTATTTAAATGTTATATAAAAATCAAATATTGCCGTTTTTGGCGAATTTTTCATAACAAAATTCTTAAGAATATTAAATTTGTCTGATTTTGGCGATTTTCGGTGTATAATTGTTCACGAAGGTGAAAAAATTTGACAACCCTGATATAAACATGCATAAGTATACGCCATGGTATAAGTATTTATTTCATCGTGGTATAATTAATATGTACACATGTTACATAATATATTCGCAATAATTGCATAAGCTTATAACGATAGACAAAAAAAATTTCAGATAAGTTTGCTTACATATATATTAAAACAATTACAGTTTATATTAATAAAACAGAAAGCTCAAAACGTATCTCATCATTTAGTAAAAAGTACCAAAAAAGTGGCAAGAATTACAAAAAGTATCACATTTGGGTGCATTTTGTATAAGTAGCAAAATAGTATCCAAGCAGTCGAAAAAGTGGCAAATTGCTACTTTAGTAGCACCAGCGGTAACGCTGAGTACAAGGCCAATTTAATTCAGGTAGCGGCGAGACTACAACAAGCCAACAACACGAAAAACAACAGGGTATTTTGTTTTCCATTCATGTAATGTCAAAAACAAGGCGATTTTATATATAAATGAATTCGCCCTGCTTAAACAGTTCCCTTAAGCAGGGCTACCTAGATAACAAAAAATCATTTGGAAATTATTGAAAGTTTTGTTTCTTTTACATGCTAACTTTTATAAGATCTGCTAAGTTAAACAATTCATTTCAATAAAATTTATATTAAACAAATTATAACGCAAATTCAATACCGGACGGCTGAAAACTGATCGCTACATCCGCTTTTTATTCAAAATGTAACGGCATTCAAAATGTATGTGTATGCAAAAAACCATGGGCCAACACTAATTTTATTTGTGCAAAACATAAAACATAAAGATGTTATAACCAACCTCATTTGTTTGTGTAGAAAATTATAGAGATGTAAAAAACAATAGCTACACGCGCGATTGCAGTAAAAACACACAACTCTGCAAAAAATCAGCAGGCGTTTCGCGCAAACCTACTAATTCGACCATGTTAAACACCTTTACCTTTTTTGTTTAGGTCAACATTCTAAGAAGTAAAATTACTTTTAAATGTATGTCCACAAATATAATGGCTAAGCTAATTGATATTTCAAGCGTAAAATGAATGTGCTTGTGGGGTCCTTATTATAACCCTAATTCTCTACATTTAAAATGTTCACTGCTTTAAGAGTTCATTAACTTTATAGAATGGATTTTTGGGCTAAACAATTAATGCTAAAAGTATGATTGACGCTTTAAGAATTATATTTAAGCCAGCAGTCATACAAGGAGTTTAACAAACACATATTAATAATATTTTGGATTAACTGAATCATCAAAATTTCCCTTTTCCTTAATAACGTATATTTTTGGTCAGAACTTGAAAGATAATTACCAAATTGTAAAATTGGTTAAAATACACTATTGCTTTAGTGTGATTATCTATGCTAATATGAATTTAAAATACAAATTTACAAGATACAAATAGTCCCTACTGATTAATATTATTAAAACTTCATAATTTATTTTAAAAAAATTCATTTGAGGGCTTTGTATATTTTGAGGGGATATTTTAAGAAATTTTGATTTTAAACTGGGATTGAAGGAAAAATGTATTTGGCAACAAAAATATTTGAGTCATAAAATTAAAAAAATTTAAATTATTTTTAGAATTAAGAAAAAAAGTTTTTATAACAAAAACTTGTGCAATTTTTGTGAGCACTACATTGCAAATTCGGTTGAAATTAACATTGTATTAAAAATAATTTAAACCGTTTCTCTTCTGTGTTCAGTTTATGCATTTGAATATGAAACCGCACAAAACATAAAAATACCTTTAAGATATAGGTAGTGATACTGGTAACAATTAGTTTTTGTGACCTAAAAACGATCTTTACTTAATTTTCATACATAGTTTCATTAATCATCTCTTCAATTTTCTACTTTTTCATTAATAAATTGCAAACTTAAATTTAATTTAAAAGCTCAATTTTAACAGCACATATAAACAAAACTATTGACAATTCTGGGCCAGGGATGTTAAAGTTGCTACAATTGTACTTTTTTGGTACATTTTGACCTTCTAAAGTACCGTGGTACTACCGGGACTCATTTGGTGCAATTTAAAAATTTGTCGTAGTTCCCCCTTCTTGAATTTTTAGTATAGCAAACAAATTATTTAGCCATGTCACAGAGTACAATTCCGTTCGGAACCAAAGAAAACATATTTGTTTATTGATAGAAAATATTTTGATAGTTGTTGGGCCTTTAAGATACAGAAAACTCCCAAATGGTTAAATTTCGCAAAGTTTTTTTTTCGTAATTTTCTGAAGCATGAACGAATTCCGTTTCCGAACGGAAGTGTACTGTGACATGGCTGATTTAGTCCTTTTTATTGCATTTATGTTGAACAAAAAATCGTTAAAACAGGGTCTCCACCTGAGATAAGATATAAGATTTTTATATCATCAAACTTCAAATTCAATCGCAGAGAGTATTATCTTACGTGTGGACTCTCAAATAGTGTTAGTATTAATATTATAATAAATGTTATGAGACAGTTGTTATGAGAAATCTTATAACAATTATCTTATAAGATGAGCTGTCAAAAATACACATACATACACACATATAAAACAATAATAAGCCACCATTATTAAAATCTGTAATTTATTAATGCAAATAATGCCAATCTTGTAAAAAGTGCTTAAAAAATCCATATTTTAAACTAAAAAATCAAATAACAACATAAAAAGAATAAAAAATAATAAAAACGATACAAGTTCACTGCACGAGAATCAGTCGATTATGAAATCTTATAAGATACGTGTTCCCCTTGTTTAATATAAAGATTAACATGAAGAAATGTGCTCTCTCATTCTGCCGACGTTTTCTCACATATTATATCAGATATTATCTTAGGTGGAGACCCTGTGTAATGGAATGGGCGCTTAAATATACGGCGAGTATTGTGGTGTATAGAGCGTTTAGCCCCGTTTTACAATGTGGCAAGGGAAAGGCAGACAGACGAAGTTTGTTGGTAAGGGGGCGAAGCTGTATGTATGACACACTTTAGTTTTTTCCTCTCTCGCCTACAAATTTCGTCTGTCTGCCTTTCACTTGCCAGATTGTAAAAGGGGACTTATGGTAACCACAGACGAGGCAACATTAGTGAAAACCTGAAATTTATTGCGCAACAGAAGTGGAATTATAAATTTCTACTAATAATATCAATATTGATATTGTTAAAGAAATTAAAGAAAATGCAAAACAATTTTATATAAAATTTTGCGAAGTTTTGAGAACCAAATTCAACTTTAATAATGAAGCTTTACCCTGCCTTTACACATGCAAGTAATTACTTGCAAGTAGTGTATATCGACGGCTCCATTCTAAAACATGCTAATTCAAAAAAGCTAGTTTTGAGAAAAACGCATTCAAAGTTTTTTGACGATATCTCGAGAACGGTATAAAAAAGAGTCTTGAGATTTTTTTTGGGTTCATATCATAATTATAACAGATTTTTTTTAATATATTTTAACTTTATAAACTTATCGTAGATCATAGTTAAAAGTGACTTACAATGATTTAGCATGTACAAAAATTTATTATCTAGTCGTTTAAGTGGACTTAGCATCTTTTTGGTAGTCTTTTCTTACTTTAATTGATAATCTAAGTACATATAGCATTATTTAGTTTGGAAAAAATTAAAAACTTTAATTTTTTTTAAGTACTTAATTTTATTTATTGTTTTAAAATACTAAAATTATTAAAGGCTGATAATTTTTCTATATCATTTATTAATAAAAAATGGAAATTATAGCAATTCAGTTAATATACAAAAACAATAGAATAAAATGCAATAAGTCTTTAATCGCCACATTCTGAGTTGACAACATATTCGTTTCCAGCAACGCTTTTGAGGTTTCAGTAGAAGTTTTGGTAAAACTTGGGAATTATTAAGTTTTGGCTTTTTAGGACTTTCGCCTTATTTTTGCCCCACTGAAATGTACGTTTTTGTCTCTTACGCAAAATTTGTTTGATTGGTGTATCCAAATTTGGGTGTAAGGTTCGTTTTGGATTTTTTGGTGTTATCGGACTGCATGGTGGAGATGATACAGAAGAAGATTATGTATAAGATGGTCAAAACATTCGCTTGAGCTTCCGCTAAATGGTTCTGAAATTGTATTAGTTGCTTTATTATTTTAACTAGCTAAATAAATATATAATTATCTTGATAATAGAAATTACCGAAATCTGTTAAACTGTTCTCAGTTTCACTACAATCCATATTGTACGATATTTTATATGATATGGTAGGTGAAATTCCAGATAATTTTAAATTAGATGCAGAAATATGTTCCACTTTATTTTCTATTAAAATAAATTATTATACCTACAATACTTTGCAAAGTTTTTTTTCGAATTACTTACCAATGTGTTGCAGATGTATTTTTGATTCCAATTCTTCTTAAACTCAAAGAAACCAGGTTAATTATTTTAAAATGTTTTATATAAATTAACAATAAATACCATTTAAATTGTTAATGGGCAACGCCAGCATTTTTCTTGCGCGAGAACTCATTGTTTTTAGAAAAGAAGACAATTATGTGGACATATTCTGTTGTAAACTTTTTCTAAACAATGTTATGTACACTTACACGGCGATAGTTTTATTTTGAATTAGGCGAAAAATCCTTTATGCGTCCTAAGAGATGAGAAAAAAATTACAAAAGTGTATTGCTTCCATTCTAAGTATTAGGGAGATCGAACGGTTATTATTCGACCGGTTTTAACCGGTTATTTTAGCTTTGCCCAAGTCGGTTATTTTAAAAAGCCCATTTTTCGAATATCGAATAAACCGGTTATTTTGGTATAATAAACCGGTTATTTTAGTACTGTGTAATTTATATACATTTTCCTTACTCTTGTTGTAGATGTACCCGTAATTTAAGTATTTTCTAATTGAATATTGGCCAAACTTGAACTTTTTATGAAGAATGTCAAAACAAAATTTAACAAAATTCAAAAAACATTATGAACACTGTAAATACAAATCGCTTATAAAAGCGTGTGGTCTTGTAGAAAAAAAACCAAAAACTATTCAAAATACTACAAGCACGTGTGCAATTAAAAAGTAAATAGTAATTTGTGCAAGAGTATTCTAAATATTAAATATATTTTTATATAAAGGTTATCTCTAGATATTTTTCGAATGCGATTAAAAATACAAAGTAGGTGCTTGAAGTGCCCTAAAATGATATGTTACAAATGTTGTTCCATGTCACGACTTACTAATCACCTTTAATTAGTGTACATGCTTTACATTAATGTGATCCAAATGAAACTTAACTCCGTTCGAAGTAGTTCTAAGGAGACGACAAATACTACTTTACTAAAATACGCTGCAAAAATGAATCATTGGGTGAAATATTAGCCCGTTGTGTTGCCGAGGACGAAATGCCCGTTAAGGCACTAAAAACTCTTAAGTAGTTCTAGCATCTCTCATGCTGAAAAATACAGCATTACGGCGGAATCAACGATATGGGAAAAATTTCTACCAGTTTCATTTAAAACACCAAGAACTAAAAAACAAAATTGAAGAAACCAAACAATGTCATGGAATGTCTTATATTGTAGTCGGTGAATTGACTAATATTTTACACAAAAAGAATGTTCAGTTCACTATTCGTTTCTATAATGCTATTATAACTTCATCAACGAACTTTAAATGGCACCCTAATTGAATTTGCATTATGGCAATACTGCAAGTAACCAACAAAATGCATAACGATCATAAAGAGTTTTTCTACGTCACTATTATATAGATATACACATTTTTCCTTTTATATACTTTTAAGCTAACTTTTCTCTTGTAAGAATATACTTTTAAAAAAATGAATTCTGAGCAAAAACCGCGTGCAGCTTTTTGACTAAGTAAATCGAAATACAATAAATTGGCGACGATCGGTGAAAGAAGTTATCAAATAAAGGGGTCATCAAATTACAATTACAAATTACCAAAAATTGTATCGAACAATTAATAAATCAAATATTTTTTTTCTTATTAGAGGGGAAAAATAGAAATAAATCAAAATGGACGCCACACAGTTCAAAGCATTTATGGATGTTCAACAGAAAATTCTGGAAAAAATCAACAACAGCACATCAGCAAGTGGTAGTAGTTCAGGTGGTATTAACGTAAGCGCTAATACAGCATTAGTGCCAAATTTTGAAGTGTTGGACACCACCAAGGAATCTTTTCGTAACTACAAGTCGAGTTTTGAAAACTACACCCAAATGAAGGGCATTCATACCAACAAGCAATACTGTGCCAATTTACTTTTAAATTCAATTGGTTTAAAGAATTATGGTATTGTTACAGCCCTTGCAGCACCTGATAACCCAAACAGTCTTACGTATGAAGCCTTGATGGAACTTTTACAAAAACATTTATCACCACAACCTAACGTCCTGGTGGCTCAACATCAATTTTTGTCCAAATACCAGGATAATATGTCGATTGCAGAATACATTGCAAGGTTAAAAACTGACATTGGTGACTGCGAATTTAATTGTAAATGCAAGGCATCGGTGGCAGATATTTTTCTGCGAGCGCAGTTTATTCACGGCATCAAGGACAATGGTATACGTGAACAGCTATTGCAAAATAAATTATGTGATTTCGCCGAAATACAGGCAAAAGCCTTGGCACTAGAAGGAGCAAAAAGTGACTCCAAAGAGCTTAACAAAACAACTCAATCAATTCCGGGGGAAATCAACAAAATTTCAGGGGTAAAAGGGAAGTATTCAAATCAACATAACCGAAGAACAGCCAACAACAAATCGAAGAAGGACAAGTTCAGCGTTGACTTTAAAGCATTGGGTCTTGATGGACTTTGTCTAAGGTGTGGTAAAAATAACCACTATGCTAAGGATTGTCTTAGTAATAAAAATAACCTGAAATGCTCTGAATATAAAAAAAACTGGTCATGTGGTAAAGGTATGCATGAAAGCACGTATGAAGAATGGTAAATCAAGTCACGAATCTACAAATCATGTTGAAGGCATACACCAGTACGGTGTTTTAAATGTTGTTGATGTACATCAAAATTCATCCGGAGATTCCGACAAACTTTTTATAATAATAAATATTCAGAATAAGCCAATCAAATTTGAAGTCGATACTGGCTCAAAGTACACGTTTCTACCAAGAGACCAATATGCTAAACTTAACCTCAATGTTCCTTTTCTTTCAACAAATATGATTTTTAAATCTTATACTTCAAATGCATTTACAACGGATGGAAAAGTTCAAGTCGAGGGAGAGTATAACGGTAGGACAATTACTGATGAAATCTATATTGTTCCTGAAGATTTTACAGCTATTTTGGGTCGTAATTGGTGTCGTAAACTAAAACTGAAAATCGATTTAGATGAAATCAACCCTATGTGCTCAATAAAACACGTAAGTGATTCTAATATAAATTAGTCAATTAGTGAAGAATTTCACGATATTTTTCAACCGAAAATTGGATGTGTTAAGCTATTTACTATATCGCTTAAATTACGTAACGATGCAAAACCAATTTTTACTAAAGAACGTGAGATTCCTTACGCTTTAATTGACAAGGTCAATCAAGAACTTAATGTACTGGAAAAAACGGGGGTAATTTCGAAAACTGAAATAAGTGATTGGGGCTCCCCCTTAGTCGTAATACCGAAATCTGATGGAGGTGTACGCCTATGTGTTGATTATAAAGTGGGGGTGAACGAACGTTTAGTTGACGCCCATAGTCCAATAAGGAAAATTGAGGACATTTTCAACTGTTTACGCAATTCAAGATACTTTTGCAAACTCGACCTGTACAAAGCTTATTTGCATATACCAGTTGATGAAGAGTCGAGTAAAATCCAAACTATATCAACACATCAGGGTACCTATAAGGTAAACAGGTTATCATTTGGTATCAAAACAGCACCCTCTGAATTTAACCGCATAATTAATCAAATTTTACTAGAAGTTCCTAAGACAGAAGCGTATTTTGATGACATAGTCATACACGGAGAATCAAAAGCGGAATGTCAGGAAAATTTATTTAAATGTTTAAAACAATTACAACGATACGATTTACATCTTAATAAAGATAAGTGCAATTTTTTCCAAGAGGAAATAGAATTTTTGGGTCACAGGATCAAACAAAACAAAATCTTAAAATCGAAAAGCAAAATAGCAGCCATAACAGATCTTCCGAGACCAGAATCGGTTGACGACGTAAGGCGATTCTTAGGAATGGTAACTTACTATTCGCGATTTATCCCCAATTGTTCAACGGTTACAACGCCTTTACGTAATCTGATTAAGAAAAATACAAAATTTAATTGGAATGTACAATGTGAGACAGCGTTCAAAAATCTTAAAGAAGAAATTGCTTTTGGTCGTGTACTAGTGCCTTATGATCCGCAATATCCGTTACAATTAGCTTGTGATGCGAGTCCAACTGGAATTGCAAGAGTTTTGTCCCACGTTATAGATGGACAAGAACGTCCAATTTTATTTACATCAAGATCGCTCACTGATGCTGAGAAAAACTATTCTCAACTTGATCGAGAAGCATTAGCGATAGTTTTTTCAGTGGATCATTTTTATCAATATTTGTTTGGGAAACCGTTTATGCTCATAACGGATAATCAACCATTAGTAAGAATTTTTCATCAAAATGCGAGGTTACCGCAAATGACTTTTTCACGTCTTCAGAGATATGCAGCCTTCCTTTCGGGATTTGATTATAAAGTTATATACAAAAAGGGTTCCGAAAATGTTAATGCTGACTGTTTATCGCGAGCTTCAATAAACTAATCAAAACTTACAGACACTGCTATCAATGAGGAAGTTCATCAACTTTGTGAATCATCAATACAGCAGATTTTAACTTTAAACTTAAATTTCAAAACGCTTCAAGTGGAAACACACAAAGATCAACATCTTTCAATTATTCTACATAATCTTCAAAATTATCTGGTGGAAGATACCACATTTACAATCAACAATGGAATCGTTTTTAGAGGACAACGTGTAGTTATACCTACTAGTTTACAACAAGCTGTTTTAAAGGAACTTCATCAAACCCATATCGGCATATCGAAAATGAAACAGCTAGCTCGCAGGTACGTCTATTGGAAGTCTATTGATAAGGACATCGAACGTTTGGTAAAGGAGTGCTCATCCTGTAGTTGTGTTAAATCCAGTCCACCCAAAGCCAGGCTACATTCGTGGGAGGAACCAGAAAATAACTGGCAGAGACTCCATATTGATTATGCAGGACCTTTTCAAGGCAATTTTTATTTAGTCGTCATGGATGCTAAATCCAAATGGGCCGAAGTGGGAATAACGCCTTCAGCTCCATCTTCTAGACTTAATTGTATCCGACAACGCTTCTATATTTACGAGCGATGAATTTCAAACATTTTGTTCAAGTCGTGGTATTTTTCAGAAGTTTATTGCACCAGGACATCCTGCTACAAACGGCCTAGCCAAACGTAACGTTCAAACTTTAAAACATCGGCTCAAATCAATGGCAGGTGATCATCGTTCTATTCGTGAAAAGGTAATAGATATTCTTTTTCGTTACCGGGCACCGCCACTTTTAAATGGGAAAACGCCGTCAGAACAGTACCTGAACAGACAACTTTGTATTCAGCTTGACGCGTTAAAACCTCCTCAAATTCAAAACCAAAGTTCTGCAGATTTCTGCAAAGCTCGTCAGCTAAGCGTGGGAGATAAAGTGCTAGCTCGATATTACACCAACAATAAAAATTTATGGAAATTGGGAACAATCATCAGGAAATGGGGCCATCTTCATTATCTGGTAGAATTGGATGAAGGCCACACACTTAAACGCCATATAAATCAACTTCGGTCCACCATGATCCAACAACCAAAAAGTTTAGAAGTTGAACCAGGATTTCGATCCCATAACGCCAACACAAAATTTACAAGATTTAGTTCAAGTTCCAACCAACGCTAAAAATAAAACGGATCAGAATGAGGATACAAATGTCGAAGATCAGAACACAGCTGTTCCAGAACATCAACCACAACCTCATCGGAGAACCGCTAGACTTCGTCGTACTCCAGCTTATTTGGATGATTATGTGTCTGATGTCTAAAGCTGACATATAAGCGTGGGAGAACTATTATAACTTCATCAACGAACTTTAAATGGCACCCTAATTGAATTTGCATTATGGCAATACTGCAAGTAACCAACAAAATGCATAACGATCATAAAGAGTTTTTCTACGTCACTATTATATAGATATACACATTTTTCCTTTTATATACTTTTAAGCTAACTTTTCTCTTGTAAGAATATACTTTTAATAAAATGAATTCTGAGCAAAAACCGCGTGCAGCTTTTTGACTAAGTAAATCGAAATACAATAAATGCTGAAACAAAAAATTTGAAATAGATAATCCTGGCTAAAAGGTTTTGTTTGCAACTTTTGTAAAATTTGGTTGATTTATATAGACATGCTTAACCACCAACAAATTAAAACTCTTTCAAAATAAATTTGAGAGAATATTTTAAATAATAACTTTATAAAATTCCTATTATTTATTTGCTTTTGCAAAACGGTTGTCTAGATCAAATATCATTCAACAGTTTCTAAATTACATTATGCAAATGTCTTCTTACAAATAAAGTTTAGTAAATCAATAAAAAATTGTTGAAAATTAAGCTAAAGTTTGATCAATTTACTGGTCCCACTTTTCTTGGATTTTATCGTAAAATATTTGTTAGGTCTGATCTAGGTCATATCTCTGTATTTGGTTGGTTCCTTACCTTTGCAAATTGTATTGTTTTTATTCCAATAAACGTTTTATTTTAAAAACTTATTTGATTTTTGTGTTTTTAAGTATTCGAATTAAAACCGGTTACCCGGTTATTTAAAAATAGCAACTATTCGTAATATTCGAAAACCGGTTATTGAAAAAAGTCGAATAATCGATCTCCCTACTAAGTATACATAGAAAACGCGAAAAACAAAGATGTTCGTTCTAAAACAAGCTAAGTACTTTTAACAAAAAAAATAATAATTCCAAACCAAATCATGTTAAGTGCACTTAAAACATTTAAAAATGGAGTTCTTTGTATGTTGCTAAATTATGCTAAGTACATTTTTGTTTATAACTTTTGATGGGAAAGTCCGATTACTATCAAAATTTGACAGAATCTAAATTAGCGAACAATGAATTTAGAAATGTTATTCCCAGCAAAACATGCTATACCGACTAAGCATGTTATAGAATGGGACCGTCGATATGTATTATCAACGAAAATGTCGAAGAAATAGCCGAAAGTCTTGCAAGTAGCTTGAGTGTTTACACAGTCAGTTGTAAGTTTATTTTTCAAATGTTCTCGAAGCGAACACATCTTATGAAAAAGCTTAATTTTTGGGTTAAAAAAACCCTTATCATGTTAATGTTACCACGAAATTTATTTAATAATATTAAATATAAATAATTTAATTATTTCTTTATTTTATTTTTGGTCCATCTTGATGAAAAAATTATGTTTATTTTTAAAATATGTGAATCCAGTATTGCCGTAGTTACCGATAACATAAAATTTCTAAGAAAATATTTTGATTAACAATTTTTTTTTTAAATACTTGCAATTACTGTTTTAAAATACCATGAAGATGTGTTGCTTTGTAGTAGTGTTTTTTTTTTTAATCAACGAAAATCAACTATAAACATAATTTGTATATTTCTAAGTACTAGTAAATTGATACCAAAGGCATCCACGGTAACACTGTTTCTTTATTTGTCGTTTTACTTGCTGCAAGTGTCAAAAATTTACTTGCAAGCAAATTCTCTAGCAAGTTGGGCTGCAAGTACGAAAAATGTGATGGTGTTAGTAAAAATGTGTGAGTGTATTGAGTTTTTCGCACTTGCATGTGTAAACGCCGGGTTAATGTGGATCCATTATTTTACTCCTGAAAATGTTATTTTAGGTAAAACAAGTTGCATTGTACCTCTTCTAATTAAAATGTTTCCGAATGAAATTGCAAATTTTGATTCAATAAATAATCAGTTTAGAGCTTTAGCTGATGGCGAGCCACTGCATTCTTTAAAAACTGAAAACATTTGTAGTTTTTGGTCGGTAGTAGCCAATTTACAACAAAAAAAACTGAATGTCCATATGTTTCCTGACATTTCTAGAGTCGTTGCTAGAATTTAATCCAAATATGGAAAGAGTTTTATATTTTCAAAATATAATAAAAACTAGGGAAAAAAACAGACTACATGAACCAGCATTATCAAGTCTCATACAAACAAAGGATTGGTTAAGATGGACAAATTCATGCTGCTATGATGCAAACATTCTAAATAGTTTATTAACTAAACAAATAAGTGCCTGATTTTGATCTTAAATATTTAATGAGTTTTATGTACCTTATTTTATTCATACATATAATGTATGTTAATGTTAAGTCTTGTTTTTTTTTTTTGTGTACAATTGAATTTTTAAGTACTTTTTTGATGTTTTAACAAATTTAAAAAATAATGATACCGTGAAGGTCCAAAAAGTAAATTTTTTTATTTAATATCCCTGTTCTGGGCTGACTAAAAAAACCGGCTGCCTCTTCGCCCCACCTGAAGTAAGTTGGTGAACAAGGCGAATTCATACAGGTGAAATTTTCGAGTCATCTGCTTATTGTTTATTTTTTTGTGTGTATACTGAATGTCAAGCTTTGTTGATATTATGTGAAAAAATAGTTAAAATGTAAAATTCAATAAAAATCTAAATACTTGAAAAAAAAACTTATTATATAAAACAAAAAAAGTGAAAAAAAAATTAAATTAAGGAATTAAAAGTGCGTTAGGAATAAGTGAAGCATTGCATTATTTGCAATTGTGTATATTTTATTAACAAAAAATTCCCTTGCTTATATTTTCAACAAGTAATTTTGACATTCACTCTAACTTCTTACAAAAACAAAATACATAGTATTTTTTAAAACAAGGGATCTCATAATGCGGTCACCTGTTTTCGCCTTGGACAAGGCGAATTTACTTTAGGTGGCGGTTAGACTACAACACAAGGCGAATTTACTATAGGTGGCGGCGAGACTACAACAAGTCAACAACACAAAAAACAACAGGGTGTTTCATTGTTGCTTTAGTTGGTCGGCATGTCAATAAACGTAAACAAGGCGAATTTAATTGTAAATAACTTGTGACGTTTCTCTACATAAGTTTGAAAGAAGTTGTCTATTTTATTATTAAAATTATTGCTTATTTTGTTCAAAAAAAAAAAAAAATAGTTCAAGGACTGTAAAAGAATAGTGAAAAATGTTGAGCAGTAATAAATAAATTTATCACATTGTGTTACATAAAAATTGCAAGTTTACTTAAAACGTATTTAATACTGGTATGCTTTGATACCAGTGCACATGGTCGCTTGATGGGATTGATTTGTGCTACAAAGTAGCATCCCCAGACATTATGCAGTCACTTTAGGTAAGCTTCTTATTACATGAAGCCAACAGTTTCATTATAATTTGGAAATGTTTCAGGTGGGACCACCGTTTCAATAAGGTACTTGGTTCAACAGGGCCACATCTAGGCAATACCCATTAAAGAGGAATTTGTTCGCATGTATGAACAGCAAAAAGAACAATAACAGGAGAACTAAAAAATAATTGATCTTCTGAAAATTACAATGCAAATTAAAATCGAAGACACCAAAAAAAAAGTTGTGTTAGAAAAGTTTGCAGTGTACAATCGTAAAATAGAAAAGTTGGTTCAACATGGAGTCAAGAAATATTTCCAAACACTCATCATCTTGATTTTTCCCTTAAGCAATATAAACGCGATGTTACAAACAGAATGTATTGCATTAGTTTTCAATTTTTAAACATGGAGATGGTTGTTTTTACTATTTCTT
This sequence comes from Pollenia amentaria, assembly GCA_943735925.1. Lineage (NCBI taxonomy): Eukaryota > Metazoa > Arthropoda > Insecta > Diptera > Polleniidae > Pollenia > Pollenia amentaria. The sequence continues at coordinate 101,822,997 of OX031009.1, forward strand.
CCTTTAAAAATCATCTGCATTCCTATGTATGTTTATACACTTTTTTTTAGCATTTTTTATTATTTTTTTATAAATAAATAAATAATATATATGTACACATAACATAATAAAATTTTCACCATCACAGCTTTTTTTAAATTGAGTTTTCAATAACTTCCGTTTACAATGTAAACATTAACAACTTTTGACATTTCTCTACATAATTATGGGGGGAAATTGTAAACAACTTTTGACATTTCTCTACCCAATTATGCAAGAAAAAAGTAGCACCTGCCAGGCCCACAACGTCGACAAGAACATTTCTTTCTTATATTTATATTGAAAACAAAAACAAATTTAAATTTTTTATTATTGTTTTCAATATAAAAATGCGAAAGAAATGTTCTTGTCGATATTGTGGGCCTGGCAGTTAATTTAATAACACAATTTTAAAAAGCACACGTAAACAAATTTTTGACAATTCTGGCATGACTAAAAAAAATTACCGGCTGTCTCTTCGCCGCCACCTGAAGTAAGTTCGCCTTGGCCTTGGATGATTAAGTGCTGGGCAGTATGGCCAGATCTGAAAATTTCTTACAGCTAAAGCAGGCATAAGAAATATTAAATATTATTTTAAAAAAATGCTAAATTATTTTTAAAGATTTTTGTCAAAAATTTATTACAAGTATGAAATTTGATTCGAAACTAAATACATTTAAGTGACTTATTTTTTATCGAAATTAAAGTAAATGGTTATATTTAAACAAGTGGATAGATTTTGTTAGGGCATCTGATACACGGAGATATGAAGTAGTTGAGATTAAATTTTTAATTTAGGGACCAAAAAACCCCTGATATACGCAAAATGTAAACGATTTTTTCTATGATATAAAAATTCTTTTAGATCATTTTATTTTTTATAGTTCAAGAAAAGTTGAAGCTTTAGAACTATTATTTTGTCAGCAGTTTAGAGCAAAACATTTTTTTACACATTTACACAATTGATTTTTTATGTTAATAGAGAGTGAAATGTCCTTGTACTTTTATGTCGTAATATCAAAAGGCAAATAATATTTACAATCAACATGATAAGGGAATTTTTAATATTTCCTCAATATTCTATTTCTTTAAACCAGATAGGTAAGATGTTTCTTAAAATAAGAATTAACTCTTTTCATATGAAATTATTTTAGGTTTAACTATTTGTAGTCGAAATTTATTAAAAAATTAAAGTAAAATCAATAGAACTATTCGTCCAAGTTTTTAAAAAAAAAATACTACAATAAAGCTAAAAAAATTTCTAAAAATGCTAAATAAAAAGCCAAGTGCTAAATGAAAATTTTGCATCTAAATAAAAATTTTAATGCTAAATTTAGTTGCAAAAATGCCAAAATGGTCACATTGGTGCTGGGTCACACTCTTTAAATCTTAGCCAAGCAACCAAGTCAACAAGTAACAACAAGCAAACTGTGGTTTTATACGGCCCATCTTAAGCTCCACAATTATGTCCAGGATTGCAGTTTGGATAAGTTTTAGATTATCCTCTGACCAAACGTTCGTCGGAAAGTCAGGCGGAATTACTCCCAACCTTATGACGTCGGCCATGACTCTGTAGGTGGGCTGGACAATCTGCACAACTACTCCCGAGGCATTTACACTAGCACTGTTGGCGCGCCAGTCGCCGGTGTTACCTGTCGCACGTTTGGGAGGATTTGGTTTATTCGGCGAGGAACCTTCCGAACGTCCCCTTTTCCTCGGAATTTTTATTTCCTACAGCTCGTTACGGATCTCCTTCATTGGTTTTAGGCATAGCTCACGAGCACTTTCAATGCTCATACCTTCTTTCAAGTAGAGTTTTAGACGTTTACGTGCAGAACCAGGCAATTTAAGTCTGCCTTCGGCACTTTTAGTCTGATTTTCTATGACTTTAGAGGATTGTTGCGTGTTTGGCATATATGCGAGCAGCGCACCCTCTTCATCCGTTGGGATGAGTACCTCAGTGGCGTTGGGATCTGAATCCCCCTGAACTAAGATATCATCCATCGGTTCACAAAGAGATTTATCCGCAATGCGAGTGTTTGGATCCAAGGACCCTCACACAGATTCAATTGTGTCCATTGGGGCATGTTTTTGATTGTTATTTTCTATTTCTTCAGTCATTTGAATTTTCTAATTAGAAAGGGGGTGGGGGGCCCGCAAACCTCTGTTATATGCAAAATTTAATGGTTTTTATTTCTATGCTTTACAAAATTTTTTAGATCATGTTATTTCTTATAGTTTAAGAAAAGTTGGAGCTTTAAAATTACTATTTTTTCAGAAGTTTTAGGCAAAAGATTTTTAAACATTTACACTATACAATTTTAATCTAAAACCAAAGAGAAATTTCTTTGTACTTTTATATCTATGTACCTGTACTACATATTTATATCTACCTATCAGATCTTTTACCAAAATCTTCCCACTTTTTTAAATATAAACCATTTATTATCAAAGTTGTTTTTGGGAATACTATTCTTTATTGCCTTTTTTAATAATTGACAAAAAAAAAATACTGAAATTAATTGTTGGAGGATAAGCTGTTCCTATGCGCATTTCACTGGTTGCTTAGGCCAGATCATCAGGAAACGTTCTCCTAAATAATTTTAGAAAAGCCAAAGCTATCAGCAAACAAGACTACATAGGGAATGAGAATTACCTACAAACACTCAAAAAGTCTTTTTTGCAACGATATCAAAGCTTAAACAAAATACCAAACAATAAATCAGTGATGAGTTTATCATTTCTTACATTCCCCGCTACAATTATTTGGAATTCTCCCAACATTAACTGTACAACTACAGTGGTTAAAGAAAAAACATATTAAAAACAAAAACTTGACTTGACGGCTAAAACTTGAACAGTGTGAACCATCACTTACTTCTCCTATCAATAATAAAATTTTAAATAACATATCGTCAGCCCTGATCAGAACTGCCAAAAATTGCATTATTGTTACGAACATATTAAGTACATACATACAAAAATATCACCCATATAATTATTTCCCTCCATTTTAATTAATTTTCACTTTTGTAACGTTTGTGTCGTGATAAAAATTGCAAACGACTGTTTTTAGCAATTTTGACAGGCAAAAACGCCAAATATGATGCCGTTGTAACGGATTTCTTGTAATAGATTTTTATGCAGTGTCGTATATATGGTGTTTTTTGCTAACCACGATACAATTTAAAAAAAAACGCTGAGTTTTTGCTACGAAAACGACAAACACGATAAGGGTGTATATGTACTCGTATCCCTGAAGGAAGCCTGGGATCAAGTGTCTCTAAATCGTCACTTTTGTCGATAGTTTTGGTGACACAGTCTACACTTTTGCTTGCATTACCAAAAAAAAAATACGAGAAATAGAGGAGAAAATTTTTGCTTCTTTTTCATTTTGTATACCTACACCACAATAGTGGAGAGGGTACTATGCCGATGTGTGTAATACTAAAAAATATTGGTCCTGGACTGTAGAGGCGCTTGTAGCAAGGAAGATATTTTTTAATATTTTCTTATTTCGAAATTTTTTTTTTGAATATACAACAGTAGAATCAGAAAAGTTTTCTTAGGTAAGGTGAATTAACATTTACATTCTTTAATACCACTCTGCGTTTCGTTCATGCATTTTTGTCAATGATAATGGAATTCTCGGTATTTTGTATTAAGCTGAGTTGATGTATGTATGTTTGTATTCTAACACCACTTTTCCAACATGTTAGTATTTTGTGGGTGTATAAAAGGGCTAATTGTCGCAAAACCTTATTCTTGGACAATTTGCACACGTGGAGCGGTTTCTGTCGGCTTACAAGGCTAAGGAGCATATTTTAAATTAGTACGAAGTTCATTTTTATATAATTTATAGATTATTTTTGTTTATTAGCTTCTGGGGGAAAAAGGGGTTTAATAAATTTTAATTTTTTAACAGTTGCGACCAGTTGCTACTTAAGGCCGTTATACACTATCCCACAAAGTCTTAAGTATTTTTTAAAAATGCTTTCCTGATAAAATTATTATTTGAAAATTTTCAAAAAAAAAACAACTTATCATGACAGGTTTGTATTTTTTCAAAATACGTAAGACTTTTGTGATAGTGTAAAGCAGCAATTAGGGACAGGATTTTGGCTAAGGATACCGAATTTTTGGATGAGCCTTTGGGGTTGACCCCGCTTATAATATTTGCTTTGGAGAAGGAAATACTTAGCAGAAGCCCGTAGATTGCTGGGATAATTGGATAAAAATAATAAATTTGTGGTCCTGAATGGGGCAATAGCAAAGTAGTAGGACAACAAATGTTGTAAAAGCAAAAAGTGGAAAAAGAAAGCGACTTTTTAAATTATATGAGTGTGAATTTATTTCAAAATTTAAAGTTTATAAATTAAATCAATACAAAGTACATACATATGTATGTATAGAAACACAAAAAAAAGGAAGAAAAACAAGAACCATGCAAAGACAAAATAAGGGAACACTAACATAATAAAAATTGTACTTCTTACGAATTACAATCATTAAAATATTTACAAATAAAACATATACCCTAATCCTAGGTTATATGTATGCGTCACTGCAGAAGTAAGCCAATTCGTCTTCCTTATGAAGAGAAGAAACAATCTAAGTTCCATTGTAGATAGATCCTCCAAGCACGAAATCACCGGCTCTCCCAGGTATTTTTCTCTAATGCCCCATAACCCCGCAGTCTTATCTTCCTCCTCATCGTGACAACTTCTGCAGTAATCATTGAATTCCAGACCCATTCTCCTAGCATGAGTCCCAACAGGCCAGTGTCCAGTTACAACCGACACCCCAGTCCTGATTTGGTCCCTATTGAACCTAAGTAGAGATTTAGTTCTCCGTTCATCATAACCAGGCCAAAGTGCCCTGGATATGAAGCAGGTGGACTCACAGATCCATCCCTGTTGCGCAATCCTATAATACTCGCGCATGACGAGTGCCTTATAGTGAGCCAATGGAAGACCAATGAGTTGATCAATTAATGTGGCATCCATGCGACCACCTCCCTTGGCCGGCTCGTCTGCTATCTGGTCTCCCGAGCAATCTGAGTGCCCTGGTATCCATATAAGGGTGCTCAGCAATATCATTCAAAGACATCCGGCATTCTACAGTTAACCTAGATGTCGTGTAGATAGTCGCTAGAGATACAATGGCAGCCTTTCTATCAGTAAATATACGTATTTCTCCATATATGCGATAATACTTTAGCCAGTTGGCCGCCCGCTTTATAGCCGAGATTTCCGCCTGCAGGACACTACATCCATCCGGCAAACGAAAGGAAACTTTTATGCCTAGGGCCGGTTTATGGAAGGTGCTCATGACCGACAGCGCATTGCCGTGTGCTGCATACCTCGCACCAAAGAAAAGATCAGGGGTACAGTAAGCCACTCCCTCAAGGACAATCGAGCATCCTATTACCCTTGAGAATCCATAATCACATGTCAACTAGCCGTGTGCCGCGTTCAGCCGTGTCGCCGATCATAGAGCCATCTGTCTGGCCGTGATGTCCACAGGGAACCAGTTTAACAGTGTATACAGCGCCCTAGTGGGAGTGAAACGCATTGATTCTATGATCATCAATGCGACCAGTCTATGTACCTTCTCAAGCATCGTACGGTACCTGCCCTTGTCCAGCGCAGTCCACCAACACCTTAATAGAGAGTCGGCTTTACTACAGCCTCAAAGATCCAATTGACACACCTCGGGCCCATACCCCAGTTTCTGCAGAGTGCACCTATGCACGCATATATAGCGACAGCTTACTGTCCAATATTACGCCCAGATACTTGATGCTATGAGAGATCTTAAGTTCAGTCCCATTTAGCCTCGGAAGTCTCATGACCTCGGTCCTATACTTCCTCGTAAAGAGAACCAGTTCCGTCTTAGACGGATAAACACCCAGTCCGCATGATACGCTCCAGGTGCTAAGTACCTTTAATGCAGTGTTGTGTGTTTGTCACAACACATCACAACTACACAAAAATAATGACAAAATTAAATACAAATTATATTTTTGTATGCAAAACCTTCAACACAATAGTAGGTGCGTTTGAGTACTTTAACAGTAAAATGCAGTAAATGAGTAAACTTAAAAATTTGCTCTCTCAAAAAGCTGTTGTCCATAAAAGTACGCGAACGCAAAATTTGTAAAATTTCGTAAAATAAAGGCAACAGCTGATGGCAAATAAAAAAAAAACTACTTAGCTCGTTTTCTTATCGGTACTCGATTAAATACTTTTAATAACACGAATATTTTTGGAAAATACAAACAAATTATTTTATGTAATCTTTCATATTTGTTTGTTTTTTTATTTTTTTTGAATTTGCTAATTTGTGTCCGGCTAAATTTGATCAATAGTACACGAATACTTTTTTTTACTATTGATAACTTTAAAAACAAGGGCTGTTCTAAGTAGCCGAGTACTTTACACTTTTACAACTCCAGAAAATTAACATAACAAAACAAAGTTTCAAAAGTTAGTATTTAGCCATATAAATTCTTCACAAACAAGTTTAATTAATTAATATTAATTCATTTTTTGTTTTTATTTTAGTTTTATTTCAACTTTTCTTTTTTTAAACAATTTTTTCACAATTTGTATGGCTTTTGTTTGCTACTTTAAAAAAAATTTTACTGCAAAAATTTCTGCAGTAAAAATTTGTAAGTACTCAGTCAAAAACTGTCACTTTACGCTCTCAATTTGTGTTCTCATTTACTGTAGTTTGTGTACGCGAACGCAATTTAGTAAAATGCAGTAAAGTTCAGTAAAAAATAGTAAAAACTTTTGTGTTCTCGAACGCAGCTAGTGACACACTTTAAATATTTTTTTGTAATCTAAAGCAATGTATGACACATTTAAAGCGGCACTTAAAATAATATTTCAGACCACACATAAGCACAAACAGTATATTTAAATGCTTCTGAATCGATAAAGGGTCAGAGGACTTGAAGTATTACAATGCATACAATTCCGCATGCCATGTGCAACTCAATAGCAATGTAAACAAAGTATTGATCGATATTTGAGTCAAATACTGACCAATGAAAACTAAATGTTTTAATTAAATAAGTCAAACAATGCTATAGAAAGAGAAAAATATAAATTAGATTTAGAAATTGTAAATAGCAAAAATTAGTATAAATACCAGATAATTGCTTAATGAAAATGAGAATACTTTTGAAACAAAATCAAACTTGTTCTCAATCTTCTCACTGAGCACCTACAACCGAGCACAGATGAAGTAAAACTGATGTGGCAAGGCATAGCACTCTAAACAACCTTGCGAATCCTTTTTTTACATAAACATCAACACTTAATAGCAGCCTCAATACACTGAGACATTATATTCAAATGCTTCCTCGTGATGGCTACTGCAACGTCGTCAGCATACGCCACAGCTTTAATCCTCATGTCGTCCATCTTCGTCAACATGGTGTTCATAGTCAGGTTCCACAATAGTGGGAATAACACTCCTCCCTGGGGTTCACAACTGTTCACCAGTTTTTGAACGCTGGTTTCACATATCGTGGAACAAACGACCCTATTCCTGAGTAGATTGTCTACAAATCTACATATGTTATCATCAACCTCCAGACTCCTCATGGACGCCACAATAGAGTCCGGACCGACGTTGTTGATATCGAGAAAGGTCATCACCAGAGTACACTCCTTAAATTCGAGTGATCTCTTAAAAGTTTCGACTAATGAGTGGAGAGCCGTCTCAACAGACCTACACTTTACGTACATTTTGAGAGGTAGATAGTAAACACCTTGGGGTGGTCATCCTCAAGTGTATGTCAATATTTCTTACAGTTACATATGAAAATCTAACGCATCCCCTGTATATAGCCATCAGTCAGGGTATAATCTGAGTCGACTCCGTTTGCATTATACCGTTCATACGCGGAGATTTAATCCTACTTAATCCTATAGTCCATAGTCAATTAGGATGGACATAAGATCGGGCATCGATTCACAAACCTGATCCCGCAAGCTCCCTTGGGAGTTTCCAGGAAAGTGAGTGTCAAATAACACCTCGACTGTTTCCTGACTATTCGTAGTCCAACAACCATCCGACTTTTGGATATAGGTCGGGACAACTGGGCTCGAAGCCATTATTCTACGTAAACGGTTTGTGTCAGAGGATCCCTCCACGCCGCTACAGAAGCTCCTCCAAGCATTCCGTTTCGCCGATCTTACCAAGTTTCTGAACATAATCAATGAAGACTTGTACTCCGCCCCCCATATCGTTGACCCGTGGAAGATCAGATAAAGTCCGAACCAGAGAGGAGAATTGAATCCCCCAATTCGCTCGTTTTCTATTCATTATAGCACTCGATCCTACAGACCTAAGCCCTAGACTAAATTCCACATACATATCTATGATCAGAAAGTGAACAGTCACCATCCAGTTTTCGATCGTGTCAATGGAGTTAATGCTAACTAGCTTGACATCAGGAACCTTACACCTATTTGCAACAACAAACGTAGGTTCACGGCCCCTATTTACTACTCCTAAATTATAATTAATAATAAAGGAGAATAGTGACTCACCTTTTACATTCGTGTCCGTACCACCCCAGATACCACAGCATTGGCATCGGCACAGATTACAATCGGAGTTCCAGTGCCTGTTACTTTCATTACTGCATCACGGATGAGCCGATTGGGTGGGTTCTGTCCGTGATCATGCGCCATATATCCCGAGACCATCCAGACTATACCGTCCCGTGTCTCAAGAGCAACGCTTGTAGTGTCTTCATCACTGTAATCAGAAAGAATGAAGATATTCAATGAGTTTCAAGCTAAGACACATGATCTTATGTTACTTGTACCTTTCGCAAAAAATAGCTTGTAGCCTTTGAGATTAAGTCCGCAAACCCGTTCCTTGTGAATCCATGGTTCTTGGACCATCACGATGCAGCAGATGCTGCTTTAGAATAGTGGAGATTAATGATCCATTTTGGCGACCACTGTGATGTTGACGTCCTCCTGGTTAGATTCCAGCAGCACGTCCTCATCAACCATATTACTCAAGTGATCAAAGAAGTCACCCACCAATGCGGAGACAGACTGGATATCCTCTTTGTCACTTGAGCCTACGGCATCGTTGCAAGCCATGCTTTCTTTAGGCTGCTTGGCCTCACTTACCGAAGGAGCCGGATTACCCTTGTTATTACTCCGGTAGACACGGAGCATGGCCGTACTAAAACCATAGTAGATCTTACCCTGCCTCACCCCCAGTGGTTCCAAGGATTGCTGGTTAATCTCCACAATCGCCGTCCTTGAGGACCCTTCAGCAGCTAAAACCTTCACAACTTTCCAGTCCTGTGTGGGCAGTTGAGGGTTGCAGTACTGAATGATCTTCAAGATCTCCTCAGGTTCCGATGGTTCGGCGGGGATGGTGGCAATCGATCTAGGCCTCCGTGGTGGTATCTCACCAACTAATACCACATCGAGCCTAGCACCTTCCCAGACCTCTACTAACGATTGGATGGCCCGCTTCAAAAGTGACGCTGAGCGCTCATCTGCACACGGAATCAGCTTAACGTGACCCTGCCTGCGTCATCGCATTGAGGAGGTAGCCCAGGATTCTACTTGAGGATCGTCCACAACACCCCCATTAATTTCTTTTTCTCCAGGTCCCACTTGGTATAAAGATGGCACCATTATAACACTTCTGTCGATGATAGCCCGCACAAGATAGCCTTTGGCCATTTCGCTAAAGGACTTGTTCATCGGTTTCGATGAAATTTTAGGATGTTTCGTCTCTGGTTGCTGTTTCACAGCTGCAGCTTCCTCCTCCGAACGTTGCCGTTTAGGCATTATCACCTTTGCAGGGACTGAAGGAGTAGCACTTGGCAGCCCAGCTATGTGGGCTCTTGCCCATGCCAATGAAGCTTCCTGCTCCGGCGGCACGCCTTGTCTCGCTGTTAATCGTAATCCTTATTATTGCTTGTCCGTCACCAGTTTCCGTTATGTGTTTTTATTGTTTTTTGTCTTTTGAGTTGTTCATTTAATGCTGGTCCCACAATTGTAGGGGAATTGAGAGGTCTGCCACGTCATGGCTCTCATTAACTTGGCAAGGGCGTGGTCTATTTGCTGAGGTGCCCAGGTATCAGCAAAGCACAGTGATAATACAGTCGGTAGCCCCCGAATGCAAACCAGACAGATAGGTACGTCGCATGACACCTCGGTTTAGGGGTGGATAACCTTTCGTCGTCAAGGCTTTTAAGTTCAGTATCTCCATCACAGGCGCCGCTTGTGACGTTACCTGTAATCGAGTTGCAAACCCCAGCCTAGACTCAGCCACCACATCGCTGCAAGATCGTTATCCAAGGTGGTGGTAATAAACCTAATCCTAATATCATTGTGAAATATTGCACAAGTGTAAGATAATTAAGTACATCCGGTGTAAATCTGAAAATTTTACAAGTATTAAATTTGTTGATCGCAAGAAAGTAAAAACAAAACTTAAGTCCATCAAGGCAAAGTGTTCAATTCCAATTGTTAAAATGTAACAAGAAGATACAAGATAATAGTCTGGCAGAGTATAAATTCATTCCTAAGAATAGCTGTATATAATACACAACTGAAATTTAGCTCATTAAATAAATTCGAAAAATAAAAAAATGTTGAAACAAAATATATTTAAAAAATAGAATCTGGGAATTTTTTCTTTTCATAAGCTACTTTATTATATTCAACATTTTTCATATTTCGAATTTATTCTATGAGCTAAATTTCAGTTATATATTTCATAAAGATTTTTGTAATAGTTCTATTTCTTAAATTTTTAGGAATGACTTTATACACTACCAGACTATTATATTGTATCTTCCTGTTACATTTTACCTTAGCTATCTGTTGGATAGCAATGAAGTATATTGTATGTACAGAAAAATTTACAATTATTAGACACCAGCAGAATGTAATGCATTTTCTGGCCCGCTGCGGCCTTCGTCAGCATTCTTTGTGTCACACTGGATAGTGATACTTTATAAATTGAAAGTATTTAACTCAACTATTTTAACAAATAGAATCTGGGAATGTTTTCTTTTCATAAGCTACTTTATTATATTCAAAATTTTTCATTTTTCGAATTTATTCTATGAGCTAAATTTCAGTTACATATGTATTTCATAAAGCTTTTTGTAATAGTTCTATTCCTTAAACTTTTAGGAATGGCTTTATACACTACCAGACTATTATATTGTATCTAAGTATATTGTATGTACAGAAAAATTTACAATTATTAATTATTATTATGTTATTAATACCTATTTCATTAGTTGGTGGTAGGTGGATAATTGGTGGTAGTTGGATACCTACATATAATTTTTGTTTCACCTTTTTTTGTAATTTTTGTTTAAATTATTTTTTATATAACTTAAACTTTTGGATAAAATCGTCAACTTTAATTTAAATTAGTGTTAATAAATAATAGTTAGTGGTAATGTTTTCCCCCCTCAATAAATGATTATTAACACGAATGTTTAATTTAAACTGTTTTGATTTCCACAAAGCTACGGGTAGAGGTGTATAAATTAGCATAAAGCATTATTTTATTGTATCTTTTGTATATTATTGTATCTTCTACTTGCCTACTATATTGAATTTATTATATTGAATTTATTATATTGAATTTATTATATTGAATTTTTTGTAATGAATTGCTTAATATTTGAATTTTAATTACGGTCAATTAATATCATGTAATACTACAGCTTAAAAACCATTTGCGTAATCTTAGCATAATGTTATTTGTTGGATAAACATAACATTCTAATTTGCCATTTTTGTATCTTGTAACCCCAGCCTTCATGGCAAGCGTTTTTATTAAAATCCTTCTTATTATTTGAACTTCCATAAGGTGAGCATCTCTTGCACGTAATATTAATCTTTGGCTAAATAATACATTAAAGTGTACCAGTCTAGGGTTAAATTAGCACAACTTGCAACCCTGAAGTGCTTCAGGTGAAAAAGCTATGAATTAAACATTAGCATGTCATTAGCGGAAGTGCAAATGGTCTTGGGAAAGAGCAAATGCAAAATTTCGTAGCTTTTTTATGAAATATAACGGAAACTCTGTGTATTTTGTTGTTGGATTTAACAAAAAAGATATGATATTTTGCATTTGCTCTTTCGCAAGACCATTTGCACTTAACACTGAACTCCGCTATTGCAAATATGTTGTTCATTTTCTACTACTTTTTACTGAATGCAAACCAATTTATAGTACTGTAAAATTTCGATATTTGAATGTTATTTATAAGTAGAAGAAGAATCTGTACTGCAATTGCTTTTAAGATGCTAAACAAAAGTAGTGCCGCAAGAGTAATACAATTTTTCATCTAAGAAGTGATTTTAAAATGCACCAATTTCGCTTTTAAACATTTAAAACCCCTTTAATTAATTAAAAAGCATCACTTAACTAAAAATGAAAAAATATGATTTCGTTAACCCTAGATTGGTACACTTTAATGTACACCTACATATATCAAAGCCTCTGTCGTTTGTTGTTGCCGCTCGTAAGTATTTTGGAGAGCAGTCTATTGTTCTAAAACTTCAGCATAGTTTGTCCAAAAAACATGTCCTTTAGGATTTTCTGCCAGCTCCAGCTGTAAAAGCTCGGCTGCAGTGTGTTCAATCGGAGTCAAACTTATTTCCTCTGACGGTTCTCCGCCGGTAGTGTATAAATACATGCCTTTAAAAGTACCCAAACCCATTGCCAAAACTGTTCAATTTTTCTGATATGCTTCCATGTAGCTTCAGTGCTGGCTTTTGTGTTCCCAACGAGTAATTTGACCACGAGCAATTTGACTATTATTTTCCAATTCATGGAATAAAAGTTCAAACTGTTTTCGAGTTGCTATTTTTACCATTTCGAAATGTAAAATTAATAATAAAAAAAGGATAAATATGTATGTACATATATATACATAAACATTAAAAAAACAACATTTTATAAAAAATAATGAAAAATATTAGCAGCAACCAAGGCGAATTCATACAGGTGACATTTTCGAGTCATATGTACATATATTGTTTATTTATTTGTGTGTATGCTGAATGTCAAGCTTTGTTAACATTTTGTGAAAAAATTAGTTAAATTTTAAAATTCCATAAATACTTGAAAAAAAAACTTATTTCAATTTTATAAAACAAAAACAAAAGTGAATATAAAATCAAGGAATAAAAAGTACGAAAAGAATAAGTGAAGCCACAATAAATTTGCAATACAGGAAAAAGATTGTGTATATTTCATAAACAAAAAAAAAAAATACCTTGTTTATGTTTTCAACAAATAATTTTGACATTCACTCTAACTTTTTACAAAAACAAAATACAAAGTATTTTTTTTAAAAAATGGATAGCTAGCATAACTCTATCTCATGATGCGGTCACCTGTATGAATTCTCCTTGGCAGCATCTATAAGTTTATCGCCTTGGTCGTAACAATGTCTATGGTAACAATCTGACAACTGAAATAACAAGTAAGTTGGCAGTTGCCATACATAATATAAATTTCCCTACAAGAAGACTACTAGTAAAATGACCGGTAGTTTTGACCGCCATATTGGATAAAGTTTCTATTAGTTTATTAAGAGCAAAATGAAAAAACTAACCGAAACTCTTGTGTACATATGATTTTGCCTCTCTTTCTAACTAACTAATTCCAATCGACTACGGAACATATATCTGTACTGCTTACTACGCTGCTTTCTATTAGTTAGTCGCGTAAATAATGATTAACAGTAACTAGTCATAACGTAAATAGAGGTTAGCACTAACTAGTTATTCATAGCGTAAAAATTGGTTAGTACTAACCTTTATAAAATAATGTTTTTTTTATATTAGTTTCAAAATAAAGTTTTTATTCAAAAAATATAATCAAGCAGGCTTCATTAAAGTATATAATAGGTGTGGGTGCGGGACCACGTAACGTCATTTCTGTGGCTGTTCTACAACGTTCCTTTCTCACATGGGTCTCGATTTCGTTTTCGGATCTTATTTATAAAAGTTCTTTTGTAATGGAGGTAAACGTACTCATTACCAATTAATTTCTCGTAGATCATATAAAGAAATATTATTTTGTTAACAACTTGTGACTAAAAAGCCGAATACATAAATGCATACATAATTGAAAAGTCATCAGGATTTTAAATATTTGGTATAATTTGCTCCTTTATTATCACCAACAAATCTTTAACGAGTATCCCGGCCAAAACAACCACCCAAATTACCACTACCTGTTGGAAGACCACTTCTTTTAACACGACTGTTTCGTACATGACCTGTTAGTTCCAGAAAATTTACCACCACGTTTTCTGGAGCCGCCATCAATCAGTACGCCCACCTTTACTTTAATATGCAACGTATTTGCAAAGGAGATAAGTATATTAATTTTTTAACTTAACATGGCAAAGTAATATTTAATTTAAACCACATAAATAACATTTACACAATTCATTTTTTTACAAGGATCGACAGGCCAAGCGTATGAAAAATTATATTAAAAAATTGGCATTATTTAGGTTGTATTATTTGTTCCACTCTAAAATTTTTGCAAGTGTGTTAGTAAATTGTTTTTTTTTTAGTTTTGGGTTTGCATTTCTTGTAGATTTACATCTCTCGGTAAATATGATGTTTTTCCAAACTTAGTGACGATTTGATATGTCCAGCTTTAAGGTAAAAATTCCCTACCGAGGGCGTTTTTGTTATTAACAACCACAACATTTTGTTTGCTATTAATTTCCCAATAAGAAAAATATCAGTAAACTCAGACAGCGTTACCGTTATGCGACTAAAGTCGCATTTTTGCCCCTTTTTTAACATCTCCTTTAGTAACATTTTTAATTTTTTTGTATCACTTTTGCCCCTTTTTGAACTAATTTTTTTTTATAGTGGCAGTAAAGGGCTACAACAAGATAACCATACAAAAATATGTCCATGTTCTCCAAAGACAACACAAGTACCTGCCCACTCAAAACACAAACAATATCATCCTTTCTTGCTTAAACAAAATAATTATTATCTTTAATTTTTAAGAAATTATAATCTCGGAAACTCATCGATATGCTTATTTTACCATAAATCTCATTTTGTCTTGTAAGATGTTGGAAATTCTGGTGATCTAAGAATCGAATAATTAGTCACTGGTTCAAGATAAACGAAAAATTGTTTTTTTTATGAAAATCAGTATGTGCCTAGAAAAAAAGTTCTGACACGCTTTTTTTTATTAGCTTTGTTTCTTTACTTTTTGGGTAAAGTTCGTGAAAATGAGAGCTAGCATAAATTTTTTTAACAAAGATACAAAATTACACAAAAGTACGGGAACGGAAAAAACCATTTTTAGCACAAAATAAAAAGTCAAAGTGTTTTGACAGCCTAAACAAACCAATAAAAGTTTGCGCAACTTTTGAAAAATTGTATATTATCTGTAGAAATAAACTATATATTACCACAAATAGAACAATGCAAACACTTTTACAATAACTTACATTATTTTTCTTGATATTTGAATATAAAACTTTTTTATTTAATAACACTATTTTATTGCAAACCACTTTCCAAAATTTTGTTCATTACCATTTTTTCCATACCTTTTTCTGTTTTGTTTATGTTTTACAGCTGTTTAACAATTTACACGAAGAAAAAGTTTGGGCTGTTTCGTGCAAGAAGAAGAAGAATTTTATTCTCTCAAACTCGCTCTCTTTTACACAAATTTAAAGTACGGGAACGCTTTTCGTGCAAATTGGGATCCCGAGGGATCCCAAAGTAGAGTAAAGAAACAGAGCTATTAATTTGTTATGTCTCTGTCTACATACAGGAAATGACAAATATTTATTCAAGCAAAACGAGATTTCCATCGATCTCACTTTTATCATTTTATGAGTAAATTTAATTAACTGTTTCGGTATTGACAATTGCTCACATTTTGAGAACAAAAAAGACAAGCATAACAAATTGAGTGATATTACACCGAGACAGTTTTTTCTAAGGTAATGCAGATGTTTAATTGGCAGTCTATGAACGCACATGTGGCTGCCAGCTTTTTTATCTTCATATGTTTTTACTTCGTATATTTTTTATAAATTCCTTATAATAAATTTTCAAGCCGTGTTTTTTTTTCAAAATGATCCAATTTTTCAAATATAAATTTCACTTTCATACATTTTTGTCTGCATATAATAAATTATTTAAAAAAATTTTCTATTCGGCGATACCAAAAGATGAAAATAGGAATATAAGAAAAAGTTTCTGTGAAAACAATTTTCACAGCATTCGCTCGTGTTTAGTGAAAGAAAATGTAGCAGCATTTAATTATTTTAAGGCAATTTGATCAGTTAAAGTTAAAGCAGTAACACATAAAGTTTTGTTTATAAGCAGTTTATATTACAGCGCTTTATTTAAAAGGCAATTCTAAAAACGTAGAAACAAGCAATTAAGCACTAAACGCAAAAGATTTCAAACTTGACCTTTTAAGGATTTAATGCAGCAAATGCCAAGTTGGTAACCGCCGTTCGTGGAAGTGTAATCGAAACTAAAATACAGGTTTTGATAAACAAAAGTGAAAAAAAATCAAGTTCTGTACAAGAAGTAATTTTCCGGTTCCATGCAGATTCATTATGGGGAAGTGAAAAGCAGCTACAGAGACAACATATGTTTTTATTTAAGAATAATTCTAAACACTTACCCGTGGAACCAGAGAGAGGGAGAATACTATTATTTATTTTCCTGTAAAACATGTTTCACCTTTTTTGTATTCCCCTTTGTATACAGAAGCACTCACAATTAAAAGTCACCAGCAGAATGGCCCATCGTCATCATTCTACTTTGAAAATTTTATAAATTTAAGTAAATAGGTTTAACAAAAAGAATACGGGAATTTATCTTCTTTTTACAAATTATATTAAACACGAAAACGCAAAAAAATATGTTTTTTTTTCTTGAAGTGTTGTTGTTTCTATACAAAATAAGCAAAACAGTCTTTTATGGACTCAATATTGAACAATGTTATTTTGACATCTTTCATTTAAATTTAATATAAAACATTGACAGTTCATTTAACATTTCGCCATGTTAATTAACCATTGATATATTTTCTCTGTGCAAGATGTTTATTTTTATTAATGTTAATGTTTTCGATGAAAATAACTTAAAAAATTTTTGATTTTTAAAAATGTTCTTGTTTTTAAAGTTGCCCCTTTTTTTTCTCAGAATTCCCCTTTTTGTGGCACTTATTTTTTGACAATCCCCTTTTTGTGCCCTTTTTGAAAATTTTGAACGGTAACGTTGAACTCAGAATCAGAGTTCGAAAATAAACAGTAAAGTACAGCAAGTTAAAGTACCACACAGTTTTTTTAATTTTTGTTTGTGAATTTGTACACAAACAAAATATGGTACATAACTCTTGTAAAAAAAAAATTTATGACTGTTCTTGTTTTTTAAGATTTGATTTTTTTAGTTAAATATCTGTTGCTGTTTTCTATATTCATACATAAATTTTAGGTGCATCCTTTTTTTTACTATTTTGTGTGTACACTTGCATGGACTTATTAAGGAATAATTATGGCGCCAACCTCTTTAAGATGTAAAAACCCAAATGCAACAAATTCGCGGAAAATTAAGGAATTTTCGGTTCACTTATGCATTTTAAGTAATAATCTGACTGAAAAGAAAGTACTATGATGCCATGAAATAAAAACAATATTTTTCACAATAATTCGTATGTATAATTCGCTGTACATTTGTAAGTGGGAAATGAAGCGTCGAAAATTGTTGTTGTGCTTTGCCTTACTCGAGTTTTAAAAAAAAAAACATTTTTATGACTGCTTTTGTTTTTTCTCTGCTGCATACATTTAAAATAAATGGCTATAAGTTATATGACACCAAGGATCCTCGAGGTAGAGCTTGTGGAGGTTCTGCCATTTTGATAAAAGCCCGAATTAAACACTACCTAATGTGTGACCATTGTGAAGATTATCTGCAAGCGGTGAATATTTGTGTTGAAGAACTAAATCGAAACATAGTAATTTCATCTTTATATTCTCCACCTAGATATTCAATATCAGAAAGCCAATATTATAAATATTATAAATCATTAGGACCATGCTTCCTGCCCGACGGCGATTATAACGCTAAACATACCTTCTGGAGGTCACGACTTATAACACCAAAGGGTCGTGTATTGTTTAATACAATCTCTTAAATGGATTTAAGTGTGCTCGCGAGCTGACAACCAACATATTGGCCTACTGAACAGCACAAAATTCCAGATGTCATCGATTTTGGCGTGGTTAAAAACATCCCCATAGAAACGATTCATGTTAAAGCTTCTTTAAAATTATCTTCAGATCACACACCTACAATTGTTTCTGTAATGAACCCCAATATAATTGTATCTCCGTCTGGTTACTTAGCGACGACAACCACACAAATAAAATGGTCAAAATATAAAAAATATCTTAGCACCCATTGCACAGAAAATATTCCGTTTGATACACCGGAGAATGTAGAAATCTATATTGTGAATTTTGACAGTTATCTTAAACTAGCTGTTAAACATTCCAGCAAAACCATCAAATAAATAATATATTCTACAGATTTCGAGCGGCTCTTGACCGAAAAAAGGAGAGTTCGAAGAGAGTGGCAATTACACAGATCCCCTCAACTTAAGAAATTATTAAAAGAGTGCACGAAAAATTTAAGAAAGTTACTGCAGTCTCAGAAAACGGTATCCTTGAAAAAATATCTTAATGAACTGGATGCAACTCCAGAATCAGACTACTCATTATGGCGTGCAGCTAGAAATCTCAAAAGGCCAGTTTTCTCTTAACCACCTTGAAGAAACTTTAATGGAAGTACGGCAAGAAATTACACAGAAAAAGGAAATCTATTTGTTAATCATTTGAAAAACGTATTTACCCCTCATACATCACACAATATTGCTGTGGAGTTACCACCTGTTGATGTTAGAGCAGCTGTTCCCTTAAGATTCGAGATAAGAGAAATCGAAGAGACTTTTTGCGATTTAAACCCCAAGAAAGCTCCAGGTTTTGACAAGATCAGTAACAAAATGCTTTTGGAACTACCTTGCATAGCAAAAAAAATTATTCTTTTTATTTTTAATGCTATTTTACGCCTTGAATACTACCCTCAAGAATGGAAAGTTTCCTTAGTTACTATGATACATAAACCGGGAAAAGATCACACAAAAGTTGAGTCATATAGGCCTATAAGTTTATTATCTAATATATCAAAGCTGTTTGAGAAACTCTTAGTGTCAAAATTAATCCCAATTTTAAATTAAATAGTTGTATTCCTAACCATCAGTTCGGTTTTAGAAAAGAACACAGCACAATTGAACAAACCCATCGGATAGTAAACTCCATAAGAAAGACCTTTGAAGAAAAAAATATTGTTCCGCTCTCTTCATCGATGTGTCTCAAGCATTTGATAAAGTCTGGCACGAGGGCTTATTACATAAATTGAAGCTTAACTTACCAGTAAACACACACAAGCTGTTAGAAAGCTACTTAGTCGGTCGTAAATTCATTATTAAAAAAGGCGACTTTTTAATTTCTCCTCAGCCAATTGCCGCTTTAGTCCCACAAGGCAGCATCCTGGGTCCACTATTATACCTAATATATACTTCGGACATGCCAACTAACAACTACACCCAAACTTCAACATTTGCGGACGATACAGCTTTCCTTAGCGTGCATGAAAACCATCATGAAGCATCTCGTTACTTGCATGAATATATCGATGCCTTACTTTCTCAACTTCGTATCTTAAATAAATACGGTTTGGACTTTTTCATATAAAACGATTGTCTTTTTTTTTTTTTGTGTTCTATTACTGCAACAACTTATTATTTCAATACTTTGTCTTAATTCTGTAAATATTAATAAATTATTGAAAAAATAAGTTTTTGCAGTAATAGAACACAAAAAAAAAACAATCGTTTTATATGAAAAAGTCAAAACCGTATTTTTTTAAAATGAGGTTGAGAAAGTAAGGCATCGATATAGTATCTCAATTAGAAATATGGTTAAAACAATGGAGGCTAATGATCAACGAGCAAAAATGCGTACATATAACATTCACCTTGCGTCGGGATTCATGCCGCCCCCCCATTTAATCAATAATCAGATAATACCTCAGCATTCGCATGTAAAATATCTCGGTATACATCTAGATCGCCGTTTAACGTGTAAATACCATAAAGATGCAAAATTAACTCAAATGAAACTACAAGCCATTCAAATTCATTGGCTTATTGGAAGAAATTCTGTCCTTAGTCTCGATTGCAAACTTCTACTTTACAACTCTATCTTAAAACCAATCTGGTGCTACGGTATTCAATTATGTGGCACTGCCTTAGCGTCTAATATCGAAAAAATTCAAAGGCGCCAAAATAAACTTCTTCGAATAATCACAGCTGCTCCCTGGTATGTTAAAATCTCGAATATACACAAGGAACTCAACGTGCCATTGGTAAAAACCATGATTACAAAATACGCAGTAAAATATTTAAAAAGGCTTGAACTACACCCAAATCCACTAGCTCGAAATATCTTAAACGGTGGCGGCCACACTCGCCAAGAGACACTGCAGCACTCACCCAATCAGAAGAGCGATAAACACCTAAATATGTGAACAGAAACCGTGATAAGAAAATTTTTTGTCGGGCACTGACACGACATGAATTAAAGTATTAGGATAAGATTTGATTACTTATTGTTAGTTCATATTTAATATATGAAGATTCAATAAAGAAACTCTGGAAAAAAATACCTGCGTTGACCTGCTATTACAATATCGCAATTGGTTTTTCTATTTTGAATACATCCATTCGCATCAACAATTTAATTTACCAAAATCACAACAAAATACGTTATAAAACTCTGATCAACACAACCACGCATAAAAATGTCTACCCTTATATTTACTGATGGCTTTAAATAAATTTCTCAAAACACAAACGCACTTGTTTTTTTTAACTCTATTTTTAGCGTCTGTTATAAACAACTTTTTAGATTTATTTTTTGATATAAATACTATATTTTATTAAAACATTTGTATACTTTTGCATGTTTCTTATATTTTTGCACTCATGTTATAAAACTCACCTTCAATAAATAGACAAACCTTAAAAAAATTATATTTCTTATTTTCTTTCCCATACATACAGAGGATTTATCAGGTATGTGATGGAAATTGATTTTAAAAACGAAACGATTTGAAACCGAAAAAATCGTTTCAAGTATCTTTTAAAATGGATTTTAATACATATTCCTTTTATTTTCTGTCTTTATTCTTTTATATTTGATATTATATATGTAAACTGAAGGGTATTCTGAACAAAAATTTAAGACTATAATGCAGAAATGGATTTTAAAATTGCTCGAAATTCATCACACCTTTTAAAAACGTTCGTTTTAAAATCGATCGATTTTCATCACATACCTGTATTATTTTAATATTTCCCTCAAAAAAGTAAGTACAATAAATGTTACCTACGCAGACACTAAAAAATGTTAGCTAAAAGTTAAATACGTGTTCATTAAAAAATACAGTATATGTACATCAAAAGAACTTAACACGGACTCTAAAATAAGTTCGGTAAGTTATCTAAGTGTTTGTGTACAAATTCACAAACAAGAAAATAAGATTTAGAGTTTGTGTGGTAAGACAAGTACACCACGTTAGTGTACAGTTTTTTTCGAACTCTGCTCAGAATACAAAAGAAAACTTTCCAGGAATAGTTTTAAATTATTTTTTTAAATTCATGTTAGTTATTACATACATTAAAAAATATGTACATATCGCACTTATTCAACAATATTGTATTCTTGCACTCTTTGAAAAACATGGACACGTAGATAATATTCATGTCTAACCGCTGCAAAAATATCGTGCTTTTTTGTCGTCAACTTTTTGGTAAAAAAACGGTTGGTTTAAAATTCTTTTTTTTATACCTTTGATGTAAAATCAAAAATTGTTTTGCTTCAATTGAAAATTTTTATATTTTGAGTTAATACAGTAAAACATTAAGTATGTTTCATTCTTATCTGTTTCTTATTCATTTTTCTTCCTTTGCTATAAGAATTTTTTTCAAATTTCTTCTTTTTTCTAAGGTGTTTTGGTATACTTCTGAGTGTAATATTTTTATCTTTACGAGCTTTCTTCTGGTTTACTTTTTTATCCAGACGTTCTTTTATTTTAAACACTTTACTTTTTTTCAACTTCTTCAAGGTTTTTGTTTTCTTAAAATGATCCAATTCTTTTTTGGTTTTTATATCTTCTATTGCAATTTTGTGTTGTTTGTTTAACGATTTTTTTTTATTTCCATCATCGGAAACACTTTCATCTGGAGATTCCTTATCATCTAATTTGCGTTTGCGTTTAGCATTAACATCGAAATCCATCCCAGGTATACAATTAGCAATATCATCAGCATCGTTTGAATTTTCTTCCTCTTCGCTAACCTCCGAATCCTGTGCACGATTTTCACCCAACATATAACGTTGGGCAGCTAGATCACCCGTGGTTAACTCTACAATTTTTACTTTTACATCATCGTCTTCGTATTCATCCTCATTAGCCTTATCGGCATCAGTTAACTCTTTAAGAGGTTCAAAGGATTTTTTCATATGCTTAACACCATCCTTAATTTCCTGACGAATACGCTTACGCTCTTCCTTGAGATTGCGATCAAGTTCTTCTTTTGCTCGTTTACGTCTTTCGTTTTTTCTCTTTTGAAAGCCAGTAAGAAATTCCCTTTAAAATTAAAACAAATGACAATTTCATTTAAAAATTGTATATTAAAAGATTTACCTTCTATTTTTAGCGTCAAAAACAATTTCTAATTTCTTCTTTGGAGCCTTTTTACGGGTCATTTTTTTAAAATAAAATTGTTTATTTATAGGTACTATATACTTTTACAGGTTGCACATGTTATTTTTAAAACTTCTTCATCTCTTGTCATTCAAAGTTGAATGATGCGAGACGAAAATGTCAGAAGACAGGGATGTTAATGGGGTTTTACATTTTGTACCAATTCCCAAAAATAATGTATTTTGGACCTGCACGGTACTACTTTTTTTTAATTTATTAAAACAAAAAAAAAAATACATAAAAATTCAATTGTACACAAAAAAAAAACAAAAATTACGAACATTGAAAGCAATAAAAAATGGAGAAATATTATAAATGGGTTAAAAAATTTTACAGAATTATGGGACGTTAAATGTGAAATTAATAAAAATAAAACAAAATAATAAAATAGCACGATATGAAAAATTTCCAAAAAACCATACTGATGTTTTGCTTTTAGTGTAGGGCTGCCAGAAGTCTAACCCCGCCGACCAGGACCATTGTAATATGTAATTATAAAATGAAATATTTTCCTTGATCCATTTAATTTGTGTACAACTTTTTCTCTTAACTGCATCTCGCTGAATTGCGTTACACTCGTAAATGGGTTATATATTTCTTAAAAAAAAATTTTGCGGTTAATGGCACGAACGAATTTCTAATTTTTTTATTTTGTTTGTAACTTTAAAGGATTTTATTTTGCTTTGTGTTTTAAAATAATTACGCAATTCACAAAGTGTTCTATTGTGTCATATTGGTTGTATTTGCTATAATTCAATGACTGTCAAAAAAATCGTGTTTAATTTTTCATATTAAAATGTTTAATGATCAGGGCAAGTTTGCCCTAATTATGACATTACAAGTTTGTTACCTATGTATTTTTAATGGGCTATTTGGTCGACAGGATGTTTACAACAGTGCTGTTTAGATTTAAATTGTACTTTATTACTTAGTACTTTAGAACACTTTGTGAACTAGTAAACTATTTTCGGGTATTAATTTTTGTCAAACCATTTTAAATACTGAATTGGATTGAATAAAACTCTTATATGTTATATATTGACGTAATTGCGTTGTTTGTTGCTGTTTCTTTTCACTTAATAAATTGTACATATCGCTCATTTGCTGTAACATCGTCTTAACTGAAAAATATAAGTTTTACAGAAAAATACTTTAAATTCTAAAATAAGCACACAACATAAAGTTGCGATAATTGACTTATGACGTTGTTGCAGCAAATGAGCGATATAAGCATTTAAACTTCATCTTTAATAATTGCATTGTGAACCCAATTAAGATAAAATTCTGTTAAATGCGTTTGTAACGCAATTAACCAAGACCGTTAAATGCAGTTCTCGTTTAAAAGCGTTTGGCTTTAGGCATTTTTCATAAAGGCATTTTTCGGTGAATTTCTGCATATTTCAGATTAAAGTCCAACAATTAAACAATAGATACAAACTCTTAACATAAAAAACAATAAAATAAACAAATAATAGATTAATTTAAGCTTTGACTTAATTTTATTGAAATCGATTAGTTTAACTACGTTTACCCCAGGCTTAATTTTTGTGTACTTTGATCTATGTATATCAAAAACCAGGACAAACTGAGAGTGGACCAGGACAATTTGTTTAAAACCAGGACAAATCCTGGAAAACCAGGACGTATGGCAGGCCTATTTTAGTGTCATCGTCTGTGGAAAAAGGAAACAAAAGTAGTAACACAGGTTTTGACTTACATGTGTTGCCTCTTACCAGTGTTACCGTTGGATATTTTCAAAAAGTACCAAAAAAAGGGGATTTCTACAAAAAAAGTGGCACCAAAAAGTTGATTTAAAAAAGGAGGGGCACGTCTTTTAAAATCAAAATAAGTGCAGCAAACTATGTTCTTTCCACTTATTTTTTCAATTTATTTGAAATTTCAAATAACATTTTATAAATGGAACAAAAACATGTTTGCAGGTTGGTTCTATCACGTCTAGTTTTTTTTATAAGCTAGGCAAATCTCTCGCCCAAAAAAGGCGGTTATGCAATACATTTCATCACTACTTGAGAACGATTTGTCTAATTTTGATCAAAATTAGATTATGACAGATGATTATGAATAACATTTCCTTTTATATTTCAGAACTATTCAGATAAAAGCGGTGATAGTTTTTTTTTTAAAATTAGTACAATTTTGTTTTCAAAAATTCAAACAAAAGTTATAAGTAAAAACATTTTACATTTTTATAATTTATCTGAAACGAATTAAAGCATATATCATGAACATCGTAAGACAAAGATTAGTTTTATGTTTTACGAATTTATTGATGTGGGCATGACTCGAATTTCGCCCGAAGTAAGACGATTATGTTAACATATTTCATCATGTCTTGAGAACGATTTGGGTACAATTACCAGCGTATTATTTGGGATGAAATTCCCTTTTAGCCACCCAACAAAAGTTTTATAATATTTTCAACAGCTTCGGAGATATTCAGAAATAGTGGCGGTAAATTTTGTAAAGCAAAGTGATTGCTATTTTTTGTTTTCCAAAATTCATAAAAAAAATCATGAAAGAAAACATTTTACATATTTATAATTTATCGGAAAACCAGGTTTTTATATTGCGAATAAAAAAAATAGATAAATCATGAAAATCTGTTGGCAAAAGCAGATTTAATTCACAATTCATTAAAATTTTATTCATAATACGTATGTATACATAAATTTCATGAAAGTACGTTCATGTGAAAATGCAGTGTCATATAACAATCAAATTTATTCTTAACTAAAATCTACGCTTTACGGTGTGTTATTTGACGACGAAGAAAAAGATTTCGTATAAGCTTATTTACATATATTCAAACAGTATAACTTGTATTAAACCCGGGAGTTTTAATAAAACAGAAAGTACAAAAGAGTATCTCATCATTTAGTAAAAAGTATCAAAAAAGTGGCATGAATTGCAAAAAGTATCACATTTGGGTGCATTTTGTAAAAGGAGCAAAATAGTATCCACGCAGTCGAAAAAGTGGCAAATTGCTACTTTAGTAGCACCAACGGTAACGCTGCCTCTTACCTTACGTCCCCTTTTACAATGTGGCAAGTGAAAGACAGTCAGGCGACGTTTGTCGGCGAGGGAGGAAAATAGTAAAGTGTGTGACGCATACAGCGTCGCCCCCTTACCAACAAACTTTGTATGAAGTGGACTAATCGATCTTTACACCACAATTCTAGTCGCATATTTAAGCGCTTATTACATTAACGATTTGTTGTACAACATAAATGCAATAAAAAAGACTCAATAATATGTTTGCTATACTAAAAATTCAAAAAGGGGGAACTATGAATATTTAAATATTACCAAATGAGTAACGGTAGTACCATGGTAAGTCCCCTTTCAGACAGGCAAGGTTTACTTTGACAAAGTCTGTTGAATTCTCTTTTAAACTTTGTTTGGTGCTCAGACACACAAAGTTTAATTTGACAAATTTTTGTTTTCTCTTGTTTGAATATAATATATAAACAGCGTTGCCAGAATGATGATTTTATCATATTTTGGATTATTTTTTTAAACAAAAATATGATTAAAGATTTTTTTCTCAAATGATGACTTTTTATTTTTAGAAATTCTGATTTTTACTTTAATTTTGCTTATAGAAAATACACGATTATTTCAACAGTCAATTTTTAAAACAATGAAGTATTGAAGTGAAATATTTTAGTAATTTTTGAGAAAACATTTATTTGATATTACAAAAAAATTGTAAGAGCAAACAACGACAAATAATTTTAGCCATGTTCCGGATAGAAGCAATTTTTCCTGTAAGTTTTCGGATTCTTTACAATTTTAAAGATTTTTTTATAATTATTAGACTTTGCTATCGTGCCGCTATTAGCAAATTTTTGCGAATTACCGCTAATTTAGAAATTTTTATAGAATTTTTGCCATTCCTTATAGTTTTAGGCACTTTTACTATATTTAATGGCTTGTTTGAAATATCTAAATTTTTCGCGAATTTTTGCAAAAAAAATTTTTCCCGACATTTTGCTTTTTTAACTGATTTAGCGACTTCAAATATATTTAAGGGTTTGTTTCCAAGTTTGCAATTATTCGCAAATTTTAGTTATGTTCCCGTTACCCATTGTCTTCCAGTTTTTTTATCTTTAACATTCTCCTGTTCTAACACTATAAAAGATGCTGCTCCACAGAATAAACAAAATAAATTAGCTTTTGCGCTCTTTTTACTATTTGTGAAATATATTATTATTTTTGAACACTTTCATTAAATAATTATTTGATGCAAATATTTATTTTAGTCTGAATGCATGGCAAACAAAATTTAATTTATTTTATTTGAAACTATTTGCCAACTGTTTCAACAAACAAAAATTGTCAAATATGTGAGCTTAGTTTGAACATTAAACAAAATATTTTTTTGTTTCACACAGTTTGAAGCAAATATCAGAACAAATATTTTCGTTAAATATTTCATTAGTCTGAACGTACCTTAAGAACACAGAGTATGTAGTAATCTGTGGTTAAGAAGTAAATAATTCATTCGCACATCGGAAATGATAAAAAAACTATTTGTGAATAGAAAAAATGTATTTTTATAAAGTTGCATATACTGACGAATTATGTTTTTATGTATTTCAATTTAAATAATAAGAAGTATGTTTTTATAAAAAATTAATAATTCTTACTATTTTGCCCTTGTTTTAAAAAATTTAAATTAAGAAAAAAAAATTTAAGATTTTCCTCTTCAAAATATGATTTCTTTCGCCATATGACAATTTTTATTCCAAAGATTCTGGTAAAGCTGTATATAAATATAAAGTTGCAGCCAACTTCAGGGATAATCTACGAACGAAAGACAAAACAAGTTTGTGAGTACAGCAAAGTATGTACTCCCCCGCTATGCTCTTTTCCCTTCTCTTCTATAAACTCAAGACTTTGCAAAGTAAACTTTGCTTGTCTGAAAGGGGTCTAACGGTAGTACCATGGTAATTTAGAAGTTCAAAATCTACCAAAAAAAAAGTACAAATATTCCAACTTTAACATTCATGGCAGAAGTCCGTGAAAGGCGAATTAAAAAACCTAAGTGCAACTACGCGTGTGAACAAATCAATACCGAAATCAGCCGCAATCACCAAAATTTTTTTTGTTTTGACCACGTGCTATTATTATTGTTTTGAAAACAACAGCACGTGCGTGACAAACAATAACAAAACATGCAAAATTATATCAGAAAACATTACGAACACCATATTATTCATAAAAAATTAAAAAATTAATTAAAATATGAAAAAATCTGTAAATTTAGCAGTTTAAAATGTTTGAAAAATTATTCAAAATTGTTGTTATATGAATAAAATCTACAAATTTGCCGGTTTATAAAATCCGATAACTGATTTTGAAAGCACGTTACTAGGGCTATTAAGGCCGCCAGTTGTCACTTTAGGAGGTATTCCATATTAAAGAAAAAAAATTCAAAAATTTACCAAAAAGTTGTTACATGAATAAAATCTACAAATTTGCCGGTTTATAAAATCCGATAACTGATTTTGAAAGCTTGTTACTAGGGCTATTAAGGCCGCTAGTTGTCACTTTCGACAAATCAAAACTTTAGGAGGTATTCCATATTAAAGAAAAAAAATTCAAAAATTTACCAAAAAGTTGTTACATGAATAAAATCTACAAATTTGCCGGTTTATAAAATCCGATAACTGATTTTGAAAGCACGTTACTAGGGCTATTCAGGCCGCCAGAAACGTGAATATCCAAAATCGTGAACACCCCAGAAACGTGAACAGTTTTTATTTTAAATTGATAACTCTAAAACGTGAACAAACATTGGAGGGAGGCTCTAAAACGTGAACAAATTTTTCTAGGATTTTTTTTTGTTTACACTAATTTTATAAAATTTGGGAATCCCCGAATAAAAATCAAACATTCTTTTATAGTAAACTCATTGTTTTACCCATTAAGCAGTTTTTAGTTTTCGTTTGGTAGTTGCAATGAAAGGATCTATAAGCGACTCATAAATAATATAAATTATTTCTTATAGGCTAAAAGTAATTTTAAAGTTAAGTGTTACTAAAAATGTCTGCTAAAAAGCCGAAAGTTTTAAGTCTTAAAGAAAAAGCAGATATCATAGAGTTTTTAAGAAAAGGATCATCTGTTACTAAACTGTCTAAAAAGTATGAAGTAGCCAAATCGACCATTTGTGCTATTAAAAAAAAGAAAGAAGCAATCATAAAAAGTGTTAATAATACATTTTCGGGACCTGGTAAGCGTAAAACTTTACACTCATCAGAACTTCCAAGAATGGAGAAAGCCCTCTACAAATGGTTTTTACCCATGAGAACGAAAAATTTGCCGGTAAGCGGTCTTATGATAAAAGTTAAAGCTCTTGAAATCCACGCAAACATTAATGAGAATAATTGTGGATTTAATGCCAGCGATGGTTGGCTTCAGAAATTTAAACAAAGATACGGCATTCGACTGCTCAAAATTAGTGGAGAAAAGCTTTCTGCGCAACCCCAGTTAGTAGACCCCTTTAAAGTGAAACTGAGAGAAAAAATGGAAGAGCTTGGATTGTGCAATGACCAGATCTACAATGCCGACGAATCTGGTTTGTGCTGGAAAAACTTACCCGACAAAACATATGTGTCAACTTTGGAAAAGTTAGCTCCTGGTGCGAAGATTCAAAAACATCGACTTACGTTTATGTGCTGCTCAAATGCGACCGGTACCCATAGAGTTAAACTTCTTGTGATTGGAAAGGCTAAAAATCCCCAAAGTTTAAAAAATTTTATTTGTCCTGTGAATTATAAGAATTCTAAATCTGCTTGGATGACATCGAGTATTTTTAAGGATTGGTTTCATTACTCATTTGTGCCTGAGGTAAAACTTTTACATTACAAAAAATCAAAAATCTTTATTGCTCCTTCGTGTATTTAGGTTACAGATTTTTTAACAAAAAAAAAAAAAAAGGACTACCATCAAAAGCTATTTTGCTTATTGATAACGCTCCATCGCATCCTCCCAAAAGCTAATTGAAATCTGAGAGTGGTTTAATTTGTGCCATGTTTTTCCACCTAATGTTACATCTCTCATTCAACCAATGGATAAGAATGTATTCAAAATTACAAAGCTACATTATAGAAATAGTCTTCTGGCATCCATTGCAGCAAAGGAATCTGATTTACTCGAAGCTATAAAGCAAATCACTTTAAAAGACGCCATTGAGCTCTTGGAATCCGCATGGAATCGTGTAACTCAGGATACCTTATCCAACTGTTGGAAAAATATTTTAAATTTAATATCAGGCCATGATGACCCTGATGATAACATTCCCTTGAACATACTAAAAGATACCTGGGATAGGGAAGCACGGCAATTAGAAGACAGAGCGGTAGACCTTCTGAATATCTTGCTTCCTCAGGTTTGCTAAAGAAATGGTGAAAAAGTGCATGGTATTTTTAACATTTTTATTTCAGGCCGAATGTACCGCATCTGTCGTAGAGGAATGGAACAACAACCCGAACAAATATTCCACAGAATGTGATGTACTTGAAGTTGAAGATGAATCTGAAGACGAAGAATGCATTTTAGAAACGCTAATAATTAAAATCAAACCAAAGGAGGCTATTGAAGCATTTGATAAGGCATTGAAATGGGCCGAAAGTGAAATGATAGATCAAAACGATGTAAGAGTATTGAGAAATTTAAAAGAAAAGGCTGTCTATAAAATGGTTGAGCAAAAGAAACGTCAACAAAAAATTACTGAATTTTTTATTTAAAAACATTATTTATTTGCAAAGCTTCCATCTATTACATAATTTAATTTGTTTTAGTATACGTATGTTCCTTACTTGAAACTGTTTTTTAAAAGTGATTTCTTTTAATTTTTTACTGATTGTTTTTTTAAGCTTTTTATTTAATGTGTAAATTGAAATTGAAGATTTTAGTTTTTGTTATCAATAAAATTAATTTAAAAAAAATAACTGATATTTATTCTTGTTTACAACAGTTTGATTTTTGTAGTCAAAATAATAAAACAGTTATTGCCTAACGGAAACGTGAACAAAATCGAAAACATGAACACCCTTGGTAAAAATTAGTTTACGTTTCCGCGAGTTCACTGTATTGCGATTTTTGGCGAAGTTTTCATAACAAAAATCTTAAGAAAATTAGATTTGTCGAATTTTGGCGATTTTCGGTGTATAATTGGTCACGAAGGTGACAAAATCTGACAACCCTGATTTAAAAGACATACGTATACGCCATGGTATAAGTACTTATTTCATCAAGGTATACCGCATACGCACAAAAGAAAGTGGTATTTCCCAAGAGGACTTACTTGCTAATAATTAATATGTACACATGTTACATAATATATTCGCAATAAATGCATAAGCTTATTACGGTAGACAAAAAATTACATATTTCAGGTAAGCTTGCTTACATACATATATATTAAAACAATTACAGTTTATATTAAAGCTTGGAGTTGTAATAAAACAGAAAGTTCAAAATCATAATTTAGTAAAAATACCAAAAAAGTGGCAAGAATTACAAAAAATATCACATTTGGTTGCATTTTGCAAAGAAGCAAAATAGTATCCAAGCAGACGAAAAAGTTGCAAATTGCTACTTTAGTAGCACCAACGGTAGCGCTGGCTGAGGACAAGGCGAATGAAAAAAGGTAAGTGAAACTTGTCAGCCGTTAATCAACAGGCTCCACGGCGAATATAATTCAAAAAAGTCACAAAATACTTTTGTTGTTCTGCGCCAAAATAACCGAAAAAATTTCTGAGAAAAATGTTTGCCATGGTCAGCTGTAGAGCTGCAAAACAATCGATAGTACTATTGATAGTATCGATAGTTTTATTTTTGGCGAACTATCGATATGTTTTATCACCATCGATACCATCGGAAATTTTCAAAGTAACTAAATAATTGGTTAAAAGCGTTTTTAACAAGCTTTTATAAATTTGTGGTAAAAAGGAAAAATAACTTGAGTTGCCTTTACCTGAATTTGAGTTATTGCACCTTTGAGATCTTCACGTTCAAAAATACACACGGGCAATGTTTCAATTATTTTGTGCGATTTTTCAAGAAGTTATAGCAAATTATTTTTTGCGTATCTTTTTGCAATGTAATAATATTTGGAATAAAATCTTAAGTAAACTTCCGATCTGTGGCATTAGGAATGATTAGAAACATAAACTTAAAAAAAATGTAACCGCAGATAAATAATGATTATATTATAATAAGAGTAAATTTTAAAAAATCACCTTTAAAACTAAAATAAAATAGACTTAAGCACTTTTTCCTAATTGCCATAGAATTATGTGCAAATAAAATAATGTTAATCCTACCTACGTTATATTAACTAAATTAAAACAAAGAGTGTTACCTGTATTATTCAGCTAATAAATACCTGCCAGGCCCACAATGTCGACAAGAACATTTCTTTCGCATTTTTATATTGAAAACAATAATAAAAAATTTTTGTTTTCAATATAAATATAAGAAAGAAATGTTCTTGTCGACATTGTGGGCCAGGCAGTAAGTTTTAAAAAATAATAATAATCCGGTGGCTAAGCAAAGATTTCCAGACAGGGTTGTTTGATGTGGATTTTTCTGGCGAACTAATTTTTGTACCTGATCAGTGCTGCCACGACAAATCGAAGTTTTACAACCAACATTTTTGAAAAAGTTACCAAGTGTGAAAAAAATATAACCAAATTAGAAATGCATTTTTTTAATTGAGAAAATCATTAATATTTATTTTAAGTTGCATTGTAAAAAAGGTTATTTGCACTTAATAGGAAAATATTAATTACGAATTAAGAAAACAAAGCAATTCTTGTGCATATTAAATAGAACGAGAAATTTAAATTAAAAGTTTTTTCTTGAGACCTTTTTCAAAAAAATATTTTTATCTTATATTCAGTTTATTGAAAGTTAATAAATTAAATTTTCTTGAATATGTCCAATAAACGAAATTTGTTCTTCACAGTTATAAAAAACAAAAAAGGAAATATAAACCTGTTTTCCGCTTTTAAACTGTCAGTGGCAGGACTGTCGCATGTGGCGTTTTTTAATCCTTTAAGTTGACGTTTGGTGATATGGCGATTGTTTTGGCGAAATTGGAAACTGTGGGCGATATGCGTAATGCATTTTTTGTGAATATTTTCTAATTAACGTATATCTAAAGTATTAAAAAAAACGGGTATAACTTTTTTCTCTTGTTTTTAAATTGTATTTTAAATTTATAATTGTTGTAATTACTGTTTCAAAAATATTGTATTTGAAATATTTTGTTAGTCATTGTATAATATTTTGGCGAATATAAGCAAATTCGTATTACAGAACGTACATTCAATGGCGAAAAGTATATGACTAACAGTCAACGGTATTTTTTTATAAATAAATAATGTTGCCAAATTATTATCTGAAAAACATCAAATAAAAATACATACCGAAAAATTAAAAAATATTAAATAATAATATAATATAGTACTGGAAAAAATGTAAATTTAGAAGATTTAACTTATATTTAAGTTTTTAGAAATAATAACACTACTTTTGTGTACTTTTTTAGTCATGTTCTGAAATCGATTCCGCGAGATATTATGCACTTTGTACTTTAAGTGCCACTTATCTTTACTACTCTTTAAAGCAGGAAAAACTACGCTAAAAAAATTAAAACTGCATTTGATTTCAATTTCAGAAAATGGTCATTTCTAATAAAAAAAAAATCACATTTGGCAATTTTTTCATAAAAAAATCGTAAAAAAATTTCTAGTTGTTTTGAAAGGGATTTTTTGGTTTTCGATACAGTATAAAAAACTTCCGTTCATTTGAAACAAATAATGACAAAATCGTAGTGCAATGTACACATTATTCAAAGTCGTAAATTATTTCCTTAAAATCGAAATCAAAAAACAGAAAATTTTAAAAAATAAAATTAAAAAATTTAAATTGTAAGTGTATTAAGTTTAAATTGCAAATGTATTCATACGTTTTATTATTTTAGGAAAAAAATAGCCAAAACGAAAAAAATATTCACATCTTCACATTGAGATAAAAAATTACCAATTTTGGTTAGAAATAACCACAACCCCGGCAGCTCTGTACCTGATCGTCATTGTTTTAAAAAATTAATTTGGTTATTTTGTAAAACACTTCAACTCCCTGCAAAATAATTTTATGCAAATTTTAAATGAAACATTTTCAACGCAAGGTGAAGGGATTTACAAAATACTTTTCTCAATTTTTTGATTTGAGGTTAATAATTTGACGTCGAAGGTAAAAAAAAAACTGACAACCCTTGTACCATATATCCGTTTACATATCTATGCAATCTACTGATAACACTGAAATTTGAATTGAATATGCTAGTCTTTCATACCTGAAAAAGCTTTCTGCAAATGAAGTTTTAAAACTTCTTCATTGTTTCCCACTTTCATTCACTACCCTGGCCACAGAAGTGGCACATAAAAAACGTTTCGATACTATCGATAGATTTCAAGTTAACTATCGTTTCGGCCTACTGTCGATAATTTTGTAGCTCTAGTCAGTTGCTTTTGATAAGTCTACATTCACACGTTTCATCTTTTGATGCTCAACTCTTGTGTTTAAAGGAAAGGGAAGCAAGAAGAAAGGGGGTATTTGGCAGTACGTTTTGTGTTCTCATTCGTAACTATATGCACAACAATGGCTGCATGTAAATTTTTTTCTTTTCTTTTTCTCTTTGGTTCGCTTTGAATAAAAGTGTTGTTGTTTTCAAGCAAAAAAGTTGAAACCGGTTGCTGCGTGTGAACGTAATGACATCTTCAAAAGGGAATTTAAAAGAAGTTGAGCATCAAAAGATGAAACGTGTAAATTGAGACCAACAAGCAATTAAATTGCAAAGCCAAAATTCATGCGGCTTTTGGTAGTTGTAAGATGCACCAATAAAGGCCAAGGCGAATTGAATTTTTTTAACTTGGTCGCAATTTACACTATAGACATTTCTTGACGGACAGACGAAGTTTGTTGGTAAGGAGGCAACGATGTATGCTTACTCTTTTCCTCTATTGCAACCAACTTCGTCTGTCCGGCAAGAAATGTCCATTGTGTAAATTGCGACTTGGCACTTTAAACTTTCTTCTTTGCTTGCTAATCTATCAGTGATCTTAAAAAATCTTCACAAATTTCTCTCCGCCTTTAACTACCAATCTTTTGATTTAAAAGCATCAAATCTAAAAAATTAAAAACAAGTATCGAAAAGTAACAAGAAAATTGAAACAGTTCTGAAAAAAAAAATTGGGGTCAATAAGCGTTTCCCTTTGGCCTTGAAAACTCATAAGAAGAGAAAGTCCGTCCTAATTTTCTCTTACTTTCAAACGTAATTCAAAATGTGGATTTTAATACAATGTGTAATCTGTGATACAACTGGTAAAAATGATAGATTTTTACAATCTTTGAAGTGAGTTTTGGTAACATTCGTGTTGTGTTTGCTCGGCCCCTGGGTCATAGCGTGATTATTGTTACTTACAACGGTAACGCTGCACCTATTATTCAATTCGCCCTGTTCGCGCCTTAACATTTTTTTTATGAGTTGTGTACAAAAAGTAAAAAATTTTATGTTTATTTAAGCAGTTTTTATTAAATAAAGTTATAAAACAAAAAAAATAAACGAGCCTAAAAATTAAAAATGGAACAATATCAAGATAGTACAACCGAACAAAACACTAGCATGGAGGAATTAAAAATGGTGGAGGATGAAAATGTTAAAGAAATTTCAATGGAAGAGGATATTTTGGGTGCTCAAAGCTTACTGATGTCCGAATCGGACGAAAATGACGATAGCACCAATAATACGTATAAAAGTCCCCAAAAGAAAATTAGTCTTAAAAGAAGCAAACGTATTTTGGACAGTGATGAAGAAAATAATGTAAACAAAAAAGCAACAGATAAAACTATCGAAGAGGATCAAACAACAGTAAATGAAAACAAAGTTTCTGTAGTAATTGATGCATATAATGACGATGGACACAGAACAAAATTATCGAACATAATAGATTCAGATGAGGAGGACTATGGCGGATCTAACGTGAAATTCAAACCACAAGAATTTAAAGAAAAATTAAGCAGCAAATCCAAAAAAAAAGCAGCAATTTTAAATGAAGAAAATGATTTGGATTTCGATTCTTGTTCTTCAGAATCGTCAATGAAATCAAAGAAAAAAATTAAAAAAAGAAAACTAAAAAATAATTTCGATTCTAAGAATGACAAAAATTTACAAAACAAAACTAAAAAAGTATTATCTTTGGTAGATAGTGAATCATCCGATTCTGAATCTTTAAAAGAAAAGAATGTATTCGATGTAGAGACATCGGCTAAAGAAGCAAATTTTGAAGAGAGCATTAATAGTGAAGAAACTTCAAAAGAAAAATCAAAAATAGTTAGAGTAAATATTAAGTCCATAACTAATTTTGTAACTATATCGGAAATTTATAATTTCAATTGTTATTTTAGGCATCAGCAAAGAAGGCTATGGATGAAATGCAAGCCATACAAAGTGAACAGCAGCGGTTGCATCGAGAGGCTCGCATAAGGTGAGAAAAAATATAGTTTACGAATGCAGCTCCAAATAATAAAAAAAGTAAATAGGTGGATAGCGAACTAAAAAATAAGTAAAAAATATAAAATAGTAAAAGTCTTGCAAACGAATAGTTTTCGTGTTGTGGATTTCTGAAATTTTCATATATAGGCAAGGAAGCTAAAGTTAGCGAAGCCGGTGTTTGTTATTTAAGTAAATGTTATTAAACTTATATTTGAATAAACTATATATCACACACGAGCATAAACAGTCAAAACTCATTTACCTATTGAACTATCGTAAAATTTTGATGTAAAATTTGGTAATTGTTTCAATAAATTTTGTACTTACATATATCCAGAAAGATCCATTCAGAATCTTTTAAATTATACCAATTTTTGGGCATATACCTACGTTCAGCAATGCTGTGGAAAATAGCATATGAAGCGTTATTAGTGAGCAGACAAAAAATTTGCCAAATTTTCTTAATATTTGGTATAACTAAAACTGGTTCTAATATATATAAATATTTGCGGCAAATATTTGTCCAGTTATGAGGTGCTAAAGTGCTGCCGTATTTCAAAAATGTTTTTTTTTAAATTATCGTTTCGAACTAGAAAAAATGTAACAAAAAAATTAATGGGTCGATTACGGATGGAAACTAAACTGAAGTTGTGGTTCTAGCAGCGAAATTAGCCAACGCCGCTGATGTTTCAATATAAAATAAAAAAAAAAAATAAAAATAACTTTAGTTCAGTTGCCATCCGTAATGAACTCATAAGATCAGTGATTCTTATAAGAAATCGTTTTATATTAAAATAACCAATACGATTCCTAAAAAAACAAGTAAGAGTAAGAGTGTTAAAAACCCTTCATCATGGTACAATAAAAACAGAAAGTTATATTAATTTTATTCTTTAGATATAAATAAATATTTATTACAACGCCCAATTTTTTTCGGATGTTGTGTTTTGATAAACAAGATGCTTGTACATAATTTAGAAACTGGCTCCTGCTGTTCTCCAGATATACAAAAATCTTTGTATGAGAAGTGCCACAACCACTTCTCCAATCCACCCCACATTTTGTCGGATTTTGTGTATGTATTGATAACCAAGATATTTGTGCCTAATTTGAAATTTGATTTTGGCTCTTGCCATTCACCAGATTTACAGAAATAAGAATAAAAGGTATATATGGGAAACATATCCGTCAATTATTTTAACGAAGTATATGCGATGTTTATATATAACAAAATACTCTCCATCATTTCAACGGACATCGTTAAATCAACTTCGTAATATTGAAGAAATTACAAAGAGAATGACTAACTTACATATACCCTTTTCAACCTCTGGTGAAGGGTATACAATTATTTGTGACAAGCTTTCATAACTACTACAACTAAAGTTATGCCAAGTATCGACAGCAACATGTTTTTTTTTTTTTTTTTTTGTATGTAAATGAAAACTTCAAAGGTCCATGACTCGAAAACTGCGTTACAAGACTTACTATAATATTTTCTTCTTATTTTTAAATTTTCTAGCACCCGATGTGCTTTTTTTATTTGGAGCTGAGTCTGTATACTAGATTTAAGTCGAAATTTTAATTGTTTCTCATTGCTTTTCAAATATAGTTAAAAAGTATATATTAATGTTAACTATTGGTATAAAATGAATGATATTAATGTTAAAAAACAAAAAGAATTAACAAACTTTAAAGTTTAAAATAGAACAACATCAAGGTAATACAACTGAACAAAACACTTACATGAAAGGATTTAAAATGGAAAATTATGAAAATGTTAGATTTAATGGATTCAATGATTTCAAATATATCTGATCTCAAGTATATAAACATTTTTCTTTTTAGTATCCCTTATCATAAACCCAAAAAACATACATTAGATGAATTTCTTAGGAGGCGTACTATATTAAAACCACAACAAGCAAGTCCTGTTGCAGCATCAATACAAACGAAAAGCCTGAGAATGACACCAGAAGAGTTAGAAGAATATGCGTAAGTTTGCTTTAATAAAGAATATCAACTCGGCTGAAAACCAAATTAATGGGTGGTATTATTGATTCCGTTCCGCGATTGCGAAAAGCAATTTTTGTGCGGAAGCATTTTAATATTATTGATATTGGCATTGTAATATTATTGATACCGTAGTATAGATATTTTTCGCCATTTTAACAACGTTAAAATTTTACAGCGAGAAGCTAACGGAAGGAATGAAAATGTAAGAATAAACATAAAATTAAAAAAAAAAGAAAATTTAATTTCGTTATTTAAAAACAATTAGTTATTATAATGAAATTAAATCAAGACATCGCTTGTGGTTTAGACAACGTGGATAGCAGATATCAACAAATTGTTGGAATATTTGGCATTGACTCTAAATAGTTTCGGGCCACCCTTAAACTACGCCAGTGTTTAACGTTAATACTTGCTAACGCGAGTATTAATTTTTCTCGTATTGTATTTTGGTAACTTCCTTCTGCAAAAAATCTCACACAAGCAGAAAGAGCACATTATCGACTACTTCCGGAACTTTCATTCTCTAGGTCAGACAAAATATATTTAAATGCTGCCTTGTTTTATAGAAAATCCGTTTGAAAACTGAAAAATTAAACAAAATATTAAATGCCTTAAACATGTATTAAGTTTTTTATTCCAACTTACTATTATTCATATCATTACATGTTCAAGTTTATATTGCAAAACTCTTCTTTCTACCCAAAGGTCCAAGCAATCGTCTTCACTGCTATCTTCAAAAATTCTATTCTACATTTGTATATTTTACATAAATTTCACTTGTGAAAAAATGATTACTCTCAAAAATTTTAACAACTTGTTTTAAATGTTTTTTTTAACAGTTTAAACAATATCAAATCTGAAATTTTTAAAAGAGAGATGTTAAAAAGGTTTGCGGGTAACTTATTCCGCAGGAATGAATAATTGCAATTTGCATATCGATCGATATTTAGTTCCGTTAAACTTTATTTTCCGTGCGGAATCAATAACACCACCTAATGTTTATATCACTTTTAATACACTTAAAAGATCTATAAAATATAAATTACAAAAACTTTAGAGCTCTTCAACAGTATTAGTATTGATAATACTAATAAAGATATTATATATATAAATACACATTTTTATTTAGGATCTCAACAAAATGGGTATCTATCAATGGAAAATGCTTGAAATATTTTTTACGCGAAGCCGGTGTTCCACATACCTTAAAGTGTAAAAACCTAAAGGCCCGGCTTGGCAGGCCTGAAATACGGAGAAACTTTAATAATAGAAGCCGGTGTTGGACACACCATACAATAAAAAAAACTATTAAACAAAGCGTTTGGTTGACATACCATAGAGTTAAATTACCCATTTTGTAACAATTAAATAATAAATTATAACCACATATTTGAGTGTATATTAGGCTTGCCAGACGGTCTTGATTTTTAAGAATTTTCAATGTTCGTCAAGAATCAAGAAAAAATATGTTTTGTCAAGATTTTTTGAAGCCTAACCAAAAAACACGTTATTATTTTTTAAATTGGTTTACAGTTTTTGTTAGAGTATTTGTTTGAAAGTCTATCAAAACAACGTTTCCTTTATTCAACGCTAAGAAATTGACAGCACTGAGATGCTGATTTGAAACAGAACCCGTTTCAACACTTCTATGCATTTCCCTCTATGGTTAGGTTAGGTTAGAAAGGCTGGTGTGAAGCAAACTTCACACCCTCACCCAGAGACCATTATGGTCCATTGTGATGCCTTTATTTAGTGAAACAAAGAAAGAAAGAAGAGAAAGATATCTAGTGTGACAGAGTAGGAGAAGTTAATGGTGAAAGCACAGAGAAGGAAGATAGTGGAAGATAAGAAATCGGACGGAACAAGCAAAACACAACCCTACCAAACAGGAAAAACTGCCCTACATGTTTCCCAGCCTCCTGCCGCGCAACCAGGTCATTCCCATTACGAATCCCGTCAGATTCTCGAGCCCGCAGCCCGAGACATCTCCCAATTCGTGCAGGAATCTGCTACCTAGCCACCTCAGCCTGCTGTTCTGTAGCCTGGGACAGTGGCACAGAAAGTGCTCAACAGTCTCCAGCTCCTCTGGGTCCTCACACAGCCTACATATATCCGATAAGCCAGACCCCATTCTCACCGCCATTCTGCCTATCATACAGTGGCCCGTGATAATACCTATCATGGTCCTGACGCAGGCCCTACTCTTACCCAACCGCGCGTCCGAATTTGACCTACTAAGCATCGGCCACAGCGTGCGCGATACTCGGCAGTCCGTTCGGCCCCGCCAAGCCCGATTAGTCCTGTTCAGAATCCATTCCCTAATTCTCCCAAAATAGAAGCCCATTGGAGGCCTGACCACTTGCAAACTGTCAGGATCTTCCATTTCCGAGCCCAGTCTTGCCAACTCATCAGCTATCTCATTGCCGGTGATGTTGCAGTGACCCGGTACCCAGCAGAGCCTCACAACATAATTCCCTAAGATTACTCCTAGAGCCCTCCTACAATCGTCCACTAGCCTGGAGTTCACATAACAGCCCTTCAAGGCCCTAAGAGCCGCCTGGCTGTCCACATATATAGTGACCTCCGAGCCCTTGGCAATGTTAGCTCCTACCAATTCCACGGCCCTGAGAACCCCCAGAACCTCCGCCTGAAATACACTGCAGTCGTCGGGAAGTCTATATGACTTTCTGATATCCAGATCCTCAATGTAGACCCCCGCACCCGTGCCCTTCATCTTCGAGCCATCAGTGAAAATAGCAAATCCCCTATACAATCTGCCCTGCCCTGACCAGCTCTCCCTAGAAGGCAATATCACCTCTGGCAGACGCCCAAAATCGACCCTAGTGACCAAATAATCCGTAGAGCCGGGCGAGCCTAGGTGATAACCACTAGTACTAATTTCACTCAAGATCCGCGAGTGACCCTCCGTGAAATTTCCTAACAGTCCTAGCTCCCTCAGCCTAAGAATGCTCCTTGCTGCCATTTCCCTCACATACTGCTCTATAGGCAGAAGATGAAGAATAACATCCAGAGCCGCCTGAGGGGTACTTCTCAAGGCACCTGTCATGCCGATCGAAGCACACCTCTGAGCCTTAGACAGAAGGTCCCTCCGACTAGCTAGTTTCAATGCCTCCCACCAAACACAGCATCCATACGTAAGAATGGGTCTAACCACCGAAGTGTACAGCCATCCCACAACTGACGGCCGGAGTCCCCAACTCCTACCTATCGACGATCTGCAAGCATAGAATGCATTGAGACCCCTCTTTAGTCTCTCCTGAGTATTCCTCCTCCAGGACAGCTTACTGTCCAGAAAAACTCCTAGATACTTAGCACTATCAGATAGCCTAAGCTCTACTCCCCCTAGTACCGGCAGCCTAAAATTCTCCACCTTGTACCTCCTAGTGAAAAGAACTAATTCTGTCTTCTCCGGATTAACTCCCAAGCCCTTATCAGTCGCCCATGCTGACAGTTCGCCCAGCGCCCCTTGCATGACATCGCTAATTGTCGGCAGAAACTTGCCCGATACCAATATAACTACATCATCCGCGTAGGCGACGACCTTCTGACCTATCCTGTCAAAACGTCCCAGAACGACATTGACAACTAAGAGCCACAATAAGGGAGAGAGAACTCCCCCTTGTGGTGTCCCCCTAGTCACGAGTTTCCTTAAGCGCTCGTTTCCCCAGTCCGAGTGAATAACTCTGCTGGTAAGCATCAGAGTTATCCATTCGACCAAGTATAACGAAACCCCTAAATCACTCAGTGCCTGCCTTATGGCCTCTATTTTCACATTATTAAAGGCCCCTCTATATCCAGGAAAGCCGCCAAGGTGTATTCCTTGTCTCGCAATCCCCGTTCTATATAACCCACCACATCATGAAGCGCACTCTCAACAGACCTACCCTTAAGATAGGCATGCTGAGCGCCGCTGATGATGCCGGCGTCAATCTTCGTCCTCAGATGTAGATCAATCAGTCTTTCTAATGTCTTCACAAGAAAAGACGATAGGCTGATAGGTCTAAAATCCTTGGGTTTAGAGTGACCGGTTCTACCTGCCTTAGGTATGAAGATAACCCTGACCTCTCTCCACCCTCTAGGAATGTAGCCATTTAGCAGACATACCCTAAATAGTTCCACCAGCAATAGGAGTAATGATCCCTGGATATTCTGTAGCATAGCCGGAAATATACCATCTGGTCCTGCCGATTTGTAAGACCCAAAAGTATTAACCGCCCATGTAACCTTATCCAAGGTGATGATATCCCCCACCGCCTCTCTTATCTCACCCCCCGAGCCTGATCCAGAAAAGGGGTTACCACACCCCACCTGTTCCCCCGTTCCCGGATCCACAGAACCCGGGAAGTGAGTCTCCATAAGCAAACAGAGAGATTCGGAGCTAGATTCTGTCCATGAGTCGTCCGGTCTCTGAATAAATCCCGGGACCACAGGGTCCTTGGATAAAATCCTTCTGAACCTGGACATCTCATTCACAGATTCAACTGACTCGCTAAATTTGATCCACGAGTCCCTTTTAGCCCTTCTAATATCTCCCTTGTACCTATTATAACTTATCCTAAAGTTACTCCAGTCCTCATCCCTACGCGTATGCTTCGCTCTATTGAATAACCTTCTGACAGTGGTCCTTTGAGTCCTCAACTCACCTGTCCACCATCTCGGTTGCGAGCGCCTACCCTCTATACTCAACACCTTTTTCACTGCTGCGCTAGTTCAAGCATATTTATGAAACACAATTGTGCTTTGAACTAGAGATATTGTCATATTTCCTGATTTTTGTTTATTTGTGAAAGACAGTTTTATTTTTTTGAAATAAATATAACATAAATATTACCAAAAAGTTTGCCGTTGGGTGGTCGTAGGTCACATAATTTCAAAAAATTTTAATTGCTTCTTAAATATTTAATGTGTTTTGTCGTTCAGCGTATTTCAAAATAAAAATCAGTTCTTCTTGAAGAAACAAACTCCAAGCACCATGTTTTCTTTGATCATGAGCGGATCCAGGACAAGGCTTTTCAATTTTTGTACTGAATATTTTTATTATGTTAGGAAAAATTTCCATTTTTCATTCTCCCTAGACCTGCTCTTGAATTTGATAGATTGCATTTCATTTTTGATTTCATTCATTTGAATTGAAATTAATTGTTCTTAGTCATATGTAGAATGAATTGCAATTCACTTTAACAAATTTA
Source organism: Pollenia amentaria (assembly GCA_943735925.1). Lineage (NCBI taxonomy): Eukaryota > Metazoa > Arthropoda > Insecta > Diptera > Polleniidae > Pollenia > Pollenia amentaria. The sequence goes on from OX031009.1 coordinate 101,866,754, forward strand.
TTTGAACTGGAAACGAATTGCAATTCATTCTACAAATTCTTTTGAATTGCAAACGAATTGAAATTAATTTCTGCCTAATTCGTTTGAATTGATTCAAATTTCATTCAATTCTATTTTGTTGTGAAAAGAATTAATTCAAAATTGTTCTAATTCGTAACGAATAAAAATCAAAAAAGAATGATTCATTTACAGCTCTGGTATATACATACATACATATCGCAAACTTAAATTTTTTACTAGAATTAGTTGATCTGAAACAGATTTGTACCGCTATTAACAAATTTGTATATACAATTTCGACGGAGCTTAGTTTTGCATAAAATAATAATAAAATAATAATAAAAAATAACATTTCGCCAGAAAAATCCAAGTTTCAGACTATGTTAAACTAAGTTTAAACTTAATCCACATCTTAAAACCCGGCCTTAATATAAAAATAGCGTAACTTAAGTTTTTTAAAAATTTTTGTTTATTCTGGTAGGCAAATGCCAAATGCATCTGGCATTAACATTTTTTGTTCTAGATTTCACAAAAGATGTTATGATAACCGTGAGTACAGAATGCTGAATGGAAATGTGGAATTATTAAATTCCCTGAGCCGATATAAATAGACAAAATAAAATTAACTGTATTTAAAATGATACCCAATAGGAAAATTAAATGTAAAAAAAATAGGAAATAAAACAAATTAGTTCGAATTGCAGTTTGACTATTTATTGGAGAAATTCGTTATCTTCTTCGCTGGCTAGAAACAGAACAAGCCCCAAAATTTAGTTAAGCCAAAACGGAAACAGCTTCATAGAGATTTAACGCCTGTTGACGTCTTATTTTAGGCATTATACGAGAAAGAGAAAAGACGATATTTGCATCATTCAGCTTTCTTTTACATTTAAAAAAGAAGGGGGAAAATTTTGTTTTTTTAATTTTTTTTACAGCCTTCGATAAAAATTAATGAGGACAATGATTTGTTTGTAGTTGGCATGTGATATAATTCGCTCTCAGCATTTTGTATGACATAATTGCGTAATTAGGATCATAATTGGGATGTGAATTACGAATTACAGAGCCAATTACGAAAAAACTTCGTGCGAACAAAGCATAAAAGTGTTTTCTATTATTTGTTTTGTATGAGCAAATACCGCAATATTATTTATTTATTCATTCAAACTGTAATACAAAAGCCATCAAGGCCAAAACAAAAAACGTTTTACATGTTACTCTATTATAATACCCAAATAAATAAAAGTTAATAAAGTACAATATTTAAGCACATTTTCATAATCAAAAAAATGTAAATCATTCTAGCTTAATATTCTTATTAAAACTTTTAGTTACCGTTATATCGACAAAATTTTGAAATAACGACAAAACAACTTGTACGTCCATAACTCTTAAACCAGGAGTACTGGCGAGGGAAAAAATATATGTAAAAGCAATTTTAATTTCAAAGATGCAATTTTTTTTTAATGTGCCGCCGAGTTGATATTCTTGATGAGTTAATCGAGTTAATATATGATAAATGTTGTAATTTTTACCAGTAATAAGCAATAAGATTAAGATTACACTGTGCTATAATTTAAAACTTTTTTTTGAGACAATCGGGGCACATAGCGTTTTAACCTAATTCGGGGACAATGAATCCAATGGTGCCAACCGTTTTCTTTTAGGTTAGCTCTCGTTTTTGAGATATACCGTTATATCGAAAATGGAGGAGGTTGCACAACATTCTTATATTCACGTAAGTCAAAAATGGTTTTATTTTTTACCAAACTAAAAAAACGGAAACTCCGCAAAATTTCCTTTAAGGTTAAATTTTTTTATAATATGCGCAGTCGTTTTAGAAACATATGCCCTAGTCATGAAAAACGTAATGCATAGCCAAAGAATTACATTGAAAGCAAAAAGAAAGTCATAAATATTTTGTAATTTTGTTGTTGCTTCCTACAGAAATTCACATTGCGTTTTAAAATTTCAAACGCTGCATAGCTTGTTGCGTTGAAAATTTTAAAACGTACATGAATTTCTGTAGAAAGCAACAACAAAATTACAAAATATTTATGATTATAATTAGTATTGTGGTTATTTTATTGAACTGTTAATGGTTTTTAATCCAAATTTCGATATTTTAATCAGTTAATTGAATTTCATTTTCCTTAAATTATTTTTTTGAAGAAAGGAATTTTACAACATGAAATGAATTAAAATTTATCAAAAATTTTTCATTCTTGACTGAGCTGGGAATCGAACCCATGTTTTCACGGACAGGTTGCCCTGACTAGCTTAGATTGTAATCACACAATCTCTTCAGAGGGGTTTGCCGTTTAACACTCACCGCCATTTACGACGGATGACGTCAATAGTCAAACATCAATCCTTAAACCAAATAGTATTTAACCTTGGTAGATCGAAATTTTCGTTTGAATGAATAATTACCTATTTTAATTGATTTACATGTTCTTCCTTACTTCTGTTTTTCGTACTTTTTGTCAAGAAATCTTCTTGAAATCCAAAGTAATTTTTTTTTGGTTTTTCATGTTTTTGTCTTTCTTTTTCTTGTTGAACTTTTTCAGCACAACTTGAAGGACAAATGTAAACATTTAGCTTGTGTCTTAGCTGTAATTAATATTGTGTTGTGTAACTGTAATCTATATATGTATGTATATAAAAATAAGTCCGTATATGTACGTCGCCGAACTAATCATAAACGCGTCGTGCGATTTCAACCAAACTTATACACTACGTAGGCAGTAGCCCATATATGGCTTATATGAAGTTTGGTTGAAACTTTCGGTCTGGGGGCGGAGGGGCGTGGCAAAATCCATAACATGAGAACGGCTTGACCGATTTGAACGATTTTTTCTTTAAAATGATCGCCATGGTCCAACTTAGGTTTTTACGGAAAGAAAATTTTGCCCCGCCCACTTTTACGCCCACTTTTTTCGATTTACCTAAAATCAGAAAACGGCTCCATCGAGTTGACTAATTTTTCTTTCAAATGTTCATATTAATCAACTTTAAGTTTTCATCGAAAGAAAAATTTACCACGCCTACTTTTACGCCCACTTTTTCTATAAAGCGCATAACTGGAGAACGGCATGACCGATTCCAACGATTTACCATTTGAATTCAAGCGGCTCCAATTCCCTTTGCGTCTTGCCTTTGCTATTACCATCAACAAAGCACAAGGCCAATCATTGACTATTGCTGGCTTAAAAGGTCATGAACAATTTGATCGAAGCAACAATTTTAAAGGGGAAGTTTAAAGGTGAAGATGTATTGCTTCCACGAATTCCAATGATTCCACCAGATTTACCTTTTGAATTCAAAAGACTACAGTTTCCAATACGTCTTGCATTTGCTATTACAATAAATAAAGCGCAAGGGTAATCGTTGGAATTGTGCGGAAATGATTTAGAATATCCTTGCTTTTCACACGGCCAGTTATATGTTTCGTGCTCACGTGTTGGCAAGCCTTCAGTTCTCTTTATCTACACAACAACTCATGGCAAAACCAAAAATGTTGTCTACGAAAGAGCTCTAAGATAGTTTAAGTGATACATAGTCTAAGATTGTAAGAAACTAGAATTAAAAGTTGAATAATAGGGAACAAAACCAACTTTATTAAAAACAAGTGTGTTTCTTTTCTTATTTTGTTTTGCCGTGCGAAGCAGGCAACGGGCCCGCTAGTTAATAATAAAATGTCGAAATTTTTGTTAAAAAAAAAAAAAATCATAAAAAATGTAGCTATGCTTCTAATTTTTTTAGAAATATAAATTTTATTAAGAAAAATTTTATTAAAATTTAAAAATTTCATAAAACTCAATATTTTTATGGGAGTCCCCGTAAAAAGTGGAGATAAAGGGCAATATGTTTTGAGAAAATGTTAAGAACAAAAAACCAATGGAGGTCGGTCATACATTTTATCCCGCTAGGGCCGACTCTTTGGCAGTTATCTTCAATATACATATTTCTTATCTGTATTGAAAATTATGTATGGGAGTCCCCTAAAGGAAAGGGAGATGGAGGGTAAGTATGTAAGAAATAAATGATGAAGATGAAAAATAAAGCGGGGATGGTCAAATTTAACAATTTCAACCATTCAATTATGGCGGCTTAATGAAATTCTTTAATTTGGCCCCTGTATCGTCTAGGATGCTCATAGACGATTCAAATGTAACACCTACTCCACTTTATTTTTCATCTTCATAATTTATTTCTAATATACCTATCTCTTTTATTTAAGTGGGCTCCCATACAAAATTTTCAATACAGACTAGAAAAATATTGAATACACTGCCAAGGAGTCGCCCCCAGGGGGATGAAATGTATGACAGACCTCCATTAATTTTATGTTCTTAACATTGTCTCTAAACATACTTGCCCTATTTATCCACCACTAAGGCGTGCTCCCATACAAATATGGCGGTTTAGTTTTAGTTTCAATAAACTATACCGTTTTTGAGTTACGCGAATATATGTTGTGGAACCCACTCTATTTTCGAAATAATGGTTAATCTCGAAAACAAGAGCTAATATTAAAAAAGTTTGGAACCAATGGAGTCAGCGTACCCAAATAAGGTTAAAACGCCAGATGCCCGGCTTGTCTGTTTTTTTCAACTAACACAGTGTCATTATAAGATTATGTAAAAAAATATTTAGGCCCTAATCATATAAAACGCAGCGCAACGCCAAAGAATAACAATTAAAGCACACACAATGTCATAAATATTTTGTAATTTTAAAACGGTACATGAATTTCTGTTGAAAGCAACAACAAAATTACAAAATATTTTTGACATTGTTTGTGCTTTCAATGTTATTCTTTGGCGTTGTGCTGCGTTTTACATGATTAGGGCCTTATTTTCTCTTCCACAAACTCAATCAGCCTTATTACGGCCCTTGTCATAAGCGACTGTGTTGATTTTTGTAATAGATTAAAACGACTTAGTCGTTAACGACAACGACAACCGTAATAAGGCTGAATAATTGCGTGTAAATTGAGTTAACTATAAACATTTTGTTTAAAATTAATTTTTTTAAGTCTTAAATTACAATTTAAATTAAAATCAGAAAACTTATGGAAGAACGTGCAAAAGAAGCTACCGCATTTTTTAAATCTGAGACTGAAAACGAAGATGACGAGTGTGTGTTAGATAAATCAGCAACAAATATTAATAACCCTGAGGAATTAATAGATTTACAAAATGATGTTGAAATGCTAGTAAGTTTTGATGCAAATAAAGATACAACAGATGAATTTAAGGAAAATCTAGCGGGCGTACAATTAACTGAAGAAGAACTGGCTGAACTTTTGGCTCAAGATGTGGCACAGGAAGAAAATAAAGAACAGAAAATTCAGGAAAAACCAACATGTTCTAAAGTTTTGATTACAGAAGTTATAGAGCTACCAAAGTTGGATATGAATACCGTATGCATAAGTCCGGTTAAAAAATATATACCCCGATCGTCTTTAAACATTAAACAATTGTTGGCAGAGAAAAATCTATCTGGCAGTCCAACACTTAGTGGAGAACCTAATAAGTTAATAGATTTAGAGACGGGCAATTTAATAGAAAAGAAACCTTCAGGTATAGAAAATCTTATGAAACGTTTAATGTCGACCGTTAAAGGAAGAAAAGCGAAGACGTCAGACACCTGCAACATACTTTCTGTTGAAAATGGTAAATTAGAAGTGTCTAATGTCAAAGTTAGTCGTACGGAAGTAAAAGACGTGCAAAAAGAACAAAAACCAGGGGCGGCTTATTTTGAATTAAAAAAGAACTTAAAAGAGATAATAAAAAAGAAACGGTTGGAAGAATTACATAAGAAACAAGAAGATGACTTAGAATTTTATAAATGCTTAGAAGATGATGACGATGAAGATTACAATGATGGGGAAGACGAGGAAGAGGAAAATGATCTAATGGTAAATTTAGCAATTTTTTTTTAATTATAAAATTCATTTAAAAATTGTTTTAAATAAAAGGTTGATAAGGATGAAAATGCTTTAGTTGTTGAAGATAATGATGAGGAAGAAATTGCTGAAGAAGATTTAGTTCAAATTAGTGGCGATGAAACAGATGAAAATAATAAGAATGATCATGAAGTGGATGAGGAAGACCATGACGAAGAGGATGAGGAGGACCGTGACGAAGAGGATAATGAGGATGATAATAACACAGAATATGTAGAAAAATCACAACGTAAAAATCGTATTATTAAAGCATTTGATGATACAGATGAGGAAGAAGGTTCTAATGATGATATTGATTTCCTAAAAACCCAACCACCAACCACACAGCTACCTCTACTTGATACACAAGCACCAGCAAAAACCACTCCAGAAGGTGAAGAAATTGAACTAATGGCATTGTGTTCTGGCACTTTTGATGCAACTCAAAAAACTGCCGCCAATGCTTTAATGTCACAAATACCAATAACACAAAATAGTGGTAAACCAGTCAATGATGAAGAGTTAATGGAGCTGTGTTCGGGAACATTTGATCAGCCAGCTGAAACTCAACGGTCTACACAAACAAAAGAAATTTTGGAGAATGTTATGATGAAGTGCAATAAAATTCTATCCAGTAACGATGAAAATGATGATCAATTGGATAAAAATGAACAAAATAAACAGAGAGTTAAGAAATTAACAAAAAAACTGAAGAAAAAGAAAGCTAAACTTGGATTTTCTGACGATGAAGATGAGGAGGAAGAAGACAAAAATGAAGAAAGTGACAACCACGGGGAAGAATTAAATGATTATGATTTGGAAAATACATCTGAAGAACCAGAAACATTTGTCGACTATGATTCTGAAGAAAATGAAATTTTAGTACAAATGACTAATAATGATAGAGTAAAACAGGCACAAAACTTTTTTGAAAAAGAAGCTGAACTCTCCGAATCTGAATGGGGCAGTGCCGATGAAGACGAAAAGAATTTAGATAATTATGATATTGAATTGGGCGATGAAGATGAGTTCGACAGGGAAAAATTGCAAACAGAATTAGGCAAGATTCATGCGTAAGTTATACACATAATAATAACATAAAATTCTTGCTTTTAAACCATTTTTTTTTTTATTTTAGACGTAAAATGTTGGATGAGGATATACGTGAAGTGCGTAAAATTCAGGAAATGCTCTTTGAAGATGAAGAAAAAGATGGCGTTGGAAGACAAAGGACTTTTAAATGGAAAAATGCTGAAAGTGGTTTTAGCTTAGACGATGGGCGACTATTAGATGATAACTATAATGGTAAAAATTGCGATAGTGACGATGAAATTAACGAACATCAGTGGCGTAAGATACGTTACGAACGTGAACAATTTCTTAAAGAACAAGGCTTAAAGAAAAATTTCCAAAAAATGTCAACTACATTACCTAACACTACAATTCCCTCACCTAATAGCACATCAACTGGTGTAGTAACTACAAAAAAATTTCAAATAGTTACGTCCAAAAAAGCTTCATTATCAACGTTTGACTCTAAAAAAGCCTCTCCATTTCTTATATCAAAAGGCATTTCTACGATGCATAAAAAAAGTGTGCGCGGTTCTTTCTTGGTTCGCGGCGAAGAAACTCTTAATAAGTTAGCTGGTCTTACCAAAAGTACATCGTCTTCCATTGCCTCCTCGGATATGGATGATACGGCAGGTACTGTTTCCATTAAGAGTTATAAGCCGAAGAACTTTGTCTTTGCTACACTGACGGAGGAAGAGCATGAAAATCTTAAACGTAAAGCGGATGATTTGTTAAATAGTAGTAATGAAAATGGTAAAAATTTTATGAAGAAATCGAAAATAGAACCACGTCGCGATAAGTGCTTTATAGATCAGTTACTGTAGAATGTCAAATAATTAGATATATTTATGTTAAACAATGCTGACTTTACTGTTTATTGGTTTCATAGTTAAAGCTTATTTTAAGGAAAACTTAAGTTAATCAAATAATAAAAGTATTTAAAAAAAGGAAAAAATATTAAATTAAGGGTTATTTTTATGTTGTTATGTTGTTCTGTTTTGTTGATGTTTCAAGAGTAATCGAGTATGGCGCTATTTAAGTCTTAATAAAAGTTTAATTATTTACTATTCAACTTCAATCATTACCACAGGTGGAAAGGATATACATCGAGGGCCTATATTCAGAATCTTCTACCGGAAATTTGCACCAAAATGAGTTTTTGATGGGAAAGTCATCGATGACGTTATACCCAAGGCGAATTTAAATTTAAATTCCTCACCGCCCGAGCCTGACCCAGAGAAGGGGTCACCACATTCAATCTGTTTCCCCATTCCAGGATTCACGCATCCCGGAAAGTGAGTCTCCATTAGCAGACAAAGAGATTCAGAGCTAGATTCCGTCCATGAGTTGTCCGGTCTCTGAATAAATCCTTGGATAAAATTCTCCTGAACATGGACATCTCATTTACAGATTCGACTGACTCGTTAAACTTGACCCACGAGTCCCTTTTCGTTCTCCTAATATCTCCCTTATATCTATTGTAACTCAATCTGAAGTTACTCCAATCCTCTTCCCTATGCTACTTCGCTCTATTAAACAACCTTCTGACAGTGGACCTTTGTGTCCTCAAGTCGTCTGTCCACCATCTTTGTTGTGTGCGCTTGCCCGGAAAGTTCATTGGACATGATCGCTCATAGCTACTAGTCAATACCTCCGCGAAGGTGCTCACCAGTTGCTCTACACCGGCCGAAGTCGACCTCCAGTCGTGTGTTACTTTAAGGTTACTTTGCACCAATCTCGAAAAGTAATCCCAATCCGTCCTTCTCGGATTCCTATACGGACACCTTTTCAACCTCTCAAACATTAGATTAAAGGACAGGCGACTATGGTCAGAGAAGGAAAAACCCAGATCCACCCTCCAATTTTCCACTAACTCCCTACAGTCAATGTCATATCTATCACTGCCTCCCTATCCCTAGTTCTGAACGTAGGTGTATTCCCCCTGTTACAGATAAGAAGATTGCTGGCAATAATAAAATCAAACAGACTCACCTCTTTTGTTGATGTCGGCACTTCCCCATTGGGTATGGTGTGCATTGGCGTCACACCCTTGTACCAGCCTCGAGCCACTTCTGCCCGAATACTCCACCAACTCTCGCACTTTCTCACCAGGTGGATCGGTAGCCTCGTATGGCAAGTATACCGATGCTTCTCCTGTCACAACCGTGAGGTCTCCATTACTGTAAGAATGAGAAATCATAAATTTATACTCAGTTCTCGCCAAAATACAAGTTCGTACCATCTCTTCTGTGTGGGGTACGAACAATGTATACCCCGTGACCCTTAACCCAACTACCCGGTGGGTTACTAATTCGGTTGAGGCTGCTTCACAGTAGTGCAGGTTTATCTGCAACAGTTTTAACCTCTTAGGGTCTATCATTTTTAGGAAACCTAAATCTGATAGACCCCAACCCGAATACCGCAACCCCTCCCATCTATTCCAGCTTTTTAAGACTCCCGGTCCACTGCGAACCTGAAGTCTCTTCCCTGGTTCTCTTTACAACCAAGTGAAGCTATTAACTTCCACTGGCTTGTAATGAGTCCATTGTTTTGGTTGGCCAGTACCCCCAGTATGACCTCCACCTGTTTTATAGGTAAAGGTAGCCATACCGTGACTACCGGCCTTAGTGGCAACTCAGACTGGTGGTATAACGGCCTTTAAATCTTGTAAATTTTTTCATTTATTTTCCAAATGACAAAAACTTTGCAAAATTTCCAACACGTTCATAAAATATCAAGGGCCTTTATTCACAATCTCCTATCTGCAATTTGCACCAACGATGAGTTTTTGATGCGATAGTCATCGATGACGTTATACCCATGTATGATATCAGTTTGCAAGCGAACGAACACATAATTCTGAATAAATCCCCCAGTCTTCGACTATCTCTCAGAGCGTTCGGTTGTGTTTCTCTATTGTTATTTATTTACACATAAATTTACTAACGGTTTCCAACATTCTTTATTCGTTTTTATAAACACGCGTGTGCATTTTTTTATTTTTAAAACTTCATAAAGGAAAAAAAATCTTTTAAAAGAGTTGCAATAAATATACTCTCCAATAATAGGTTCCACCTTTTGGGAGATTATATTGATAACACCCCTGAAAGATAAAAACCAAATGACTATCCAGATTTACCAACACCAAAACTAGACATAGCTCCCAACCCGAAATACGTGGTTATTTCATCCACAGATCCCAATAAAACACTGTCTGATATCAGCCCATTCGTCCTTAAAAAATGCATTGAAGCAATAAGTACTGAACTCAACTCGATCTTGCAATTGCGTGACGGCAGTCTCCTCATACTTGCTCAAATCAAAATCATTAGGCGCATGCTCCGTTGTCTGCAAACTTCACTCTTCCTTAAACTCCGTAAAAGGCGTTATATATGATCCATGCCTTAAAAAAGTCCCCGAAGATTAAATAGTCAAGGAAAGGAAAAACCAAGGTGCTATTTAAGCATATAAATTCACCAAATTGAACGAAGATGGTAAAACGCGATCTCCAACTGGGAAAGTAGTGCTAACATTCAACCTCTATCGCCTACCCCCCGTTATCGATGTGGCACACAGATAGGGTTGCCAGTTTTGAAATTAGAGAAATCAGTACATAAGAGAAAAAAAATCAGTACAATTGCATAAAAAACAGTACATATACTTTTTTAATATTAACATAAAAACTTTACCCCATATTCATAAAAAATATTTTATGTTTATAGCAACTTTATGAAATGAATTTTCTATGAAAATCTGTTTAATAAACCTTTTATTAATCAAAAATATTTTTTATGAATATGGGGGTTAAACTTTTTGAAAACAAAACTTGAATTCATTCTATAAATTGAAAAGTGACAAAATTTGATTAATAAAACTGAGTTTTTTTAAAACAATAATTCAATTTCGTTTATATTTATAGCGCGAATACAAAGAGAATAATAAAAAAATCTAAAACACAACAAGTTGTTAAAAATTCGATTCTTAATTTCTTGTTAGCTACTTGGTTTAATATTTTTCAAAGAAACATTAATTCTATTAAAAGCAAAACTTGAGTTCATTATGTCTGAAGCTTCGTACTAAAATGGCCAATGTCAATAATTTGCTGTTTTGAGATAATTGTTGCTTTAGGTCTTTTATTAGCCTAGCAAATATTTGACGAAAAAAACGTGACCAACATGTGAACTAAAATTGTATTTCCTTTATTCTATTATATTTTTTGAATATAGGTCAACAAAAAATTAAATAAAAGTAGTTTTTTGCTATATCTATGTGACACCCAGTCTACAACGCATATGAGCAGCTTAACATTAACATTGGGCACGTTCATAAGGCGTAACTGTTGTGTAACCGTTTAGTGTTTGTCTTAGAAACGCATAGTTGAGCACTTTCGCTCAACACAACAGTTGGGTATTTGAGGCCATTTATTCCATCATAAAATTTTTTAGCTACCTAAAGTCAACATGTTGTGCTCAACCTCAGCCTTTATTTTTTTTCAATTGTTTATGTTTATCAGCTGTTAATGTTGCATTATACTCATAATGCCGTTTCTAAGACGAACATGTTCGGCTCAACAGTTGTCAACAGTTTTCTAGCAGTTGAGCTCAACAGCTACGTCTTATGAACGTACCCATTAACATAATGTAAGTGTTAAGTATAAGCTCATTATTTTTGGAGGTGTTTTCATGTTGTAACAGCGTTTCGGGGAAAACCGTCATGTAAACGCTGTCGGAACTTCAACATGTCTTGACATCATATCTTGGCTTGTTTAGACCTAGGGTGATAAACACGGATCATTTTGGTGTAGTAATCGGTATTTGTTACGGTAATTCAAAACACTTCCAGAAACAGTTCGGAAAGTAAAGTCAGGACGCTTTGAAAAGAAAAAACCGCGTGGGATCAGCTCATTCATCAAGTGGCAGTAAAAGTGTAGAAGTTCGGTGCTCCATTTTCTTTTGGATAAGGGAAATTTAATGAATCAAAATTTTCGCATTAAACTGCTGGCAGGCAATAATGTGATTTGAGTAGAAGCAGACAATTATGAATCGGAATGTTTTGCGCCTCACGTAGTTAATGGTCGCATAACATTTTCTAATATAATACCCAATCGCAGAGGTTGTCAAATTATCAATGGTAATGTAATGAATTATGCCCTTAAAGATTCGCAGGGCACTCTAAAATATTTGAGAAAAAAGGAAAACACACCACAAGCCAAAAATACCGCTAATAAAACAGCGTGCCGCAAACCAACGGTAACGGCCACACGTGGCCCAAAATCAACGCGACAAAAGAAAAGGGAAGTTACATAACCTAGAGGTAAGAATAAAACCACGTTTTACACCTACATAAATAGAAAAGTGGCGTCACGGGGTGCAGGTTTCAACCTAACCTAACAAAAAAAGGTTGGCCACCAGAAGAAAAAGGTGTCAAGTGCTTCACATTTTACCACGACGTGGACTGCCTAAAGAGTCTGTATCCATTGACAATAGTCAAGGTTCGTCATTCCTTAGCACGTGAACCGCAAAAAGGACACGTAATTCATCAAGACTGCAATTGCGTTCACCAGACCCCAGTGCCTCAAGCCCACCTCATCTCTAGGTACCACATTGGCATGCGTTTTAATTTTAACCCAGCTTTAAACAACACAGTTTTAATAACGCCAGCACCTACCATCAGCAAGCCATTTACCACCGGGCAAACAACACGTTTCAATAACGCCAGCACCTACCATCAGCAAGCCATTCACCACCGGAAAAACGACAGCTCTACAATAACAGCGAGCCCACAGCTCGCCACCGAAGATATCTGCAATAGCGTCAACGTCAGAGTAACAAGATTGTCCATGAATCACACTGGCCGGTTAGGACACAACCACATCCAAATGTACGTATGAAGTCACCGAGTCATCAGCCCAGGCGACTATAAATAACCACCCTTATCGTGGTTGGCAATTTTGTGTCGTTTTTTAGGCGTTTTTAGAAAATCGCATCGCGGTTGGCAAAAACGCCAGCGAATACGACACTGAATATAATTCTACTACAAAAACGGTATCGCAGATGGCGTATTTGCCTGTCAAAAGCGCTAAAAACTGTCGTTAAGTTTTTTGCTCACGTCAGAGTTTATTTTTTGATAAAAATTATTTAAAGATGGAGTCAAACAAATCGTTAGTTATATAAAAAGCAGCTTTAAAGCTTTTTGTTTCAATTTTTGTTTTTTTTTTATATTTTAGCATAAAAATTACCACACCCGCACAATTTTCCAAGTTGGTGGAGATAATGAAAAAAAAGCCGTACTTAGCAAAAGGGTATAATAAAGGATTAAATAAAATTAAAAAGAAAATACATTGCATTGCTGCCTTAAATGCTTCTTTAGATGATTTTCCGAATTATTAAAATCTTCTTCGTCTTCTGATGATGAAAAAAAACCAATACTCAACATATTTGTTAAAAAAAAATATTTATTTTTATTGGCGCAATTGTATTTATAACGTTTTTGTTTTTTATAATCAACAGCTTAAGAAAAATAATCAGCTGTGATTTGTTGACATTTTCATAACATTTTCATTAAAAAAAAAATTGAGTAATCTGTTACAAAGCGACTCTCTTACAAAAAATAGAGAGTCGTAGGCGTAGGCGAAAAGTTTCCACGATACCATTCAATTTTAAATACGACAACAAATGCGACATACGCCAACCGCGATAAGGGTGAACATCCACGGATCACAGGTAAACCTCTTTTATTCAGATCATCTTAGGCCCCGGTCGCAAAAGCTATACAATATCATCCATAGCCCATTTAGTAGGCGAATTTGAAAGGCAATTTTAAGCATTTAAAATCAAAGTTTTAATCAGAAAAAAAAATTAAACTTTCGCTTTAAGCTAAATTCAAAAATCAAAAAAATCCAAAATACAATTTCAATACTTTAAAAAAGAAAATTTTTTTCTGAAAGTTTAAACTGAGGTAAATTGATTATTTTAAAATACCAATTGGAAAACTTAGGAAAACGGTTTGTTTGAATGTTTGAAAAAGAAAAAAAAAAAAAACAAAATTTAAATACAGGGTGTCGGCCTGAAAGAAACTAAATTAAGAGCCGTTACCGAATTCAACTTTGAAAGCGTCAAATATGATTCAACCATTTGATTCTAATGGTTAAACCAAATTTACTTTACCCAAATTACATTACCCAAATACAAAGTAAACTACGTAAACCAAATAAAAATTCGGAAACGTAAGAATACAAGTTGAATATTTAATAACAAAACGTTGAGTATACAAATAAAGAAAAAAAGAGGACATAAAATTCAAATTTGAAAATTAGCCAGTTGATTCAAATGGTTGAACCAAATTTAAGGACGTAAACCAAATACAAATTGTGAAACTTAAGAATACATTTTAAATATTTAAAGTCAAGAATTTGAGTACTTAAACTTAAGTTAGTAAACTAAGCAGAAAACAAATTTAAAAACGTAAAATACGTATCCCCAAAAGATAAGGCAAATTTTTAACAAATAAATCCAAATTTGAGTAAAATTCAAAATTAAAAAAAAGGAGAATACCCTTTAACTAAAAAAAAAAAAAAAAAACAAAAGAACATGCAAAACAAAAAAAGAAAAAATAGAAATCTCTGAATGACCAAAAATAATTTTGACAACGTAAGCCAAATTCAAATTAAAGTACGTGTAATCCTACATTATAAAATCTAAAACAAACAAGTTTTTTTTTCATTAACTTAAATTTAACTTTAAGTAAACTCTAATTTGACAACGAAAAATTTCCATTCAACGGTATAAAACAAATTTAAATATTTTAAACCAAATTTAACCACGTAACCCCAAATTCAAATGGGAAAACGTGAAAGTGAAATCTAAACCTTCGAAACAGATTAGAATATTTATGCTAAGGCTTAATGACGTAAACTAAATCCAAATTTAGATTGGGTAAAATTTAAATTTAAGGATTTGAAATAAGATAGAATCCTTGAACTAAATTAAACCTACCCGAACTAAATTTCGATTGGCAAACGCAAGAAACTAGATTTGACTACGTAAACTAAATTTGAATTCGAATACAAATAGAAAACAAAATTTTTGAAAATTTGAATATTTAAAATAATTCAAATGATCAAACTATATATAGCTACTTTAACTTGATACCAATATGGGCCCGTAAAATGTAAAAATAATAATTAAAAGTAAATTGAATATTCAAATTGGTTATAGCTACGGGGACTAGATGCTAATACGAGAATCTGAAACGGCGGTCGAATATTCGAAACAAGTTTCAGTAATTTAACTACGTAACCTAAGGAAATTTGAAATATAATTTAAATATTTTAAAACCTATGTGACCGAAATTTTAACTGTTTAAGCCAAATTCAAATTTAGATACGAAAAATTTAAATTTAAGGAACTAAGTCAAATTCGAGTACATTATTATCTAAGCATCATTAACTAATTCATAATTTGAATACCAATAATTAAGTTTAAAGAGTTAAGACAACTTCAAACATTTAATCTGAAGATGGCTACGTAAGCTGAAATCGAATTAAGAATATGTGAAATTTGAATATACATAGATATATAGAACAAATTTGATTGTTTTTTTTTTTTACTAAATTTAACGACGTGAACTCGATTTCCATTGACCAAATTAAGTGCTAGTTAAATATTTCTTTTTAAATCGAAAGCCAATAATTCAAACTAAGAGTGTCAATGTAAACTAAAGGCAAATCTGAACAAAGTCGGATAGCATAACCTGAATTCCACGTATTACGCTAAGCCTTAAATTAACTACCTAATTTAAATTAAAATACCTGAATTGAATACAAACTTTAAACTGTGAACTTAAATTTAAATATGTAAAACTAAATTTTACCTGAACTAAATTTAATTGATTAAACCAACCAAAAAGAAAAAAAAAATAATTTTTTAATGTTAAGACTAAAATTTAAATACGTAGCCTAAATAAATAACTACTCAAGTGGACAAATAATTCGATACTTGCGACCTTTAAAACATTTGATCAGAAAAGTAAACAAAATGAAAAAGGAAGCTCAGGGTTTCTCTAAATAGGTAGACAATAAAAAAAAAAAAGGAAGGAGAATAGTTCAGCTCATAACAGGAATAAAAATAAGTTTTTTTTCTTAGATAGGATTGTTTTTTTATTAGTTTGAAGTAAAATAGAAGAAGGGAGTAGAGGATATTCATTAGCCATCGGACAGTTTAGATTATGAAACTGCCACAAACAAGAAAGGAACAGACACGAGTGTTTGAGTACAAAATGAATGAGTAGTTATTGGCACAATTCAATTAATTTACACCAATGCGAGTACAAATAAACTCACAAAGAATCATTGATAGAGAATCATTTATTCTAATTTTTATTTGTCTAATTTAGAATATAAGACTTAATAAAAGAATTGTAGAGATTAACCAGTAGCATTAATCAATTTTTTTGTAAATAAATAATTATATATACACAAGAGTACAATTTGAAACGAATATGTGTTGATTCAGTTTAAAGGTTTGGTTGAAATGTAACACGCGTGTGACAATGTGGTAAGTACAGTTTGGGGCATTACTCCAAAAGGGTTTTTTTTTCACAGGCAACGAGTAGTGCCACGGATGGCAATAGAAATGTCATATGGGGTGGGCCGCCTGTCCAGGACGTCACCAACTTGTCCTGGGGACTCGTGCAGTGACCATGTCTCCTGATTTCCACCAAAATAGTTTTTTTGTCGTCAATCGTCTGTCCGCTGATTTTGGGTACACCTACATATCGTTTTTTTTATTTGTCCAATGTTATCTGTCTTAAAGCTTCTGTTAATTACACCGTTTCCATTTGGCACGATCAAAGTGAATGTGAGTGACAATGATGGACACGAACCCCCTATTCCCGGCGAGCTACAGCCTGACCAACAAAGTGCCAAAGTCCATCAGGAAGCAGCAACGATGAAGTGAATTTTTTTTCGAGGGTAAAGCAAAGCATTTTTATCTGTGGATTTAAAAAAAAAAAAAAAAAAAAACAAATTCACCTACTTTCGTCAAATTCACTCAAGTCGCACAAAATCACACATCGAATCGCACACTCATCACATCTACCAGTATAATTAATTTCATTTTGCAATTAAAGGGTCATGCTGAATCCCTTTTATTTTGCGGAAACAGTCAATGTTTAATTTAACCGAGAACAGCTTAAACAGGTTTTTGCTAGTCAGTTTTACTTAGAACTCTTCTATAAAAAAACTAAAATTTAAATTTTCTCAAAAATGAATTATTTGACATTGGCCCTTTTAGCAACAAGCTGCAGAAATAAGGACAACAATGTTAAAAAATAAATTAAGCACTAGATATAACGAAGCTTCTTATGTATTTATCTTCAAAATAATTTAAAAAATTATTTAAAAGTTATTTACAACTAATTACAATTAATAATTGCAATAATTGCAAAAAACACAATGGTTTTTAGATGACCGTATACTATAGATTTTTATAAATAATATATTTACATACATATGTATGAACATAAATATTTACAGTGTTACAAGTTAAAAATATTTATGGCCTTTTTGTACATTGTCCAAAATTTATTTTCTGTCTTCAGTCTTCAAGAAATTGTAAAACTCATTACAATTATTACCAAGCTTTGTCTTTATCTGCAACTCACTTTCTAGGATTTATAATAGGAGCCTGTTTCTGTCTTTTCTCCACTTTAAAAACTAAAGACTCGTTCTGTAAAAGCGTTTGAATGTGGAATGGAAGAAATAAAACCACCATTTAGAAACACTTTAATTTTTCTTCTACTATCTTCTTTTTTTGTACTGACTCGTCAAAAATCTTTAATGTTAATAATAAGAACATCTTCATATTTTAATATTTGTATCGCAAACTATTTGACAATATCACAAACTATATACTGAACAAAATTAATATATAATAACAGTACATTAATGAAAAAATCAGTACATTTGCGTACTGATCAGTACTTTAAACAATAAACAGTACATGTACTGATAAAAACAGTACGAATGGCAACCCTACACACAGAGGGATTTGTTCATACAATGTTTGGCAAAAAATATAAGGAGAGCTCTTAGAATGTTGAAATTAGGCACAGAGCCTTTGGTTAGCTTAATTAAGAAAAATATAAAGTTTCATCAAAATTGGCCACGCCCTCTACCCACCGCCCATAGAACCCAAAATTAATTTTTGGCCCAAAGTTTTTGAAATTTGGCACAGAGCCTTTGGTTAGCTCAATTAAGAAAAATATAAAGTTTCATCAAAATTGGCCATGCCCTCTACCCACCGCCCATAGAACCCAAAATTTATTTTTGGCCGAAAGTTTTTGAAATTTGGCACAGAGCCTTTGGTTAGCTCAATTAAGAAAAATATAAAGTTTAATCAAAATTGGCCACTCCCTCTACCCACCGCCCATAGAACCCAAAATTTATTTTTGGCCTTAAGTTTTTGAAATTTTGCTCTGAGCTTTTATTACCTTTTATTAACCCATATTATATTATTTCCCACAACTTTTTGTTTCTTTACCAAAACTAATTATTTTATAAATAAATTTTAATACATGCATTTAAATATAGACTTTAATTCATCATCTATCATTTCAGTAACTATATCATTAAGTTTCGATGGCCTATCGGTTACCCTTTGTACCTATAGTACAAATTCAAGAATAATTTTATTTGAGTATAAACAAAATGAGTAAACTTTTAAACTCGTTTTAAACTTTTTATTCATCAATTATCATTTCTTTTACTACATCATCTAGTTCCAAAATATGTTTACGTGGTTGACGTCTTATACTACTTATATAGGGATCAGATGATGCAAGCAAACGATGCAAAACATCAGTATTTGTTGCAGTTCTACTACATTTTCTGGAAAACATTAATCTATAATTTGTGTTATCCTTATTACGTGCTTCTTCCGCTTCCTCGGAGAGCATGCCTATAGGAAGCACTGCTGCGAAAATTTCTTAAACTTCCCCGTATCAATTTTTTGCCCACATGTAATTATTTGGAGAATAATTCGGAAGCGATCTATTAGTTCTTCACTAAGGCCTGGAACAGAATAAAGTAGTTGTGGTAGTAGCTGAAGCTGAGGAATGCTCTGTAGCGCAACAAAGTTCAAAATTTTGAACTTTGCGCTTCAACTTCAACTGCAACGACTACTACAACTACGTATTGTGTTGGCACTACTTTGAAACTGCCTTTTTAACTTTTCAGAGCTTGCAGCGCTATTCGTTACGTTGTACTACAGCGACAATTCTGTTTCCCACTTAATACCTGTTATATCTGTAAAAGTAAGCCTAAAAGTATACAAAACTTTTTATTGTAAATATGCATTGCAATTTATTGTAAATATTCATAAAAAATACGTGAGTTTTATCACAAAATTTATAAGTTTGTTCAGCGATCGCAATAAGTCGCACAATTTTTTTTTACATAAAATGAAAGAAAATATTCCAAACTTTCATTTAGTAGTAGTACTAACACGGAGGTAGACCGAGCTAACTTATTTTTTTTTCTAATGAAAACTGCAAATGCTAAATTTTTTGGAGTCATTTTGATTTGCTCAGATCTCTTAAACTATATATGTAATTTAAATATTTTTTCTTTCCTATTAAATTTAAAATACTAAATTTTAATAAAAATGCTCTAAAACTATTGGTAGTTGAACCATATTTATTGTATAAATAACTGAAATGTAGTAAAATTTTCATCAGTTTTCGTTGTATAATATTTAGATAACTTTACCACACTCTTTTTTATACAAAATTTTATTTTTTTCGAAAACCAATCATGGATTTCTACTAATGAAACATTTCTCTACAGAATTGCATACTTAGATATCTAAAAAGTAACTGTAAAAAAATTGACTTTTTGCCAAAAAAAAATACCACTGTGTGGCATGGTACAAGTGCAAAGTAGACTACTACTTCCCTAACCCCATGCTGTGCAAAAACTGTCAATAACTCGGACACACAATGAAACGATGCAACGGGAGCCCCACTTGCCCACAATGCAGCTTGCCACCACACGAGAAGGAAAACTGTTCCCGAACTTTCTGCACCAATTGCTCTGGTGATCACTCATCTACAGACAATGAATGCCCACGTTACATTCAAATGAAAGAAATACTCAAAATCAAAAGAAAAAATTACTGCAGCATAGGAGAAGCTCGCCGTAAGAACCAAGCCATCCTCCACCACCAAAAATTATTAAATTACACAAATATGCATCAATAACCTTAGAACCCACAACAAAAAGTAAAGAACCCGTTAACCAACAATCAAAAAGAGCAAATCAACAAAATATTCCAACAACTTCAACTAAACGCTTTGATATCACTATGCAACAAATGGGAAGTTTTTTTTCCCTTGAATAACCACTATATTTTTTTGATCCGCTATAGTCATCTAACTACAAAAATCATCATTATTTCAAATTCTATGGTAAGGTTTTTTTTAGAAAATTTTTTTTTTAAAAATTGAAATATTTGAAAAGGCTGCTCCTTACATCTTTTCGTAACTTTAGAACGACGTACCCGATTTTGTTATGCAATCCGTCAAAACATTTAAAATTACGCCAGATTTAAGTTTCTCTAATATCATTTTTTAATTTAGCCATTATTTTTGGAGTTATTGAGGCCAAAGTAGTAAAAAAATATTTTTTTTTGTTTTTTTTGTAAAATTTTTGAATTCAAAAATTCATAAAAAATTTAAATCAACAAATACTTACCAGTTTTAGTACTTATGCTCAAAGCTGCATGTATTAGAAGTAAAATAAATTTTATTTAATGAAAATCCATGGATAAGTTCCTGTTTTATTCCCGATAAAGTGAAAGTACAAACTAAGTTATCAAGTAGTTATTTTTTTTAGCAACAAGATTTACAAAGCATAATCTAAAAATAATTTCGTCTTTTGTTTTAAGAAACCAAATAAAATCTCCTATCATATTTTCATTTCATAGGCCCTGATAACGCTGCTCCATGGTCTTAAGTTGTTGATGAAATCACCAAGGTTTTCCGGAAAACAGTCCAGATGCGAGTGCAAGAAAGGTATTGTTAGTGACATATTTACACCTTAAATAAGAAATTAGGAAAAATAAACAAATATGAATAAGAAAATTGATTTAATACCGATTTTTGAATAATTTTCAAGCAAATCACGGACGATTTCTTTGTAATTTGGACTCCTGATATTTCGTAGAAAGTTAGAAACAATTTGTCGAAATGAATTCCAGATTTCTCATTTGCTGATAATAACTTTTCAAAGTTAGAACTTAGAAGCAATTTTCGAATTTAAGGGCCATCGAAAACCCCTGTTCAAGAACATATTAACATATTAACAAACATAACACAAATTTATTAATTACTTCATTTTTGTTTGCAATTTTACATTCATTTCGTCATTTAATAATTTTTGTCAATAACCCAATTAATCTTTGCTGACAACTCATTTCGTTGAGTCAACAATAAATACCAATTTTGTTTACACACACCTAAAGTTCAATAAACCAATTATGCTAAGCTAGTATTTTAAGTCAATGTATATTTTATGACCTAGTTATTAATTTTATATAAAAAGAAGAATAAAATAAAGAATAAATGAGTCTTTTGGTAATTGAACAATTGTGTTTTATTACTGAACGATTTTCTTCAGGTTTCAAGTGCCTGTAAGAATTCTTAAATAGGGATCTTAGTGATAGTTCAGATTTATGTGTTTGAACTTACAACCACTAACCCCTTCCACTAACATTTGGTGACCCCGACGTGATCTAGGTTTCCCCCCACCAGCGGTAAGGGACTTAGATATAAAATACGCAAGCGATAAAACATTTAAGGACAACAGTCCATTCAACAGGCACCAAAACATTGGTGACCACAGCATTCAAGGACAATAGTCCAGTTACTAGGCACCAGAAGCATTTTGGTGACCACTTCAGTCAGGACATTAAGTCCATCATCAAGACACCAAAGGCCAGTTTGTTTAGGTCGGAGTTAGAATCCAAGGCACCAGGACACCTTGAAGTAATCAATCTCCCCAGCAGTGACACAGTTCTAGGCGCATGAGTACGGTAAACCCTCACAAGTGGTGAATCCTTGACAAATCAACTCAAGTTTTAATCAGCTCAGAATGACAACGATACAGGATCTGATAGCACAACAGGAAGTAAGGGCCAGTAATATTGGAAAAATCATTTCTATTATTAAAAAGTCCCCACTTGACCGACGATCTGAGGAATTTTATCAGAGCAAACGTAGTGAGTTCATTTCTTTATGGTAGGCGTTCGAAAAAACGGAAAACAGAATTCAGAGCGATGCCACGTTATCGGAACAGGATCCTTATTTTGTTACGAACCTTTACAAGGCAATTGGCGAACAATATAGCTCCACAATGGAATACATTGAAACACAACTAAAGAAATTGATGCCGTTAAGCAGCAAGCCAGTCCCAACAGCAAGAGAGGTCATTGAAGAACCGAAAACCACTCAGCATGACGCACAAGGGGAAGCATTGCAGGGACTAGCTAGACGGATAACTGCCCGTATGATAGCGCAGACTCGTCTGTGAGACTGTAAAAGGGCTATGGACTCAAATCCAAGAGTTATATGACAGCATCTGGCAATAGGCTGACGATCCAGCAAGAATGGGACTACACCAAGGTAAATACGATGGCTTGGAAGATTTGACAATACACAGTTCGCTGCCACTCCCAAAGGTCATCATACCTCAATTTAACGGTGACTGTTTACAGTGGCGTCAATTCTATGAACTGTTCTTAGAGATGGTGGACAAGCAGTCCCTCCCAAACGTACAAAAGATGTGGTATCTCAAAACCAACTTATCGGGGGAGGCTGGCAAACTCATAAGCCATCTAGCTCTCACAGAAGAAAATTACAAGACAGCATGGACACTTCTTCAGGAGCGTTACAACAACAAAAGGATTCTGGTAGCCACGCTTGTAGAAAGAATCCTGAATCAACCAAAGGGCACTTCATCAACTGCCTCACTTAAGGCTCTGCATGATACAACAAAAGAGTGCATGTTAGCACTTAACAATCTAAATATCGACACATCCACTTGGGATGCCATTCTCATTCAGATACTCCTGAAAAAATTGGATCACACTCTTTACATTCGGTTCATGCAATCACTATTGAACCCTAAAGAGGTGCCGACCATTAAAGAACTATTTGACTTTTTAGAGAGACAATTTGAATCGATGGAGTCAATTGGTAAAACATCAAGCAGCCTTCAAAATTCAAGCAAGGCTGTTTTTTCCATAGCAACAGTAGAAAATAATAGCCACATCAAGTTATGTCACAATGGTAAACACCGCATTTATCATTGCAAGCAACTCCTGGCAATGACAGAACCTGAACGACTTAAATGGGTACAACAGCGGCACCTATGTGTGAACTGCTTCAAGTCGGATCATCTAGCTAAAACTTGTACTTACGGCACCTGCTAGAAGTGTAACAACAAGCACAACACGTTACTACATATACAAAAGAGGTCCGAGGGTACCTCAATACCATCAACAAATTCGCTTGCGAAGTCGGCTGCTCAAAAACACGATGGAGCTCCAACCAATACAACTGCGGCCTCGTTAGCCTCAGCAGCATCAGAAACAAACAACCAGAACTATGTGATGCTAGCCACAGTCAAGGTCATAGTCAAGGCGTCAAATGGCAGTTCAACCGAATTCAGGGCAGTACCTAATAGATTCCGGTTCTCAAGTCAACATAGTGACTGAACGACTGATACAAAGACTGTCGCTATCAAAAAAAGAAGCATCGCTGTGCATTGACGGTATCGGAAGGACCCAGAAGAGGGCACACCGCCGTGTAAACCTGCAACTGATGTCCCGGAGTCATGGCTGCTCAACAAACATGGAAGCCTTTATATTACCAACCATAATCCCTGCACAGCATTAGTCGTATCATCGATGTCTCCACTTGGGAAATCCCACAGGACATTCACCTGCCAGACCCCAACTTCCACCTCCCGGAAAAAATAGACATCCTTCTTGGCACCGAATTTTACTTTAGCCTGGTACGACCGGGAATAATAAAATTAAACAACAGCGGTCCTGTACTCCAAAATACGTCACTTGGCTGGATTATAGGCGGCTTAGTAAGGCAGCACACTGAACCTGGCCCATCCTCATCTCTAGCTTGTGCAATCCTCAACAAGGAGTCTTCGTTAGAAGAATCGATTGAACAGCTGTGGAAACTCGATGAAATAGACTCAACTGAAAGGACCATGTCTCCAGCAGAAAACCTTTGTGAGGCCCATTTCAATCAGTATGTTCAAATTGATCCTAGCGGCCCTTTCATTGTCAGGATTCCATTTAATGATACTCCTACTGCATTAGGACAATCGCATCAGACAACGTACAACAGGTTCATCAGTTTGGAGAAGCGACTTCAGAAAAATGAAAAAATGCGAGATGAGTACACCAAGTTCATGAGAGAATATGAACAATTGGGTTACATGGAAAAGGTCAATATCAGTGAGATCCCTAACCCAAGTACTTCATTCCGCATCATTGTATTCTGAGGCCAGACAGCACCTCAACAAAACTGCGAGTAGTATTTGATGCTTCATCAAAGACGGTCCAACTGTACAAAGCGAATTATTTTCCATCTTGCTCCGTTTTCGAATGCCAACATTTGTTTTTACCACCGACATCGAAAAAATGTACAGACAAATATTAATTAATCCTGGCGACCACCAATATCAGCTAATCATCTGGAGAGAGGATCCTGCTTCACCAATTAACTACTACAAACTGAACACTGTGACGTACGGCACACGATCAGCTCCATACTTGGCCACCAGATGCTTAAAACAGATAGCAGAAGAAAATAACGAAAGGTACCCTCTGGGGCTAAAATGTTAAGACAACATTTCTATGTCGATGATGGCCTGGGTGGTTCAGACAGTCTACACTTGGCCAGAGAAACACAACGAGAGCTCAAACTCATCTTAGCAGCACGTGGATTTCACTTAAAAAAATGGTGCTCAAATCATCAAAAACTTCTAGAAGACATACCACATGATGACAGAATCATAAATTTGGATCTCAGTGAAGGCACTCACAATCCAATAAAAACATTGGGATTACATTGGGTCCCTCAGACAGACAATTATTGCATCAAGGTAAACCTCACTGAGCGCCCAACAGCTTCAAAACGTACGGTAACCTCAGAGCTCGCAAAACTTTTTGACCCTCTTGGTCTCTTAGCACCTGTCGTTGTCCAAGCAAAGATCTTTATTCAACAACTGTGGCAGAATACCTTAGACTGGGATGAACCATTGTCTCAGGAGCTTTGTATGAAGTGGAACGACTTCCGCAGTGGCTTGAAGACATTAGAAGATTTCAAAATAAAAACCACATGTTTTATGATGAAATTCCCGTTACAACGCAACTTCACGTGTTTGCAGACGCTTCCGAAAAGGCGTTCGGCGCAGCGGCATACATCCGTGCAACGCTAAAAGACGGATGAGTGTGTGTCCGCTTTCTATGTGCAAAATCATGAGTGGCTCCCATAAAACAACAAACTCTTCCTCGGTTAGAGTTATGTGCTGCAGTTGTGGCAGCGCAACTCGCCCATAATGTCAATGTTGATTGGAATCGTAAAAATCAACCGACATTCCTATGGACTGACTCCGAAATTGTCCTATCTTGGATCAACTCACAGTCATCATCATATAAAACATTTGTTGCAAACAGAGTATCTACAATACAATCCCTTACACTAGCAGGACAGTGGCGTCATGTAATGTCAAACGATAACCCAGCTGACATATTATCCCGCGGACTTCAGCCATCCAAGCTGCTGACAAACGCATTATGGTTCCACGGGCCAATGTTTCTTCATGGGAGCGAGTCTTTGTGGCCATCATGCTTCTTACATCAGCCAAAGGCAGATCACCCAGAACTAAAAAAGGTCGTTATGGCTGCAACGACAACACAGAACTACGATCTCATATATACAATTAATCATAAAAATTCGTTTGGAACCTTGCAAAGAATTATGGCATATGTTCTAAGATTCACAAGGAACTTGAGAATACCTGCTCGAGATAGACCAACGCAAATCTCACTTACCCCGAAGGAGCTAGACGATTCTCTGCATCTTATTGTGCGCGCAATGCAATTTTCGGACTTTGCAGAAGACATAAGGCAACTACAAAGGAATCAGACAATTGACAAAAAAAGCCCACTTAATAGTCTCTCACCAATCTTGGATAAGGAAGGTGTTATTCGAGTAGGAGGACGATTAAAAAATTCGGAGTTAATGCCGGACACAATTATCTTACCTTATAACGATTCTTTGGCAAGGCTATTATTTATCATGATACATAAAAACAATAAACACTGCGGCACACAAGCTCTTCGAACCATAATGCGACAACGGTTTTGGCCAATCAAAGGGAAGATTACAGCGCGTTCAGTGGTCCAAAAATGCGTCAGATGCACTCGAGCGCGACCACAACTGCATCAACAAATCTTGGGCAACTTAACACAACCTAGAGTAGTGCCTTCCCGGCCCTTTATCAACTCCGGTGAGACTATTGTGGTCCATTCTGGATACACTACAAGATCAGGGGCAAAAAACCAACGAAGGCTTACATAGCCGTATTCTGCTGTTTTGCCACCAAAGCAGTTCATCTAGAATTGGTGTCTGATTTGTCAACAGAGTCATTCATCGGGGCTCTGAAACGCTTTATAGCTCGCCGCGGCCACTGCCAAAATATCTTTTGTGACAATGCGACAAATTTCGTCGGTACAAAAAACCTGCTGGAACTTTCTGAAAGTATATATTCAGGAAAAGCGCAAGAATCCATCATCACTGCTTCAAGCGCGAAAGGAATACATTTTAGTTTCTTTCCACCAAGAGCACCCCACTTCGGAGGCTGGTACGCAGTGTGTCAACCGAATCACTAACTTACGAAGAGTTGGAAACCATCGTCATAGAAATTGAAGCCATATTAAACTCACTTCCGTTGACTCCACTATCAAACGACCCAACTTGTCTAGAACCGCTTACTCCTGGCCATTTTCTTATAGGTGAAGCTCTTACCTCACAAGTCTTCCTTGTCTCCCAATTAAAACAACAGTTTTGCAAAAGATGGTCCACGAAATACTTGAGCGAGCTTCAACATCGCTATAAATGGAAATGCAAGTCCAGCAATTTTAAAACAGGAGACATGGTGATTATTAAAGACGACAATTTACCGATAATGAAATGGCCATTAGGAAGAATTTTCAATGTCTATCCAGGATACGACGGTACCGTCAAAGTTGTAGAGTTGTGTAGCGGTCACACAATTTCAGGACGATCAAGAACTGTATTTTGAGGGAATGGGAACAGTAAAACTCATCACGGCAGAATGGAAATTAATGGTTTACTATGATCTTACGCCCTTTGTATCAGAAATAAACTCCTTGGCGTCAGGTTTGCAGACGCTGCAGCAACTATTTCCCACAATCAAAAGACATTCGATGTGCAGTATTTTGTCAAACAACTTAAATCTAATCAAAAATGAATTACTCCAAGAAGAAGAACTAATCATAAAGAGACGCGTCAAAAGAGCTCCGTTTAACATTGTTGGAAATATTGCGCGATCACTATTTGGGGTTCTAGATTCCGAGTACGCCAACGAGATATCACAGACTATTAATAAAGCAAAACTAGAACACGGTCATCTGGCACGTCTCTTGAGGAACCAAACATCGATAATTGATTCGACCATCAACATAATCAAACTAGATGAGATTAACACGCAGCAGAGGCTAACTGAAATCACAAAAATGATTGAGCAAAACAAGAATGAACTCTTTAAAGAATCCTCTGAAATTAGCAACTCACAACTTGTTGGATTGCTGTCAACCCATCTAACGTTAACAGCAATAACCTTGCAAAAAATAGAGACGGAAATCATAACTGTTCTTACGGATGTTCATAATGGAAAAATAAGCCCGATGTTGCTCTCACCACAACAATTAAAAAATGAAATCATGACAATTAAGACCCATCTCCCAATGTCACACATGCTTCCAACAGAACACGAGAACTTGATTGCGCTATACAAACTCATGACCGCAAAAGGAGCTGTCGCAAAGAATGTGATAATATTTGAAGTAAAAATACCCCTCGTTGACCAGCAACCCTTGGAGCTTTTCAATATAGTGCCAATTCCAACGGTAAAAAACAAATCCTTAATTGCCATCAATCCAGACGAAGCATATCTCGCAACCAACTTACATAGAGATGAATACGTGCTGTTTACGCCAGATGACATGTCGAGCTGCATAAAAGCGACTGATGACGAATACCTGTGCCCAAATCAACAATCGATGCTCAGACGAAATGTGAACAACAATCCTTGTGAGATCAGTATGTTCAATAACCAAGTTGCAATGTCCACAAAATACCAACACCGATGTCTTACACCCAACTGAAGCATAAAAATAAATGGATCTTCTCCACTACTTCTGAAATCGAGACGTCAATGGTATGCGGCACGGAGATCACACTCATCACACTCATAGGTACAGGATTAATGGAAATTGGCCCAAACTGTGTATTAAAAAACAGTTTAATGACCATACAAGGACATTTTGGCATGTCAACCAGTATACACACCTCACTCATAAGACAAAAACACCTCAAGTCAATCAGTAAGCCACCGGAACCAGACGGGATGCCCACTCATGCAACACACCCCCAACAACGGATGCAATTAGAGCAACTAACAGCCCTACAACAACAATTGAATGAATCCACCTTAACACACTTATCTCAATTAATCAAGTCAAACAGTCAACATCATCATGCAGTTAGCTACACTGCATTAATTCTGTGCACTCTGGTCATCTTTACCCTGCTAGTTTTGAAATTCCGCTCAAGACATGCTAAACCAATTCCCACACCAGCAGTCAGATCCCAACTGCCTACAATCAACATTCCCGAACCTGATTCCAGCCCCAATCACCTTTCGAACTGTGTTCAACGTGGCGGAGAATGTTCAAGAACATATTAACATATTAACAAACATAACACAAATTTATTAATTACTTCATTTAAGTACATATTAACATATTAACAAACAAAACATATTCACACATAACACACATTTATTAATTACTTCATTTTTGTTTGCAATTTTACATTCATTTCGTCATTTAATAATTTTTGTCAATAACCCAATTAATCTTTGCTGACAACTTATTTCGTTGAGTCAACAATAAATACCAATTTTGTTTACACACACCTAAAGTTCAATAAACCAATTATGCTAAGCTAGTATTTTAAGTCAATGTATATTTTATGACCTAGTTATTAGTTTTATATAAAAAGAAGAATAAAATAAAGAATAAATGAGTCTTTCGGTAATTGAACAATTGTGTTTTATTACTGAAAGATTTTCTTCAGGTTTCAAGTGCCTGTAAAAATTCTTAAATAGGGATCTTAGTGATAGTTCAGATTTATGTGTTTGAACTTACAACCACTAACCCCTTCCACTAACAACCCCTTCGCCAATTTTTGTACATGAAAGCTTTGGAAATATTGTTTTCAAATATACAAAGGCTCTAAGTATCAGAGTTGCGACCCATAATCTATAGGAATAAAACTGAGCAATTATGTTATTTTTGTTCATTTTAAGTACTTTTGTAAACTTTTTCTCATATGGTACCTTTAGTATATTTTAAATCAAATCAAAATCGAAAAAATAAGAAATTTTTTATACGTCCAGCGACTCGGGCGTTCTCTGCTAGTAAATTAATAATTATGTAAATATTCAATAAAAATATACGTGTGACACTCACGCGACGAAAATTTCTAGGTACTGATTAAAGAAATCTACTTGAAATTCTTAATAATTAAGAATATGAACTTGATCATTAAGATGAGCCGTTAAATTGAATTCCTGTTTAAGAGTTGAAAATATAAAAATATAAAAGAACTAATAATCTAAATTATAATTTAAACTCACCATAGAACAAAATACGAAAAAAAAGAAGGTCGCTGGTTCGAATCGAGGTTCAGTCGGTCCAACCAAAACTTTTATTAACTTATTTATATATTATTTTATTTTTGAAAAATTTTGTTTTAAAAATAAAAGAATTTATTAAAAATATGTGTAGAAGAAAATAATTTATTTTTACGTCCAAAAATAACTGTTTAAGATGGATCTTTTCATTTAAGCCACAAAATAACAGTTATTAAAAAACTTATTCGATATCACTTATAACCGTTACGGTCCCTGGTATGTACAGAAAAATTTACAATTATTAGAGACCAGCAGAATGTAATGCATTTTCTGGCCCGCTATGGCCTTCGTCAACATTCTTTGTGTCACACTGGATAGTGATACTTTATAAATTGAATATATTTTACAAAACTATTTTAATAGAGTAAATTCGAAAAATTAAAAATTTTGAATATAATAAAGTTGCTTATAAATAAAAATAATTCCCAATATATATTTGTTAAAATAGTTGAGTTAAATACATTCAATTTATAAAGTATCACTATCCAGTGTGACACAAAGAATGCTGACGAAGGCCGTAGCGGGCCAAAAAATGCATTACATTCTGCTGGTGTCTAATAATTGTAAATTTTTGTGTACATACAATATACTTCATTGCTATCCAACGGAAAGCTAAGGTAAAATGTAACAAGAAGATACAAGATAATAGTCTGGTAGTGTATAAAGTCATTCCTAAAAATTTAAAGATAATAACTATTACAAAAAAGCTTTATAAAATACTTAACTGAAATTTAACTCATAGAATAAATTCGAAAAATAAAAAATGTTGAAAATATTAATTATGTTTACAAAATATACAACGTTAGCTGTGTAATGGCCAATTTTCAGGATTGACATTAAAACCAATTTATGTTTAAAATCGTTTTAAATACAAAATTCTCTTTTCACTAAACACTTAAATGAAACTTAATTCACCGATGTGGGACATTTAAATTCAACTTAAGTTTCCATTGGATTATCTTAGCAAATAATAAATAATATCCTGAAAATTGGGCATAAGAACAAAGATGAACTGTGTCTGTGAAATAAACAATCAGTTTTTTTGTAAATAGCAGTGTAGTAAAATAAAGGTATTAATATAAATAGTATTAAATAATGGTATTGTTACAGATAGTAGTAACTATAGAATTTATGCTCATCTTCTCAGTAACCTTGGAATGGACCAGCATAATCAACATGTATGCGTTGCCAATTTTCATCCGGCTCTTCCCATGGATGTATTTACACTTTTGCTGGGGAGCCTCGAGTTGCTGCACAGGATGGGCAAGATCGTACTAAATTTTCAATATTTTTATCGATCGACTTTCAATAAACATATCGACGTGCAAGTTGCTTCATCTTAGTCATACCAAGGTGTGTTGAATGCAGCTCTTGTAAAACGTATTGTTGTAGTGTTGCCGGAATTATGACTCTTTGGCCTCTAAATAAAACATCGCTGTCTATGGAATACTCTGATTCGATTCCGTTATGCTCAGATTTGTTTTTACTATTACGAAGTTTGTTTCGAATTTTCACTAACTCTTTGTCTTTACAGGTTTGCTGTTTGAGTGTTTTACAATTAATTTTCGAATCACTAATTTGGTGTATGCTTGCGCTGCGTATAAGGTGCACCTCGAGACCAATTGCACATTCCTTGGGCGTTCTCGAAATATCTGGTGCTCGCGACAGGATTGCTTATTGCATTGGCATTTTCAACTCCTTTTTAACATTCTATTTGGTAGTTGAATCCAGACAAAAATGCAGCATAGCGCTGTATACGTGAATATGTCAACTTTGCCGTTTGGTGAAAAATCCTCATAATTGGCTACTTATCAGTTATAAGCTTAAACTAACGCGCGAACAAATACTCATGAAAATGTTGCACTGAAAAAACGATTGCCAGCGCTTCTCTGTCAAGCTGTGAATAATTTTGCTCCGCTGGAGTTAATGCTCTTGATGCGTAGGCGATTGACCTTTCATGAGCGTCAACATTGTGCGCTAATATACCCGCAATACCCGTTGGACTTGCATCGCATGCTAATTATACTTCCAGCCCGGGGTTGTATGGCATTAATACACGTTCACTTCGGCTGTGGGAAAAATCGCCCAAAGAAAAATGGCTCAAAAAAAGAAATGAAAAATCGCCCAAATGAAGAATCGCCCAAAAAAAAAAATGAAAAATGACCCAAAAAGCAAAAACGAATTTTTTCCCGGTGGCATGTTATAACGTCCAGTGTCATAGTGTCCATGGACGTTATGACACTCCAAAAAGTGTCGTATTGTCCATGGACACTGCGCCAACTAAAGCTTCTCTGCACAGCCGGCCTTCGGCCGGGCGCAAGGATTTTCTCCTCTATGGTATAACAAACACCGGCTTCGCTAACTAAAGCTTCTCTGCATAGTCGGCTTTCGTTTGGAAACAAGGCAGATTTTAGAAGCTTTACTTAGCGAAGCCGGTGTTTGTTATACCATAGAGGAGAAAATCCTTGCGCCCGGCCAAAGGCCGGCTGTGCAGAGAAGCTTTAGTTAGCGAGTCCGGTATTTTTTATACCATAGAGGAGAAAATCAAAAAAATGGGCCATTTTTCATACAACATTTTTGGGTGATTTTTCATAATGAAAAATCACCAAATTTAAAAAAACGAAAAATCACCCAACAATAACGAAAAATAGCCCAAAAATTTTAGGTCACTTTTCATATGAATTTAGGCCCAATTTTACATGGAATTTTTTTGGGCGATTTTTCATTTCTTTTTTTGGGC
Organism: Pollenia amentaria; assembly: GCA_943735925.1. NCBI lineage: Eukaryota > Metazoa > Arthropoda > Insecta > Diptera > Polleniidae > Pollenia > Pollenia amentaria. Next base: position 101,899,601 of record OX031009.1, read on the forward strand.
CATTTTTCTTTGGGCGATTTTTCCCACAGCCGTGATTTCTTTATTTTATTATGCTCTATGACGACCTTAAAATTACATACTCTCCTGAAAAAATTTGCATTTCGCACTATTGAGGTGTAGATCAAATTCTTTTAATCGACTCAAGCATGCTTTCAGATTGTATGTGCACTCTTCCTTTGTACTTCTGTGGACAATTATATCGTCAAAATACGAATATGTTTTCGGTATTTCACGAAGCATTTGATCGATGATTTTGTTGAATTCTGATGGAGCAGTTTTAATACCAAATGATAAACGATTCATCCTGTATGTGCCCCGATGGGTTGAAATTGACTGTATAATTGAAGATTCCTCATCAACAGGTATATGCAAATAGGCCTTGTAAAGGTCAAATATACAAAAAAATTTAGAGTCACTATTAAAAATATCACCAATTCTTCTAATCGGATAGTGTGAATCCATAAGACGTTCATTTACCCCTACTTTGTAATCCACACAAAGCCTAACACACCCGTCCGCCTTAGGTATAACAACCAGTGGCGAGCTCCAGTCACTATTTGATGTTTTAGAAATAATGTAAGACTTCTCCAGTTCATCCAGTTCTTTCTCAACACGTTGTATCAACGAGTATGGAATTGTTCGCTCCCTGGTATAACTTGGTGACACATTCTCACACAATTTCAACGAGATCTTATACTGGGGTGTACATCCTATTTTCTGCTCGAAACCCCCGTAAATTCTCTAACAATATTATCAGTCGCATTTACCTGGCTAATAACATTTATTTTCGTCGTATTGCTGTACACTTTATTCAAATCGATTTTCAGCCGCCTGATCCAAGAAGAACCTAACAATGCAGACCAGAAATATCGTACGATGTATATCTCATCGGTTATTTCAACATTATTGTATTTTGCACGTACTATAATTTTACCATCCGGTAAAAATGTTGTTTGGGTGTATGAAGGGAACACAATAGTTGTTGGGAGTATTGGTGTATTATTTTTTAATTGATTAAATTGACTCCTGGGTAATAATGTATATCCCGAGCCATAATCCACTTCGAATTTCACATTGGTACCTTCGATATTTATTTGAGCATAATATTGTTCTGTATCATTCTTTCCAGAATTGTTTTGATACACATTAACAATTTTGTAAACGCCATAGTCTTCATGTTCTACATTTTGTACATGATTTGTTGAACTTCGTCCCGGTGACGTTGTCCCACCAGTTGACACTTTTTCCTATAATGTGGAAATACATATGTACCTTCACGACATGCCCTTGTTTGTTTTAGCCCGTACATTTGAGTCTGTTTCTATCTGATCGGCATTCTTTCGCATAATGGTTATTTCGTCCGCATCTCAAGCACAACCCTTCTATACCCAACTTCTGGTAATTGACATTAGTTTTTCTTTTGTTGATTTTTTCCGCACGGGATTCATTTTTGTGTTTCATCTGATTGCGCATTGAAACCTTGTTTATTACTGACGCTGCTGATGTTTTTAAAGTCATCAGTAAAGTCTCGCATCTGCTTTTGCGGCCTCCAGAGCTAATGCCTTCGACACAATTTCATTAAACTTTGTCGATTCTGATTGCAATAGTTGTTCTCGCAAATTGTTGTTGGTAATACCCCTTTTAAATTGAGCCCGTAAAAATATATCGGCCACTGAAGTCCCGCATGCACATGGGGACAAAAACTCACATTCGCTTATATCAGCTCTTAATGTTGCTACAAACTCTGAAACGGATTGGCATTCTCTTTGGTATTTGGACAGAAACTGGTGTTGCACCACCAACACATTCTTCTACAGCGATAAATGTCCCTCCAGAAGACCCAACAATTGTATTAAGAGGTTTTGGTGAAGCCAATGCAGCCATCATGTAAAAATTTTTTGCACCAATGGAATTCAATAAGAGTTTTGCACAATATTCTTTGTTGTTGGAAATGCCTTTCATTTCAACGTAATTTTTAAACCTTTGTATATAATTTTTGTAGGTTTCTTTGGTTATGTCGAATGTTTCGAAATTAGGCAACAATGCAGCGTTAACAGTATTACTTTGCACCGTATTGCGTGTTGTATTTTGTTCCGCATTTTCATCATGACGTTCCATCATTAGCTGCATTTGTGCCAACCGACTTTGTTGTTGCTGTAAAACCTGATTAAATTGCGTAGCATCCATGACGAGCGTACATATGCACCCGTTCTATATATTCGCACTGATAATTTAATTTTACCTCGTCGCCAATTTGTCGTGGTTTTCAAATAAAAGAAACGCTCGATTATCTCAAAAATTTTTCTATATATTAAATGTCTTAAATTAAAGTTCTTCAATTACAAAAATGTGTGTCTCTGTATAAGTAACGATAAAACAAGAGTGAGTATAGCGCCGTGAGTACCTAAGTACTGAATACAAAAAATTCTACAAAGCTGCCAGATCAATGTCAAGACAACTTGGTAGCTCCAAAAGCATTTTATTACTGATCTTATCAATACCAGGTGCCTTCTTGGTGTTTAAATCACAAATAGCCTTTTCGATGTCTCTAAACTCGAATCTTAGGGAATAGCTGCTCTAACATTTACAGGCGGTAACTCGACTGCTATATCGTGAGATATATTAAGGGTAAATACATTTTTCAGATGATTAACAAACAGATTTCCTTTTTCAATATCATTTCTTACGCAGGAATTTAAAAGAAAGTAGAAATTACACTTTTCCTGTTTTTTTTTTGTATTTTGCAGCTACAAGTATGTATTATAATATATTTAAAGTTCAGCTGCCCGATATCGAACAACAGAAAATAAGGATTACGCTTTTAAAATTTTCTAACAATTGGTCTAAATATCATCGCATGAGAGATAGATTTGAAACTGAGTTGAGTGACTGGCTAGATAGCGAATTATTTGGTGAATTCATTTGTAATGTAAGTTTCCGTATAAAGTTAAGGTTTTGCAATAAAACTAAATTGTGTTATACTATATTAGGAAGCAAATACAAGTGGTAGAGGCCGACCGAATGTTTCTTATGAAGAGGGTTCAGTCAGAAAAAAAAGGAGGTGAGTGGAATAACTTTTCGCTTCTACTTCATCTGAAGCTCTTAAAAAAGCCGCAGAAAGGGTAACAGGTTCAAATAGTAATGAGAAAATTTCTGTTGAAAGTGCTCTAGCATTATACATTGATATGGATTTATCTATGAGGCAGTACAATATGATGAGAAAAGTAGTAAATTCTGTTCACGAAGATTGCTTTCCGTCATACTATATGATTAAAGATGCTAAAAAAAAGATTTTGCATGATGACATTCAAGTAACAGAAACTTCTGCAGAGGTTCCCTTACAAAAGATTTTAGACAAAACTGTAAGAAGCATTTTAGATGTTCATGATATTGATACCGAAAATGCTATAGTTTTGGAATGCAAGTGGGGATTTGACGGCAGTAGTAGTCATAGTGTATACAAACAAAAATTTGAAAATGTGGAAGCTAGTGATGAATTTATGTTTGTTACTTCTTTCGTTCCTTTACGTTTGTTGGATTGGGCAGATGATCAAGTAGTTTGGGAAAATGATAAACATTCATCTTGGAGGTTATGTAGACCACTTAAAATTATTTTTACAAAGGAGAATCCAAATGTAGTAACATCAGTAAGGGATAGCATACATTCAGAAATTGAAGGTCTATTTACATATACATAAGTACATTTAAAAAAACAAAAATCTTAACGTTCATTATAAAATGCAGTTGACGATGACAGATGGTGCAGTTTTAAATGTATTAAGTGTAAACAGTAGTAGTTCAACTTGTGCTTTATGTCGAGCTAAGCCATCTGAAATGAACCGCTTATCGATTTTCGAAAGGCCTGTGAATAAGCAGTGCTATCAGTATGGATTGTCGACATTACATGCATGGATCAAATGTTTTGAATGCATTTTGCATATTTCTAACAAACAGCATATAAAGAAATGGAAAGTGGTAGGAAAAGAAAATAAAGATCAGGTTGCTGAGCAAAAGAGAAACATTCAAGCAAAATTAAGTCTGAAATGGGTCTTATAGTTGATAAGGTTAAGATGGGGTATGGTACAACGAATGATGGCAATACTGCAAGGCGCTTCTTTTCTAATGTGGAACTTTCAGCTCAGATTACTAATGTAGATGTAAGGTGAATTAAAAATGTGTCCATTATTTTAAGAACCCTTTCAAGTGGTCATTATATAAATATATCAAGTTTTGAAAAACTTTTAAAAGATACTGCACTTTTATATTTTGAATTATATTCTTGGTACTATATGCCTTCAACTGTGCACAAAATTTTAGTTCATGGTATAGATTTTATTAAATATTCAACCATTCCCATTGGAATGTTATCAGAAGTAGCAATAGAATCAAGTCATAAAATTATAAGAAATGCAAGATTAAGACACGAGAAAAATAAGTAGGATTGCCTCCATGAGAGACCTCATAAATTATCTTATTCTGCAGTCATCCATTTTGATGCATAGGCAGAAAATAGTTTTAAATGATCAGAAAGCGTATTTAGTTAAAAAAAAAGATTTAACGATATAAAAACAGCGAATGAATCATTGGTAGAATCTGAAAGTGATTACAGTGATAATTGTTAATATACTTTGATTGTCAGTAATACTTTTTAAAATTTAGGTTGTATGGGAGGTGGGCGTGGCGCTTGTCTGATTTTTTTGAAAATTGGAAATATGATGCAATATTAATAAATATATATTCACATGCAAACTGTCGCTCCTATCTGAAATTAACATAATATAGATTTAAATACTATCCTAAAAATTGGGCATAAATAAAACACAATTGTTATACATATGTATTTTGTTATTTTTTTAGCCTTACGTTTATGCAGGGCTGCCAGATAAATTTGTAAAACAATCGTTAATTTCCTAAGAAAAAACGTCTTTTTTTGTTTTAAAAAATCGGTCATTTTAAAATTATTTTTGTTCGATTTTTATTAAAACGTAATCAAAAAAAAAAACAAAAATTTCTGTGTTTTTATCAATAATAAAAGCTGGGAATTTATTACGTCATAGGGAAATCTTATTATTAATAAATTTTATACTCTCGAAAATAATTTTTGAAAAAAAAAACATAGTTTAAGTGCGTATTTTATACATATTTTATACATACATTATTAAGCTTGAGGTCTAGTTTTATAAAATTATTTTTTTATTTTTTCTCCGATAACAATTTAAAATTTCAGATTGTTATTTTTCCCTGAAGAAGTCACACAAAGCCGTGACAAGATATTATATTGAACTAAGAACTAAAAAAGGGTTTCTTTTGGCAAAAAAAAAAAAAAAAAAAATTTCTATAGTGCATTGACTAAAAAATGGGGTAATAGTTTAATGTCTTGATCACATAAGCAAATGTATTAAATAATCCAAGGAAATAAAAATTAAACACTTTCCCTCGAAATTTAGCTTTTGCCGATACATTTTTTAGGGAACAGACAAACAATTTCGAGGAAATTTTCACAATAGGGATAAATATAAAAATTTAGGCTACCTTGTTTCTAAAGTTATATTTTTTCTGTGGTGCCTAATACACAAACATATAAAAATATTTAAAATTGTTTTATTTCGAAGATTGAATAATATCGTCACTAGAAAAAAATCAGCAAATCGGCACTTTGTCTTAATTTCGGAACAAAAAAATCGTCAAAATGACGATAAATCGACAAATCAGGCAGCCCTATTTGTATTATATACATATATTTCTTTTGTTGACGTTTCGCGTGCATTTGACACTAAATTACTGGAAATTTTCCAGTTTAAGGTGCCCGTAGACGACATGTTTTTTACATCTGACTTGTCAACTTTTCAAGTCATATGTAATTGTGAATGTCTGTCAAAATTGCTGTTTTACAGAAGGTTAATAACATTTGGTCACAAACGTACATGTAATTTGCTTCTGACATTGTCTATGTTTTTTCTCTGTAGTTATGGAATAAACCAAAGTAGTTCTTGGTTTCAAAATAGCGTGCTGCCGCCACAAAATTTTTTATTTGCGCCGTAAAAAAGTTCAGCCATCTAAAAATTTTTTTTCTTTAAATTCGAATATACCAATTTAAGATATTATAATGCTGCGTTTTTATTTATATATGTACATAATTTCTATGCAATGGTGAAGTTATTATACATATATCGGTATTGTAAAATATTAACTTAAGCCGGCTAATGATTCCGTCAACAAAGCACCGCCGCTGCGGGTTTCTTCCCGGCATAGATTTCTGATACAGCTGATGTCAGATGGTTTGTCAGAAGAAAATAGAGCACGCTCTAATTGAAATTTTGTCAGATGACTTTGCGTCTGACTTTTACAGATGCAATGTTTAAAAGGTAACACACGACATGTATGTAATTTGCAGTGGGAAATTTGACAGGTCAGATGTAAAAAACATGTCGTGTACATGCAGCTTTAAACCAGAGGTAATCACAAAGAGAGTCAGTTAAAAATGTGTGTGTAGTGGTGTGTGTATTTTGAATGCACTGAAAGAAATTTCTAGGTACATATGAAAAAAAATTGTCTTTTGCATTAAACAAATTTTTTGTTATATAAATGCACTTATTTTTTTTAATTTCTGATTGTATACAAGGCATTCAGCTTTATTCAAAATTTTAGATGAAAATTAAAACTTTTTCTCCACTCTATTTTCCACATATAAATAAGCACATACAAAAGGAGAAAAATATTCAAGGTGTACTTAAAATATTTGAGATTCTGAAAAAGAGAGAAAAATAAAGGTACTCAGTTGAGATATTAACTATGTGTTTTGTTTTTGTTTTCAAGCAACAAAAGCGACGGCGACCTGCTTGTTTGAAAGCTAGCATACAACTGAATGAAATTATAGTTTTTTACAATCTTTGAAGTGAGTTTCGGTAACATTCGTGTTGTGTGTGTGAAAATGCCGAAAAGTGCTCGGGCCCTGGGGGCATAGCGTGATGATCATTCCTTTAAACAGAATCTGTGTTGTCTGTTCTCGCATTTAAATACAGAAATACTTTTTTCTCACATATCGAGAAACGATGACATTTTTGTTTCACACTTCATGTGAGAAATTTTACGATGCGAGAAATACAGAAACGAGCTACAGGTTCATTAAAGTAACAATTGTAGGTGTGTGATCGGAAGATAGTTCTAAGAAACCTTCAGCATGAATCGTTTCTGCGGGGATGTTTTTAACCACGCCAAAATTGATGACATCTGGAATTTTTTGCTGATCAGTAGGCCAATAAGTTGGTTGTCCGCTCGCGATCACATTTAAATCCCTTTTAGAGATTGTTTTATACAAAAGACGACCCTTTGGTGTTATGAGCCGTGAACCCCAGAAGGCATGTTTAGCGTTGTAAGCGCCAGCGGCTAGGAAACAGTGTCCTAATGATTTATAATATTGGCTTTCTGATATTAAAAATCTAGGTGGAGAGTATAAAGATGAAAGTACTACATAAGTATCGATTTAGCTCTTCAACACAAATGTTCGTTGCTTGCAGATAATCTTCACGATGATCACACATTAAGTAGTGTTTGATTCGGGCTTTTATCAAAATAGCAGAACCTCCACAAGATCTATCTCGAGGGTACCTGGTATCATATAATATATAACCATTGATTTTAAACGTATTTCTTGAGGTCAAATGAGTTTCAGAAACCATTATTACATAAATTTGTTTACTTTTAAGAAAGTATTCTAGTTCATTTTTATGTTGGCGAATGCCGTTTGTGTTCCAAAAACAAATTTTTAAGCAATTGATGGCTTGTTAAGTACAGCTTGCAATAACATCGATTGCATTCTTAACATTTCCTGCATCATATTACCCATTGTGTTCGTAAAGTTATTTACTGTTTGCACTAGTGTTTCCATGGTTTTTTCTAGACGAATTAAATTAGAAACTGTATTTACATCATTATTTGGCAAATCGCCTTGCATTGGCATATGGTTTGATTTTATGTCGTTGGCGTAGGATGTTCTGTTATTACTAGGCTGCGGTACATGAATGCCATTAGTGTTAACTTGATTTATTACCTGTATTTGAGAGGGTTAGGTTTCGGCCCAACCGAGCGCTTGACGATAGAGTATACAGGGCATCCTCTATAGTTGGCAGTGTGATTACCACCACAGTTGCTGCATTTTTTACATTGGGGTCGTTTTTAGACTTATCGCAGAGAGCTGTACCATGTAATTATCCACATACAACGCAAACATGGGTTAAATTGATGTATGTCTTAGTGTGACCAAATTCTTGGCAGTTTAAACATTGCACGGGACCATTCCTTTTGTGCGGCTCCTCTATCGTTATTTTCCAATACAGTATATATTTCAGACTGTAAGTGGGATGCGTTTCGTTTTTTTTTAAGCTTAACGTCGCCGGGTTCTAACTCTACTCGAAATAGTGGCTGGGGATTTTTTTTTCTCTATTTTTAATATTTATTACATTTTTTATTTTGAAGCCCTCATCTCACCTGGGTCTACGCATGAGTCAATGCCCTTTACCACTACATACCTGAAAACCTTTGTTGGTAGTCCTACAAGTTTTTATTTAGTGCTTGTAGTTTAGTTATTACTTTTCGAAAATCATCTTCTCGATTAACTTGTATTTTTATCTCATTTATACTACCACGCTTTATTGCAGCTACATAAATAGAATTTTCACCTATAACCGAGATCAAATTCTTTATTAATTCATTTGAGTTTTGCTCTCTAAGATATATCGGGGGTGGCTTAGAAGATTTGATAACGTTTTGTGCTTCCAAGCATTCCTCGTCCAAAATTGCAAACAGCTGTACCCTCTTTTAAAACTTTTGGGACCGAAGCAACTGCAGAAGAGGTTGGGCTGCGACCCCGTTTAAGAACTTTTATGTACCTATCAGTACCCTTCAATACTTGAGGCTTTTAACCACTTTTTACCTGTGATGCATCGAAAATTGTTGTTGTGCTTTGCATTACTTGAGTTAAAAAACCCTTTTTGTGACTACTCTTGTTTTTCAGAATTTGAATTTTTTCAATTAAAGACTTGTTGTTTTTTTATATTCATACATACATTTAAGGTAAATCTTTTTATTTACTATTTTATGTGTGTACTTGCGCGGACATTATTGAACAATAACTATGGCGCCAACCTCTTAAATGCATAATCATTAATGTAGAAACTCAAATGCAACAAACTCGCGGAAAATTAAGGAATCTTCGGTTCACTTATTATAGAGGCTTAAAATAAAAAAAAAAACAGTTCCCCACTCTTATTGATTTTTTGACATGCTATAGACAGGAATACAGGGGAGATACTCTCTATTGTGATGCGAATACAATTTGCTAAATGCCAACTTCGTTCTCTCTATCACTTTCGCAAAATTTTTTGAAAATAAGCAATTCTGGCATTAAAAATTAAAATATAAATATTGATGATTTGAGAAAAGAAAAAATGAGAAAGACAAATGCGCAAACGCATTAAAGAGTACCAATTACTAGATTTGCTACCATTTTCTTTCGCATCGCAATAGAGAGCAGCCCCCAGGTAGTACAAAAATATGCTGATAAGAAGAAAAGAAATGGCAATGAATATAACGGTTATCAAATATTCAGTTTCAAGAGAAGCTAAAAAAACATTATTTTTAAATTTGCAATTCACAAAATGTTCTATTGCGTCGTATTAGTTGTATTTGCTATAATTTTATGACTGTTTTAAAATATGATAATACAACTTTGTTACCTATGTATGTATTTTCAATGTGCTATTTTTCGAGTTGTTCTTTGTTCACAATTTCCATGTTTTATTTTTCTTTAACTGTTTATTCATGTAGTTATTCCCGTAAAAAAAATTTAATTTTTATATTTTTTTTGTCATTTAATTTTGACGTTTACACTAATTTATTATATTATAATACAACAGGCTGTTCACACTGTTGGCACTTTCGAACACTTTGTGAATTGGCTATACATATGTATGTTAATTTTTTTTTAATATTTTTGTGGTTTTTATTATTCACATACATACTTAAATTTAGTAAATTTTTTTTATTTATTAATTTTTAAAATTTTATTAATTTAACCAAGTTGCATGTTTCGTTTACGATTATTGTTTGCAATAATTGCATTACATAATTAATTTGAATAATAATTTCTTCATTCATTTTTTTGGCTCAATCAGCATGTTAATCATTTTGCATATCTATTGAATGTATAATTATTTTGTTCTTATACGATTTTTACAATTACAAGATTAATTTATCTGTATATACTATGTTTGTAGGTATGTATTTGTGTCTGTTTTCAACTATTTAACTCAGATTTATATAATTTACATTTGATTATTATAAGTTTACTTATTTGGGATTGTTTTGTATAAAATGCATTTTAATTATTAACATAACGTCTTTAAGATTTTATGTTTATACAAAAATATTTAAACGAAATAGACTGTTTTGAGTATTCGCTAAAATGCTTACTTAACAGGCCTATCACAGAATTTCTTTCCGATCGCAATTGGAATTGCTAGTTACCAAAACACAGAATCTAAAAAATACTAAATCGGAACGAATTGAAATAACTCTTAAATGATTGATATATATGTAAGTATGTACAAAAGTGAAAATAAAATCAATATTTTTTCAAGTATCTGCGCACGGTCTGGAAATAAATTTAAAGTAAAATTGAAATTAAACGAATTTGATTTGGTAAATATCTATCCAAAATTCGATTCTTGTAACTTTTAAAAATTAAAGACATGTCTTTTCATAAGATTTTTGTTAAAATAGGGCAAAGAAAAACGTTAGAAATTGATGCCAGCGCAATCAATTTAATTTCAATTCGATTTTCATAGTTTTGTTGAAGCTATTTTAAGGTGGTTTTAATCGACATGTATTTTGCAGTGACTTGCTCAGATGTAAGGTCCATATGTAATTGTACCTGCATGTCAAAATTAACAAATAACGAAGGTTAATAATTTTTGCTTTTACACGTTCGTTTTTGGTTTCATCTGACATAACCTAAAATCGTTCACAAAAGCAAATTATATAATAATATATATTTGTTTTCACTTTTAATCGTATTTCGGTTTATTTAAAATGTTAATTTTATAGTAAATGCATATGTGTAAATAAATAGATTTCAATGTATATTTGCCGCCACAAAGAAATTACTTGCAAAACAGCTGATGTCAGATGGTCTGTACGAGAACGTGTTCACACAGATCCATCTGAGTTTGGATATCATTAGAACAGATGGGGGTACATACGTTTATACAGCTCGTAATAATCATCGAAGATCTTTTCAAGTATAACTTTTTTGGATCCTTGTATAACTCTAAGACTGCCTATCCAGTAGTGCGATTCACTAACTTTTTTTTACGATAATCGTAATAAATATAACGAAAATGTATCGAATTTGCTATTCAGTAACATTTTTAACGATATTCGCTGTCGATTAAAGTCAGCTGTTACTTTATGCAGTTTTTTTTCGTTATTTTAACGACAATAATTTACGATGTTTTTTTAATCGATAAAATGTATTGTATGTTTTAAGTGGCTGATGCCCGACTTCTTACATACATACTACATACATTCATACATATGTATATGTATGAATAAAAACAAAATTCTAAATTAAAAATGTACAAAAAAAAAATTATGAACAAACAAAATTCTAAATGTAATTTTCACAAAATAAAATGCATATAAAAACAGTAAATTAAGCACAGTTTCATTTGTTTTTTCTTATTCTCTTTTGTGCTTTTCGTTTATTACAAAAACTACAACTACTACTAGAGATGTTACAAAAACTACAGTTGTTTACAATCGTTACAAATAAATTATGGAATCACACTATCGTTACTGCAAGCGAATATTAGTGAATCGCAGCACAGGTCCGTCCGTCTTTTAAGAGGACGACAGAGGTAGCAAAACTACTTGGGAAGATAAAAAAGGAATTGGGCCAAACCGTTACCGCTTACATGGCTCCCATGCTAAAATCCCCCGGGATAAGACGTTCATATGGGATGATCTTAAGCAACAAAATTTAGCACATCAACTTATTTTATACAAGAAATGCTCGGTAGTAAAAATGGGTCAATTCGGTCACTATTTCATCTAGCCCCCATACAAATTTTAATTTTAAATTTCTAATAGTTAAATATTTCTTTTTTGTTTTATAATTTTACGTCGATTTAATTGAACAAATGGTGGTGGGTATTATAGATTCGACACGGCCGAAAATAGACCTCTCACGTTTCATTTTATAAAGATTTTATATTGAATTCATATTTATTCGGTTTTAAAAATTCGTTAGTCTTTAATTTATATTTACATACAAATATAGTTTGCAAGATAATTAAAATGCCAAAGAAGGGAGGGAGTAAAGGCTTGAACCAAAGAATTTAAAAATTTTTTCAGCTATTTAGAATTTATTATTTGTTATTGATATTGTTTAGAATTAATTGTGTTTGTGTTGTTGTCTGTTATAATATAATATGTACAAAAACTTATAACTTAACTTATAAATATATAAAAAAAATGGTTTAAGCGCATTATACGCATTCTATTTTAATATAAAAAATACATTTTTTTAATAGGAAAATTCACATGTTAATGCGTGTGTGAAATTGAAATTTTTAAATTTTTACTTGTATAAAAATCATGCTGCTTAATTATTTAATTTTATTGAATTAATATAATTTTGTTTGATTTTTTTGAATTTAACTATGATTTTTAATTGTTTGTTTTTATTCATACTTGAATTTAAAATAATGTTAATCATGATTAAGTTAAAAAACATAATATAATTAAATTAATTAAAATAAAAACATACCTAAATCATTTTTATTTTTAATAATAAAAATATAATAATAGGTTCATTTTAAAGGCAAAAAAAAAATTTATCATTTATATTAAAATTATTATTTATACAAAACTATCATTTTTTATGTTTTTATTTCCATAAATACACAATTTTTGTTTTTTTTTTTGTTATTTTTTTTTAAATTTTATTAAACAAGAAGATAATCCATTTTAGTTTTTTCTTTTATATCATTGTTTCGAAATGTTATATACATTATATTAATTTTCACTAAAAACTTTTAATTTTCAAAAACAATTTTGTGGTTGTTTGTGGTTTTCTTCTCTTTTCCTATACAATTAAATATTTAGAAAACTTAAGAGATAATGATAGTTCTAGTAATAAAAATAAAATAAAAAGCATATAATTTCATCTTTTAAATTTCATTATAAATGGTTTCCAGTGTGGTTAAGAATCATTACGTCTATTCATATTTAGAATACTATTACCACATCCACTGCCACCACCGTTCATATTTTTCTTGGAAAATTTATGTTGAAAACGTTGAAATTTAAATTTGTTACGCTGATAGTTGTGGCGATAACTTCCACCTCCTACATGATGATAACGCTTCCAACGTTTTTGATTTTCTTGCTCTTGGAATGGATTATAGCCTGGTGTATGTGTTGTAGCATATGCATCTTTTTGGCCGTTAACTTTTTTCTGTCTGCCACGATCAATTTCATTTTCTTCTTCAATCTCCCAGTCACGTTGTCGCTGTTTACGGGCTTCGCTCATGATCTGTAATTAAAAAGAAAATAGCACTATTATCTTAAAGATATTCTGCTTACGTTTTTTATATATCAATTTTGATTTAAATCGCTTTAAAACTGGAAGGTGTTTATTTGGCGGCATGAACACAAAAAAAAAAAAATAATACAATACAACTAACTCCAATTTTGAAAATGAAATAATCCCCAAACAAAATTAAATAACGCCCCAAAACAGAAATGAAATAATCGGCTGTGGGAAAAATCGCCCAAAGAAAAATGGCCCAAAAAAAGAAATGAAAAATCGCCCAAAAAAATTCCATGTCAAATTGGGCCTAAATTCATATGAAAAGTGACCTAAAATTTTTGGGCTATTTTTCGTTATTGTTGGGTGATTTTTCGTTTTTTAAATTTGGGTGATTTTTCATTTTTTTGATTTTCTCCTCTATGGTATAACAAACACCGGCTTCGCCTACTAAAACTTCTCTGCACAGCCGGCCTTCGGCCGGGCGCAAGGATTTTCTCCTCTATGGTTTAACAAATACCGGCTTCTCTAACTAAAGCTTCTCTGCACAGCCGGCCTTTGGCCGGGCGCAAGGATTTTCTCCTCTATGGTATAACAAACACCGGCTTCGCTAAGTAAAGCTTCTAAATTCTGCCTTGTTTCCAAATGAAAGCCGACTATGCAGAGAAGCTTTAGTTAGCGAAGCCGGTGATTGTTATACCATAGAGGAGAAAATCCTTGCGCCCGGCCGAAGGCCGGCTGTGCAGAGAAGCTTTAGTTAGCGCAGTGTTCATGGACACTATGACACTTTTTGGAGTGTCATAACGTCCATGGACACTATGACACTGGACGTTATAACATGCCACCGGGAAAAAATTCGTTTTTGCTTTTTGGGTCATTTTTCATTTTTTGTTTGGGCCCTTTTTCGTTTCTTTTGGGCAAAATTTCATATATAACTTTTTGGGTCATTTTTCATGTTCTGTTGGGCGATTCTTCATTTGGGCGATTTTTCATTTCATTTTTTGGGCCATTTTTCTTTGGGCGATTTTTCCCACAGCCGAAATAATCCCCTAATTTTTGGGGGCTTTTTCATATGAAATAAGACCCCAATTTCTGAAATGAAATAAGATCCCAATACTCGTATGTATAATACAATTAGTTGTACATTTTTGGTTTACACAATAGATGCGTGGTTGTGACTTCGAATGGGCGCAAGGATTTTCTCCTCTATGGTAAACATTTTTGGTATAACGGACACCGGCTTTGCTAACTAAAGCTTCTTCCATAGCCGGCCTTGGCAAAGTCGCAAGGTTTTTATCCTCTATGGCATAACAAACACCGACTTCGCTAACTAAAGCTACTAAATCTGCCTTGTGCCCGACCGAAGGCCGGTGAAGCAGAGAAGCTTTAGTTAGCAAAGCCGGTGCCTGTTATACCATAGAGGAGCAAATCCTTGCGCCCAAAAATGTTTTCGTTATAAATTTTAACATGAAATAATAAAAAAAAAAAAAAAATGGGCTGGGATTATTTGGTGGATTATTTCATACGAAATAATACCCCAATTAAAAAAATGAAATAACACCCTAAACAGATTGAAGCCAGTGCCGGTGTTTGTTATACTATACTTGCGCCCGACCAAAGGCCGGCTAAACAGAAAATTTTTAGATAGCGAAGCCGATGTTTGGAACACCGGCTATGCAGAAAAGCTTTAATTAGCGATTCGGGATTCTTATATTCGGGATTAACGAATTCGAAATTATAAAGTTCGGGACTTAGAGATTCCGATTTCTGAAATTCGGGACTTAAAAATAATCCCAATTGTTTTAGGATTCTGAAATTATAGTTTTTGATACTCAGTCCCTTTTTTATGTATGGTAAACGTATGCAGTGAATATGACAAAACACAATTTGCCATCATTAATTAATAACAAAAAAATTGAATAACAAAAGTTGTAAAAATTGTATTTTTCTTAAAAGAAAGTATTAAAGTAGGACTGTGATATAAAAAGTAGTTTTTTGTTATCAAAAGCTTTTGTATTTCTATATTTAAATATTTTGAAATTAAATTCAGAATTAAAATGTTATTGTTTTTAAACACTTTGATTGTGGGAACGCTTTTAAAATCCAATAAATATTTTAAATTTAAAGAAAAGCGTGTAGGTTTTTAGATACTAAATAGGAGCGTAGGGAAAATCAATTTTTATACGGTATTTTTTCTCATATTGCATTATTTATGAAAAAAACCAAATGAAAAAAATGATAAAAATTTCGATAAATTTTAAAATCTATTTCTGAATGTAAGTCTTAAAGTTGTGTTCATAATACACTTTAACTGACATACATATTTATATATATATATAAGATATATGATAAGAAATAAAACTTCTCGAATCATATTCTAATAGCAATATTTGGTTGTCTTACGTTAAAACAAATAAAAAAATGCTAAAAAAGTTTAAAAAATCACATCTTGAGCCCGCGACCGTGCTCCTAAGAACTGAGAATTTTTGAAAAAAAGCCATTTTTTAAATTTTAATATTTTATTTTCTATTAATTAATTATTACTAGTACTGAGTAATTTAAAATTTATGTTTATAGCTGATTTTCTGTGTATTTATAAAAATAAAAAACAAAACCAAAACACTACTACAAAGCAACACACCTTCATGGTATTTTAAAACATAAATTGCAAGCATTTAAAAAAAATTGTTAATCAAAATATGTTCTCAGAAATTTTATGATATCGGTTACTAGGGCAAGAATGGATTCACATATTTTAAATATAAACATAAGTTTTTCATCAAGATGGACCAAAAATAAAATAAAGAAATAAATAAATAATTTATATTTAAATTATTAAATAAAATTCGTGATAACATTAACATGATAATGTTTTTTAAACCCAAAAATAAAACTTTTCATAAGATGTTTTCGCTTCGAGAACATTTGAAAAAAAAAAAAAAAACTTACAACTGACTGTGTAAACACTCAAGTTACTTGCAAGACTTTCGGCTATTTCTTCGACATTTTCGTTGATAATACATATACACTACTTGTAAGTAATTACTTGCATGTGTAAAGGCAGGGTAACTGAAAACATTTTTAACTAAACTTAAAAAATAAAGTTTTGGTTGTTATACAACATAAAACAATAAAATCACGATATTATATTAGTTATTTTTTGGTCTCAAAATCTTGTTCACTGTCAAATCTAGGCATCTCTCGTCATGATTCAAGTTTCGTCTGTATTAAACCTTTTCTTGATTTTTTTTATCGCAGAGTAATGGATGCTTCACAGTTCGTTACACCGCCTGAGTATGACATGGCAGCTCGGCAAAAATTAGATTGTCGCTTTCTTGACACTTAACTGCCGCAGTTATTTCTTTAATAGTGATGTTTCGAAGAATTGGTGAATCGAAAAACTTTTGATTCCAATTTATAACTTTAAAGTTATATAAAGTTATGTCAAAATTGACAGAAGGGATCTCAAAGACGAGAGGTTGCTTTCTAGTATGAGGTGAGCTTCGTGCTTCTTGAACACGTCTGGCTGCCAGTTCTCTCACTGTTTTACCCAACATCGACAGAAGTAAGTTTTCTGGGTGAGCAAAATAGGCGTTGCGTTCAATTACGAGATCTATTACTAGTTTTAACTGTGCAAATATGACGGGTTTGTTGTAAAAGTATATATACGTTAAATTCTATTTTCTTTTGTTAGCCATCGAGCATGGGATATTTTTCCAGGAGACCTGTTAGCTAAGCCATCGTGGCCCTTGAATTGTATTTCCGGAAGCTGGCCTTCAATTTTCTCGTACTTGGCTAAAGGTAGTTATACGCAGTTTTCTAATAAGTTACCAATAGGACCAGCATGCGAATGTGGCCTCTTGGTAACACCATATAGCTTGTATAATAGATGTTTTAATGGCAATTCGTTCAAATGTAAATAATACATTGCAGTGGGCGCTGAAGTATATATTATTTTTGCATGTCCCTGGTAGTCTCCGGTAGCGGGCTGCTGCAAACTCGCAAAAGTATTCTTACTTTTTCTGCATGCAGAAAATTTGCAACAAAAAAAAAAAAAAAAAAAAAAAAAAAAGTGCAAAAAGTACATAAAATTAAACAAAAAATATTGTTTTTTAATAATTTTTATTAAAAAAAAAAAACATTTTGTCTTTAACGCAAAATAAAACCTTCTTTCAGTAAAGTAAAAAAAAATATTAGACCTATTGTGCCGCCAAAAAAAGAATTTATGAAAATTACTCAAGTTGATTTAAGCATTTCTAGATAAACTATCATTTGCAGTAATTGGAATGGATCAATGAAATATCAAGATAATTCCGACCCAATACACAAATTATAAATGCGTTCACTGCTGTGGATTGACATTTAACATTAAAAGAATCTTTCTACAGAAATTCATGTACGGTTTTTAAATTTTCAACGCCACAAGCTATGCAGCGTTTGAAATTTGAAAACGCCATGTGAATTTTTTTAGTTATCGACGTTATAATAGACGGTTAATTTCAAAACACAGTGCGGAGGCCCGATGACGTTAGTGGTATTGCTGAAAAGTTTTTTATGATGGTTGGATTCCCTTGTGTATGTGAATGCGTGGATGGCAGAACTATTAAAATTGATGCACCTACCTTAAACGAAACCACTAGTTGAATATGATGATATGCAGGCCAGACTACATTTTTTACAGTGTAAATGCAAGTTGGCTGAGCAGCGTTCATCACTCAAGGTACAAAGGATGGTACGGAATTAGTCAAAGATTTGACAATGGATGAAGACCATTTCCAGATGCTGTTGTTTATGGTGAAAGTGCTTGCTACCGAACTGGTTTATATCACCATTACGCCGAAATCCCGATAACCCTGCTGAATTTTTTTTTTTTTTTTTTTGAAAACTAGCAGATAAAATATTTTTTATTTCCATTTTATTTTGCGTCTCATTTTAACAAGTTCTATTTAGCAATGAAAATTGTAACGTGATAAGACAGAAATGCAAAGTTGATTAAATGCTTTGTGGAACACTTTGCACACTCACTCTGCAGGAAAGCGCAGACTTTGCAGAGCCGTTTTTACAAAAATTAGCTTAGTGAAAAGTGAGATTTTCAAAGAATATTGTGGAGGAAGAACACTTATTACTTATTATTTGTTTTGTGGAATAGGGCCCTGGTCTAAAATTTCTTTTTATAGAATCTTTTAAATCAGAGCAAAGCATAGAAATAAAATCGCTTGTATTTTGCTTACACCGGGGGTATTGCGGGTTGGCTAAGTTTGTTAAAATATTACCAATTTTTTAAATTTTGTTTAAAATGAGTTCCTAAAATTTATGTAATTTTAGGCCCTAATCATGTAAAACCCAACGCAACGCCAAAGAATAACATTGAAAGTACAAACAATGTCATAAATATTTTGTAATTTTTTTTGTTGCTTTTTACAGAAATTCATGTACCGTTTTAAAATTTTCAACGCCACAAGCAATGGAGCGTTTGAAATTTGAAAACGTAATGTGAATTTCTGTAGGAAGCAACAACAAAATTACAAAATATTTATGACATTGTTTGTGCTTTCAATGTTATTCTTTGGCGTTGTGTTTTACACGATTAGGGCCTTTATAAAATTTCATACTGTTAATAAATTGTTAGCAGAAATCTTAAAAATTTGTTAGCATTTTCAAAAAACATTTCTTGCGTTTTCTGGCCTTGTCTAATGCAAGATTTAGCTGTTAAAAGTTTTAAGATCTGGTCACACTGTTAAGTTTGCAAACAGTTCCTTGGAGTTATCTTTACCCCAGGATTACCGTTTTGGTCAGACCAAATTTGTGTTTTGCTTTTAATATTTTTTCGCATATAACAATAAATAAAAAAAAAAAAAAAAAAAAAAAAAAAAAAAAAACCAGGGACGTGAATTCTATAAATGATATGTTCTGATTCGAATGAAAATAATTTGTATTCGATTGGAGCAAATAAGTGGGGTTAAATTCCATTTTTAAGTCTATGAAATTACCCTCTTGGTCTAGCCAGACCAAATTTTTTTTCCTTGAAAGATATTTCAAATAGGACAAAATATTAAAAAAACAGATACGTGAATTCTAGAAATTATATGTTCTAAATCGAATGAATCAAGTTTGAATCAAATCAGTAAACTACGGCCTATTTGTTTACTTTTTATTTAATTGGGGTTTTTAGCTGTACAAATTGTTGTCTGACCAGAGGAGAACTTAGTGGTAAAAAGTTACCGAGAATCTTTAATGCGTTTGCGCATTTGTCTTTCGCATCTTTTTATTTTTTTCTTTTCGAAAATCATCACTATTTATTTTATTTAAACCTTCCAATTAAATTTTTTTTTTTTTACATATTTTGACATTTCATTACTGGCAATCTGCGTTATCTTTGATTTTTATTGCCAGTATTTCTTAATTTACAAACCATTTTGCGAAAGTGATAGAGAGTAGCAAGTTGGCATTTAGCTTTCGCATCGAAATTTAATTAGCATCACAATGGAGAGTAGCCCGCAAGATTAAAATTAGCGATAAATAATGTTAAACTTATTTTACCTCTTTAAAAGTTTGCAACCAACAAGTGTTAATATTTGGATATAAAAAATTTCAAATTAAAAGGAGACACCACTTTTTCTTTAACATTATTGGACTTAGAACTTTTACGTTCCATTGCAAAACAACAAATGAAACCTATAAAATAGTAAGGGTAATCACGATGGGAAGTGCAAACGATGCAAATATGTGCAAAATTGCACACATTTGCACGACACAACAACAAAATGTACGTATTTGCAATTTTGCTTCATTTTACTTCGTTTGCACTAATAACCCCTTGAGCAAAACAAGTAGTGCATATTTTCTCAGTTGCAAATAAGTGGAAACAACAACTTTTGACATACGGACTGCCATATATTTTTTTCTATTTGTAAATAAGAACATTTAAATAAAACTTGTTTGTGAACGCTTTAGCGCAAAAATAAAATAAAATCTAGAATACTTGTGTATAATTGTAAGCAAATGAAGATTTTTGGTAACTTATGCTTGTGCTGCCAGAATAAATTTTTAGAAAAATAGTATATTTGCACAAAAAATATAAGCGGTATGCTCACGATCAATCATATTATGCACTGCTAATTTACAAATTGCAAATTTGCCCAATGACCATCGTGATTACCCTTAGTATTTTTTTTTCTACCAACTATGTTTTTTACGTTTACTCTATTGCACTGCAGCAAAAACTTCATTTTAAAATAATTTGGACTTAGCTCCTATACAGCTGAAGGAAAAGGTAAAACATATTTTACTCTCCCTTTTATATTTATTTTTAAAAAAATTTAAGATTTAACACTAAATATGCATGCCAGCTGTACATTTTTACAGTGTTTGAATGTACAAAAATCTTATAATTAAATTAATAGCGGTTTTTAGGTATATTTATATAGATACTAAAACAAATTTAAGAAATAAAATAATGTATAATTTAAATAGTTTTAAAGAAATTATAATAAACCAAAATGAAATTACCTATAATAGATAAGCCATTTTTATTTAATTGAAACGACTACTTAGCAACCATCAGTCAATCAATCAATCTCAATCATCATCACCAACAACGTGTCACCTTATAATCGTTGAGATCAAAATAAGCAAATGCATCTTCGTCTTCAATTTGTACAAGAAATCAAACAAACAATGGCAAGTCCTTTGTAAGTTAATTTAAAATTGGTATTGCAGTTGTTGGGGGAGGAGAATGAAAATGTTGCAGTTAAAATGTATTTGGTTTAACCAGGATTACAAATTTAATTCTTTTACTTTTTATTCTTGTATTTCTTCGCTTTGCCGTTCATTAGTGTATGTTTTAATAAATAATAAAAACAAAATAAGAGGAGAATAAGCCCTTCCCTTCAAGGCGACAACGTTGATTTTGTTTGTGTTTTTATTTTGGTGGTTACAAATTAGTAAAAAATCTGTAGTTGCATACCATTATAAAATCATAAGAAAACCAACATATTTTAAATATTCCTGTTATAGATTGTCTAAGAAATCTTCATTATATTCAAAATTATCATTTGTATTGATATCAATTGTTGGCGTCAGTATTGAGGATGTTGAAGACGTCAACGACGTGGATGATGTATATGCCAATAATGACGATGGTAGAAGAGTTGTAGATCGTAACGAAGAATTGGGCGAAAAACAATATGCACTGATCACTGTAGTTGCGGTTGTACCAGAACTGCAAGAATCAATATTTTCCATTTCTTCGTCCATTAACAATTGTAGATCATTTTCTTTTAGAACCAACTGATCTGTTGCATTGTGCTTAATATCATCGAGAGTGGTTGAAATTATCTTGGTATTAGATATTCTCTCCTCCTCATTTTCGGTATATTTATAATTTTCAGTTATTTTGTTGTCATTTTGTTCTTGATTGTTGTTATTATCCGTTTGTTTTTCTTCTTCGACGTTTTTATCATAATTTTTGTTTAGATTAAGGCAAACATCATGATCGTTTTCGATGTTGATGAAGCTTTTGTTGCTGTCGTCTTCTATCCATTTCTCATCAAATAAATAAAAATTCTAAATTAAAGGGAAGTGGAAAATAGGATAATGACGCAATTTTTGTTTGTTTTTGATTTCAAATAATTTATTATATTTTTACTTGGTATTTATTTTTTAATTTTTTTTACATAAGAACTCAATAAATAATAATAATTGTGTGTTGTGGTGATTTAATATTTTAAACACAAAAGTAAAGTTTTTTTTAATAAAAACACAGGTCAACACACCAAAAGTTTCCTGACTTTTGTCGCTTGTTTAAGGTTAAATTGTTTTTTTCTAGTTTTTTTAGTTTTAAAGATATAGTGATATTTAATATTTGCATAATTTACACAATTTTTTTTATTATTCGCTTAATATTTCACGAACGATCCCAAAAACCTTAACATATTTTCTAGATTATTATTCTACACAAAAATCTCTTTCTATGCGTAGCGTCACATTGGTGGGTACATCAAATCATCAGGATATCTATTTTTGCATTGCAAGAATGTTACAAATTTTGTTTTTTAGGTTAGTCCTTAAAACTTTGAAAAGTCCAATTTTTCCCATATTTTTCAATGTATGCATAAACTACCAACGAACTATTTTAAGTAAACAATCTTTTAATGCATTAAAGGGTCCTGAAATATTTAGAAAACAACTTGAGATTTTATCTAGTTTTCTATATGTTTTAAATAGAACCAAAAATGTTTCTATAAAAACAAAATATTTACAGTCAATGCGAATACATACATACAAAATGTTGAAGGATACAATTACTACAAGCAAAACAAAAACTTTCTTCGTAGCTTTTATGTTATTAATAATAAATTTGACATAAAAACCATATTTTGGATATTCCAAAAAAAAAATTTTTTTTAAGTATTCTTTTAATTTAATGCACAATATCTCTAAAACAAGTGGTAGTAAAAAAAGCTTAGGTTATATTCGTTATTTAGAAAATTTACATAAAAAAAGTTTTTAAGACTAGATCGAAAACACAAGAATTTTAACATGCTTGCAATAACAGTAAGATATCCTGATATATTCAATAATGTGACTAGGTTAGAGACAGCTCGCTTGGGTCTTTCAGTGGTCCGTTTGTGATAAATGTGACTACTCAACTGAAAGATATTTTTGTGAAGATTAATAGTCCAAAAAACTTTATAAGGTTTGCATGGCCGTTCGCCAAGTACTGAACGAATACAAAAATGGTGTAAATGATGCAAATAATATTTTCTACTATATCTTTAAAACTTGAGCAGGCAGGGAAAAACAAATGACGCCATCATCATCAGCAGATGAAAACACATATGGTCAGCTTTTTTCGTTTCCATTTTGTTGTGCTGTGAAAAGCTCCTTTACACAAAAATGTTTTAATCAATTAAAAAAAATTAAAAATAAATAAATAAATAATTGACAATAAACTTGCCACTGTTTGTGCAGAAAAGTGTTGTTAACGATAAAAAAAAAAACAAACGAGAGTTGACAGTTTATGGTTAGGTTCAAAAAATAGCGTTAGTTTCTTAATGACGAAGCACAGCTTCGAATTTCAGCCACATTTATACATAGTCATGGAAACTTAAAAAAAGTACAGCGCAAAAATTTGTGATCTTTTTTAAAATTTCAAGTTCTATCGGTCTTATAAAATTATTTTTTTAAATCACATTAAGCATTTTTTCAAAATATTTTTATATATACATATATATGTATATATATATATTTTTTTATTTTTTTTACAAATTTCCCTTTTCAATATTTAGCTTTTACTGAAATTTGGATAAGTTGTATGTATGTATATCGTTTTCTTCGAGCCCCGTTGACGAGACCTATGTTCGGATATAGAATGGGTGTTGGACTACGAATAGTCAGGAAAAACTCGAGGTGCTGATTGACACTCACTTTTCTGGAAATTTCCAAGAGAGCTTGCGGGATCAAGTTTGTGAGTCGATACTAGAGGTCTGCTTTGAATAATTCGCTTGTTTGCCTTTACTCAAAGTGCACAACATTTATTCAAATAAAAAACAATCAAAGAGATAAGGAGAGAGTAAACCATATACAAAAATAAGAGAGAATGAATTGAATAAAAAACTTGTTTACTGTAAATGAATTTGAGATTTATTCATAAATAAGAAAATATTGCAATGACCCGTTATAGAGAAAAAATTTACAGAAAACATTAGTGAATTTATGAATTTATTATTATGTACTTATTTAGTCAATTCACAAGGTATCCTAACATGTCATATTGTCAAAAAGTCCTAATATTTCACAATGGTTTAAAAATACTGTTGTTGGTTTGTTAACAAAAAGTGTCTTAAATAAATAGAACGTTGCTTGCTGTGTTTATTGTGCTGTTGTAATTAATCAGAAAAGTCCAGCGCTGAGCGGCTGAGCCGTACAACAATATTTTTAAACCATTGTGAAATATTAGGACATTTTGACAATATGACATGTTAGGATACCTTGTGAATTGACTAATTATATTTTAATTCCTAGTAACAAGTACAAACATTTCTGTGAAAATTATAGTTCAAAACATATGTATATGTATTTAATGTGTAAGAAAATGAATTTAAAATATAAAACCAAAAATTTATTTAATGTGTAAAAATTTTTTTTTTAAGTTAACAAAAATCTATTTAAGTAATAATTCATAAAAAATTTAATTTTATTTTTATTTCGGCTTCTTTTATTTATAAGAGTTTAGCTTAACTACCATTATCCACCTAACATATACATAGTGTTTGTACAGAAAAAAATTCAAATAAGAAGTAAAAATTCAAATAATTTTACATTCACAATATATTTGAATATTCAACTTATTTTACTTGAGTTGACTGAATTGAATGAGTAAGTAAATTGCTTCTCTTCAGTTGAATTTGTTTGTGTTAGTTTTGACTTTGGTTATTCTCTCATTTGTTTTGTTATCATTGGGTGCTCAACAGAGCGAATTTAAAACATGGGTGGTGGAAAAATCACTGTAGTTAAAAAACAAATGAGTGCGTTGAAATTGCTTTTTATTCATTCTTGCAGACCTCTAGTCGATACCCACTCCTTAGTCCATTACATTGGACTATGATAGGAATAAGTGGGCTGTCGACAGCTTTAGCCCATAAAATCTCCGGACCTGCAAAGGAATTCGGCCCTGATGATACGCTGATTGATGGCTATATACAGGGGATGCGCTAGATTTTCGTATCATTCCTGTGAGCTGGACCTTGTGCAGAGTGGTCTTTATCCCCAAGGGAGGTTAGACTTCTCACACTGAACCGAATTACTACAGAACGATTAGTCCTGCATCCTTTCTTCTTAAGACTCTTGAAGGGGTTATCGATATACACTCTCTCAACATGCCTATACAAAGGGTAGGTCTGTTGAGACGGCTCTCCACTCTTTTGTCGGAACTATTGAGAGTTCACTCGAATTTGAGGAGTGCACACTTGTGGCCTTTCTCGATATTGAGAAGGACGACATGAGAATTAAAACTGTGGCGTATGCTGACGATGTCGCGATGGCCATTACGGGTAGGGATGGCCAAATTTAAAAAATATATCGATATACATATATCGTATCTATATTTTTTAAGAGATATTTATTAATTAATATCTCGATGTATCGAACGTATTGAGCTGAAATTATTACCAAATTAAAAAACTTAATATACCTATGTCATATTTACACATGTAAAAACATATTACATGTAATTCCATTCTAACTTTTTAATGTTTTATTGAATTTCAAATTTACTGCCTGTCCCTCGATTTCGAACGAATCTATCATTCGCTTAAACAAAAATCAATTTTAAAATTTAGATTTTAAGGTAAGACCAGCAGTTAATTCTACAATAAAAAAAATCAAAAAAAAAAAGTAAAGCATACGAAAAATTTTTTATTTATTCGCCATATGAAATCTAACAAAAAAATTAATTGGGATTATATAATGCCGGATTATACACTGCCGGTAAACGAAACTTGTGATAAATGCTATGCAATTAAACTGTGTAATATTTTATTTTTAATATATAAGAACATTCTCAAATAAAAAAAAAAACAAAATATTTTTTTTAATTATAAACATTCAAACTTTCGTGAGTCTATTGCTACTAATACGCCATAATTTTAAGGTGATTCTTGCATAATTCTAGGAACTCTTTCCAGAATATTTTTTCCGCGCTTTTTTGTTGTTGTCATCTCTTAAAAACCCGAGACAAAACTGAACTGTGTAGCCTTTGAAAATGTACAACGGAAAAACGTTGTTATTTTCTTAATACTAGTTAAAAACATATGATGCAATTCTTAAAACACAACAGTATTAGCTGCGTTCGAGAACACAAAAGTTTTTACTATTTTTTACTGAACTTTACTGCATTTTACTAAATTGCGTTCGCGTACACAAAATACAGTAAATGAGAACACAAATTAAGAGCGTAAAGTGGCAGTTCTTGACTGAGTACTTACAAATTTTTACTGCAGAAATTTTTGCAGTAAAATTTAGTAAAACAAAAAAAACATATGTTTCAAAAGGTAAACAAACAAAAGTAGCAAACAAAAGGCATACAAATTGTGAAAAAATTGTTTAAAAAAAGAAAATTTGAAATACAACTAAAATAAAAACAAAAAATGAATTAATATTAATTAATTAAACTTGTTTGTGAAGAATTTATATGGCTAAATACCAACTTTTGAAACTTTGTTTTGTTATGTTAATTTTTTGGAGTTGTAAAAGTGTCAAGTACTCGGGTACTTAGAACAGCCCTTGTTTTTAAGGTTATCAGTAGTAAAAAAAGTATTCGTGTACTACTGATCAAATTTAGCCGGACACAAATTAGCAAATTCAAATAAAATAAAAAACAAACAAATATGAAAGATTACATAAAATAATTTGTTTGTATTTTCCAAAAATATTCGTGTTATAAAAAGTATTTAATCGAGTACCGATAAGAAAACGAGTTAAGTAGTCAAAAGTGTAAACATTTTTCAACACTTCAATTATTTGCCATCAGCTGTTGCCTTTATTTTACGAATTTTTACAAATTTTGCGTTCGCGTACTTTTTTGGACAACAGCTTTTTGTGAGAGAAAATTTTTAAGTTTACTCATTTTACTGTAAAAGTACTCAAACGCACCTATTGTAAGCAGTTGAGCAACGGTTAAAATGTTTAATTTTATTATAAAGGGATCTTAAAAATATCTAATTCGATAGTCGTAGATAAATATCGATGTATCGATATATGGGTATTTTTAATATGGGCGATATATATCGATTATAATTTTGATATATTGATATTTATTGCCCATCCCTAATCACGGGGAGGCATTTGATTATAATGTCTCAGTGTATGGAGGCTGCATTAAAGGTACTCAGCAACTGTAGCGTAACATGTGGGCAAGGTGTCAATCCGTCTAAGACGGAACTGGAAATCTTTATGAGGAAGTATAGGGACGAAGGCTTTAGACTTCCGAAGTTAAATGGGACTGAGCTTCAGATCTCTTACATTGCCAAGTTTCTGGGCGTGGTTCTGGACAGCATACTGTCGTGGGGACTAATCGTCCGGATGAGGGTGGAAAGGGCAATAGTTGTTATATACAGGTGCAATCGGCAGAAACTGCGGTATGGGCCAGGGGTGTATCAATTGGATATTTGAGGCTGTAGTAAAGCCGACTCTGTATTATGGGGTTGCTGTATGGTATGGTGGATTGCGCTGGATAAGAGCAGGCACCGCGCGATGCTTGAAAAGGTACAGACTGGTTGCGTTGATGATCACCGGATCAATGCGTTCCACTCCCACGAGGGCGCTGTTTACATTATTCAACAGTGTAAATAAATTAGAAAGCTGAATTCAGATGGTTTGTCATTTCAAAATAAAGCCCATTCTTATTGAAACATTTTACATTGCTAATTCGAGCTGACATGTACAGAAGCAAATTTTTTGCTTCTAAAACCCAGTTATTTCTGCTTGCTGTTTGGTTGTTATTGTTGCAGCGAGACCTAAAGAACAGGTGTTGTGAGTTGACAATCCTTGGTCGGTGTTCGTTGAACTCCGACTCGTTCCGGTGCGTAGAGCCGATTGTCGTGGGAACTTTGCTGTTCGGTTGTTGCTGTTGTTGTTGTAACAGCTCGACATAAAAAACAAGCATGTATAAAATTAATTTCCTATTCTTATTCTTCGCTCTGTCCATCCAACTCAGCTAAGTAAAGCCCCACTAGCTGTGCAACCTCACGTGAGCGGTTCCATAAGGGCAGTTTATAGCTGGGTTGGGTTTACACTGCAGTTGAATAGGTTTCGTCGTCATGTGGGCCTCTTCCACATGCAGGGCAGAGGTCTGGGATGGTACTATTTATTCTGGACCAGTACGAGTTTAGACGTGTGCATCATCCCGACCTCAATTGTGCCAGTATCACTCTGGTCCGACGTGGTAAATCCCGTTCTTCGTTTGCAACCGGTGGGGGACGACCTCCTAAAACAAGATTTTCTCGGTGACTATTAATTGCACTCTCCACCGACTTCCTATGAATTTTATTCAGAGCTGCCCTGTATGAGGTGTGGTCTGCCATAGAGTCCAGGTGTTGTTGGACTTCCCGCTTATACCAGAGAAGATCTTTCCTGACATGTCTCCGTTAGATGGGGATTCGGATGCCCCCACCTATGAGATCCCAGAAGGAACTGCTTTGTAAGCATTGTTATGCTCATTGACCGTCATCATCTTCACTTCATCATGCGGGTGTTCTACTGATGTCATTTGAATACAGCCCGTTACGGTCATTAGGGCGGCATTCTGACAGCTCTGAAGCTTTTTCCATTGAGTATCGCTGACTTTTGGGGTCCACGCAGGCGCTGCGTAGTTAACCACTGACCGACCAATCGTTTTATATGTAGTCAACGAGGCTTCGTTTTTCATGCCCCAAGTGCTGCCGACTAGCGACTTAAGGACCTTGTGTCTACTCCGCATTCTATCGCAGATTGCAGTGGCATACGACGATGACATGAACAGGCTTTCAAATGTGACTCCCAAAATCTTTGGGTTATTCTTCGTCGGAATTACGGCGCCATCGACAGTCACATTTACTTGTAACCCCACTTCCCTTGTCCATGTCGTGAATAGAGTCGCCGAGGATTTTGCGGGAGAGATGTTTATATTCCTCGCGTGGAAAAAGTTCGCCAGATCATGAAGGCAACTGTTTACCAAACTACATAGGCATCAACGTTGTGACCCGTCGCCATTATAGTACAGTCGTCTGCATACGATATTATCTGGACACCTTGGGGAGTTGCCGGAAGTTTAGACATGCAAAAGTTAAACGCGATCGAGGACAACACTCCACCCTGGGGAGCTCCCTGTTTAATTCTACGGCACTTCGACTTCTCAAGTCCACAAACGACTGTCGTCCACACAAATAATTCACGAGCCATCTCGTGTTGTCCGAGAGACTAGAAGTCGCTATGTCTCTGAAGAGTATGGCATGGTTGACCGTATCAAAGGCCTCTGATAGGTCAAGAGCCACTAGCACCGTTTGTTCGCATGGTCGGGACCGATTAAGACCATGGCTAATTTGTGTGGAGATGGCGGTAAGAGCAGTTGTTGTACTATGCAGCTTGCGGAATCCATGCTGATGATTCGTCAATTGGAAATGTACCACTAGCTCCGGGAGGAGTAGCGCCTCAAGTATCTTGGCTACAGGTGACAACAGGGAACCACCGTACCCACTTTCCAGGCTTAAGGTATTATCAGGGTGGGTAGTAATAGGTTGAGGACGCTTGTCAGATACTCTACTCCGGTCTCATCCAGATTTTTAAGCATAATCATGGATATTCCGTCCGTGGCAAGGGCTTTAGATGGTTTAGCTGTCCTGATTACCTTCGCAACCTCGCTCGATAAAAAAGCATATGGCGTGTCAATGACTCGAAGACCGTGTACCTTCCTCACGATACTTCTTTTCGCCTTATCTCTGACCAGGTGCTCTATAAATTGCCGCGCAAAATAGTTCGAGCACATTTTCGGGTCCGATATGGTGTTGGCATTGCAGTTAATCGAGACCCTATTGTCACGTTTCTGTGAATTCGTCAGAGATCTGAATGTCGACCATAGCTTGCTGGCTCCGGAGTTGCTCATATTTAAATGATTTAACCAACTTTTCTGATGTCCCTATTAAGTTGGCTGATTCGGGGATTACTCGGGTTGGATCTGCGAATTTCGTCCCGCTCTTCTGCGAGTACCGCTGCTGGCGCCCGGAAATTTGGTATTAAGACCGGGATCCTTCCTTCCGGCGCAGGGCACGTCAGAAGGTATTGGTAAATCATAATTATGGGTAAGTGGTCTCCTGCCAGAGAAACTATGGGTTGCCAAGTGGCATAGTTTATCAGACCTGCACCACATGATGTCTTGCGAACTGTTGCAACTACGCAAAATTCTGGTGGGGCATCGTCATTTACTATTGAAAATGTGGTTTCGTCAATCTGTTTCGCCAATGCCTTACCCCTCTTATTATCCCCGAGATTCGAGTGCCAGAGTTCGTGACCGGGCTTCGCTGCCGGTTAATAGCAGGATGCAACAAAGTTCTCATTCCAGGCCACTCGAAGCCGGGAGATTTCAGGCTTTTTAGTCTGTGTTCATTCTTATTGAAGACACTTGAGAGACTGATAGATCTCTATCTCAGGAGTAATATTAATACCCACCTCATTAGCAACGCTCAACAAGCCTACATTAAGGGTAAATCTGTTGAGAGTGCGCAACATAAGGTGGTGGGTTATTTTGAGCACGGCCTGAGGTATAAGGAATATACTCTCGCCGCGTTTCTGGACATAAAAGGAGCCTTTGATAACATTAGGATTAAGGCGATTAGGGATTCGTTGGTGGAGCTGGGAGTTACAAGACTTTATGGTGGAGAGGTAAGTCTGCATGCTTAGTAGCAGGATTATCAACTCGAGCCTGGGGGATCAAAGGATAAAGAGGAGGGTTACCAGGGGAACACCACAAGGAGGGGTTATATCGCCTCTTCTGTAACTGCTCGCGGTAAACGGGATTCTCAGGTACTTTGATTCAATGGGCTTTCCTGCCTATGCGAATAACATATTTCTGCTGGTCAGGGGAAAATTTCTGTCCACGATCGGCGAAATTATGCAAGTGATGTTGGGCGAACTATCGGCATGGGCGAAGGATAGGGGCCTGGGTGTTTGCCCCGCGAAGACGGAACTGCTGCTTTTTACCAGAAGGTACAAGATAGAATGTTTTAGGGGGCCAATGCCAAATGGTATCGAGTTAACTCTATCGGACATTGCTAAGTATTTGAGTAACTTTCTCGACTGTAAATTTTCTTGCAAGAGAAATACTCAGGAGAGGATGAGAAGGGGACTCAACGCCTACTACACATGCAGGAAGTCCATCGGAAAGAACTGGGGACTGAGACCGAATATGGTAAACTGGATTTACTCATCGGTGGTTAGGCCATTTCTTACTTATGGATGTACTGTTTGGTGGGATGCGTTGAACGGTAGATGCTTAGCAAGGCTCCAAGGAGTGCATCTCTTGGCATCACAGGTGAAAGGAGAAACCCTCCACAGGCAGCGTTGGATATCCTACTATACCTGTCCCCTATTGACCATTATGTGAAGAGTGTGGCTGCTAGGAATTTATTTAGACTTTACGAGTCTTCATTGGTTAGACCTAGGCGGGATGATCAGGATAGTATTCTAGAGGGAATTGCGGATCATAGGATTATGACCATAGACTTCAGTATAACACAACCAGTGGAGTTCCCGGATAGGGAAGTCTGGCGTGGATCCATTGTACTGTTTGAGGAGTGAGCAGTATTTACGGATGGATTTTAGATGAAAACCGGCACTGGTGCCGTGGTTTATATTGCGGACACTGACGTAAAAAAGTCATTCAGACTCCGGGATGAGCGCAGTGTTTTCCAAGCTGAGATCCTAGCTATCTGGAGGGCGACGGATGTGATACTGAATCACATCGTGGGTGTATCTGAGGTGACAATTTACGTCGGTAGTCAGGCAGCGATTAGGACATTGACAAATTATACGGTGAGATCGTGCCTGGTCGCTCGGTGTAGGGATGCTATAAGGAAGGTATTTACATTAAGGCTGTGTTAATGGAAATGAGGTGGCGGACGAACTCGCGAGAGGTTTCGAGTTTGGACTTAATGGTAAGGGACGGGGGGTAAAGCCCTCCAAAGCCTCAGGTCAGTTATAGGGTTCTTGACGGGTTATTGTTCTGTAAGGGCTTTTGCGAGTAAATTGGACAATACCATACCGGACTTCTGCAGATTATGCGAGGATTCTGAGAAGCTACAGCATGTACTGTGCCATTGTCCTAGGATGCAGGGTCTCTGGCGGAAATGCCTGGAGGATAGATTTCACGACGAACTGCCGTGCATCGCTGGATGTAATCCAGTCGATTTACTGCGGTTTGTCAGGGAAATAGGAAGGTTGTTTATGATGAGGGGACTGTAGGGCGAGTTCCTGTTCTAAGTAGTATCTACTAATATCTTTTATTCTATCTATCTGTTTATTTCTTTCCTTCTTCAATTCTTTGTTTTCTTTACCTCCTTACTGAAGGGATTCACAATAGACCGCAATTGGTCTCCGAGTGGAGGTGTGCCCGCGCATAACTTTTCTTAACCTAACTTAACCTAACCTAACCTATGTCTTCTTGTGTTAGAACATCATATTTAATAATTACAAATACAAACTGTCTCTATCTACTTGGGTCCTCGCATAACTTTCATAGCTCCCATTACCACCGCCGTCCTGCCTATCATGCACAGGCCCGTGATAACACCTATCATATTCCTAAAGCAGACCCTGCTCCTGCCCAGCAGCGAATCAGACTCGGCATTCCTAATCACCGGACACAACGTCCGAACTCTACATTCCGCTTTGTTCCAAAAGGCCCGAGTCAGAGTCCTCCATTTCCGAGGCCTGCCTCGACAACTAATCCACCATTTCATTGCCGGTTATGTTGCAGTTACCCGGTTGCCAGCAAGGCCCACAACATACACTCCCTAAGATTTCCCTTAGAGCTACTAGCCTGGAGTTTACATGACAGCCCATCAGAGCCTTAAGAGCCACCATATATTTTAAATTTTTCTTTATTTAAAGTTTTTCTTAAAAATGCAATATAACTTTCAATCTTTCAAATAATGAATAAAATTTAGCAAGTATGTTCTAGAAATCGAAATGAAGTGGATTAAAAATCGCGCAAATCGTAACAACGACTCTGCAATGAAAGTTCACAAAAATTTATCTTTTTATCTACTTAATTTTTTGAGTAACAATTAGCTTTACAAGAATAACTCTTAAAAAAAGGAAAAACTATGGTCATTTTGTAATAATTGAACTTAAAATCTCTTTCGATTTCCATTTCACTTCATTTCGATTTCCAGAACATGCCCGTTTATTTTATTTTAAGAATGGTTTTATCTAGTTGTACTTAAAATTGTATAAACCAAACAATAGACCGACAAAAATAATAAAAAAAATATTACCAAAAAACAAAATAAAATAAACAAAATAATTAAAAAAAAGCCAATATAAAACAAAAAAGCGATATACACTAGATTTGCGTACTTAGTTTAAAACAAAAAATTTTAACTCAATAAACAAATTTAAAGAGATAGATTTCTAAATAGCACCACTGTACAATAACAAGCCTTTTGGTTAATTTTGAACCAAAATATATAAATAATCTGAGTTTTTAAAACTTCTCAATTGTTTGCTATAAAATACCAGCAGTCAAGGCGAACTCACTTACCAGGTGGCGTTGAAAGCACAGCTGTGCTACTTTTTTTCTTACTTAGAGAGAGAAATGTCAAAAGGTGCTTGTGTTTTTGCCATATCGATCAACGAAAGCAACAAAAAAATACATTGTTGTGCTTTGGGTGTTGTTACTTGTTGTAGTATCGACACCACCGTATACATGAATTCGCCTTGCCAGCAGTTTTTATTTGATATAAGATTTCAAATATATATGAGTAACATTTTAAATTTGTTATTTAAGATTTATTTTATATTTTCTTTATTTGAGGTTTGAAAGCATGTCGATTGAAGTCGAAAATATATACATTTTTTATATATACCGATACATATGTATGCATATATTTTTAATAAGAGTAATAGTGTTTTTTTTTTAGGCAGTAATTTAAAACTAAAAATATGTTTCGTTAAAGCTTATTTTTACTTGGCTGGTTTGAATTTATTTACTTTTAAATCAATATTAAGCATTTTTACTAGAAAGGCCAAATTGTAAAGTAATTTGTAAAAAAAGAAAACAAATTTGTAATACCTGTTTCACACTATGCGACACATCGCACAGAAATCAAGCAACAATTTAATGTTCCTCTTTTAATATTTTTTGTAAACCTTATTAAAAATGAATAGTTAAATTTGAATTTAATAGTTAAACGTCAAATTGTGGCATGTGGCTGGTTGTCTGTCCATGCAATCCTTATGTGAAAAGCACATATGACAATTTTATAGACAATTAAAATTAAAATTGTCATAGAACGTATCATTTTGAGTATCTTTCTATAATTTCATATATCCACCATACAAACTTCTTCCCGGAATAGAGTTTTGTGCCCATTAACTATCTAACAGTATAAGGTCTATATTTGACCATAGCTCATTTACAAATATCACTCCCAAAACTAGATTTAAATGCCATTATTTCCTTATTAATGTGCTATTAATATAACATTTGGGACAATATCTTTTAAAATAGATACTCAGCCTTATTACGGTTCTCGCAAACGACTATGTCGTTTTTTCTATCTATTACAAAAACGACTTAGTCGTTTACGAAAACGAGAGCCGTAATAAGTCTCACTATGTCATGACAAAACTCCGTCCCTAAAATCACTCGAAGGCGAAACACTTTCATATATCGCACTTAAACACAAAGAGGGTGTTTACTCAAAAAATTTATTTTTTCAGTTTTTTGAAAACATCGACAAGTATATTCATATGTACCCGATGTAAAAATATCGTGCTTTGTCGTCTACCTTTTGGTAAAGGAAAGGTTGGTTTAAAAATTATTTTCTTATTACGCACTTGTACTGTGTTATACTGTGTTAACTCAATATTAAATTTTTTTTACTCGGCAACAAAATCATCATTTGTTTACTATTTTACACCAGCATTTTAGCTCTCATATTATTTTTGCGCTTAAGCGATCAAAAACAATTTTTATTAAAAGTTTCTTTTTTACAAATAAAAAAATATGGCGGTCTTTTTACTGATTATTTTAGGAAGTTTTTAATTGTCAAGAATTATTTTCAAAATCAAGATTTTTTTTTATTGAATGTGAAGAATTTTGAATCTTGAAAGCCTAGCGTAACATGACAAAAAGTATACTTTGTTTGGAAAAGCCCATATTTCAATATAATGTTTCAAAAGTTATACTTTGGTAAAACATCATCTTTAAAAAAAAAAAAAAAAAAAAAAAATAATATGTTTTAGAGCCTAAAATAATGGAACCAATTGGCATTGAAATCAAAATGATTTCAAAATAATTCCAGATAGTTATTTTGTGATTGCAATCATCTAAAAAGCATTTTTAAAAATCAAATACAATTTATTATTTTCAATAAATTCCTCTGAAATCACAACTATGTTTTATGGATAGTCCAAGAAAATAATTAACTATTGGAGTCTAGCGGTTTGTAAACAAAAATTGACATTGTTGGCAATTCAAACTTATCAGAGTTAGCTTTTTTCTAGAAGAAGGAGTTTTATTTGAAGAGAACGAATATTTTGATTCTGATTTAATGTTGATCGCAATTACTGGATTTTATTGCAATTAAAGTATTCAAATGAAATAAATTCGCAATCAAATTGGATTGCAATCAATTAATGCATATATGAATTGATAACAAAAAATTTATTCAATAATTTTTATCGTATTGATTTCATGATTTAAAATTGATATCATAAAATCGTTTCTTTTAATACTAAATCCAATTTAAATAAAGCAATCATCAACGAGAAATTATACGCTTGCAAATAATCCGATTGCAATATGCTACAGCTCTGTTGAAAACTTCGATAACACAGAGATTATCCCTCGTTATTTAACAATATCCATTATATAGATTTCAAAATTGTCATCCGATAAAATATTTACGATACTAAAATCGATACTTTTATCGCATAATACACGGTGCGCCATAAGTAACTGAACATTGTATTTTTAATATGTTTTTATTTGATTGAAATCGGAAAATTTATTGTAATAATGGCCCTAAAAGCTATTTTCGGCAGTAGTTTTTATAGAGGAGCTATGGTCAAATAAAATTTGGTGGATGAATTAAATAAGCTTGAACCAAACTTAATCTAAATACTAACATTATAAGATGGTTTATGGACACAAAGACCCTTTTCCGGAAAGAAGCTTGTATTGGGGCTATGTGAAATTATGGATCGATTCTCCACATATTCAATTGGCTTGGTCCTTCTGCCAATTTGAGCCAATGTACCAAATTTCATCAAGTATTTCAAAAATTGCGGCCTGTGCGTTGCGCACAAGGTTTACATGGACAGCCAGCCAGACGGACGGACGGACATCGTTAGATCGACTCAGACAGTTATTCTGACGCGATCGGTATACTTAAAAAACCGAAATTTTAGGGTGTTACAAACATCTCCACTATTATGGTGTATGTATAACAACTTTTGAACAAAACTCAAAAGCAGCTAAATCGAAAACTTACCTCTTTATCAATTTCACTTTGTTGGCCATTCCAGGTTAAAATTGGTGCACCATAGCCACGATGTGATTGTTTTAAAAGTTCTGAAACCGCTGATTCATTAGCTACGGCATTACGTTGATAGCCATTGCCATTAAACGTTTTATTTGATGTGTCCTTGACACGTTTTGCATTATCTGTCACTATTTGGGGTTTTGAAGCAAAGGGATTTTTATGGTTCTTGGGAGTTGTTGCTGATGATGAAGGTGCTGAAGTTGCAGGACTTAAGGAGGCTGTAACAGGCTGTAAAGATGTAACTTGCCAAATGCCTGAGTTAGTTTTTACAACCGGTGGAGAAGGTGGTGTTGAATGTGATCTTTTAAATGTTGGTCTGCTGTTATTGCTCTCATCTTCGGAATCTGATGAGAAGGAATCTTGTGTGATAGTGGTTGAGGTAACGGTAAATTGCTGAT
Organism: Pollenia amentaria; assembly: GCA_943735925.1. NCBI lineage: Eukaryota > Metazoa > Arthropoda > Insecta > Diptera > Polleniidae > Pollenia > Pollenia amentaria. Next base: position 101,936,887 of record OX031009.1, read on the forward strand.
TTTGTGATTTTTTCTTTAGGGGTGAAATGCTAGAGGTTGTATTGGTTGTGTTTGTATTATTAGAACGTTTAATGCTATTAAAAATCCCATCAATGGTATCTGTTGCTGACGATGATATCTTTGCATCGGAAGATTTGGCAGTTGATTTTGTAACAGTAGCACTGTTCAGGACCGAGGAAGAGGTTGAGGCAGCCTTTTTTATTTTTATATTATTCGATGGTTTTATATTATCATTCGCGTCATCATCGTTATCCGATGAACTACTGCTGGACCATGATGATGAGCTCTGTCTTCGTTTTAAAGGATTGGATAAACAACGCTTTTGTTGTTGTTTACTCGATGCTGTTGTTGCCGATGATGTCATACAAGTATCAGCTTCTTCATCCGTCTCAGAGCCGTAAGGTACAAGACTTTTAACAGGGGCAGGTGATTTTTTAGCAAAACCATTTGTTGGATTTAATGTTGTAGTTGTGTGCATAGATTCGACACCCAATTTAGGCATACTTGGCAGTGTGGCTTGTGAAGCATTGTGTGTTTGTGATAATGTTGAAGAGCTTACAATCTCATTTTCGTCATCGTCATCGGAGGAACTTTTGTTATTGTTTTTAAGATTATTAACTTGTTTTTTAATTGTTGAAACACCCAATGGATTCTTCGATTCCTGAAATTTACTGGTCCCCACTAAGTGGATACCGTTTGATGTTGTGTTGTTGTTGCTTATGCTATTTTTTAAATTATCAAAAGTGGAACTACTTGAAGTTGAAGTTGCCGAGGCAGTAGTTACTGATGATGTTGCAGCGCTGGTTTTAACTAAATTTGTGGAATTAGTAGTGCTGCTATTGTTGTTACTTTTAAAGTGAATCAATATTTTATTGCTTCCACCATTTGATGACGCTGTTAAAGATGGCGAAGACGGTGCTAATGATGTTGAATTGCGATTTAAAATTAATTTACTGCCGCCATTTGATAAGGGAGATGATGAACCATTCAAAATGTTATTATTGGTATAACCAGGCGGTAATTGCGGTCCTATTATACGTTGTGAACCTCCCACTGCATGGCCATTCATTTTATGGGATTGCGACTCTTTTTGATTTTGGGTTAAAGCTACCGACGTTGCCTGTGCACCACTTACTTGTGTACTAGTACTAGTTTTTAGTGGTTGTGCATCCATTTCATAAAATATTATATAGGCATTTGTATTACAGACATTTTGCATTGATATCGGTCTTACATAACTGTCATCGTAGTTGTAGTATGTGCCAGATTCTGTTAAACCTATAGCTGTATAATGACCACAATGTTGTGAAGCTCCCAAATGTGTTACCATTGCTACTAATCGGTAGGTAAACTGTTCACCGGGGTATTTACGTGAGGCAAATTTTGTTAGATCCAGTCTAGGTTTAATAGAGATTTGCTTATTCAGTTTTGTGCCTAACATTGAAAAACGTTTCAATTGTATACATAAGGCAATTGGTGCACGTTCCAAAGAGAATTGTTTTGTTGCCGAAACCTGTTAAAAGATAAAAAGTATATTTTAATAAACCATAATGTCAAAGGAATAAAAAAATGGATCGTTACATTATTTTTTTAGTATAGCGATAAATAGAGTTTAATTTCACATTTATAAAAATTATATATTTTAAAATTTTTGTACCATTCTAAAACAATTTTATTCTGCTGATTTTAAAAATTTCAGCTTAAAATAGACTTACCTTTTTTTTACAAGCTTCACATTTGTAACCCATATCCTCGAGACGTTCTCGCGAAAAATAACCTTCTAGGGCCTCATCTACAGTATCAGCTTTACGTATGTCCAATAGTAAATCTTGAAAATGTTGAAATGTTACCGAAACATGATTGCAGGCCAAACATCGAACAGAAGATTTTAAGTAGCCACCTAAAATTTGATTAAGTGGTGTTGTTTCCTTGCTATACTGATCTAATTCTTTGTAATTTCGAAAACGTAACATATACGATTTTTCCATGGCTTCCACCAGATAGCGTAAAAACTCATGAGCATCTTCTTGACGACCCATAACTAAATGTTTACATATTGACTTAAGTTTCGAATAAACATAGTAGGGTCTTATGGCCGATTGACTCTTTTGCGACTCTTGTAACGTCTTGGTCATGGCACAGATAATGCAACCAGCATCTGTTGATTCACAACGTTCCGTGTGTGCGATATCTGACATAAGCCAATTTGCCATGGAGGGTACATGAAATAGAGCTTGTAGGGTAGAATTTAAGTAGCAGGTATTGCCTACATTCATCATGCCTACACCAACATCCCATTTGCGACCGGTAGCTTTCCAGCCAACGCGTACATTTTCCCGAGGGTAAAGTATACGTTTGGGCGCAGGTAATTCATTTGGATTTGTTTTCTTAGGTGTGCTCCCACCATTTGGGGCTGACGTGTTACCATTAGCATCTATTGTTGTTGGTATATTACAGTTTTCATAGCACAAACAGTCATATATGGAGGAAGAACAAGAATAACAGAATTCATAATTATTATTATTACGTTGAAATTTATAGCAAATAAAATTGTAAAATCTCTTAAGTAAATGGTATAGAGGTTTTAATACAAAGCAGTACAAAAGCCACAATGTCAAATAATCCAATGCGATGGCACGCATTGTTTCTAATAGCAATACACTCCAACTTTTCATTTCTTTACATTTGTTTAACTTCTTTTAACCAGACGATTAATTTTTTTTTAATTTTTCTATGGGTTTCTTTATAGGTATTTATTTTTTTTAATTGTATATTTTCGTAGTTGAGTCCAACAAAATGTGTGCTATTTATGCCATTTCTTTTGTGAAAATTCATGGTTTTTTCTTTCTTTTTAGCCAATTATTTACTATTTTTGACGTGTTCTTTAAATAAGTATTTTTTGTCATCTCCATATTTTTTTTATAGATATTATTTCTTTATTGTCTTTTATTAATTCGCGTGATAAGCACATTGCTAGTGAACGAGTGTATGCATGGAAGTTAAAAATAAAATCAACCAACAGTACAAAGAATATGTGATGAAAGAAAAAAAGAAATAAACAACAAAGAATGTTGCCAACATCTATACAAACTTATATAGGTGCAAACAAGGCGAATTCATTACAGGTGATCCTAAAAGCTCTGCTGGTAACTTTTTTCTTTAGATTTATAATTGTTGTGTCAAAATTTTGTTTATTATCTTTGTTTCTGTTTTGATTTGTTTCAGTTTTTGACATTGTACAATGATTTTACAAAAACAAAAAATGCTTGTGGTTTTTGTACGAGTTGTACTACCGAGATTACCTGGAATGAATAAGCCTTGGGTGCAAAAGGTAAAATTTACGTAAGTATTGCCAGTATTGCAACAAGTATACACAAATGGGCTATGTGTATGTCATCGTCCAGACTTGCAATTTTCTAAAATTCTGCTTTGAAATTGCATTAGTGTCAAGATTATGAAATTATAGTCTTGCATTTTAATACAAATGCACCTACGGTCAACTTCAAGGTGAAAAGTGTGAGAACTACAAAACAAAACAGTATTGCAAGCAGGTGTGGCGATTTATAGTCTGTGTTCCGACTGCTCATGTCCTATCGACATGATTGATATTTTGTTGGCGAGAGAGAAGAGGGGAAAAGAAACGAATACACAGTTTCATGTACTATCAGTACGCTTTGCTTTTAAAGACCACAAAAAATTATGTCTAAGCTTTCTCACATTTTCCTTAACAGAAGTTATGATTGTTCCAGTATTTATATAAAATTTCAACAATATAATGTATACTGGATAGTATGCAAAAAAGTGGAATTAATCGTATCTATGCGGCGTGCGGAGTAAAATATCCATCCGTGTGAAACTTTTTTATTATACATCTAAGACCCCAAAGAAGTATATATATTCTGGCTCCTTGAGTAATTATAAGTCGATTTAGCCATGTCCGTCTGGCTGCTCGTCTGTTGAAAACACGCTCCCTTTCGAAAAACGAAAACAAGAACAAATTTGGCCTCAAATTGCTTGTATTTATCCTAAGCAGTTTGGGATTGAAGTCCAGCAACATCGGTTCAGTAGGATCAGAACTATGAATAAAAATGTGGAACCACCCCAAAAAAAATTTATAATTTTGATACAAAAACTAACATAAATAGTGGAATAATGCACGAAATGAAAAAAAATTTTGCACGAATTTGCTTCATATAGCTGCATATCATACTGTTATTTTTTGGTCTATAATTGGCCATAGGCCCCATATAAACCCTACTCACGGAAACCAGTTTATTACGCCTAAGACCGTAACAAATATGTGTCGAAATCTGTGGTCGAAGTTGACATTTGCAAGCAATACCTATGTTCAGTGCAGCATTAAAACTGTTATTTTGATAGGTATAAAATAAAACTCTTTTTGTTATCAGTTGTTAAAAAAAGGAAATCGTGCAAAATATGTAGTAATGAGGGGATAAAAGAAATAAAAAAATAAATAAATATTTTGGTGGACGTTATAGCGTTTGCTAGTAAAATGTGTAATTTTAACTTAACCTCAAATAAATAAATTTTTTCATATAAATAATCTTCGCATAACCTTTTGAAAATGTATGCCTTGAACTGCAGTGTTTTTCATTGATGAAATGTTAATAAAATAATTCTGAGTTTATTTATTATTTTTCGTTTCGCGTTTTGATTAACATATTATATTATTTTCTTTCAGACAGCCTCAGCTTAAAATATAGTGAATAAAAGAAAAAAGCTGATGCTGTTTACAATTTTATTATCAGTGAAATAGTTTTAAATGTTTCCAGACAAGATTAGGCTTCGTTTAGGCAAAAGCTACAAACTTTTTGTAAAAATTCATCGTTAAGGTGGCACAAGGCTCAAGGAAAAATTAACTACTTTTTTTGTCTGCATGGCGTAGAAGCCATTTTGTTTGGCAGTAAATAATATTGGCCTAAAAAGTTACCCAGAGTGCATAGTAGTGAAATGTTCTCTACTTCTAAATCTTTTATGTATTCCTAGTACAAAAAACGTAAAAATTTTGTACATTTTTATATTTTAGTTCTTATTTTAAATGAGATGTTTGTTAGTAAAATAATCATTTTGCTGAACATTTTGGGTTACTCCGAAGAGACTACAAAGTCCATAAGCAAGACCACTGCCACATTGTCTAGCGTTATTCCGCTAGTTAAGTCCCGGCCCTTCCTGGGCTCAAAGCATATGGAATTTTTATTTTCTAACTTTTAACACTTTGTAAAAATATGACAGCCTAAAAGCGTAATTATTTGGACAATTTTACACTTATAGTTTTGCTGAGATACATGATTATATTTTGTGCACGCCCTTTTGCGTATTGTTAGCCGAGTTATTTGTACTAAATTTGGAAACATCCCCTATTTCCGTTTTTCAAATATAAAGAAATATATTTCGTTCCAAGCTCATTTCTTCAATCCCGCACAGATTTTGTCAAGTGTTGTGTATTGAAAAAGCAAGATATTATTTTAAATTCGGAAACTTTAGTTCTTGCCGTCCTCGATATACAGAAATATAAATTGTCTTTATAAGAGAGGTGTCCCGCCCACTTAAAATATAAAATAACTATATAGCTTATAGCACCTCCCAGACCATCAGTAATATATTGTAAAATATTACCTATTTCGTTTTATGGGCGTGCCTCGCTCACTTTTCCAATCTCGCACAAATTTTGTCAGACATTGTGTATTGATGGTCGTACTACATTTGGAAACTTTTGCTCTTGTCGTTGTACAAATATACATAAATATATAATGTAAGTTTCATAAATATCTTTAATTTATACCTTGTCGAACTTTACTTTTGTGGAGCCAGGTATAAATGGTAGTAACAGTGATACAACAAACCATTTCTAAAAGTTGGCTATCCAACTAATATAACATAACAATTTCAACTTATTATTGATAATAGTTAGCGAGAAATCATAATTTAATTCTGATAACATTTACAAATATTAAATTTTTTCTAAAATAACATAAACTATTTGTTTCCAGCAACATGCCACAACCATAATTACCAATATTTTGATCCAGGTTTTTGGATACCTTAGTTCTAATATGTCAATAAAATTGCTATCGAATGGCATTAAAATTTTTGAAATCGGCGAAAACAAAAAATTGGACTTTTGGCCGATGAAATTGAATCTTCAGCCACTGTGCGACGTAGTTTTTATTAATACCTTTTGAAGCAACTTCCAATAACCAAGTTTGTTAATCTTATTCTTAAATTAGTCAAATTGGCCGTTAAAGTTCATTGTTTCTGCATACAGAACATATCTACACATGTTTTACTATGACAAAAGCAATGATTCATAAACATTATTTTCTTATTGTTTTCAACTCTGAGGATATAAAATTGAAATGAAAAAAATAAATAACGAAACCAAAAATACAAGGAATAAAAACAAAAATATTACGCACGTGACTTTTTTCTTAATAAATAAACGTGTTTTCTTTATTTATTTTTATCAATTATAAATTTATACCTACTACATATTTAATTATTCCCAACAAAAAAAAAATTAAAAAGAAAATTTTCTCATCTGGCAATACTATTTTAAGAGAATGTAAGTGCATTTTATCATTCACAAAATACAAAAAAAAAACCTAAAAACATATTTTTCTTTTTCATTTACTCTTTTACTAATAAAGGTAACATGGCGCGGTATTGTTGCTTTTTCGTTTCTTTTTGTCAATGCACAAAGAATACGCAAGTAAAAAAAATTCTGTACAAATATTTACAAGAAAAAGGAATGTTTTTGTAAAGACAAAACAAATAATAAAAACATACACGTACACTTACCGGCTGCGCTGTCACCATTTGCGCCATTATTGCTGCAGGTTGCCGGAGAATTTCGACCATTTTCCAGGCAAATATTATTACTAGAGGATTTTAAAACAATATATTTCGTTTTTAAACTATCCAGCACAGATTGACCATAATTGGTGACTTCTTCATAGTCGATCTTTGAAAGTAAAACTCTTTTAGCCGATGCCACTAGTTTGCCATGTAAAGTATCAATATCGTCGCCATTACTACCAGAACCACCATTCACTTTTTTATCATCTTGTGATGATAAAGTCTGTTTGGCATTGGCAGCTACCGAACAACTTACACCCGAACCCAAAGATTCTCTTAGGGCGGCATTTACACTGGCCGCAGTCTCACAAACCACAGACACTGGCATGGAGTTGGTTGACGTAGGAGTCTGTGGTGGAATCTTGAAAAAATTGTTGATGGTTACAAAATCTTAATTTTAAAAGAAATTTTATTTTATTCTGTAATTTATTGTTGTAAGCAACGAAAATTATTGGCGGGTACGGTTGGCTGCAGAGAAATTATGGTTTGTAAATCCTTTGTACTGTAAAAAAATACAAAAAAAAAAAACTTATTTGTCTGGGACCCGCTCACCACCCTTTTTGACTAATATTCCATTTATTGCTACACCACGTAACCGTAATAAAAACAATTCTTTCAATCACTACTCGTTACTTTTGTTTGCTGTATATTTTCCTTATTCTTAACCTCTCTAATTCTCCTTGAATGTCCTTTACGTTTAGTCAAAAAATTATGGAATATTATTTGGTTCTCCTTTTTATATTTTTCTCTTCTATATGTTGTCTTCATTTACTAGATTTAATTTATTTTGCAACACTTCTTTACACGTTTTTTATTTGCTATATTTTTTTTCCATTTTACACCATATTCTTTAGAAATTTTCGCGTTAAACGATTTTTTTCTTCTTTATTCATGCAGCCGACGTATAACTTTAAACCTTAATTTTCTTAGCTTTTGTTTTAAATTTATAAAATTATTTTAGCTAATTATCAAAGGGAAACTTTTCTTTATATTTTTTACATATTTTGGCATTTTTTAGTTTAATATGAATTGTATAAATATACGAAAAAAATTATTGAAATTATTTTGCTGCTGTAATTCGGCCCGTAGCAAAAAAAATTTTTCCGACTATAATGACGAGTAACTAATTTTGAAACTCGTTTGTATGAAAAAAAACCACGCGTTTCAAATGACAATTAATAGTTGTATTTGTATGGTACTTAATTTGTGATGGTACTTTTGAATTTATTTGTGTTTAAAAAAAATATTTGTGTTTAAATTTTACAATTATTAAAGATTTAAGCATTGTTCACATTGTTTTAATTTAAATATGGCGCAACTTTCGGCTGAAGTGCACTTTACGAGGCGTACGAAAAACAAATATAAAAAATATGCCACCCGATCTAACTAAATAATATAAAGCAGCGTAGTAAGCAGTACAGATATATGTATGTTCCGTAGTCGAGTGGAATGAGTTAGTTAGAAAGAGAGGCAAAATCACATGTGCACAAGAGTTTCGGTTAGTTTTTTCATTTTGCTCTTAATAAACTACCCTGCCAGAAGACTACCGGTAATTTTACTAGTAAAATGACCGGTAGTTTTGACCACTATATTGGATAAAGTTTCTATTAGTTTATTAAGAGTAAAATGAAAAAACTAACCGAAACTCTTGTGTACATGTGATTTTGTCTCTCTTTCTAACTAATTAATTCCACTCGACTACGGAACATATATCTGTACTGCTTACTGCTATGCTTTACCTAGCGTTTACACGTGAAAGTAATTTCATGAAAGTAGCAATACACTCACACTTTTTCACTAATACACTCCCATTTTTATACTTTCCACTCAGCCTTCAACGATTTTTTCAAGAAAGTAATTTTTTGACACTTTCTGAAAGTAAAATGGCAGAGCGGTAAACAAAGTTGCCCACTAAACAGACTTATACAAATTTACGGGATTGTGGTAAAATAATAATTGTAAATTTAATTTATTTTGTACACACAAAAAAACAATAATTTTAAATTTAATTTATTTTGTACACACAAAAAAATAATCTAGGTAATTTTACCAATGCGAAAATACATAATTGATAATAATGGTCGCATCTTAAATATTTTATACTTTCTCCGTTTAAAAAAAAATGTGTCGTTTTTTTCCAAGTGGATCAAGTAAATCAAAAATTTTAAATACGTTTATTTCGAAATGTATTTTTTGAATAATTACGACGTTGCAGCAAATGAGCGATATATAGATTTAGAAAGGCAATCAAGTAAAATGTTTCAGTAGATAATTTAGTTAATTGTTATACATTATGAATTGATAAATAGCATATTACAATGAAATGAATAAGGAAGTAACTGAAAGAAGTATATAGTTTTTTCAAATATGCTTACTTTACAATAAAATTTTACATGTTGTGCAACTTCAATAGAATAAAATTAGTTGCTTTTATTTAAAACTATTACACTTTTATTATTAATGTACGTCATTAGCTATTTGAGCGGTTTATGCAAGCTATTGCGGTTTTGTAACCAATATTGACATTACTAATGGCTTGGAAAAAGTTAGTGCTGGTTCAAACAGTTAAAGTTTCAGCCGTCAGGTCTTGAGCTTTTAGGATATAAGGGCAAAGAGAATTCCATTTCTTTTCCTTTCTCTCCTAAAAACTCTAGACTTGGCGGCTAAGACTTGAACAGTGTGAACCAGCACTTAAAACGATAATAATATACATACAATTTTTTATTTTAAAGTGTCAACATTTTGATATATTATTTTTAAGCAATATTTTCACAAAATTCTAAGCAGTTTGTGTTATGACAAACAAAATAAAACCTTGGTTGTGCGAACAAAGTAGAAGTGCCAAAGTTATAAAACAGGGCAGTTTAAACACCTTAAGTAAAAGTGTGGGTTAAATATGCAACATGTTTCGCATGTTTTTCACCAACATATCCACAAAAGAAATGTTTCCCACAGTTTTATTTTTTCTACAAACGAACACAAAAATGTAGAACATGTAACATTTATGCAACATATTCCTCAGAAAATAAATCGTCATAAGATAATTTTCCAAAAATAAAATAACTTTTCAAATATTGGTAAATTTTCTTACTTTTTCGAACATAGAAATTACCTAATTTAATATGTAGTTATATTACCTAAGAAACTTAGATAATTCCATGCTTTCCTTGCGCTTATTTAATTTTATACCATATTTTTAGGTTATTTAACCTATGTATTTTCTTGTGTGTATGTATGAATGTATTTATAATATTTTTCTTCAAATATACATAAAAAATGACAATGCGTGTTATAAAACACAAAAATGTTATTAAAAAGTTAACATAATTATTATTTCCAACTATTGCCCTATAAATTTGTGTATGTGATAACTTTGGCAACTATCATTAGGTAGTAATCAAAACAACACGCATGAAGAAAAAATTAAAACATCAAAGTATAATTAAATTAATAAATTTATAATGTGCTTACCTAATTTTATGGGATATGAATAATAAATCATACATATACCTTCCATTTCTAGTTTTTTTAATTCTAGAAGTTAAATAATTTTTGCAACTTTTCGCTTTGACGGCATTTTAAAAATGAACTTTCACTTTCCTGTGTAATCGCACAAGAAATTTTCAAGAAAGTCGTCCATTTAATTGAAATTTTTATTTGTAATACGTATACAGAAATTTCATGAAAGTACTTTCACGTGTAAATGCAGTGTTATATTAGTTAGTAATCGCGTAAATAATGGTTAACACTAACTAGTTAGTCATAACGTAAATAATGGTTAACACTAACTAGTTAGTCATAACGTTAATAGCGGTAGCACTAGCTAGTTATTCATAGCGTAAAAATTGGTTAGTACTAACCTTTATAAAATAATGTTTTTGTTTATTTTAGTTTTAAAATAGTTTTTATTAAAAAAATATAATCCAGCAGGCTTCATTAATGTATATAATAGGTGTGGGTGCGGGAACATGTAATGTCATTTCCTTGGTTGCTCTATAACGTTCCATTCTCACATGGGTCTGGATTTCGTTTTGGGATCTTATTTATAAAAGTTCTTTTGTAATGGAGGTAAACGTACTCATTACCAATTAATTTCTCGTAGATCATATAAAGAAATATTATTTTGTTGAAAACTTGTGACTTAATAGCCGAATACATACATGCATACATACTTGAAAAGTCATCAGGATTTTAAATATTTGGTATAATTTTCTCCTTAATTATCACCACCAAATCTTTAACGAGTATCCCGGCCAAAGCAACCACCCGAATGACCGCTACCTGTTGGAAGACCACTTCTTTTAAGACGACTGTTTCGTACATGACCTGTTATTTCCAGAAAATTAAACACCACGTTTTCTGGAGCCGCCAACAATACGCCCTCCTTTACTTTAATATGCAACGTAGTTGCAAAGGAGATAATCAAATTAATTTTTTAACTTAACATGGCAAATAACGTTTGTAATATTTAATTTAAACCACAGAACTAAAATTTAAACAATTCATTTTTTTACAAGAATCGACAGGCAACGCGTGTGAAAAAATTATATTAAAAAATTGGCATTATTTGGGTTGTGTTATTTGTTAGAGTGGAGCAACGAATGTAAAATTGTTGCAAGTGTGTTAGTAAATTGTTTTTTTTTTTTAGTTTTGGTTATGCATTTCTTGTAGGGTAATATAAACTTTATCCAATATAGTGGTCAAAGCTACCGGTCATTTTACTAGTAGTCTTCTTGTAGGATAGTAGATGTAAAAGCCTTTTCAAACTTGCTTACATTTCGGAGGAACGTAGGGGTGCCAGACGTACTGTTTATAGCAGTACATGTACTGTTTTTTCAATTGTACTGTTTTATGCACAACACCCACAACAGTACGCAAATGTACTGTTTTTTACACTTTGTACTAATTTTTGTACTGTTTTTTTTGGTTCAGTCTACAAAAAAACGAAGATATTAAGAAATCCCCTGTTAAAGTAATACATATTTTTGTGCTTCAAATGGTAATCTATCAAGTCATATTGTCATAATATCCTAATATTTTACAATACAATACAAAAACTATTAAAAAAACTACTGTTAACTGGCAGTTATAGTATATCATAATTAATTATAGCTGACCTTGGTGAAATTGACCTTAATTAATTAAAAATTGTTCGAAATTAGGAAGTTAATCTAGGATTTGCGATTAATATACGATTTGTGCAACTACGTGTGTGGTGAAAATTGCTTTAAAAACCCATATGTTTAATGAAAATCCTACTAACACAATCAATGAATTATTTTTTTGAGCAATGTTAGGATATTCTCTCTTTGTCTTAGCTCCATATTCGTATAAAAATATTTAAGATTTATTTTTCTATATTTTCAAATAAGATTAAAACATAAATAAAAAAACACAAATAAGTACAAAGAGGAACACAGAAAATACGATTCCTGTCTTTTTTCTACCCCGCTCGCTATCAAACGAAAAAAGACATGATTTAAAAATCATAGTGAAAAGTGGGTGATATTCATTCTTATATGGCTTAAGGCCGGTATTCACTATCCTACATAATCGTACGATTCATTCACACGAAAATCTGACGGAATTCTATCCGACATAAAAAAATATCTGCAAAATCTGCTGTCAATGCCACACTATCCCACAAAAAAGATGCAAACTCAAATGACTCAGCTACTTTACAAGAATATGCAACTCTGATCGCATAGAATCTATCATTTTATGAATATTTTCATAAATATTTGCAAGTCGGACAGACTGTCAAAAAAATCTGTCACTCAATTCATTTTTAAGCCACACTGTCATACATTATGAGCACACACGATTTTTTTGACATATCGTGCGACTAAATAGGATAGTGAATACCGGCCTTTACAACATTGTTATTGTTTTTCTGTCCTGTGAAAAACAGAACGTTTATTTTTGAAAAATTTTATAACATAATCAAAGTGACATACATATAAACTAAAATATTTAGACATTATACATTGGAACCTGAACTATAGCCGAAAATGGTATCATTTGGAATATGAAATGCCATAAAAGTGTACTTCTTTATATTATTGTTCTTGCATATTGAATCAAAAACGTAAAATATTTAATAATTTAAATAAATATTTACATACGTTTTTTTAATGTGTACTGTTTTTCCGAATTTTAAATCTGGCTTCCCTAGAGGGACGCATGAAAGATTTTGAAATTGTGAAACATGCATTTACACTTGCAACATCTAGCAATATTTAAGTTGTCGAAATAACATAACAAAAGAGTAATACAGATATAAAATTTATTGCCAAGACGCAACAAAAAAGTAATACAGGAATAAATTTTAACAAACAAAGATTAAAATAATACGTAGTAAATAATATTGTTACGAAAGTAACTTTAGTTAAGAATAAGTTTAATTTATTAGTAGGTAATTTTATTAGTTTAAAATGTTATTGTGTTAGTTTCGCATATTTCTAATGTAAACCCACTGTACAGAGTTTTCTAGTACAAATGTAATGTGATGATTGTTATAGATAACTAATAGTGTTAAGATTATTTTTAGCCCATAAAGTATGCTTAAGTTTATTGATGTATAAATCAATTTAAATTCAGCCACAGTGTTAATGCATAATGATATTCGCTGTAAGATAATAAAATCTCGATTCACCCAGAAATGTCGAAAATGTTACAGACATTTCGTTTTTGGTGTTGTTACTTGTTGTAGTATCGACAACAACGTATACATGAATTCGCCTTGGACATAGCAGCACAAAAATACATTGTTGTGTTTTCGGTGTTGTTACTTGTTGTAGTATCGACACGACCGTATACATGAATTCGCCTTGATTGCATACATTTCGGAGGAACGCATGGAAAGTGTTGAAAATGTGAAACATACATTCACACTTAAAACATCTATCATCCACTATCAATAAAAAAATGTCACCATTTCTGAAAAAGCTTTTATTTTTCTAAATACTTTTTTTTTACAAAAGTGCAAACATTTTAAAAGAAAACCCCAAAATATATTTGGAATCCATTTTTTTTAATAATAAAAAAAAAGCAAAAAGAGAATTTTTATAAAGTAAGAACTTGACAAATTTTCAAGCGCTGCTTTGAAAACAAATGCTATTTTGTCAGCGCTGCCACAATAATAATATAATTTATTGACACTTTTCTAGTGATGACACCAGAATAATGTAGAATAAATCACAATGACATAAGAACACCTTGTAAAGATGTTGATTTTTAACTCTATGTATTTCTAATGTAAAGTTTTCAACATCTTCGCAAATTGATGGTAGAAGTTCGATGTTGACAAGTGTGAAGAGGCCATTAGCCTATACGCTATCAAGTTGAGAAAAACCATAAAATTAGTTTACAATAAATTTTCTTAAAAGCTATTCGATAGATTTTTTTTAAATGCTACTAATTGATTTTACGTACATATGTTTTTAACAAAACTATACATTTTCATGAAATAATAAATAGAAAGTTTTAAGATTATTCTAAAATAACATTTTGTCGTTTTGTGTTTCATATCAAATTTTATTTCATTATTTATATGATGTTTTCTTTGACGTGAAGCAAAGTAAGTCTATGGGAAAAACAATGAAGTTGATTGAAGATACATGATAGTTAGATATTTATAAGCGCGGGTTGGTATGTATGGTGATAATTGCAGAGAAGAACAGAGAAGACTGTCTCCCATAAGCCCCGAACTGCAGATGAAATATGTAAAGAAAAGATATTATGGTTTTTAAATTTTGCAATATTTATATTTTATTAGCAATATAACATTAAAACAGTTTTATTGGTATGATTAAAAAAAAAAAATTATACAAAATAACACATTTTAAACTTAAGTCTAAAACGACAGCCTTTTTTGAGTAAACTATAATAATTATATGTATGTATGTATATAATTTAAAAGTATCTAAATCTAGTAAATTTTTGAAATATTCTATATCTGCACATGGAAGGAATATTAGCAAATCTTTTCATTGGAAATAGCTACCGATGTTAATACATTTAATTTTTGCCCAAAAACATTTTGCGGCATTTTTTGGATGCTGATTTTATTATTGTTACATTTTAAACTTGTATTTCTCTTGTTGATTTTTTTAATTTTATTCGAAATTCGTCAGAGTTTTCATATACCATTACTTTTATTTTGGAATTTTGGTAAATCTAATTTATTTGCCACAACAGAGTATGCCTGAAAATCAGATGGAAGCATCTCTGAAATTTCGAATAGTGTTCTATTAGATGAAATTCTTCTAAAGGCTCGTACAGACGGTGTTCAGGTCATACAATATTGTAAGCAGGCGTTGCCTATAGAACTATTTTTGCATTAATTTTACACGTCTGCCTAATACAAATCAAGGCGAATTCAACTACAGGTGGTGTCGTACTACAACAATCCAAAAACAACAGAAACAACACACGGTTTTTTGCATTGCATTGTTAGTGTTTACTGTCCAAAATGTCAACCATTCCTAACAAAACACTAACAAATCAAAACAAAGTAGCTCGAACTGTCAAAATCAGATGGCGTTTCGACACCACCTGTAGTTGAATTCGCCTTGATACAAATGAGCTTACAATTTTCACACAGTTGCAATAAATTTTTAGTAAATTTTTTCAGCAACGCTGTTAACCAATATTGTAAGATGCATGGTGAAATTACTAGAAGGTGGCAGCACTACGGAATCTAAGATTTTTTGCTTATCTATGGTGAAAGAGTTATTGTGTCAAAATTATTTGTTTATTCATAGCAAGTGTCAAAATATTGATTGATAACGTTAATTTATTTCAAAAAATAATTTGCGAGATAAAAAAAACAATTTGTTCGGTATTGCGTTTAAAATAAATAGTCAAAACAATTGAAATAAAACATAAAAAAAGATGTATTGTAGTTATAATAAAAAAAAAAACTTGTGAGTTGTATTAAAACTAATCGTTTGTAAAAGATACATTCTGTTGTGAAAGTCTTGCAAATAGTTTGAAATATAACTTAAATTAAATACGTATTGTATTATAAAAGTGGTTTTTATTTGTTGCGAAAAGCAACTAGTGTTTTAAATTACAAATTACAGCCAATCGTTTATAACGTAGCTTTTTGCATCGTGGTGGAGGACCAACAAAAAAACTAATTTGCAAAAGAAAACTTTTATTTAAATAAAAAATCAAACCTTTTTTAATTGTGAAGCCTTTGTGCGTGCTTTTCAAAAATGCGTAAGTGTTTATTATGCGGTAAGGAAGAACTGCCTGGCAACGGTACGTTTTTTAAACCTCCGCCGGTCGCAAAGACTCAAGATTTCCTGTACTTAAGATTTCTTGTATAGCCGGCCATCGGCCGGGGGCAAGGATTTTCTCCCCTATGGGATAACTAATACCGGTTTCGCTAACTAAAGATGCTCTGCATCGACGGCCTTTGCCCATGGGCAAGGATTCTCTCCTCATTAGTATAACATCATCATAAAGAAGGTTTTACTTGTATTTTGATAAAAATTCTTAAACAAATAAGTATGTATATAGTATATACATACATTAAAGAATTAAAAAAAAAAGTTTTTTATCGACTTCTGTTTGAATTTTAATGTGTACAAGCGTCAAAACCAGGGTCAGATCATCTACAATATTACCTAAAAAAGTTTAAAACTATATTATTATAGGTGAAAATTTGCTAGCCTCGTAACTTACTTCCATGATTAATGCTGGCAACTAAAACTTGTCTATTCTTGTTTTTATCCGATATGTATTCACTGACATCTAAAATTGACTGGCTGATATTGATATGCACTTTACACTTTGCAGCAAGTTGACTTGTACTGCTGCATTTATTATGTAAGTAATTTAACTTGCTATTTCTAATATAAAACATAATAATTATGTTTTTTTACTTTGTATAAATTTGTTTTACTAAGTATGTGTTTGTATGGCTTTTATTTTGTGAGGAATTGACGTTTCAATAAGAATAATATTTTGGTGTGGTGAAAATTCATATTTTTGACACACTTAACTATTTTACACAAACAAATTTGCCTGTTTTTGTTGTATTGTTGTACAACAAATCCTAGTGCTGCCACCTTGTAGTAATTTCACCATGAGTATGTGTTTATATGGCTTTTATTTTGTGAGGAATTGACGTTTCAATAAGAATAATATTTTGGTGTGGTGAAAATTCATATTTTTGACACACTTAACTTTTTTACACAAACAAATTTGCCTGTTTTTGTTGTATTGTTGTACAACAAATCCTAGTGCTGCCACCTTGTAGTAATTTCACCATGGTAAGATCAAAGACTATAGATTTATATATATAAATCTATAGTCTTTGGTAAGATGTATGTATCAGAGTACGAAAATAAACAATAATGTACAGCAAGTTAAAGTAGAACAGTTTTCTTAATTTTTTTTTTGTGAATTTGTACACAAACAAAATATGGTACATAACTATTGTGAGCTGACGAACAGAAACACTTACGGCCCTTTTCACAATCTATGATTAAATGTTAATTGACACATTAAAGGCCATGTCAGATAAAACTTTTGCTTCGCGTTGCGTTACCGATTCGCTTTGACATCAAAGATAAAATATACGTACTTATACGAAACATGTCACATAAAGTACTTTCAAAGCGGAGCGAAGCAAAAAGTTAGCCAACTCTCATCTTTTTGCGCGCTTTGACAATTGGCTAGTATAATTTTCTTTTTTTTTTAATTTTTTTTGCCAAATTCAATTCCAAAAAACCGTCCAATTAAATTTTTAACTTTTATTTTTGTAACAAATAATTAAATGTACAAATTACCAACCGTTTTTATAAGTAAACAAACAATGCGTGAGTGTTGTCAAAGTTTTCATTGTGGCATACACCTTTTGCTTTGCGTTTTTCTGCCGAATGTAGAAACGTCACGCAAAGCGACAAAGTTGTATCTGACACGGCCTTAACCGTAAGTTAGCCAAATTTGCTTTTCACAATCTACGATTAATACGTAACCGAAACTATTTAACGCAAAAGTTGTTGTTAAATATAACCGAAGAAAATATCCCGGTTAAGTTTATGTTAAAATAAAAATCTAAAGAAAACGGAGAAAATAGCAATACAAATTTTCATTCAAACAACATTATTTTAGGTAGTGTAAAATCGAGAATTAAAAATGTTCTTAAAAATTGGAACCCTCTTTATTTATCGGTATATCTTGAAAAATGTTAAAATCTTAATAAATTATTGTATGTTTAACGCAAATATTTGTTGCCAATATGTAAATTTTATTTCGGACGTGGTTCGTTTTAAAAAACACACTTCCATACTGATAAATATGACCATTGATCAAAAAATATTTAATCCTTATAATAATTAAGAATTAAAGATCCTTATAAAGAAATAAGATCAAATATTTATCATTATTATTTTCTTTTACAAAAAATGTTGTGCAATCGATTTTTTTTCACAGACGTACAATACATACACATACTACGTACATACATACATATGTATACATACATATCCTTTGATCAAATATGTTCGCTTTTATTGCGTAGAGTAACGCTCCTTTATTTGAAAACAAATGCTTTTTTTTATGATTTTTGAATTTATAAAAAATATTTACAATTGAAAATCAATTTTTTGTTTTGCATTACACGATTTTTCGTAAACAAACGGAGATGGAATTGCCACACTTTCTATCTAAAGTTTTTGTTATGTAACCGAAAGATGGTGAAACAGAAACCCTTAACCGTTGGTTAAAAAGTGTGTGTTAACCTAACCGACAGTTTGTTAATTTTCTTGTAAAATTAATTTAATTTTATATTGTGAAAAGGGCCGTTAGATAACTTACCGAACTTATTTTAGAGTCCGTGTTAAGTTCTTTTGAGGTACTTATTCTGTTTTAGTAAACACGTAGTTAACTTTTAGCTAACATGATATGTTTTTTTAGTGTCTGCGTAGTTAACATTTATTGTACTTACGTTTTTTAAAGGAAATATTTTAAATAATAAATCCTCTGTAGGCATGGAAAAGAAAATAAGAAATATAATTATTTAATTGTTTGTTTATTTATTGGAAAAAATCCAATATATGAGCCGTTTATTTTGAAAGTGGCATAAGTCACTTTTTCAAAAAAACGAGTTAATGGCAGCACTAAATACAATTGAGCGGTATCTTTTCATTTTTAAAAAATTTGCAATCAATAAGTTGAGAACTATTGAAAATTTGTTCTAGAGAAGTGTTGGTAATTAGCGGTATAGCAAACATCTTTATTTTGAAAGTGGCGTAAGACTCTGTAATCAGGAAATTAATTACGAAGCTTAGTGTAAAAGAAATAGAAAAATGTGATTGATAAGTGTGTGTGAAGTATTGTTTTGAATTATTTTCAGTGTATTTAAAAAAGTTGTGATCATTGGACTTATTTTTATAAGTGTGAAATATATAACATAATCAGCATTGTTTTATTAAAATTACTTTTGTATGATGTTATCACACAGCGAATCAGGCAAAACATACTTGTTTTGTGGCTTTCAATGCGCATTATTATTTTATAGTAATATTTTCTAAATGAAAAAGACATATGAGAGTGATTTCATCAGATGAAGAATCGACTTCTATGGAGTCATCAGAAAAGGAAACTATATCGAAATTCTGGATCAGAAATTTTTTAATTTCGGGCCATTCACACTTACCAAATGATCGTGACTTTGGTGTAATAGAAACGGCCTTGAAAAAAATAAATGCTTTATACATTCCAAATGATTTCTATAGCGTGATAGCCGCCTGCCGAAAAAACAGAAAAGTAAATACAGACCACAACAAGGTGAATTGGCTAAAAATTCAATGTATATGATTTTACCATGATATCTTCTATATATATAAAAATGAATTATGTGTGTTTGTATGTTTGTATGTTTGTCGCTTTATAGACTCCGAAACTACTGAACCGATTTTCCTGAAATTTTTACAGTAACATCACGTGAGCCCTAAAAATAAAATAGGCTACTTATTTTTTCGATAGGGGCAGGGGAATTGATACCCCCCATAGGATGCCAATATTATACTGAACCGATTTTCCTGAAATTTTTACAGTAACATCACGTGAGCCCTAAAAATAAAAAAGGCTACTTATTTTTTCGATAGGGGCAGGGGAATTGGTACCCCCCATAGGATGCCAATATTATACTGAACCGATTTTCCTGAAATTTTTACAGTAACATCACGTGAACCCTAAAAATAAAATAGCCTACTTATTTTTTCGATAGGGACAGGGGAATTGGTACCCCCCATAGGATGCCAATATTATACTGAACCGATTTTCCTGAAATTTTTACAGTAACATCACGTGAGCCCTAAAAATAAAATAGGCTACTTATTTTTTCGATAGGGGCAGGGGAATTGGTACCCCCCATAGGATGCCAATATTATACTGAACCGATTTTCCTGAAATTTTTAAAGTAACATCACGTGAGCCCTAAAAATAAAATAGGCTACTTATTTTTTCGATAGGGGCAGGGGAATTGGTACCCCCATAGGATGCCAATATTATACTGAACCGATTTTCCTGAAATTTTTACAGTAACATCACGTGAGCCCTAAAAATAAAATAGGCTACTTATTTTTTCGATAGGGGCAGGGGAATTGGTACCCCCCATAGGATGCCAATATTATACTGAACCGATTTTCCTGAAATTTTTACAGTAACATCACGTGAGGCCTAAAAATAAAATAGGCTACTTATTTTTTCGATAGGGGCAGGGGAATTGGTACCCCCAAGGATGCCAATATTAATTATCGCATATCTTAAGAGCCGCTGCACGCATTTTGCTGAACTTTTTGTAGTAGGATCTTCTGAGCCCCGGAATTGAAATAAAATAGCAGCGGGGGTATAGGAATACCCCATAGGACGCCAATGTTTAACATCGCATATCTTAAAAACTGTAATAGTGAGAATGTTCAAACTTTCAAAAAGTCACTCTTATGGTATACTACACTTTTGAAAATAAAAATAAAGCGGGTAGGCGCAGGGGGGGAAATTCCTCCCATAGGATGCATACATTAAATATCGCTCAACTGAAGAACTATTAAAGGGAGAGTCTTCAAACGTGGTTAAAGCTACTATTATAGTAAACTATAAATTTCAATATAAAAATGTGCGGGGTAGACAGAGTAGGAGCAGTACCCCTCATAGAAGACATATTAAATACCATATATCTGAACACAAGAGCTATCAACCTTTACAGGACAAATTTTTTTTTTTGCCAGTGTAGCGAAGCGCACCGGGTTAAGCTAGTTTCCTATAAAATATTTTATAAACTAACTTTAGATGAAAAAGATGAATTTATTGTCACCAAAAAGAGGAAGACCTAGGCAATATTTACTAATAGAAATGGATCCGTTATACGTCGGATCTCGTCCTGTTTCTTCAGCAAAATACAAAGACATGATGGACTTGCTTAATTATGTACCCCCAATATACCACAGTTATTTTGAAAATTTGAAACAAATCACGTTATCCGAGGACTTAATCACTTCTATTGATGACGAAAATTAAATTGAACTGATGTATTTTCATATAAATTACTTATATATGTTTCAAAATGAACTAATTTCTTTTTTTATTTTATGAATATTAAAATAAAAAATACTACCTTTATGGTAAATATCCTGATGATATGAATTATTATTATAGTTAAATGTAATTTATTTAACAATTTTAGTAACTCACTGCCCTTTTTAAAACATCACTTTAGTAAAATACGTTGGACAAAATTAATATATGTCAGTCATATTTCTAAACTATTTATTTTGAAAGTGGCTTAAGTCACTTTACCGTAATGAAAAGTGGTGATTTATTAAAGTTAATACGAAATTATTTATTCTGAGAAAAATATCAGTATCATGAAATAACAAATACAAGTAAATCTTCTCGAAAGTTAGCATCCATATTTTTAAACGTGTTAAAACGCAAACCCTTAATTATCTCGACATAAAAACAAAGTGACTTATGCCACTTTCAAAATAAACGGCTCATATAATTTGAAGTTGAATTTTATAACAGGAGTGCAAAAATATGAGAAAAAAGCAAAAGGATACAAATGTTTTAATAATATATAGTATTTATATCAAAAATTAAATCTAAATAAGTGTTTATAACAGTCGCTCAAAAATAGAGTAAAAAAACAAGTGCGTTTGTGTTTTAAGAAATTTATTTAAAACCATCAAAGTAAATATAAGGGTAGACATTTTTATGCAAGGGTGTGTTGATCAGAGTTTTATAACGTATTTTGTTATGATTTTGGTATATTAAATTGTTGATGCGAATGGATGTATTCAAAATAGAAAAACCAATTGCGATATTGTAATAGCAGGTCAACACAGGTACATATGTGATGTAGGTGAGTGTGTGTTCTCGAGGTGAGAAACATTTCACTTTGAGAAAATTTTTGAAGTAAACAAAACCTTAAATTCGCTTCGCGATGGACAATGGCACGCTGGTGTTTGGGCTGAAGCTTGCCGGAAATGGGGGGTTCGCGTCCATCTACTCACACATACACAATTTAATTCGTGCCTAAAAAAACGAAAGCTGTTGATATACCGAAGCGATAGAAAACAAAAAAAAAAAAAAAACATTAAACAAAGACCGATTGTTGATTGACATTATTGAAAACTTAACCACAGTTTCAACAAAATTGCCTCGAGTCTTCAGGAACAGGTAATTATTTCCTGGACAGGCTGCCCACCTCATATGACAGGAGTGCAAAAATATAAGAAAAATGCAAAAGGATACAAATGTTTTAATAATATATAGTATTTATATCAAAAATTAAATCTATCCTCGAGTCTTTAGGACCAGGTGTTTATTTCCTGGACAGGCTGCCCACCCCATATGACAATTTACTGCCATCCGTGGCACTACTCATTGCCTGTAAAAGAAAAATATCTCGAGTAATGCCCCAAATTTGACGATTTGAAAATTTTTGAAGTAAACAAAACCTCAAATTCGCTTCGCGATGGACAATGGCACGCTGGTGTTTGGGCTGAAGCTTGCCGGAAATGGGGGGTTCGCGTCCATCTACTCACACATACACAATTTAATTCGTGCCTAAAAAAACGAAAGCTGTTGATATACCGAAGCGATAGAAAACAAAAAAAAAAAAAAACATTAAACAAAGACCGATTGTTGATTGACATTATTGAAAACTTAACCACAGTTTCGACAAAATTGCCTCGAGTCTTCAGGAACAGGTGTTTATTTCCTGAACAGGCTGCCCACATCATATGACAATTTACTGCCATCTGTGGCACTACTCATTGCCTGTAAAAAAAAATATCTCGAGTAATGCCCCAAATTTGACGCAAATATTCCATTGGCAGTGTGGGTAGGTGGTTCTCCAACACTTGGTGTCACGTTGGTAAGTTATCGCACTGATACACCAGCACGTGATGTCACGCTGGTATGTTGTCTCACTGATATACCAACACGTGGTGTTGCGTTGGTATATTGTGTTCTTCGACACCAGCACGTGGTGCCACGTTGGTAAATTTAATGTTCTTTGACACCAGCACGTGGTGTCACGCTGGTCGGTGGTGGTCTGTTGGTAAATGGTGTTATGTTTTTAAATGGCGTTCGGTTGGTAAAGGGTGTTCTGTTGGTGAAATGGCGTTCTTCGTCTTAGGTAAGCTTCCAATAGCTTCCCGGGAGGAACCAGTCTCTGTGTAAAGGTTTTTGTGAACTCTAACCCTCCTTCCTTCTACCTTCCTTGTAAGAGGATACGCCAGCAGAATCTGGTGAGGATCTTTTGTCTTTACTGACAACTTTTAATTCCTCAGCAGCCTCTGCTGTATACCCCGCAGGATAGGGAAGCCCTAGGATGACATCGAAAGAACCGTGGATTCTTTCGAATCCAGCAGTGTTCTTCCGGTGCATCCTCAGCAAATGCCTATCCCGCCCATCGTGCAGTGAAGAGTCTTTCTTAGCTATCTTTTCTAGAAAGGCTAAAGAGACTCTCTCACCACTCTTGGCCTTTTCGAGATTCGATCGGCTCTCCGATGTGACCTGTTCTGTCACATCCTACCGAACAATGGATTTCAATGTACTCGCCAATTTGCTCTCTGTCTCGAATGTGACCACAAAAGTCGATGGTTCAACCCTCTGGTCCTGACCATGAGCCGAAATCATAGCTATTTCGTGCTCATCATCAGAGTCCAAGGTCAGATCACGTTAAGAACGTAATAAATAATTCTATTGTAATACAATTTGGTACATCAATGATTAATAGGACTAAAAATCACACTACATAATTTGTGGAGCTCGGTCCATAATTTACCATATATTGTCCAATATTATGCTCAATTATATAAATACGCCTAGATAGATACGGTGGTTAAATTTGGTCCAATTTTGGTTCATATGGCAAGAAATAATATCATGCAATTTTCGGATTATTGTACACTACGTGACAGTTTTTTGCTTAAATGTACCTGACACCTATTTTTTATTTTTTTTTAAATAAGTTCAAAAGAACAAAGTTGCAATAAATCATTAACATTTTTGTGAGGCTTAGTCGACTATAACTCTTGACCAAGTTTTACAAACGACCCTTGATTGTTTTAGTAATTTCATTTCACTCATAGAAAAATGCATTCATATTAGGGAAGCCAATCGGGACTGATTTTTGAAAATCCCGGGATTCGGGACTTATCAATCCCGGGATTTCGGGATTTCCCGTTTGGCATCCCTAATTCATATTGATGAAGCCCTAACATCAGAATTGTGACATCAATGTTATTACAAATGGCATTAATAAGGCAAAAAGTGACATGAATCCAATGTCGAACGTCATCCTAAAATATTGTCATATTTTATGCGTCATCTATGCTATGACTACAGTGACATCAATTCGATTCCACAATTTGTGAACACTGATAGAAAAGGCGTCATAACACTGATGTACAGACAAACTGTCATCAGTGCGATGACAATATATCATGTCATAATATGTTATTAACATTATTTTAATGTCTAAAAAGTAAAATTAGAAACAAAAATCCCATATTCTATTTTTTAATTCTTTATTTAAATACATCAAATTTTAAAAGTAGAATTACTACGAAAACCATATAGGGCATGCTGCTGGTGTCTTATAATTGAGAGTTCTTCTGTTAATAAAAGGCGGAATACAACAAAAGTGAAACAAACATGTGTCACGGGTAAGTAAATAATGATATTCTCTCAATTTGACTTAAGGTCAATTTCAATGAATCAATTTGATGACAGTTTGCCATAGCACTGATGACATGATTTATAAAACCGACTCTTTTTCGTCATTTCTATGATGCCAATGTGTCATCCCATTGATGACATAATTTAAATTTTTGACCCTGATGACAATTTGGCCAAGTGATGTAAGGCTGACATCACAGTGATGTTAAAGTGTCATGGGGTCAAAAACGAAGACACTTGTTATACTACTGATGTCAAAATAAATCAGCGTTAAGACGCCTTTCCTATCAGTGTAATGTTAAAAATTATTGATAATTTGGGTTTCCTGTTCCATACTCTAAAAATTACGCACATTGGTCTTTTTCTTTAAAACAAATCAAAGTATTTATAGTTATTTTTTTAAATTAAATTATTTGGAAGGGTTTTTCTTGGATTAAATTATTTGTACATTTTTTTAATGAATATTGATACAAACGAATATTTTTCTTTAAATCAAACCAAAGAAAAATAATTTTAATTATTTTAAGTTGATTTTTTTACAAAAAAATTTGTGAATTTGTGAATTTGTATATTTTATAAAAAAACTAGCATTTAACCCGCTACTTCGTAAGCGTCTCACTTTCTTTCGTGGACATATTTATATGCCAAAATTTATGTTTCTAGGTTTTAACTTTCCACATTGATGTATTAAAAACTTCAATATTGTATATGTCAATGAATGGAGAAAAATATCTTGTAAAAAAAAGTACCAAAAATAGTTACGATTTTCGAAAAAGTACCAAATCCGTATTTGTATTTTTAAGATAAGTTTCGAATGTGATATAACCTTAATTTGTATGTTTATTGGTTTAAAAGATAGATGGGGTGACAAAAAAGTACTAAAATACATGTTTTACCCGTTTACTCCCTAAAAGGGCCGAATTTCAAAAAAGTACCAGACACCTGTCCGCTTATTTTTCTTAAGAACAACCATAAGTATTAAATTTTTGTTGTATCTCTTTTAGTTTTGGAGATATAAGGTTACCGAATTTACACTTTTTTACTTCCTGAACATTTGAATTTCCAAAAATCCCGTCTTAGTGGATCGATTTGGGGCGAGACCAACCTCCGCTCCAAATTTCAAGTTTTAAGCTTTAGGCGTTTAGGCTGTGCGATGATGAATCAGTCAGTAACGCTACAATTTTATATATATAGATTACTTATATCTTGATCTTAGTCGAATAATATTAAAATAATTTATATTAACAATAACTTTATTCAAATTCATTGAAGTGAAATATGATAACATATAAATAACTCAATTGAAACTAAAAGTTAAAAATTTTATTGGAAGACTTATTAATTGAATTTTGCAAAAAAAAAAAAAAATAAAAAAAAAAATAAAAGAAAATTATACTAGCTGATTGTCAAAGCGCACAAAAGAATGAAAGTTGCCTAACTTTTCGCTTCACTCTGCGTTAAAAGTACTTTATGTGACATGTTTCGTATAAGTATGTGTATTTCATCTTAGATGTCAAAGCGAATCTGTAACGCAACGCGAAGCAAAAGTTTTATCTGACATAGCCCTTAAAGCCAATTTGGAGGCCACACTTGCTTAAGGAAAAGAGACACTGCAGCACTCACCCAATCAGAAGAGCGATAAACAATTACATATGGAAACAATTACATATGGCGATGGCAGGACATAAAGTAAAAATTAGGATAATATTTAATTAATTACACTACGTGACAGTTTTTTTAACCAAATGAATCTTTATGTAAAATTGTCCGCTGAATCCGAATATGAAGTCGGAATTGTCAAAAGTAGAACAGTTTTCGAGATATTCCAAAAAACCGTTATTTGTGTTTTTAAAAAAGTTGATGTCACTTAAGTGCAAATATTTTCAAAAACGTTAGACGGATTATGTTTTTATGAAAGACAATAAAAGTACCAAAATAACCATGGGTCGTTTGTAAATATTGGTCAAGAAATGACAGAGTTACAGTGGACAAAATTTAAAAATTTATGAAAAATTTTATGATTTTTAGCAATTTTGTTCTTTTGAAGTTATTTTTTTTTAACCAAACATATGAAAAGTTTAATGTTTTATAACATAGGACATTAGTTTATTTTGATACGAACATTTTGCGCCCAACGAGACTCATTTTTGTAAAAAAAAAATCACTAGAAAAAGCTTATGTTAATAAAAATAGTGCGCGAGAAAATATTTTTAAGAATGGAAAAGGTTAAAAGGCTATTCATTAAAGATTTTTAACAACACTAGCGGTATTCACCCTTTGTATTATGTATACAACTCTGTTATATTTAATACGATTTTATACTTCAAAGCGTGAGTGTCTTTTTCCTATGCATTGTAAATTAATGAATTTGCTGAGTGAGAGAAAGAGACAGATAAAGTTTCTTCGACTGTTTTGTTCTGGTAAATTCACACACATTGTTTACTACTGCTTTTTGTGGGATTTTTAAACCACAGCGTAGTATATTTTAGTCTAATACATTTTGTTGTTGCAGTGTTGTAAATGTTAGTATTTTTACTAAAATTATAAGATTAACAAGGTCTACAAGGGGCTTTACTATCAAGGGTGAATTCCGCTACTGTCTTTTTTGCTGACATTGTTTTTATTGACAGCTTACAATTGCAAATTATTTGGTAAACATTTTGATTTTCTTGTAACGAGAATTCGATCTAACAAGAACAAAATGCAAGAACATTATAAAACAAGTTTTTTTATGCTTGTGGAGTTTATAGTTTTGCGCAGCCATCAAATTTTTCATGGCATTTTGGCTGTATTTTAAAGTCAATCCGGAAAATATTTCGAAAACTTGGACCCCAAATACTTTATGCAGTTCATGCAAAACTCGTTTAACTATGTGGATGTCGGCCGCAAAGTAAGTATGCATTTCTTAATCTTGTGTTTGCCTTCGGAATCTTAAGTTAATTTCCTATACCGCAGTCAGTATGTATATGCCATTTGATTATCTTGCAATTTGGCGTGAACCTACGAACCACGACGTTGACTGTTATTTTTGCTTAGCCAAGGTAAAGCAAAATAGACGTCATAAGTCTGTTCTATATGCAGATGTCAATTCATTCACAAAACCAACTCCTCATATGCCTGAAGTGCAATATCCCCTTTGTCCAAAGTGGAAGCATGACTCCGACTCGTCTGATTCAAGTGATTTTGATGAAAGTGAGTTAAAAGAAACAAAAACAGGAATACCTCTCACAAGCTGAACTCAATGACTGGATCAGAGATTGGAGTTACCGTAAAATAAAGCAGTGTTGTTAGCATCAAGAATGAAGGAACGTAATTTTGTGACATTTGACCTAAGAATTTCATATTATAGAAGTCGACATGTGAGTTTTTCCGGTTACTTTTCGAAACATGACAGTATTTGCTATTGCCATGACATAAACGGCTTGTTCAATCACTTTGAGGACACATATAATCCAAATGATTAGCGGTTGTTTATCGACAGCAGCAAGTTAAGCTTGAAAGCTGTTTTGTTGCACAAAGATAATGAAAAGCCCTCAATTCCAGTGGCGCACGCGTTAACGATAAAAAATCGTATGAGTCCTGTTTAAATTACTTTGTCTGATACAGTACGAACAGCATAACTGGAAAATCTGTGCCGATCTAAAAGTTGTTGCCATGGTGACTGGTTTGCAACAAGGCTACACAAAATATTACTGTTTTTTGTGCAAATGGAACAGCCGAGCGCGCCACGAACACTATGCCCGTAAAGATTGGCCGGATAGAGTCAATGTTACGCTTGGCCAAGATAATGTCTAATACAAAGCTCTGGTGCAAAATGAAAACATTATTTTGCCACCGTTATATATTAAAGGTGTCCGTAGACGACATGTTTTTAACATCTGACTTGTCAAATTTTCCACTGTAAAATACATACATACATGTCGTGTGTTACCTTTAAAACATTGCATCTGTAAAAGTCAGACGCAAAGTCATCTGAGAAAATTTCAATTAGAGCGTGCTCTATTTTCTTCTGACAAGCCATCTGACATCAGCTGAGTCAGAAATCTATGCCAGGAAAAAACCGGCAGCGGCGGTACACTATTGACGGAATCATTAGCCGAAGTTAATATTTTACAATACCGATGTATGTATGATAATTTCACCATTGAATATAAATTATGTTCATATATATAAAGAAAAACGTTTTATTATAATATCCTAAATTGGTTTCTTCGAATTTAAAGAAAAAAATGTTAAGATGGCTTAAATCTTTTACTGCGCAAATAAAAATTTTTGTGGCGGCAGCACGATATTTTGAAACCGAGAACTACTTTGGTTTCTGCAATAACTATGCGAAAAAACAGAGACAATGTCAGAAGCAAATTATACCTGAATACCTGAAAATCTTTTCCCAATGTATCAAATGCAAAATTTAAAGAAGGGGTTTTTGTGGGACCACAAATTTCAATGCTGCTGAAAGATTCAGAATTTGATTCGATTTTGTGTGACGATGAATCAATGACATGGTTGTCTCAAGATATCTGAGAAATTTTAGAAGACCATATCATGAATATATCATTAAATTTTTGTTAAACAAACTATTAGAAAATGGGTACAGTTTTTAACATGATTTTGTTTTTATTTATTTATTTAAATTACCATTCATTTTTATATCTTACTTAAAAAAGGGGTAAATATGTCTTTAAAAATACACCTTCTTCCCAAATAACCTTGGTGATGAAAGTGACGAGCCTGGTGAGCGCTTTCACCAACAAATACAAGAAATGGAGCGTCAGTATCAAGGGGCGTATGATGAGGCGATGTTGGGCGACTATTGTTGGTTCCTTGTTCGAGAGACAGAACATAATCACAATAGGCAAAGCAATTCAACAGTTTTAAGCCATTTTTAATATCAATTGTTACTACCATTAGCTTTGTATATTTACTGTTCTGTTTTTTTTTTTATTTTATAAAAATCGAAAAGTGGGATAATTCAATTAATCTACTGTAACTTTGCCATTTTTGCACCGATCTGGATCCTATGGGGCACAAAATGTTCGTATTGAAATAAACTAACGTAATAAGTGATAATACAAAAAGCAAAATTCCAAAATATCATTAAAATGTTTGTGAAATTTTAAATTTGGTCCACTGTAAGTCAGTCATTTCTTAACCAATATTTGCAAACGACCCGTGGTTGCTTTGGTAATTTTGTTATCTTTCAACAAGAAAAAAAAAAACAAACAGCCATTGAATATTTTTAAAGATATTTTTATGAAAGTGACATCATCTTTTGTAAAAGTGCAAAAAGCGGTAATTTTGCAATATCTCGAAAACTGTTCTACTTTTGACCATTATTTTACATAAAGATTAGCTGTCAGATTCATTTGGTCACGTTTTTGTTGAAAATTTGTGACACAGTGTTATTGTTAAAGAAAATAAAAACTGCACAAAAGCTATTTTTTTTTGTTAAAAATAACGTGGGTCGTGGACATATACGAGTAGTTCAAAGTATTTGTCTAAGCAAATACAAAATAGAAACCACAAGAGTATCATCGGGTGGTTATCGGTTCGCCACACGAAACAAAAATGTCTTGATCTACATTCTTTGAATAGAACATACAGCATACCAATAACAAACAATAATCTTTTTACTATTACATGGGAAATTTGCTTCATAACACAAACAGTGACGAATTAAGCAAAACAATATTTAAAGAACCCTCTTACGACATCTCTTAAAATATTCCAGATACAAAAAATGGATTGAGGATTTAATAAAAAGAGTGTTTATTTATTGTAAAGATTTTATTATTAAAAGATTTTGTTTGTTGTGCTTAATTCTCTATTTTTATTCTTAATAAAAAATACTGAAATTTATTGTTGGATAATAATCTGTTGCTATGCGCATTTCACTGGTTTCTTACGCCAGATCATCGGAAAACGTTTTCCCAAAAAAATTTTCTTAACCCACTTACAACTACAATTTATGTTGAGAGATTTCCAACTAATTGTAGCTGGGAACATAAGAAAAGATAAACTCACTGTTTTATTGTTGGTGTTTTGTTTAAGCTTTGATATGGTTGCAAATAAGACTTTTTGAGTGTTTGTAATTCTCATTCCCTCTGTAGTTTTATTTACTGACAGCGTTGCCAAATGATTTACGTTTACAAATGATTTAATGAGATTTACCTGCACTTTGCAGTTTTTCATTGCAATGAGCAGTTTTGAAGTTTTTTGTTAAAAAAATAAGTTTTTTTTTGTAAATTGTGCAGATTTTGCAGTTTTTGCATTAAAATTTTTTAATTTAAACTTTGTTACCTAATTTGCTTAAAGTATAACAGATGCAAGCTTTAATAGCCAATAAAAAAACAGAAACGGATTCGGTAACACGGACTTTCTGTTACCAAAAAAACCAACCAAGCCTAATTAATAATTTTTCAATAAATTCTAATAAAGTACTTTTATTCTTTAAAATTTTTATGTTTCGACGTTTCCTTCTTGAATCTCCAAAATGTTCACTTAAATTATAAAATTTAGCACTAAGTAGCGCAAACAGTTTGGAAAATATACATTTCGATTTTTCTACAAACCCCAATTAACAACGCAAGAGGATTGTACAAACGCACAATTTTGACATGTTTGCCAAGCAGGGGTGCCAGAAAATTTTGATAAAAAATCGGCATATTTTCCAAAAAAAATCGGCATTATCGGCACTTCAAGTAAATAGAATCGGCAAGAAATCGGCCAATAAAAAATATCTTTTTTAAGAACAATTAAACATATTTTTATTAACACAAAAAATAACAAAACAGAATAATTCAGCATTAACTTACATGCGAGTATAACCCATATAAAAACATAAAAATTATTAAAAATATAATATAAAAAAAATTTGTACATAAGGTTAAAATTGTTTTTATAGTTGAAAAAAATCTTTCAACATTTTTTTAAAGAAATATTTTATATTGTAGATATATCGTCGCTGTTTTAACTAACCGACCTAACTAACATTTAACAAATTTTACAGGAGAGCATTTTTAATGTCTTTTGTCTTAAATGTGGTGATTCCCTAGCCAAAATATGAATGAAATTGGGCTTATGCATTATTTGTTTTTTAGTATAACATCTTTTGTTTTGTGTTAAATAAAGAAAACGACAAATATTTTTATTTTTTGTACTTAACTCAATTTTCAAAAAATTTCAGTTAGGTAAGTTAGTAAAAACAGCGACGATATGAGTTTAATAGTTTAATTAAATTCATTTTAATATCAACATCAAAACATTTTGCATTATTAAATTTTAAGTAATCTTTAGAAAAAAGAATTTCTTGAAAGGAATCATTTTCCAGGGAACATCGAAATTTGGTTTTATTAAGGTTGACTCGGCTAATAGGTCTTTCCACATTTGCGGAAGAATGTTGAAGAACCATAATTTGATGTACAACCTTTGACAGCAGTGTAAATGAATCCGTAGAAACCCCGCGTTTTATCTATAAAATTGTTTCCCAAAAATGTTTAAAAATTTTAACTCCCTTAATTCAGGGTCTAAAATTTATTTTTCTTTTTCAGAATAAAGCTGGGGAACTCTTTAAGAATTTCCATAAAAAAATATTTTCCTTTTCCATAATTTTGTTAAGGTTAATCATATTTAAAGATTTATAAGATTTTTGTTCAAAATCAAAGTATTTTAATATTTGATTTGAAAGTTCTACATATATAAAAATTAATACAGCTATTAACAAATTTGTTAATTTCGCTTTTTTTGAGTTTTGATTTTGATAGTAACTCATTAGCCAATAAGCCCAAATGCTCCTCATCAAAGTTCAAAAAATTCTTTGTTTTGACAAATAAAATTTAATTTTTTAATTGTTTTTTATAAAATTAGTTAATACAGTTTTAAAAACACTTTCCATTTAGTTGTATAGGTTATTAGCTTAACCCGGTGCGCTTTGCTACCCCCATCGAAATAAAATTGGTAAGATTTTTTTAAAAAATAAAGCATCTTGGACTAAATTTTAATGATTTTACAGTAACCGTTCAACAGATGTGTACAGAAATTTCAAGTGTCTTCGTATGGGAGGTGACATGTGGATTATTTTCTAAGCTATTTATTCAAAATTGGAATACTTTTACTATTACAGTACTTCAAATACGTAGAAATCTTTATTGCAATTGCGTGGGAAGTGCCACGCCCGCTTGTCTAATCCAGCCGACTTGTTTGGCAGATGTCGTGTATTGATAACTAAGTTATTTGTTTCATATTGGAAAACTCTTATTGTAACCGTCGTCCAGATATAAGGTTATTCATATTTTTATTGTATGGTTGTTGCCACGCCTACTTGATTAAAATATATTAATAGCCTATGTTAAGCGCCGAGCAATCAGGAAATTACTGTGAAACTTTCAGGAAAATCGGCTCAGTAGCTTAGGAGTCTGTAGAGAATAGTACATATGGTGTTAGTATGAACAGAAATAAGCTCCATAAAAAAAGAGGGCGGAGCCACGCCCCTTTATAGAAAAAACCACCATATCTCATAAACTACTGAACCGATCGTCATCAAATTTCCACAGTAGGCGACTGCCTTGAGTTATTGAACTTTAAGCTATATAAAGATGTGGTTGGAAAAAGGGGCGGTGCCACGCCCATACAACCCAAAATATAAAATCCTCATATCTTAGCCACTATTTGGCGTAGGATGATGATATTTGGTATATATGGTATTGTTATGAATAGAAATACGTTGCATGAAAAAAGTGGGAGGGCCCACGCCCCTTTATGTCGATTATATCTAATTAACTACTGAACCGAGCATCATCAAATTCTCACAGTAGGCTGTTGTTATGAATTAGTGAGCCCTAGGTTATGTAAAGTTGTGGTTGGACAAAGGGGCGGTGGCACGCCTAATCAACTAAAAATTTATAATCCTCTTATCTGCGATACTGTTTCACGTATGTAGGTGTTGGGAGAAGTAAGATAGCTAGTAAGATAGGATGCCAATGTTTAATATCGCATATCGTAAGAACTATGAGAATGTTCAAACTTGGTATTGGTCACTCTTATGGAAAACTACACCTTTAAAAATATAAATAAAAGGGGTTAAATCCACCATTATGGTAAGCTATAAATTCCAAAATAAAAATGGGTGGAGTATACGAACGAGTAGCAATACCCTCCATAGAACTAAAATGTTAAGTACTTCATATCTGAATACAAAAGTCTACAAGCTTTGAAGGACTCACTCTTATGGTAAACTACACCTTTAAAAATAAAAATATGCGGGCATGTTCTAGAAATCAAAATCACGTGAAATTGAAATCGTTGAATATTTTCAATTAAATTTTTTTTAAATTGAACGCATCTTTTCCTGGTTTGAAAAGAGGTAGTGGTAATGGTTAGTGGACCTAAAAATATAAGGCATATAAAAGGAAATATTTTTATAAACTTCAAACACAGGATAAATTTAAAATTTTATTCGATTTCAATTTCACGTGATTTCGATTTCCAGAACACGGACGATAATATATAAATGAAAAAGCGTATGTTTGTTTATTCTCTACAGACTCCTAAGCTACTGAGCCGATTTTCCTGAAAGTTTCACAGTAATTTCCTGATTGCTCGGCGCTTAACATAGGCTATTAATATATTTTAATCAAGTAGGCGTGGCAACAACCATACAATAAAAATATGAATAACCTTATATCTGGACGACGGTTACAATAAGAGTTTTCCAATATGAAACAAATAACTTAGTTATCAATACACGACATCTGCCAAACAAGTCGGCTGGATTAGACAAGCGGGCGTGGCACTTCCCACGCAATTGCAATAAAGATTTCTACGTATTTGAAGTACTGTAATAGTAAAAGTATTCCAATTTTGAATAAATAGCTTAGAAAATAATCCACATGTCACCTCCCATACGAAGACACTTGAAATTTCTGTACATCATCTGTTGAACGGTTACTGTAAAATCATTAAAATTTAGTCCAAGATGCTTTATTTTTTAAAAAAATCTTACCAATTTTATTTCGATGGGGGTAGTATAGCGCACCGGGTTTAGCTAATAACCTATTCAACTAAATGGAAAGTGTTTTTAAAACTGTATTAACTAATTTTATAAAAAACAATTAAAAAATTAAATTTTATTTGTCAAAACAAAGAATTTTTTGAACTTTGATGAGGAGCATTTGGGCTTATTGGCTAATGAGTTACTATCAAAATCAAAACTCATAAAAAGCGAAATTAACAAATTTGTTAATAGCTGTATTAATTTTTATATATGTAGAACTTTCAAATCAAATATTAAAATACTTTGATTTTGAACAAAAATCTTATAAATCTTTAAATATGATTAACCTTAACAAAATTATGGAAAAGGAAAATATTTTTTTATGGAAATTCTTAAAGAGTTCCCCAGCTTTATTCTGAAAAAGAAAAATAAATTTTAGACCCTGAATTAAGGGAGTTAAAATTTTTAAACATTTTTGGGAAACAATTTTATAGATAAAACGCGGGGTTTCTACGGATTCATTTACACTGCTGTCAAAGGTTGTACATCAAATTATGGTTCTTCAACATTCTTCCGCAAATGTGGAAAGACCTATTAGCCGAGTCAACCTTAATAAAACCAAATTTCGATGTTCCCTGGAAAATGATTCCTTTCAAGAAATTCTTTTTTCTAAAGATTACTTAAAATTTAATAATGCAAAATGTTTTGATGTTGATATTAAAATGGATTTAATTAAACTATTAAACTCATATCGTCGCTGTTTTTACTAACTTACCTAACTGAAATTTTTTGAAAATTGAGTTAAGTACAAAAAATAAAAATATTTGTCGTTTTCTTTATTTAACACAAAACAAAAGATGTTATACTAAAAAACAAATAATGCATAAGCCCAATTTCATTCATATTTTGGCTAGGGAATCACCACATTTAAGACAAAAGACATTAAAAATGCTCTCCTGTAAAATTTGTTAAATGTTAGTTAGGTCGGTTAGTTAAAACAGCGACGATATATCTACAATATAAAATATTTCTTTAAAAAAATGTTGAAAGATTTTTTTCAACTATAAAAACAATTTTAACCTTATGTACAAATTTTTTTTATATTATATTTTTAATAATTTTTATGTTTTTATATGGGTTATACTCGCATGTAAGTTAATGCTGAATTATTCTGTTTTGTTATTTTTTGTGTTAATAAAAATATGTTTAATTGTTCTTAAAAAAGATATTTTTTATTGGCCGATTTCTTGCCGATTCTATTTACTTGAAGTGCCGATAATGCCGATTTGATTAGACCCCTTTCAGACAATCAAAGTTTACTTTGCAAAGTCTTGAGTTTATAGAAGAGAAGGGAAAAGAGCATAGCGGGGGAGTACATACTTTGCTGTACTCACAAATTCGTTTTGTTTTTCGTTCGTAACTGCAACTTTATATTTATATACAGCGTTACCAGAATCTTTGGAATAAAAATTGTCATATGGCGAAAGAAATCATATTTTGAAGAGGAAAATCTTAATTTTTTTTTTCTTAATTTAAATTTTTTAAAACAAGAGCAAAATAGTAAGAATTATTAGCTTTTTATAAAAACATACTTCTTATTATTTAAATTGAAATACATATAAACATAATTCGTCAGTACATGAAACTTTATAAAAATACATTTTTTCTTTTCACAAATATTTTTTTATCAATATTCTAACTGCCTATTTCCGATGTACGAAAGAATTATTTACTTCTTAAGGTACGTTCAGACTAATGAAATATTTAACGAAAATATTTGTTCTGATATTTGCTTCAAACTGTGTGAAACAAAAAAATATTTTGTTAATGTTCAAACTAAGCTCAAATATTTGATAATTTTTGTTTGATGAAACAGTTGGCAAACAGTGTTAAATAAAATAAATTAATTCATGATTGCCATGCGTTCAGACTAAAATATTTGCATCAAATAATTATTTAATGAAAGTGTTCAAAAATAAAAATATATTTCTCAAATGGTAAAAATGATCGCAAAAGCTAATTTATTTATTTTATTCTGTGGATCAGCATCTGTTTTAGTGTTAGAACAGGGGAATGTAGAAGAAGAAAAAAATTGAAGCCACTGGGTAACGGGAACATGGCTAAAATTTGTGAAAAATTGCAAAGTTGGAAAAAAACCCTTAAATATATTTGAAGTCGCTAAATCAGTTAAAAAACAAAATGTCGAGAAAAAAAATATTTGCAAAAATAGCGAAAATTCGCGAAAAATTTAGATATTTCAAACAAGCCATAAAATTTATTAAAAGTGCCTAAAACTATAAGGAATGGCAAAAATTCGATAAAAATTGCTAAATTAGCGGAAATTCGCAAAATTTGTTAATAGCAAAGCCTAATAATTATAAAAAATCTTTAAAATTGTAAAGAATCCGAAAACTTACAGGAAAAATTGCTTCTATCAGGAACATGGCTAAAATTATTTGTCGTTGTTTGCTCTTACAATTTTTTTGTAATATCAAATAAATGTTTTCTCAAAAAGTACTAAAATATTTGATTTTTTGTGTTCACACTATGTTCACATTGGACAAATATTTGTTTGCCGGCCAATACTTTTATTTGCTCAAAATCAGCTGTTATTTTATTTGATACTCAAAAATATTTTGTGTTCAGACTACGTTAATGAAATATTTGATGTTTGCTTTCAAATATTTCATCAGTCTGAACGTACCTTATCAATACATTTAAAACAAAAACAAAGTTTTCAGAATTTGGTTTTGTTTTAAATGTAGTTGTTCGAAAGAAGGAATTCTTTCGCACATTGGAAATAGGTTATAATATGCCTTTTTTAATATTTTTATGTCCAGAAATATTGATGCAATTTTGTGTATTCTAGATACTGGGTACAAAAGTGTGCAGCACCAAAGCGCATCAAGCTGATGCAAAACTTCATTGTTTTAAAAAGTGATTGTTTAAATTATCGTGTATTTTTTATAAGCAAAATTAAAGTAAAAATCAGAATTTCTAAAAATAAAAAATCATCATTTGAGATAAAAATTTTTAATCATATTTTTGTTAAAAAAAATAATCCAAAATATGATCAAATCATCATTCTGGCAACGCTGTTTATATATTATATTCAAACAAGAGAAAACAAAAATTTGTCAAATTAAACTTTGTGTGTCTGAGCACGAAACAAAGTTTAAAAGAGAATTCAACAGACTTTGTCAAAGTAAACTTTGCCTGTCTGAAAGGGGACTTAGTTTATTTGGCTTTTAATTTTGAAAGTTTAATTATGTCCCTGTTTACATTTTGTGATTTTTGCTGTTTCATTTTAAAAGTCGCACTTAAGTTTACCTTTTAAATTTGACAAGTTGCAAATCTGAGACCAAACTTATATAAATTTTGTATTAAATGAGGAAACAAAACCAATCGCAAGACTACATGTCCTTGTATACCCCTCTAAAATCCACTCTCTTTCATTAGGCCTACAAAGTAACAATATTCGTTAATAATATATGTATAATGTAATATTGTATTTGTTTATGTATTCATATAAATTGTTGTTGTGAAAACAGCACAAATTAAAAATCGTTCTTTATTGTACTATAATGAAAAGTAACCTTTCAGGGTTAATGCAATCAAAATAAGTTTATTTCGAGAAATCTACTTATAAAATGGCCTCAAAGTCGTGCAATGTGAGACCTCTCGATTATTTCCTCTGGAGGACAACAGTTGCTGTAAGTGTTATTTGTGACATACGAGCCTATTTTCGAGTAATCCTTTACAATTAAAACTTCTATTAGTATGAAAAAAATACCCTTAACTTTGACTTTTAAAATAACTTTAAAACGAATTGGAAAAAAATTATTAAAATATTGTACATATTTTGGCTTGTTTTTCAAGTAAAGTTAACCTTCCCATTTCTATATGTATATATATTTATATTGCGCAACATATTGTATAGTGTGGAGCAAAACGACAATATTAATGGCTTTAATGTACTTAATAATATTGTATAGACGATTGGTACCTTAATGGTTGCTTTGTTTATTTCATAAAAATTAGTTATATTTCCCTGTAATCTGAAAACATGTTGCACTTCTAAAATAAATTTTGAAGTATAAAAATAGCGGAGTTGAGTTTTTGGTGCAAATCCTCTTGGGAAAAAGCAAAATATCGTTGCACAGTGTTTCTACTAGATTTCATAAAAGACTTCGATCTTTCGCAAGACTATTTGCACCAAACCCTGGACTACCCTACTATCAAATTTAGTAACTTTTTGTTGCAGGAGTATTGTAGTTAAAAGTTATGCAAAAAAATTTAACTTATTTTTAGTATATTATACCATGTATGTGTATATGAGTGTTTTTAGTTTATATCAGTTATTTTTTAGTGTAAATTTGTACATATTTGTTTTCATTAAATTTTGATAATATTTTTTTGGTTTGTTTTCTTTAGGAGGGCATGTTGCACTATTTAGTATGTAAAAAAAAATTCAAAAAAAAGTTTGTTTATTCAAAAGAAGCTAAAAAATTTATTTTGATTTTAGTATTTTGCTCTTTTGATTTGTATAAATTTCTTTTACAAAGTTTGTTTTAAAAATATATAAACATTTTATTATTAGTATTTGGCTAAATTGTTTTATTAGGTTGTTTTTTTTTGTAAATAGGTTTTTATTGTGATTTTTTAGTCAAATTTAAAATAAAAATATAAGAAAAAGCTGGTACATTTTTTGGATTAAAGAAATTTCAGAAGTTTTAAGTATTTGGGGCAAATGCTCTAGCGAAAGAGCAAATGCAAAATATAGCAGCACTTTTGTTAAATCCAACAACAAAGTAGATAGAGTCACCGTTGGATTTCGTAAAAGAGCTATGATATTTTGCATTTGCTCTTTCATTATTAATATGCTATTTTTATGAGCAATTTTTTTTAGTTAAATTCTGTTTTTTTCCTTAATGAAGTTATTTTCAAAAAAATTATGGCAACGCTGTTTACTGATGTCGTTGGCTTTTGAATTTTTTTTTGGGAAAACGTTTCGCGATGATCTGGCCTAAGCAACCAGTGAAATGCGCATAGAAACAGCTTGTCCTCCAACAATAAATTTCAGTATTTTTTTTATCAAGAATAAAAAAGGTAATTAAGTACAACAAACAAAATCTTTAAATGAAAAATTATGTATTCCCAAAAACAACTTTGATAATAGAATTAATTTATTTATAACTAATTTATTGTAAAAATGGCCCATGCCATACGCATATCGTCATCTAAAATGTTCGTTTTAAACTACATGTTCACCAAAAATTTTAGATTTCTGCCATCAAAAATGCCTAGTACACCTTGTTGACAGGGATGTCAGATATGGCGGTTTTTCGCCAAACGTGGCTATTTTTAGTCCATTTGGCGATGGAAATTTGCGTTTGGCGACTTGGCTGTTTTTGGGCGATATTAAAAATGATTGGCGATTATTTGGGCGATATGAGGAATGTAATTATCAAACATATTTTCTTTTTTATATCTAAAATTTTATAAAAAGAAATTTTTTTCTCTTGTTTTTTAATTTTATTTCTAATTTTTACACATTTATTAACATAATTTTTTTAAATCTTTTCTATTTCGAAAATTTTGTGAGCCATTGCTTTCTATTATTGCGTAAAAAATGAATTAGCATTGCGGAATGTACTAACATCGGGGAAAAAATATATGACTGACACTACGAAGGTTAGTTCTTTGAAAATTTAAAACGTTTCTTATTATTTTTTAAATCCCTGTATTTTGCGTTCAGAAATTTTTTACTGAAAGTTTTTTTTTTTCAAATTTTCAAAATTTGCATGAAAATTGTGTTTTAGAAACTAAAGCCTGGTACTCTGTTCAACATTTCACGTGAAATGCTGTCAAAACATATATGAAAAAAACTTGTGAGGAATTTCTGTGAAATAATGTTGATAGAGTTGTATCGGTACATGATTAAATGCTAATAGTTCCTTTACGGTATATTAATTTTCCACTCCGCTGTTTTTGTAAAAATTAAAATGAAATATGCCATCAGCTTGTTTTATTGTTTCGAGTCCTTCATATTTCTAAAAACTTCATCAATCTTGATACGAATTCGTTTACTTAAGTTACCCTCCATTGCAAACATTTCATTTATGGCATTATCAATTAATTTAATTTGCTTTCTCTTTTAATTTGAAGACACAAACCCTATCTGAGCTTCTATTTTTGATAAATTTGATTTTTTCATGAAACTGCATCACCATTGTTGAATCCTTCCACCATATCCTTGAATTCAAAATTTTCAGCATAATACATAACTATTTTCAACCACGTTCCTCACCTGGCTGTAATAGGATGTGGAAGAAGAAATAAAGCTGGATACTTCTCTTAATACGCGATAAATCGCGAGGTGCTTTGCAAAATACTTTTTCCCATAAAAAAGCCATAAATCAATATCATCGCAGTTGGCTATTTTCTCTTCTGCAACACGGTTCATCGCAAAATAAAACAAATAAAACAAGTTTTGTTTTTAAAAATATACAACAAAAATATGCAATGTCAGCAATATATGCAAAAATATGCATGTAAAGCAAAATATGCACTTACAAATCGATGCCATTTAACTTCAAATTTCATGATTCGCAAAGATATTTAGTTTATGTTGATCTCAGACTGACGACAACAAATATGCATTTGCATAAAAATTCGGACCTTGATTACGAATATAATAAATGTTATAAGACAGTTGTTACGGGACACCTCATAACAATTATCTTATAAGATGAGCTTTTAAAAATACACAAACATACATACATATTAAACAATAATAAGACGCTATCATTACAATGTTTAATTTTTTTAGTGCAGATAGTGCAAATCTTGTGAAAAGTGTTAAAAAAATAATAAAAACAACCCAAGTTTACTGAACGAAAATTATGAAATCTTATAACATACATGCATTTTTACCGTTGGATATTTTCAAAAAGTACCAAAAAAGTGGCACTAAAAAGGTGATTTAAGAAAACAGGGGCAAATGTTTGAAAATAGAAAGAAGTACACAAAATAATGTTGTGGCACGTGTTTTGCTTAATTTATTTAAAATTTTCAATAACATTTTTAAATGCTAAAAAAAATTCCAGAAAAGATTATACTCGTATCAGGTGTAAGCAAAAAACTTTTTATGTGATTTTAATTGACCTTAGGGTGCTGAATCCAAATCTATTCAATGATTGGTTTTATCAGGTCTAGTTTTTGAAAAGCCGTTCAGTCATCCTTATAAATTTTTTTTATATTTTCAACTGTTTTGAAGTTATTCAGAAATTAGTGGTAATACATTTTTTTGCAAAATTAGTACTATTTTTGCTTTCAAAAATTCATACAAAAGTTATAAGGACAAAAATTTGACATTTGAATCATTAATCTAAAAGCCATGAGTGTGAACAAAATGCAGCATATTGCATGAAAATCGTAGGACAAATGTTAAAGTTATGCATTATTCATTGTTGGGGGCATAATGCAAAAATGTATATTTCATCATGATTTGGGAGCGATATGTCCGATTTGGATGCTATTACTAGCGAATGATTTGGAATTAAATTCTCTTTTAGGTATCTTACCAATAAGTTTTTTCATATTTTCACACAGTTTCAAACAGTTTCGGAGATATTAAAAAATAGTGGGCAAATTTTCCAAGAAAAAATTTAAAAAACAAACGTTTTAAAAAATTTGCAAAAAAAAAACAAAAAAAAAAAAAATTATAAGAGCAATAGTTATACATATTTAAAACTAATCGGAACGCTAGGTATATAACGAATAAAATATGCCATAAACCATGAAAATGTTTATTTA
Organism: Pollenia amentaria; assembly: GCA_943735925.1. Taxonomy (NCBI): domain Eukaryota; kingdom Metazoa; phylum Arthropoda; class Insecta; order Diptera; family Polleniidae; genus Pollenia; species Pollenia amentaria. The sequence goes on from OX031009.1 coordinate 101,979,779, forward strand.
AATGTTATATAAAAATCAAATATTGCGACTTTTGGCGAATTTTTCATAACAAAAATCTTAAGAAAATTAAATTTGTCGAATTTTGGCGATTTTCGGTGTATAATTGGTCACGACGGTGAAACAAATCTGATAACCCTGATTTATAGTCAAAGGTATACGCCGTTGTAAAAGTACTTGTTTTATCATGGTATACCGTACAAGCACAAAAGCAATTGGTACTTCCCAAGAGCACTTACTTGCGAATAATTAATATGTACACATGTTACATAATATATTCGCAACAAATGCATAAGCTTATCACGAATGATAAACAATTATTTCATATAAGCTTGCTTACATATATATATATATTAAAACAATTACAGTTTACATTAAAGCTGGAAGCTTTAATCAAACAGAAATTTCAAAAAGTATCTCATCTTTAGTAAAAAGTACCAAATAAATGGCATGAATTACAAAAAGTATCACATTTGGGTACATTTTGTAAAAGTAGCAAAATAGTATCCAAGCAGTCGAAAAAGTGGCAAATTGCTACTTTAGTAGCACCAACGGTAACGCTGCATACATGTTCTCCTTGTTAAATATTTTGATTAACACATGATGAAATAAACAGGTGGCATTACTACGCCAGATGACGATTTTTTGCTCTTGTATTGTATAGTCTTATGTCAAAGTTTTGCTTATGTTTACAAAAAGTCCACGTTTTGTGCTGTGATTATTGTATTTTATTAAAGTTTTCGATTATTTAAATTAAAATTAAATGAGATAGTGAAATAAAAATTGGCTAAAAACTAATTTTTTTCATTGCGTTCGGCGGCAAAATTTGATTTTAGTTTAATATAATTTTTGACGTATACAGAGACTTATTTTTCATTTTTGTTGTAATGTTGTATTTGTTGCCGTAGCGCTGCCACCTACTTATTCCACCATGGATTAACATGAAGAAATGTGTTCTCTCATTCTGTCGACGTTCTCTCACATATTACATATATCAGATATTATCTCGGGTGGATACCCCGTATATCTATAAGCTTCTTGGCATAGCCGAGTATAGCACTTTTACTTGTGTTATACATAATACATATGTTAATTACAATGGGAGGATTCACAAGGTGTGCTATCAAGTCATATCGTCATAATGTCCTAAATAATATTTTACAATTGTTTAAAAAAAATATTTTTTTATGTTGTTTGAAACACAATAAAATTCACAAGGTGTGCTATCAAGTCATATCGTCATAATGTCCTAAATAATATTTTACAATTGTTTAAAAAAAATATTTTTTTATGTTGTTTGAAACACAATAATATTTTTTTTAAACAATTGTAAAATATTATTTAGGACATTATGACGATATGACTTGATAGCACACCTTGTGAATCCCCCCAATGATTTTCTTCAGAAATTCACTGCTAGATTTCGGAATATGCATAAAAATGCGAAGTTTGTATATAAGAAAGACTTGCGAAATATGCAAAATGTTGTTTTTTATGTAAAAAGTAAAAAAAAACTTTGGCCGCATATTACATAATTTTTATAGCACTTGTTATGAATTATAAATAGTTCTTAGTCAGGGTTACCGTCGCACAAAAAGTTGATTTTAAAACAAAACGTTCAACAAAAAAGTCGTTTTTTTCAAATTAAAGAATGCATTACTTTTTTTTTAAAATTTTATTAAACAAAAAAAAAAACCCAACTAACAAAACAAAAATGATTAACAATTCAACAGATATAAATAGGTAGGAAATAATTCATTTATAATATTCTTAAATACACTTTTGTGTATTAATTTTACATTTGATTTTTAATATTGTGTTTGTATATCGTCACCTTAGATGCAAGCGGTAACTACATTTTTATTTTTTTCACAGGAGAAGCAAAAAACTTTACAAAATTAATAGCAACAAGGTGTTCTTGGCGTTTGAATTTTTTTAATAAAGTCGCCATTATTGATCGCAGGGGTCTAAAAATTAACATATAGTTTAAAAAAACGAACAAAAATCAAACAAAAACTTTATTTTTGTGTAGTTATGACCCTTTGCATTTCAGATGGCGATATAATTTAATTGTATATACATTTTGCGTTTTATTTTTTTTTTTTGTAACATCGTCTCTGTATTTTTGCACAAAGTTCATTACTTGGCGTCGACTTTCTATTTCGGTATCTAGCAAACTTAGAGCTGATTGAATGAGCTCACAAGTTCTTACTTTAAACTTGTTGGTTAAATTATTTTTCACTAATTCTAATTTTGAAAGAGAAGTTCTGCACACGCATTGCTGTGCGGCAGAATTAATACATGCGCAGCCAATTTATATACATTAAGGTACAATTTCATTTAAAACACTTTTTAAGCTTCCTACTGTATGCCAAAAATTATCAGCATTTGTAATTTCAAAAATGTATTTGTATGATTTATCATTAGATTTACTTTCTAACAACTTAAGTTCCTAATAAAAGCCTCAGGGTCATTTATAACATGTTCAAATTCAGATATAAGAAATATATATTTAATTTCTTCGTTAGAGGTAAAAAGTTGCTTTTAAAAAGCTTAAAATAAAAGTGACAATCATCCGAAATTGGCATGGAAATTCAATGAACACGATACAAAAAAAGGCAAATTCAATACAGTTCACTAGTTAAATTCGCCTTGATACAAAATAATCACCTTATAAATCGGGAATTTTTAAACAATATTGCTATTTTTAAGGGAAAATATGTGTAGTTATGCAGTCTTTGTCTTTGAAAAAAACTGAGGGGAAAATTTGCACAAAGTTGGAAAAAGTTGCAAAATTAGACGAGTTTAAAAAAGTCGCACAAAAAGTCTCAGAGCGTTAAAAATGTTGCAAATTGCACCTAAAGCCGCACAACGGTAACGCTGTTCTGGGTTAGTGTTTGCCTTCAATCCCTTTATTATGGGTGGCCCTAGTAGAAAATTCAAATGAGCTTTACACTGCAGCCACACGATCAAGTTGTTCTTGATAGTCTTTTACATATACAGTTTGTCAAAATTTCCAAAAACTGGAAGCTGTGACGTAGGCTGCACGCAATTTTGAAGCAATTTACTTTCAAGATGTCATCAAGAGAACAATTTATAAAGACAAACGAAAAAATTTCTCACCAAACTTGTAATCAGCTGTTTTCTTGAACGTAAATTGATACACTCACTTGTAAGAGAATTTTAAAGGCAAGTTCGCTTCAATTTTTAAAAGTATGAGTGTATTGGTAAAAAAGTGAGAGTGTATTAAAACTTGATAGACAAAACTTGATCGTGTAACCCTCAAGTTACACTTATGGCGATTTCTTTTCTGAGAAAAATATGTTACAGTATATACATGTAACACTTTTTAATGGTACCTGTAAACACTTGAAGTGTTACATGTTGTGCAACTTCAATAGAACATAATTAAATGCTTTTATTTAGAACTATTACACTTTTATTGTTAATGTACTTCATTAGTGATTTTTAGAGATATTTAAGCGGTTTTTACACACTATTACGGCTTGAAAAAAATTGCAAAGATATTGTTATACATAGAATTTTTTCATTTTAATATATAAATATTTTTATATTTTGTTTTTAATCAATCGTCTCATGTGTTATGACAAATAAAATTAAATCTTGGTTGTACAAACAAAGTAGTAAGTACAAAAGTTGTAAAACCGGGCAGTATGAACACCTTAAGTAAAAGTGCAACATATTTCTCAGATAATAATTCGCCATTTATATAAAAAAATATTGATTTTTGCACTCTACACGATTGCTATTTTTGTGTTCTATTACTGCAACAACTTATTATTTCAATACTTTGTCTCAAATCTGTAAATATTAATAAATTATTGAAATAATAAGTTGTTGCAGTAATAGAACACAAAAATAGAAATCGTTTGATATGAAAAAGTCAAAACCGTATTTTTTAAGCTACGAGGTTGAGAAAGTAAGGCATCGACATGTAATATATTGACTCATTCGACTATTTTTTTATTCTTTCTATTTTTATTTCTAACACTTATTATGCTAGTTCATAATTAGTAGAAAATAATTAATTAGAAATTTCCCATAATGTAATAATAACTTTAATAGAAACAAGAAAAAGTGCTATATTGAGTTAATCCAAATATTTGATACCCTCCACCGAGAGAAAGAATATTTCAGAAGTGGACTTTATATAGAATATATAAATCATAAGCCAATCTGTATACAAACTAACCTCAATTTTTAAAATTCGTGGCGGCTTTAGGCGAATTACAGTCATTTCCAAATGTACGTTTTATATGCGATCTAAGGTAAATCATCGACCGATCTTCACGAAATTTGTGATTTCTTTTCTTATCGAACTATGAAATATCAAATTTTACTGCAATAGCATTATTCGTTATGTTTTAAGACGTACTAATGTGTTTGCCGAGAGTGGGCTTTGCATGAAGCATATGGTGAATTATTGCTTGAGTGGGTTTTATACGGGGCATATGGAAAATTGTGGACTGATCTTCACCAAATTTAGTAGTAAGACTTAAAACGAATTTATACAAAATTTAATGACAATTGGTGTATTCCGCATCCAATTTATGTTTGTTTTTATAACCTAAATATAATTTTTGTTAGGGTAGTTCTTCCAAATTTCGATTCATAACTTTTTTTTTAACTGAACCCATTGTGCTGGATTTCAATCCCAAGCTGCTAAAAATAACTAGAAAAAATTATATTAAGAAGGTAGTAAGTGAGAGTGATTTCAACAGAAGAACATGGCTATATTTTTTTATGCAATAAGCCATGGTGAAATAAACAGGTGGCATTATTACGCCAGATGACGAATTTTTTGTCCAATCTAATGTCAAAGTTTTGTTTATGTTTACAAAATGTGCACGGTTTGTGTTGTGATTAGTGTCTTTTATTAAGGTTTTTGATAATTTCAGTTAAAAATAAAAAGTAATTGACCATAATTAAATAAAAATTGACTTAAAATATATTTATTTCATCACGTTCAGCGGCACGCTTTAATTTTTGCTTAAAATTTTTTTTGACGTTAGCTGTGACTAATTTCCATTTTTGTTGTAATGTTGTATTTGTTGCCGTAGCGCTGCCACCTGTATTATTTCGCTATGCAATAAGCTGTTTTATTTACAACAAATAAAATTAAGACAAATCGACGACACTACTAAAATGATTTAAGGCTTGTTGAATTAAAGAACGCTAATTCGCTAACAGCGGCATGATATTAAAGTCTAATATTTATTAAAAATCGTAAAAGCTGTAAAGAATCACAGAAAAAAATCGCTTCTATTGCGAATATGGGAAAAATTTGCGAAAAATTGTAAACTTTTAAACAAACCCTGGATATCGCATGCGGTGATTAGACCCGAGTTTGAAATAACATCGATTGCATTCTTAACATTTCCTGCATCATATTACCCAGCATATATTTGTCAGGATCTAGTAGCTATCGTAAAAGTTATTGTCGGCAATTTTTATGTCAATCCCAGTATTTAAAAGGAAGTTATTACATTAAAAGCTTTTTCGGGAGTGGTATTTGTGTGGGAGCTATGGTCAAATATGGACCAATTCCATTAAAATTTGGTAGGATTATTTGGATTTCAATCACATAAATTTCGACCAAATTTAACCTAAATACCAACATAATAAGATTTTTTATGGACACAAAGACTATTCTGTAAAAAAGTTTCTTGGGGGCTATGCGAAAATATGGCTACCGCGTATTTCTCTTAAAAATGGGCGGGTTTCGACAAGTAGATGTGGCACTTCCCATACAAAGACATTATATATTTCTGTATATCTGGAGAACGAAACGAGCTAAAGTTCCCAAATTAGGTACAAACATATCGGTTATCAATATACAGCATCCCACAAAATTTGGACGGGATTGTAAAAGTGGTCGTGGTACCTCCCGTACAAACACATTATTGAAAATGATCAAGAACACATCACAATTTTAGGGCTCTAGTATAACCTATGGACACGTTTTATAAGCACTCTTGTTTTTTGTATGTATTTACATGTAATTTTCTTTTAATTTTTTGAAAATTTCAAGACCACAAATATAAAAACATTTTCAATAATTACATTAGTATTCATTTAGTTTACATCAAATATAACATTTTTTGCTTTAATTTGTTTGTTTTACGCTTTTATTTATCTTGAAAGATTTAAATACTTAAATTTTTTGGGTTTCTTCCACTTTGTCACCAACAAAATAACTTTCAAACAATTTCCTAATGGTTTTTGTATAACTGACGCTTGTTTTCGTAATTCAGAGTTGGAGTTTCGAAAGGGATTTTTATTGTTCGTAATAGAGAGTTGCCGTTGCGAAAGGGACTTTTTGTTTTCGATAAGAAATAACCCAGTAAAAAATGTGCTCCAAAAGGAGCAGGTTTTATATATGAACGCATACCTCAAATCGCTTCAAAGCTGCTGATGGGATGCCTGATTTTTGTATGGGGTGTTCCCGGTTTGGAGGACTATTTTCTGCTGACAATAAGCGCTTCTTTTACCATAGTAAAACATGCAAATTAAGCACTCCTAAAGTGCTTTTTTAAGGGCTAACTATATTAACATATTTATTAATGTTTTGCTTTTACTGGTTTAAATGCATTTTTTTCAAGCATTTTCGTAAACCATAATATGTTTTTATTTTTTTTCGCTTTCTCCGTTGTCTGCACTATTTTATTCGTTATTATTTCCTGCTGTATAAGAGCTCTCTTATTGAAGAGCTCGATTATGCGCTTTTTCTCTGAAGTGCCTTCAAAAAACACAATTTTTTTTTTACTGGGAAACAACTTTCGTTCATTCGAAACAATTAGTACGGAAATCATAAGACATAGTGCAAATTGTTCGAACTCGGATATTATTTCTTTCGAATCGAAATACTCGGTAGCTCCCCTATTCACCCCATTTCTAATATGTCCTGGTGACAATTAGAGCCTATGTACAAAATTTCATCAATTTATCATGAAAAAGGTTTACGTGCACAACCAGCTAGCCAGCCGGACGGATGGACATAGTTATATCGAATCTAAAATCGATTTTGTATACTGATCTGTGTACTAAAAGGTGGCTCTAGGACCAATATTTTGAGTTGTTAACGCATAATACCCTCTCCACTATTGTGGTGTGGTTATAAATAGTTTCACACGGAATGACAAACTTAATATACCCTCCTTACAACTAGTAGTGGAGGGCATTAAAACTGAAAATATCTACTTCGTATATATATAGGATTTAAAAATAGGACTTCTATTTATTATTTACTAACAGTTTCCGTTAATCATTTTTTGCGGTTTGAGATTAAATATAAAATTCTATTAATTAACGTTTATAATTTTTCAAGAAGTTTCTTATAAAAGCGTGTAAATATATCTCTTTTGATTAGTATCAGTTCAACTGAGCTGCAATCAAATACATTTTAATTAACATTTTTAACTTTGACATAAATATCATCATAAATATAATAAGAATATTTCTTCCACAAAAAAATCAAGCAAAACAAACAAATATGCAAATTGGTTTTATTTTAATGGCAACTTTTGCCATCTGCCAACTGGCATTGGCAGGACGTTTTAATATAACATGTTATTATGATACCTCAAGTATCCAAAGGGGTGGTAAGATGAGACAGAGCTTTTTTTTTAAAATATTAACCGCTTTATACAAAAAAAAAAGTTAAAGTTCACATTATTTAACCAACACATTTATCCCATTCACTTTTGCTGGGCCTTAATGTATTGATTAACTAATGTGAGCTTTGACTTTTTTATGCATAAGGGGGTAAATATATTTACTTAAATCTTTTATTTTTAAAATATTACAGGTTTTGCTAATTTTACTGAGAATGACTTAAAAACTTCATTGGAATATTGTACCCATATTGTCTATGGTTATGTTGGCCTAAAACCCGATACTTTTGACGTCGAAACTTTAAATCCAAGACAACACCAACAGTTCACTCAAATTAGGAAAATCAAAAATCAGTATCGTCATATTAAATTTTTGGTTAGCTTGGGAGGTGATAAAGATGTAAAAAATCCCGAAAAATATATGAAACTTCTTGAGGCGAATACACGAAGTCAAGAGAATTTCATAAATTCAGCCTCAACATTTTTGCGTAAATATAGTTTCGATGGATTGGATTTGGCCTATCAATTTCCCCACAATATATCTAAAAAGTTTTTTGCTAAACAATTACTAAAGAAAGGAAAAAAACTACTACAAAATACTCCTATTGGAAATAAATTTGTTTCCAAGAAATCGAAAAAACTTGGAGGTAGTTCACAGGTTCTGATGCAAAAACAACAATTCACAGCACTGGTAAATAGGCTTAAAAACACTTTAAGACGTGATAGACTTTTGTTAACTCTAACGGTTTTACCTCATGTTAATACAACAAGTAAGTTGGTTGCTTTATTCGTGTGATGTACTGTAGATAGAAAAATTAAATTTTTCTTTCTGCTTTTTTTGTTATATTTTTTCAGAATACCTTAATATACCCGCTATTATAGGAGATTTAGATTTTGTCAATTTGGGCACATTTGATTTCTCAACACCTGAACGTACACCCACAGAGGCAGACTATTTAGCACCGATACAAACTCCACCACGCAATAAAAAACGTTTGATTCAATCCAATGCCGAATACCAAGTACGCCAATGGCTTTCTCATCCTATTCAAGGCAGTAAACTTAATCTTGGCATACCAGTTTATGGTCGTGCTTGGAAAATGACCAATGAATTGAAATCAAATGTTATGCCTATAACGTCGTCTCTTAAGGGGCCCGCCCAGGGTGGAGAATTGACACATACTCCTGGTCTACTAAGTTGGCCCGAAATTTGTTTCCGTCTTAATAAAATGAGCAAAACTAAGGATAAAAAATATGGCAACTATGCTTATCGCTCGGCTAATGTCAAAGGTCATGAAGGTCTTTTCTTAACATATGAAGATCAAGATAGTCTTGGCGCCAAAGCGGAATATGTACAGAGAAACTCATTGGGTGGTGTTGCAATATTTGACTTGACACTAGATGACTTCCGTGGCAAATGCAAGGAGGGCACGTTCCCAGCTTTAAAAGCTATTAAATTTAAATTGGTCTAAATAGTTAAATATATTATTTATTGTTTGATTACTACTACTTTGAAAACAAGTTTAAAATTGTACTTAATTTAAGAAAAAGAAAATATATATACATAATATTAAGTAAAAACAATTGGGTGATTCACAAAGAAGTCATAAAATTTATTAAGTCATGTGTCCTAAAATAGTTACAAGATATATATATGACTGCTGTGGGCAACCGCTTATAATTCTGTGGTTTTCATGGACAACCGCGTATGTCCATTTTCCCGATTTTGAGATGTTGATGTCATATTGCTTAGTTTAAAACTCTCTTAAATGGTTCGAAAAATTTCTGGAAAAAAATGAATCAATTCCGATTTTTTTAACGTAATTACAAAGTTCAAAAAGTGCAATTCCAAGCCCATAGTTTGATCTGGCATGGTTTTTCGGCTCTTCTGAAAAATTTGATTTTAAGACATGAAAACCACAGAATTTGGCAGCCGTATTTCTAACAAAAAGTTAGACACATTTTCTACACTACGTACAACGAGCTGCTACTAAAATGCCGATTAAGCTTAGCAGCTTGTTAGCACAGAGTTTATTCATAACAACTAACTTTTAATAAATCAACTCTGAATATTAATGATGCCACATTATATTTCTCAAAAATGCAACACGTTTTGCATTAATCATCGCTGGTTTTGTCATTTCGTTTAATTTTTTTTTCATTTTTTTCTTTTAAAAAAGGACTCTAAATTGAAAAAGACAGTGAATTAAAGAAAAAAAAAACAAAATTATTCAACATCAATAACGGCTGTTTTCACAAGTTGACAAACGCTTGGCAGCTCGCAAGGCGAATTCATTACAGGTGATCCTAAAAGCCCTGCTGATAACATTTTTTCTTTAGCTTTATAATTGTTGGATGACAAAATTTTGTTTATTATCTTTGTTTCTGTTTTGATTTGTTTCGGTTTTTGACATTGTACAATGATTTTCAAAAACAAATAGCTTGTGGTTTTTGTACGAGTTGTACTTGTTGTACTACCGAGATTACCTGGAATGAATTCGCCTTGGCAGCTCGTTACCAGGAGTACAGCAAATCGTTAGCCAGAGTTTGGTAAGTGCGCAATACAAAATGTTCCTATTTTGCGAAGCACTAATGGAACATTTTAAAAAGTAAGCACACATTTATGCGCTACGCGATAAGACATACACAGATGCAGTAAGGTAACTGAACGAATTCTTAATAAATTAAAGGAAATTTGAAGAGATACGACATTCTCTTACTACGAAGCAGGTTTGTAAGGGAGCGTATATAAAAGAGTAACTGTAACAAAAATTTCAATGTGCGAAGCTGATTGTTACATTCACCAATATTGATATGCGCTGAATAAAGCGCTTTCTGTGTCAAAAATGTATTGATTCAAAGTGGGAACTCGCCATATAAATTTCATGTCTTCCGTAAGCGATATGGTAAGCGAAACTTTTACGCTTCTCCCTTACAAACCTGCTTCGTTGGAAGCTCCACTTTTTATTGGGTGTATTCTGAATGAACTTTATGCTAAACTTAATGCCAAATTTTCGTTACGAATACGGCTGTAGATTTCTACTGTTTGAAACAAAACAATATTTTTTTTAAACCATTGTAAAATATTGTTTAGGACATTATGACGATATGTCTTGATAGCACACTTTGTGAATCACTCAATTGGGGGATTCACAAGGTGTCATAAAATAATAACATGAACAAATACGACTGTTGTGAGCAACCCCTCATAATTTAATGTGCTATTAATTACGACAGCTTAATAAACATAGCAAGCACCGTTCTATTTATTTAAGACACTTTTAGTTTACAAAGCAACAACAATATTTTTAAACCATTGTAAAATGTTAGAACATTATGACAAAAAAACCATGATAGCACACCTTGTGAATACCCCAAATGTTAAACTTACGTTTTAATCGTGTAGTAAATACTTTATATGTATGTTTGCTGAAAAAAAGGAAAGAAATAAGTACTTCTTTACTAAAAAAAATTTTATTTTTAAAGTGGTATAAAAAACAAGGTCTGTCTTTATTTTTATAACAATTCATATCTGACATGACTAACAGAGGGTCTACACTTAAGGTAATAGCTGATATAATATCTGAGAGAACGTCGACAGAATGAGAGAATACATTTCTTCATGTTAATCTTAATATTAAACAAGGAGAACACGTATCTTATAATATTTCATATTTGAATGATTCTCGTATAGTAAACTCGATCGTTTTAATTCCTTTTTATTCTTTTTTTTAGTTTTTTGATTTTTTAGTTTAAAATATTGTTTTTTTAAACACTTTTCACAAGAACTTTTTGCATTTATAAATTACAGATTTTAATAATGGTGGCTTATTTCTGTTTTAAATGTGTGTATTTATGTGTATTTTTTACAGCTCATCTTATCAGATAATTGTTATAAGATTTCTTATAACAACTGTCTCGTAACATTTATTATAATATTAATACTAGCACTATTTGAGAGTCCACACGTTAGATAAAACTCTCTGCGATTGAATTTGACGTTTGCTGATATAAAAATCTTATATCTTATCTCAGGTGGAGACCCTGTGTAAGGATTATGACAATGCGAATTTAATAGGTAAAACAAGGAAGGAAGTATTGTCGGTCAAGCCCAACCTACACCACAGAACTTAGAGAAACATTTTCAAACGTGTTGGGGACACATGGGAAATAATAAATCCGCCCAGAACAAAATTATGTTATGAGATTAATATTGATGTAAAAGTTCTTTGTGCCAAATTTTATTTAGATATCGTCATCTTTATGAGATTTTTTTGTCATTAGGCGATTTTAGGGAGGGGGTTTAGCTTTTAGACATGAGCGATCCCATAATTTTAAACGAACATCGTAATTAGCTAAGGTGATTTAAAAATCACTGTTCCTAAGAACTGTGACTGTGATTCAATGGCAAAACGTGCCGTGCCAACAGTCAAAAAGAGCTAAAAAGTACTAAACTTAAAAATCAATGATTGTTCTGTTTATAATCCATTTATTATTCGTTTTTGAACTTCAAGACTTATTTATATTAAAAAAAATTTTATTTACATATGTATTAGTGTTTACCAAAGTTACTACTCCTAAATTGTATACAAATCAGCCCAACCATGAATAAAAATTCCCAGGGAACTTTTCCCCTTTTCCCATTTTAACAATTGCATTTGAATAGCAAAAATAAGAGAAGGAAAAAAACTCCCGGGGAATTTTTATTCATAATTGGGCTGAATATATACGTTGCAATATGTACATTAGGGCGATAACCACATTGTGACCCTAAACTTGAATATTTTTGAGTGAATTAAAAACAACAAAAACACTTAATTACATGAAATTGCTCATTTCTAAAAGCGTGTAACTTTTTATTAAAATGGAATTTTTTTAACGATTCTTTTTTTGTTTTGAAGCTCAACTTAATATCATGTGAATTTATTTCTAAAGCCTGGAAAATTCTTTCAGTGCTATTTCATTTAAACAATTACTTTTATCGTCTAGTTAAGAAAAAAACTAAATTCTAAAATCGATACATTCTATTCTTCATAACGCTTCACCAAATACAACAAATTAGTTTTAAACGAACGTCTAAAGTGCTTACTTTAAGGCACATATAAAATTATCTGCCCAGATTTGCCGATTAAAAAAAAAAAAAAACAAATAATGAATGATAATACCACATACCACGATATTTTTGATATAAGTATGGCTTAAAACACCCGAAAATTAAAGGCTTACCTTTCCGTAAACCATATTTGTGGAAAAATTAGCAGTAGTTCTAATTCTAATATTGATTATGAGCAATTACAAAGTTTTGTAAAAAATGTGTATATTAGATTTAATGAGCACTCGAAATTCACTTTTTTCCATTTTTAAAAAATCCACGAGGTTGTATGTTTTGAACAGCTGTTAAACGGAAAGTAAATGACGGAACTTGCTCAAAACTTGACAGTAGTCTATTAATAGATGGTACTTGATGGGAGCAGTGTTAAATTTCATATAACAACGAGGGAATTTCGAAAAGTCACGGACTTATTGATCCGCCCTCGTACATATATATTATCTTATAAGCTTCACAAAAACGTCAGCATTAAAATTGGTTGCGGCTTAGACCAATATTAAATAATTGACCGACAATAAGAAAGTTTTATGCGTTTCTTGTTAGAACTTTGAACTGGCTTGAGTAAAATATCCTGATTCGTAACATTTTTAGCCAACCTAAAATTATTTTTAGGAGGGTAATTTGTATTGGACCTATGGTAAATTATGGACCAATCATCCCAAAATTCTAAAGACTGATTTCTGGTATTACAAAAAATAAATTAGAATACATTTCAACACAGCAGTGTAATTAGTTAAGGCGTTAACAGTGAATTTCAGCAGGCTGCTTAATATGGAATCTAAGGTAAATTATGGACCGTATATCACAAAATTGCATGATATTTTTTCTGGCAACAGTATTAACAGTATGATTTGCAGTCGTATAAAGCAAACTCGTGCAAAATTTAATATCATTCCGTGCATTATTCCACTATTTATGTTAGTTTTTGTAACAAAATGATCAATTTTTTTAGGGTGGAGGTTACACATTTTGATTCATAGTTCTGATCCTTCTGAACCGATATTGCTGGATTTCAATCCCAAGCTGCTTAGGATAACTACAAGCGATTTGATACCAAGTTTGTGCTTTTCTTTTGCATTTTTCGAAAGTGAAGTGTTTTCAACAGACAGACAGACGGACATGGCTTAATTGACTTAGAATTACTCAAGGAGCCAGATTATACTCGTATATACTTTATGAGGTCTTAGATGGATAATAAAAAAGTTTCACACGAAATGACAAATTTAGTATACCCTCATTCACCACTAGTGGTGGTGGAGGGTATAACAAGTAACAGTGATATATTCGACTGTGCCGAATCATTAATACCCTCCACCGAGTGTTCGAATATTTGAGAAGTGCGCTATCATCGAATCTATAATTTATGAACCCATCTTTATAAAACAAGCCTCACAGTATTATAATTCTTTGCTTTTTTAAATTAAATATCATGGTTTGTTTCAAAAATCATAAATTATAGACGTTCGTTTATCAAAAAATTCGGCCAAAAACCAGTAATAAAATTTTTTAGAATTTTTTCGGAAGGCCGCTTTATATGGGAGCTATGATAAAGTATAGACCGATTTTCATAAAAATACATAGTGTTATTTCTAGCCATTTTCAGCTAAATTGGAGAAAATTTTACCACAAGATATATCTGTATTTAATACGGCCTTAGTCGTATTTAAAAAATTTTCCAAATGGGCTCTATATAGGGCCTATGGTAAATTATGGATCAATCCTCACGAAATTTGCAGATTCGATTTCTAATCTTCTATAACTACGACAACCAAAATTTAACTAAATAGTGAGCTTTATATGTGGCCTATGCTAAATAATTTGGATTTGAATTACATGGATAAATCGACTAATGTGCTGTTTCCAGGTGACAGGCAATTGATTGTGCAGTAAAATTTATATGAAAAACTCTCAAAAAACTGAGGGATTTTCATATAAATTTTACTAGACAATCAATTGCTTGTCACCTGGAAACAGCACATAAGAATTACTTAAGGACCCAGAATATATAAAGTTTATATATTTTTATATATTTTTTAAAAAAAGTTTCACACGGATTGACACACTTAGTATACCCTCATTTACCACAAGTGTTGAAGGGCATAATAAAACTAAACGCAAATACTTACATTTATATGCACTTGCATTGTTCATAGTAAGTATATTTAATATAAGATGTATGTAACTTGGGCATAATCGTTTGATTTGGTTTCTAATCACGTATTTTCTTTTTTTGTTCTGTTCTTGTATTTTAACACAATATCAAGTGTTAAATATATAACACATACTTTTTCTTAAAGTGTTTTCGTAGATTATTTCCTGTTGAGTGGCTTAGATAATTTTAATTTACTTCTTTAAATGTCTTTAAAACAAAACAAAAAAAAAAATTAATACTGGATAGTTGCGAAAGTTCTTGTTAACATCTTATACACAGACTCTGTATGGTCTCACATTCAAACTACCTATGCACAGTAGGTAATTTGACCCCAAATCTTGTCCAAATTTTTTGCATTACCAATAGTATTGTTTTGTTAATGACGTTCGATTAAGAACATATCAAAGCAAATAACTGCACATCAGGTTTTCAACAAACAAATATCAGCTGATTTATGAACAGTCTAAGTTGACATTTGCAAGCAACATTCAGAGTGAAGCATAAAAAGTGTAATTTTGATATAAATTAAAACGTTTTTTTTTCTCAGTTATTAAATAAAAATAAGAAAATCGTGCATAATGTGGTGAAGAGTGGAGATAGTAAAAAACCAAAATATTTTGGTGGACGTGAATGTTTTTGTTAACAAAACGTGTAATTCTAACTTAAGCCTAGTACTCTGTTCCAATTTGTGAAAAATGTTCAGCAACATCTATTATTTTACACGAAAAATTTGACATGTATCAATGTTACCTATCTCGCGAGTTTTCTTAATTTGACGTTTTTAATCTTTCAAAGTATGCGACATTGTCTTGCATATGTAGACAAAACACACATGTATTTTACTAAAAAGTATTTTTTTAAATAAAATATTAAAAAAAAAATGAAAGTAAATATATATAAAAAACTATTACCGGTTGTGTTATTTATGTTTTTCCGTTCTAATTTAATATTTAGTTTAAACTATTATCAAAAAAGTAGTTTTTGGGAATACATCATTTTTCATTAAAAGATTTTATTTGTTGTGCTTAATTCCCTATTTTTATAATTGATAAAAATACTGAAATTTATTGTTGGAGGATAAGCTGTTTCTATGCGCATTTCACTGGTTGCTTAGGCCAGATCATCAAGAACGTTTGAGTGTATGAATGTAATTCTCATTCCCTCTGTAGTCTTGTTAGGAGAACGTTTCCTGATGATCTGGCCTAAGCAACTAGTGAAATGCGCATAGAAACTTATCCTCCAACAATGTTAAGTGTTAATAAAAGAATTTTGAATTTATTTTTTGTTACCTTTCATTATTTTCTTATAGCAAGCCTCAGCTTAAAATACAGCGAACTTTCTTATGTTTGGATTTGTGAAAAAAAAAAAAATAAAAAGATTGATTTATATAAAGTTTCAAAATAAGATTTGCCTTCGATATAGAAAAAGGTACAAACTTTTTGTAAAAAAGGCTCACGGAAAAATTAAGGACTTTTTCAAGCAAAACCAAAACTGATTTTGTCTTCTTTGATTATACACCATTCTATTAGCACCCTTGTTTATTTTCATCTCGCCGAATTTCAAAAAAATTTAGAAGTAAGTTTTCGAGATTTTCATTTTTGTTATTTTTTTTTTATGATGGCAACCATAAAAAATTAATCGATACAAAAATCAAAAACCCCAGCGAGCCTTCCCATGAAAAACTCTGAAATTCCAAATTTCAGGCATATCGGTTCTAAACTTTGGCTGAAATTAATTTTGGCCTTAAAATTAGCTCAAATTACACAGTGTGCTATGGTTAGACCACCGCAATTTACATATAAATAACTCTTCTTTATATATGTATACATACTACTGTATTGTAAACTTAACTATGGGCACTTCCACTGAAGTGTCACGTTACTCCACCAAGCAATTAAGATTTTATCTTAGAGCCATGTTGTTCAAAATTATAGTCAAACTAAATTCTTATAGTTTGTTCATTATCTGATACTGTCTTATACTCAGCCTACTGTCGTACACTTCAGCTTCCGCGTAAAAATCAGACGGCATTTTGTGTTCCATCCAAACTTCCTTTATACACTCTTTGGATATAAGCATCCTACTGTCTTATGGCCAATTTCACCAATTTATTTCTATATATAAATTCATATTAAAATTTAGTTTTGCATACAATTTTATTTTTATAATTAGCAATATGCCAAAATCGACTTTTTGCGAAAAAGAACTTTTTTATTGTTGAAAATGGTTCTTTAGGGTATCAGAAGCAACTTTTGTTCCGCGACTTTTTTATAATTCCGTTATTTACAAAATTACCGTTATTTTTAGGTTCTTGAAGAAAATCAAAAGTTTGACCGTTAAATTTCCAGAATTCGACCAAATGTTGGTTGGCAACTTTGTACAAAATCATATGGCGAGTATGTTTGCAGAACATACCCTGCAAGAAGACTACCGGTCATTTTACTAGTAAAATGACCGGTAGTTTTGACCACTATATTGGATAAAGTTTCTATTAGCTTATTAAGAGTAAAATGAAAAAACTAACCGAAACTCTTGTGTACATGTGATTTTGCCTCTCTTTCTAACTAATTAATTCCACTCGACTACGGAACATATATCTGTACTGCTTACTACTATGCTATATATTAGTTAGTAATCGCGGAAATAATGGTTAACACTAACTAGTTAGTCATAACGTAAATAGAGGTTAGCACTAACTAGTTATTAATAGCGTAAAAATTGGTTAGTACTAACCTTTATAAAATAATGTTTTTTTTTTTATTTTAGTTTTAAAAGTTTTTATTAAAAAAATATAATCAGCAGGCTTCATTAAAGTTTATAATAGTTGTGGGTGTGGGACCACGTAACGTCACTTCTGTGGCTGCTCTATAACGTTCCTTTCTTCCATGGGTCTGTAAAGAAATATTATTTTGTTAACAATTTGTGACTAAAAAGCCGAATACATACATGCATACATACTTGAAAAGTCATCAGGATTTTAAATATTTGGTATAATTTGGTCCTTTATTATCACCACCAAATCTTTAACGAGTATCCCGGTCAAAGCAACCACCCGAATGACCGCTACCTGAGAACGTTTAGGTGTGCTTATGATGTCATCGTCTTTAAATATGCGTTTTTCCACAGCACTTGATAATTGAATGCTTCTTTTGCGAGTGCCTTCATCCGCTTTTTTTTAATTATAAATACCCATTATATTGTAAATTAATAACTCCTTTTTGCTTACCCAGTTTTGTGGTTGCTGACTTTTATATACTTTTTCTTCGATTCAAAGGGGTACCTTCGGATGATTCTTTCAGTTTTTTTTGTTGGAGTTTGATAAACTGATGGGCTATGAACTATGTTTTTGTGTGAAATATTTTGTTCTTGCTGCTGTATCGCTAGAGGATCTTCATCCAGTGAAGCTGACCGACGCCCTATAATTAAGGATATTAAGCAATCATATTAAGCAATATGTACCTATAAAATCAAATGTTTCTTTTCTTATTGTTACCTTTCGGATTATCTAAGTTTAATTTTCATATCAATCCGGCGTTCCTTTAACAATTAAATAATTGAGACAATCTAAATCCGTGTAATTATCAGCTTCACTGTTGTCCAAGCTCAAATTAAGGTTTCTTTTAGCTACTGACACTCGTGATCGGGGTGTTGCTTTAATATTTTGTTCACCCAAAGGTGATGCTGGCTCGTTGAATTTGATTTTTTCTTCGCCGACAAACGTACAACACTACGTCCTCCTATAATTTTAATAGGTGACACCTTATTTTCAGCATTAAAGTAATTGAAATCAACATTACCAATAAATTTCTCGTAGATCATATAAAGAAATATTATTTTGTTAACAATTTGTGACTAAAAAGCCGAATAAATACATGCATACATACTTGAAAAGTCAACAGGATTTTAAATAATTGGTATAATTTGGTTCTTAATTATCACCACCAAATCTTTAACCGCTACCTGTTTGAAGACCACTTCTTTTAACACGACTGTTTCGTACATGACCTGTTGTTTCCAGAAAATTTACCACCACGTTTTCTGGAGCCGCCATCAGTATGCCCTCCTTTACTTTAATAAGCAACGTTGTTGCAAAGAAGATAAGCAAATTTATTTTTAAACTTGGCAAATAACTTTTGTAATATTTAATTTAAACCACAGAACTAACATTTAAGCAATTACATTTTTTTACAAGAGTCGACAGGCCACGTGTGTGAAAAAATTATATTTAAAAATTGGCATTATTTAGGTTGTGTTATTTGTTCCACTCTAACATATGTGTTAGAGTGGAGCAACGAATGTAAAATTGTTGCAAGTGTATTAGTAAATTGTTTTTTTTTTTTTGGTTTTGGTTATGCATTTCTTGTAGGGTATGAACTCAGAATATTTGCAAATACAGGGTGTTTTGATGCATTTTTCAAAAAATGAATTTTACGACATCTAGCGGCAATAATTTGTACTTACAATATTCAACAATTAGAAAGGTAATATGAATACCTCTCCAACAAAAAAAACTTGAAAATCGGATGAAAAATAACCGAATGAGAAAGAAAAGATTTATAAGATAATGAAATAGTATCAAATTTGTATTAAAATATGTATGTAACTTTTATTAAATTGATCATTAAAGTTTACATTTTTAGTTTTGCGAAAAAAATTTTAGTTATTTTACTAGAATTGTATTTAACAGAAATCTTTATTATTTATACTTTTAAAAACATCAAGTTATTTTATTATTAAAATTTTTAGAGATCTACATAAGAGTGCAAATTCTTTAGCTTTTCTTTGAGTTGGGACAGTCCACAAAGTGAACCTACCCGGTTTCTTTTTAAATTTGACTTATTGTTCGTTAAAATTTTTTAAAATTTTATTTCTTTAAGTAAGATCAAGTCTGGTTTATTACGAAGAAAATAAGAGGTGTTTTAATAAAATCTGTCAAAAATTTTAAGAGTAACATGCATTTAAACAAACACTTTTTAACATGGTCAAATTAGGTAAATTATATGAAAACCCAACGATAGAATTCAATTCTTATGGCGGCATCGCATTCAGGAGGTCATAATACATAAGGATTGGTGGGTGTGGTTTCTGGGTCAGAACCTTTTTATATTTTTGCGAGGCTGTGTAATTAATAAGCACGCAAAGGTGACGGCTAAAATATCTAAATTGATAAGACTAAAACTGCAAATATAAAGTAGCTAGAGCTGACGAATGCTTTGTAGCGCAACAAATTTCAAAATGACAAACTTTGTCGTTGCATTTGAAGCTGAAGCGCTTCAAATGCAACGACTACTACAACTACGTATTCTGTTGAAATTACGGACCCGTTCGTAAATGCATCACTGCGCTTCATCAGAAAATAATTTTTTTTTAATGCCAATAAAGAGGTAATTATAATTTTTGTTTCTTTTGTGACTATTATTTTTGTGGAGAATTTCACAATTTTTCGGTCCACATCTACTTCATTGCTATATTTATAAACATGAAATCACTGATGCAGCGCAGTGATGCATTTACGAACGCACCCGACTTTCAAGCTGCTGTTTTCTTAACGTTGTACTATAGCGACTATTCTGTTTCCCACTAAATACTCAGAATACTGTCTTACGTTCTGGATATTTCCTGAAACTCAGACTTTATTTTATATTTATATTTTTACTTAGTCATCGTCCAGACTTGCAATTTTTATTGCAGCAATTCTTGACTTTAATGGTGAGAGGGGTGAGAAGATTAGGGAGGGGTGCTCAGTTTCATGTACACTGCAATTCTGGTTTGTCTTGATATTCTCACACTTTTTAACTTAAAGTTGGCTGTAGGTGTATTTGTATTTATATGTATATTAAATATCAAAGGGTGAAGAGGAAAGACATGATAAAAATACCAAAATTGCAAAAATTTCAAAGCAGAATTTTAAAAATTGCAGCAACAAAAATTGCAAGTCTGCACACAAAAAAAAAATAAATATGACTAAATTTTAGTTTGGTATAAACTTAATTTTAGTTTATGAAATTTTCTTGAACTTAGTTGAAATTTACTTAAAAAAAGTAACTTTAACTTAAAATATAGAAATTTTATTAGACTAAAGTTTACACAAAATTCTGATGAACTTAAAAAAATTCGCAATTTTACTTAATTTCCATACTTACGTAAAGTAAATATGAGTAAAAATGAATTATACAATTTCTAGCTTACAGAAAAAAGTCGTAATATTAAGGAGTCTTATCCTTAATATTAGTACTGCAGATTTTGTATCAAAAGTGAAAATTTAAGTTCATAGCTTCCTTAACTCTAGTTAACATTTTTTCTTATAAACTTAAATCAAGTGTGTAAAATTCTTAACTTTATGGAAAAATTTATTATGGAGTAAAGAAAATATACTTGATTTTAAAACCATTTACTAAACGTTAGTAAAGTATGCATAGGATTTGCATTAGTACAATTTAGGAAATGTATTCTTAAAATAAGAATATTTATTTCTTAAACAGATTATGTTATGTTATGCCTTAAATAAGAGCAAATATTGCTTATGCATGTACTAAATACTTTGAAATTAGTTTTTAAAATTATTAAATTTTTTGTTATTTGGTAGATAATTTCTTCCATAACTTTCTTTCTTCTGAAATAATTAAATTGCTTTTTGTCCCCAGTTTGATTCGATTAGTAAGCGTAGTGACGAAATTTTATATCTTTTAGTTACGTAGTTTGAAAATTATTTGTTAATGATTTCTAGATTTTTTTAATTCGGATTGTGCACATTCCGTTTTATAATTTTTTTTCTACCAGGCCGATTTGGCTCATTTTAAATACTAAGCCTTTCTCATGTATGCATGCTAGAAATATTTTAGTCGTTGCGCTATGTCGTTTCTTTCGAGGTCTATTGTGCTTTTAACAGACATACAGATGGACATTAGTTTTAGATTACATAAGGTAGGTACATATATATTTTCTGAATCCTTAAACGATTTTAAGGCTATCTAGCTACATATATATATATTTCGTTGTGTTACGAACTTAATGAACAAGTGAATATTTTGACCATATTATTTTTTTTACACCGCAATTATGTTTTTTATAAAAAACAGATCTCCGATCTCCCATTTCTGTTGCGAACCGGGCGCCATTTCTGTTACGATTGTTCGCCATGTCTGTTACGGTTGGGCCATGGTTACCCTTCTAGCTCTACTCGGTGTCATCTCCTTAGGGGGGTGTTCTCAACTTTTTGGTTGACCCTGGTTCGCAGCCAGAACAAAAACAAACTGAAACCAATATCTCAAAAAACAACAACACACTTACTATTTATTTAACTTGGAATATCAATTCATAGGGAGGTTGATGTTGGCCTCCAATCGCCCATTTCTCAACCATGACCGCGATATCGACACATTTTTCCTACGGTCCCATAAATCCGCATTTCGTCGCCCTTTCTAAATCAACAGTCCCCAAAAATTACTAATTACTCGGATCTCCGGAGTAAATGAATCTGAGTACCCTTCCCCAATCTTCTTACCTCTCTCACTAATAAACCCAAGAATCGCTGCAAGAAATATTGAAAGTCTTGACTAGGAAATTGTAAATCGATTTCGATTCCAATCAAAAATCGATTTTGTGTTAAAAGACGCAATCGAATTTGCGTATGCGATTTTATACTGAAATCGATTATTGGGCTTTTAAAATCGATTTTTTTTATATATATCAAAATTTTTGTAATTCCTAATTTTAATCTCTATTAAAATGATAAATTATGTGCATGCACAACTTAAAATTTTTTTGAGTGCACATACGTGTGTAGGTGTACTTATGCAGTTTGCCAAGTTTTAAGTAAAAAATCAGTTGTAACTACGTATTTACCTATGAGTACCCCTAGTGTAGTACCAACTTTAATATAATTCCTCTTGTCTTCAGAAATCAAAGACATCAACGGACAGTGAACAAAACAGTTCTAAACGTATCGTACCGAACCAATCAATAAAAGTGAGCTTTGTGAAAATCAACATAATATTAAAGAAACACAACAGTTGAGTCAAACCTTGGAATTTTGTGGAATTACGCTAATACAAGGGCGGATCAATAAGTCCGTGACTTTTAGAACTTCCCTCGTAGTTATATGAAATGCAACACTGCTCCCACCTGTTAATAGACTACTGTCAAGTTTTGAGCAAGTTCCGTCATTTACTTTCCGTTCAACAGCTGTTCAAAACATACAACCTCGTAAATTTTTTTAAAAATGGAAGAAAATGAATTTCGAGTGCTCATTAAACATTATTTTTTGCGAAAAAAAACCGTCAATCAAACCAAGGAAAAGCTTGATAAATACTATGGGGACTCTGCACCATCGATTTCAATGGTAAAAAAGTGGTTTACTGAGTTTCGTTGTGGTCGCACAAGTACAAATGACGCTGAACGTTCTGGACGGCCAATTGAAGTTAATACACCCGAAAATGTTGAAAAAATTCACGATTGGTCGATCGAAGAGTAAAAGTGCGTGAGATTGTTGATGCTATAGGCATTTCAAATGGCATTGTGGTTTCGATTTTAAATGATCAGCTGGGTTTAAGAAACGTAATCGTGTGACATCTTCAAAGGATTGTTTGGAGTTGTTTAACCGCAATTCGAATGAGTTTTTGCGGATGAAAAATGGGTCCATTACAATGCTCCGGAGACCAAGCAGCAGTCTAAACAATGGGTTTCTCCGGGTGAACCGGCTCCGAAGAAGGCCAAGGTAAGTTTGTCGGCCAATAAGGTATTTAAAAAGACCAGCGTGTGAGCTATATCTAGATCTAGTTATTAGCAGATTGGAAAAACAGAAAGTAATTTTTTTTCCCCACCAATACGAAATTACAAGGAAATACGTTGGTTTTTAAAGCAAACTTGAAACATAGTAACTTAGCAAAGAAAAAGTGGTCACAGAACAAGAACTATTGTTATAATTGTATAAAATACTACGCATACATTTATTATATAAAAAATATGGCTAAAATTCAGAATTTTATTTTATAATTTTAATCAAAAACACAATTTTAATATGTGAAATTTACATACATATCGCACAGGTTCCTCTAAAGGAAGTCAACCTAACCTGAAAATCTCAGTTCAACGTCTCTAGTATATTGCAAAAAAAAAAAAAAAAAAAAAATCCAGTAGTTTGCTGTGTTGTTAATATGATTTTATTTAAAATAGATTTAAATGTAAGTAAAAATTAAAAATATATTATTTAATACTTTTATTCATATTGTTACGAAAGTAACTTTAGTTAAGAATAAGTTTAATTTATTAGTTATTTTGTATATGCTAGTAATTTTATTAGTTTAAATTGTTATTGTATTAGTTACGAATATTTCTAATGTAAAACCACTGTACAGAACTTTCTAGACAAATGTAATGTTATAATTGTTATACATAATTGTATAATATAATACTGTTAAGATTATTTTTAACCCATAAAGTATGCTTTAGTTTATTGATGTATAATAGCTAAATTTAAATTCAGCCATAGTGTTAATGCATAATGAGCTATAAGATAATAAAAGCTCGAATGGTCCAAAAATTTCGAAAATGTTACAGACATTTCGAAAACGTCGAATGTTCTGGCATTTCGAAAACGTCGAATGGTGGGCATCGATAATCAGTATTATTACGAACATTTAAGTGTGTAGATCGCACGTGTAAGTGGTATAATTGACTAAGTTCTAAATAAAGTGGTGTGAATAGTTTATAGTACAGCTATGAATAAAGTGTTTTATTTATTTTATTAAAGTTGCAATAAAAGAAGTCAAGAGGTTTCTTATAAAGGAAATAAACCAAAAACGTTATTGAAAAGGCAGTAACGTAACAATATTATTATTTAATAATTATCACTTTATTTTATTTAACATGAATTTATATTTTGTTTGGATTTTTTTGAGAGCTAGTTCAGATAAACTAACGATAATTATTATCAAAATTGGAGATGATAGTACATTTTTCCTGTTTCGCAGCATGTTTTAACATGAAACGACCTGTTTCGCTCTTAAAGTTTTGAATGGCAAAACATGTTGT
Organism: Pollenia amentaria; assembly: GCA_943735925.1. Lineage (NCBI taxonomy): Eukaryota > Metazoa > Arthropoda > Insecta > Diptera > Polleniidae > Pollenia > Pollenia amentaria. Next base: position 102,004,704 of record OX031009.1, read on the forward strand.
TTAAATCATGTTTGGGGCGCGAAACAGGAATCGGAGAGCGAAACACGCATATTGCTGCCCGTGTGAACATGGTATAATTCAATGACGAAAACCATTTTTTTATTTACACATTTCGATATCACTAGATGACGCCAAATTTAAAAAAGTTATATCATAGCCACTGTTGCCAATTTGACGGTTTTACCGCGATTCTAGCGGTTTTTATGTGTCCATAGCGCTAAAATTTCCGTTTTGGCTGTTAGCGGGAAATCTAGCAGTTTTGTAATATCAATAGAATTAACATGTTTGTTCTAGATATTTGAAAATTTTAGTTTTTTTTCACAAAATAGGAGATTTCAAATATTTTTCCAATTGAAGGTTTGAAGTTTCTTCTACATTTTTTTCTCGAAATTAAATTCGTTTCCGCTATAAAATATTATAACGTTTTTTAAACAGGTTTTTGTAAATTTTTTGATAAGGACTATTTCTTATTCTGTTAAATTATATTCAGTTAGCAAAAACTATTTGTAGTTTTGGAGTTTATTACGGTAATTACACTGGTCGGTAAAATAAAACATAAGGCGGAAGCAAGAACCTTTATATGTGATTTTAATAGAATTTATCGTGCTGAATTGAAATATGTTCACAGGTTGTTTCTGTCACGACTAGTTTTTATGATGCAGATAGGCTTTAACTAACAGTCAATTAATAAAGTTTAGGCACATGATTTCAAAAACATCTGCCAACACCTTTACATCCGCTTAATTTAAATTTTTTTTTATATCTTTTTATAGTATAAACGCCATTACTTTTCTAAAAATTATAAGTAGTTTTTTTTCCTTGATTTTTGTTTATGAACAAAGCACTGTGCGCCACCGTGTCTGAGTATTTATCATTTTAAAAATAATTAAGACAAAAAACTCGTTCGATTTCAGTTCCACTCAATTTCTAGAACTCAGCCATGTTCTACATCAATTATTTTATGTTTTGTGTGCGAGTGCGAGACATTTTGTAATTAATTACATCTTCAATTACCAGTTATGTACATGTTATTCGAAAATAGTAATTAAACCTAAAACTAATCTGAATATTATACTATAGTGCCTAAGGTAACTGAAAGCTTCAAATAAAATTACAGCTTGGGTATCTTATATATAAACTAGCATTTAACCCTCTACTTCGTTAGCGTCTCCTTTTCTTTCGTGGACATATTATTACACCAAAGCTTATGTTTCTAGGTTTTTACCCGCTACCGCTACTTTGTAATAGGTACGATTTTCAGCTCTTAAGCGTACGAATTTCGAAAATGTACCAACTTTTTATTTGTATTTTTTAGATAAGTTACGAATTTAATATAATTATTATTTCTATGTGCATTGATTTAAACGATAGATGGGGGACAAAATACAGGTTTTACACTTTTACTCCCTGTTCTCTTTATTTATTTAATGAACAACAATAAGTATTAAATTAAAAAAGTGCTACTATAATTAAAAAAGTATCAGTTAGAGGAAGAAAAACGACCAAAAATCCCCCTCATTCACTCAGGAACTTGCATGTTTAATTTTATGTTTCTAGGTCCAATATTACCAGCAAATTAAAAAGTACCAGGTAAAGCACAAAAAGGTACCAAAAAGCGCCTTTTACAGATGCTCATTCACTCAACGCGTTGCTTTTTTAATTTTATCTTTGTAATTGCAATACTAACAAAATTTCAATAAGAACCTGTTGGTAAGCAATACAGTACGAAAAAGTACAAAAAACCACTCTTACAGATTCTCGTTCACTTGGGAACTTGCATGCTTAATTTTAGTTTTATAGGTCCAATTTCAACGGAAATTCAAAAAGTACCAGCTAAGGAACAAAAAGTACCAAAAAGCTTCTCTTACAGATTCTCATTCACTCAGGGCATTGCATACTTAATTTTATGTTTGTTAGAAAAAGTACCAGTTAAAAAAACAAAAAAATACCACAAATTTCCCTCTTATAGATTCTTGTCCACTCAGGACATTTAATGTTGAATTTTATGTTTCTAGGGGCAATACTAACGAAAATTCAAATAGTACCAAATAAAGAACAAAAAAGTACCAAAAAGCCTTTCACAGTTTCTCATTCACTCAGGACCATGCATATTTAATTTTATGCTCATAGGTCCAATATTAACGAAAATTAAAAAAAGTACCAGTTAAAGAACGAAAAAGTACCAAAAAGATCCCTCTAACGAATTCTCATGCACTCAGGACCTTCAATGTTTAATTTTATGTTAATAGGTCTAATATTAACGAAAATTAAAAAAGTACCAGTTGAAGAGCAAAAAGTACCAAAAAGTACCCTCATAGGTTCTTATCCACTCAGGACATAGCATGTTGAAGTTTCTAGGTCCAATATTAACTATAATTAAAAAAGCTGTAGTAAGATATTTAATTTCCCGTATATCCCCTTTTTGGTACTTTTTTTCTCCCCACTGAAGCATAAAAAATTTCAATATTGTAGTGGGAGCTCATAATTTAATACATATATGTCAATGAATAAGAAAAATGTTTTGTAAAAAAAGTACCAACAATAGTTCCTTCTTACCTCTAAAACGTCCGAATTTCGAAAAAGTACCACGTTCGTATATTAATTTTTTAGATAAGTTTCAAATGTGATATAACCGTTATTTCTATGTTTATGGGTTTAAAATATAGATGGGGTGACAAAAAAGTACCAAAATACAGGTTTTACCCGTTTACTCCGTTAAAGGGCTGAATTTCCAAAAAGTACCAGTCACCTGTCCACTTATTTTCTAAAGAACAACGATAAGTATTACATTTTTTTGTATCTCTTTTCGTTTTGGAGATATAAGGTTACCGAATTTACCCGTATTTACCCTGTTTTACCCCCTAAACATTCGAATTAACAAAAATCCCGTCTTAGTGGATCGATTTGGGGAGAGACCAACCTAGTACAAGTGTTTGGTTCAGGCGTTTAGGGTGTGCGATGATGAATCAGTCACTCAGTTAGTCAGTCAGTAACGTTACAATTTTATATACATATATTGATATAGGAACAATTTTTTTTTGTCGTAGGATCTTAAGTAAGAACTAAGATGTTTTTCAAATTTTATCCCTAAATTGTAATTTTTTATCCCCAAATATCCCCACTAAATACTCAACTTTTGTCATAAAATATTTTATTTGTATAGCATTTCATTTGTACATTTTGTTTTTTTTTTTACATTTTACATTTAACAAAATTATTAGTGCACAATTAATTTAAAAATTTGTAGAAGAAATTGTAAAAAGGCACTAACTGAAGATAAAATGTTGGCGTTTCGAGGCATCAAAAAGCACCATAAATAGTGCAAAAAGCCCCTAGTTGGCATCACTGATTTTAAACACTTATGTACGTCTTATTTAGAGAAAGAAAAGGTTACACTATTCAAGTATAATATTTCTCTCTTAACTACAAACATTTTCTTCAATTTATTAAAAATCCTTAAGGATATAAATTGAAAGGAGTATTTTTTTTAATCGTTTGTTCTTTTCTGTGTGTTTGCGTGATGCTAAATTAATGCAAAACGATGGGAAAATAAAAATTGTATTTTAAAGTGTTTTGTACTTAAGTAAATTATATTAAAGATTAATATTTTAATTGTGGCTTTTTAAAATGCAAGAGATTTAATTTTACCCTGAAGTTGATGTTATTTATATTAAGTTTGTTGTATAAAACTTTGACGCGTTTAATTAAAGTTGTCTAACGACCAATTTTTTGGTTTGATGTTAAATCACATTTATATTTAAAATCAAAATTTAACAAAGAATATATTTAAAAAAAACAAAAATATTAAAACATTTGATTTCGTACGGAAAGTGCGATCAGTTTTCTACTTTGCTAAAGCAAATGACTGAATCATAAAACTTAACAAAAAGTTTCCTTAAGTTCAATATGGTTTGACATATATGATTCACATTTATTCGCACAGTTGCTTAAGCCAACTTAAGCATATTATAGTTGGCCCTTAAGTTTGCATTGCTTATTACTAAACCTGCCCACACACGAATGATTCGTGCGTGTAGTTTGTTGCCTTCCATTTCTCCACACAGGAAGAACAAATCACAATAACATTAACCTTCGCTTTATCAAAGATTTTTATGTATGCACATCGTTTAGCAACGGTTGTTACTGCATGTTTATAAAGTCGTCCTATTCAAGGCGAATTCAACTACAGGTGGTGTCGAAACTACAACAATCCAAAAACAACAGAAACAACACAGTGTTTTTTGCATTGCATTGTTAGTGTTTACAATCCAAAATGTCAACCATTCCATTGGGGCTTAAAAATGAATTCAGTGATAGATTATTTTGACAAGTCTGTACGACTGCCAAATGTTTATGAAAATTTTCTTAATATTATATATTCTATGCGACCAGCGTTGCATTTTCTTGTAAAGTAGCTGAGTCATTTGAGTTTGCATTTTTTTTGTAAGATAGTGTGGCATAGCACAGACAGCAAATTTTGCAGACATTTATTTTATGACGGATGGAATTCCGTCAGATTTTCGTATGAATGCATCGTACGATTATGTAGGAAAGTGAATTCCGGCGTTAAGCCATGATAAGTTTTCGTCGTTCAAATTTTTTTCCTGTTTCTTTTTTTTAAAGAAGCTTTCATCATACAAATTTTTTTAAATTTATTTTAAAGAAAACAATTTGTTCAGTAAGTAAAAATTTTCTTTTAACTGAAGCAAATTTGAGAAAGTTATAGAATAAATAAAATCGAAATGGTCACCCGGGTGGATATTGGTGAGGCTTAGGTTAAACGACAAAAAGAAAACATAAATTGTGAAGCGGATGATGCAATTGCACTTTTAGAGTGTGTGTGCAGCTTTAGCAAGGCGACCTCAATATCAGCGGTTTTTTGTAAATAATGACACTTTTTATGATATTTTTTTTTGTATTTAGGTCGGGTTTTTAAGATGTGGATTAAATTTAAACTTAGTTTAACGTAGTCTGAAACTCGGATTTATCCGGTAGAATGTGATTTTTTTTTATTATTTCCTTAAATACCAACATTTTAAGCAAAACTAAGCTGTTCCGTCAAAATTTTGGTAAGGGCGGCAGATTAACTAAGCCTTAGTGTTGTATTTAGTTCTACCATATTTTATCTTAATTAAATAAGACTTTTCAAATAGCACTGAAAAAATCAAACTATATTTAACCCATTTTTGCCGATCGGTGATTAAAATCACCAGCACTCTTACTCTTTATTTTCAATATTTTTTTTGTTCTATTAGCTACTTCTAATCTTATGTCGTTATTATCTTTAACGTCGATCAACAGGATTGGGGCGAAAAATGGACTTAATACGATTTAAGATTATATGACATCAAAATATAGATTCAAATAAAATCCTAAAAATTGGTATTAGAAAAAGTTAAATATGTTAATTATAACATGATCTTAATATGGAAACATCGGCAAATTTAATTAATAATTTAGCCAAAATTTCCAATATAAGAAACTTGAAAATATTTATGTTGTTGTAATAGAAGAAAATTACTTAAAGCTGGAAACAGAGTTTTAAATATATCAAAACTTTTTATGTTAATTTGGGTGACCCGGGAGTCAGTCTATCAGCGCCGGGGTTGCGGGCTTGATTCCCGCCAGAGACTCTGGTTTCTTTCCTGCAGACAAGCGTAGAGCTTCGCGTAATTAGTATAGGAAAATAATAAAAATAAAGAAGAAAAAAGAGTAAATTATAGCCAAAGATGTGAAAAAGCAGAAATTTACGAAAATATGCTCTGCAATAATAAAACAAGTAGGAAAGTATATGGCGTCACGCCCGACTATTAAATACCCTACACCACAGTATTTAAAGACAAATTTTCTTGAGTGTAATCTTTTTTAGACCCATGCACAATAATGGAACCGTTAGAACAAAATTATGTTTGTGGGGTAAGGATTCATGTAAAAGTTCTTTGTGCCAATTACACAGGCCTGCGAAATTATAGTTTAAGAAATTTTTTTCTCAAACTATTATTATTTTAGGTTTTTGGTGTTAAAGTACGGGAAACGTTATTGATGTGATTCACAGCACATCACATTTGCGAGGTAACGGTACATTTGTGTTTTTCGATCTATACTCCTCTTTCAGACGCCATCCAGAGTAAATTTCTGGTGCGATTGAAAGGCTACTAAATTTTAATATCTAATTGCATTTGATCAGATTAAAAATAGCTGATTTATAGTGGATCAAATCTAAGATTTTTTGAGAATTTCAACGTTTTTCACCAGTTTTGTCATTTCGGTAGATGGTGTTTGCCACAATTAATAACAAAAGTCATAGTTTTATTCAAATTTCTTTGTATAGTCCATTTAATTAGAAAAATTTCAAGCTGTAATGGACCGAAATCGGATAGAAACTAAAAGTCATATAATAAAAAAAGTTTGTATGGATTCCATGTTGAATTATGAACCGATTCTCAACATTTTCAATAGGCTTCGTTCGTCCTTATGACAATTGAAACCAAATTTTATCAAATCCGCTTCAAAATTGCGAACTGCGCTTTTCGCACAAGGTTCGATGGACGGACGACCAGCTAGCCAGCCGAACGGACGCACATCGTTAGGTCGTTTAAAAGAGTGATTCTAAGTCGATCGGTGCACTAACAGGTGAGTCTTAGAACGATTTTATTTAGTTTTAGACACATCAGCACAAACGCATAATACCCTCTCCACTATTGTGCGCTATAGGAAAATTGTCCATTTTTTTGGCCATAACTAATTTTTAGCCAAACGGCTGGTCCAAATTACATGATTTTTTGATTCCATCTTTGGATCTCTTCCTCCCTCTTAAGGCCCATACATTTTTTTTGTTACGCACTGTCACGGGCAAAAAGTTGGTCACGCCTTTTCACGGAAAAAAATTTTATATTATCACACACGCTCGCTTATTCTTGAAAAAAAATTGGTCACACGCGCTCACGTGCGAAAGTTTTAAAACACTTCTATTAAAACCATTACTTTTTTTGTTTCCACATAAAAGTTTAAATAAATATACATACTAGGGAGATCGATTATTCGACTTTTTTCAATAACCGGTTTTCGAATATTACGAATAGTTGCTATTTCAAAAAAACCGGTTTTCGGTTAAAGATTTTTAACATAACCGGTTTTAATTCGAATACATAAAAACACCTACAAAATTCATAGATATGACTTAAAGTATGTTCAGACCTAACAAATATTTGACGATAAAATCCAAAAAAACCGAGACCAGTAAATTGATCAAACTTTAACCTCATTTTTAACAATTTCTATTTATTTTATTATTTATTAATAGATATATTTCAGTGTATTTACTTATTCATTTTTTGATTATTATAATATTTAATATCTATATTTGGCATAACATATTTGTTGTGAGCCAGATTGGTAGATTGCTAAAATTTTTAATACAATTCATTTTGTTGATTTAAAAATTTATGTACAAGTTTATGTGATTATAATTGAAAAATATTACGATTTATAAAAATATTTGAAAAAAGATTGGATAAAGATTACAAATTAAATTCATTGATAATTAATTTTCTATAATTTGAACACATTTCCAAGTATTTATACAAGTTGTAAAAGTTGGAACCATTTAAAATATCTATTACTTCTGTTTGCTCAAGTTGAGATTTTCCAAAAAATTTAAGTCTAAATCCGTTATATATTGAACAGACTCCTAAAAAGTGGTAAGTATTTTCCTCTACCCCATGATTGCATATTGTGCATACGGACGCAGAGTTGTTTGTGAAGGACCTTGCGTTTATGTTAAGCAAACCCCCTCTCGCTCTTACTATTAAGCTTGTGGTATGAGATGAGTAGTTTTTTGCAAGAAGAGATAATACGGTGTGATTTAGTCGACAATAAAGGTCGTGGTGCTGAGAGTTTGTTGCCCGTAGTAAATTATCTTCACGTTCCTTTATAACGAGTAGACTTATTATTGCTTTCCAGTTAGTGCAAAGTGGTATTTATTTATTAATCTGTTTTTGTAAGAAGATAATTAATTATCTAATGCAATTTAAAAACTATTAAATGATGTTTGATCTAGCCAAACGTTTTGCAAAAGCAAATAAAATATTATAGGAATTTAATAAATTTATTATTTGAGACAGTGTTTAAAAAACTTAAGTCAAAAGTCGAAAAGTCGCAAAATTTTAACTTTTCAATGCTTTTACTTTTCTCTGCTTTTTAAAATCAAACATCGATTCTGTTAAAACTTATGAAAACAATCGGCAGTCGTGTGCTAAGTTTTCTTCTGCTTTTGATAAGTTAAAAAAATCAAAATCGCAAGCAGTGTCTTTGCTTTTGAAAGTTGTCAGAAGTCGCAGTCTTAAAAGCAGGCAGTCGTTTAGTTTTGTACATTTTTAACAGAAAAATATTCTCTTTTCTCTTCTGTTTTTTTTTTACATTTATACTTACTCACACACAGGGGTGCCAGATAGTGTTGGTAAAAAATCGGCATATTTTCAAAAAAAAAAAAAAATAATGTCTATTTTAAACACAAGAAAAAAACATGTTTTTAATAACAAAATCGAAAAATTCAGCATTACATATAAAAAGTAAAAAAGTAAACGTTTTACAACGGCTTATGTAAATTTATATGTATATTGTAAAGTTCAGCCCTATTTAATTACATTCAATGAAAAATTCAATGAAGCGGATTTTAGCGATACGGAACAAATTTTTTTTTTTTGGGATTTTTAAAAAATATTTTTAATTATTCTAAAAATACAAATATTTTTGTCAAAAACTAAAAAATAAATGCTATGGCGATTTTGGCGATTTTTGACATTGACTTTGGCGAAAAATTTCAATATCAATCTGACAACCCTGATTGGGACTTATAATTTGCAAATACAAAGAACTTTTTGCTTCTGCGACTGTTTGCGACTTACAAAAGCAAAGAGATTGATTTTACTTTTACTTGCGAAACTGTTCAAAAGAAAAGAAAATCAAAATCACAATTTTTAAAACAACTGCTGGCAAAAGTTTCGTTCAACTGATTGTTTTTCGTTTTGTGATTTTGCTTTGACTGAAACTGTTGTTGATTTCAGAAGCACAAGCAGAAGTCAAATCAAGAGAAATGAAAGTTATTGCAGTTTTTTAAACACTGATTTGAGATATTTCACTAAATTTATTTTAAATGAGTTTCAATTTGTTGGTGGTTATGCCATCTCAGTAGATTTCCACAATTTTTTGGAAAAGTTGCAAACAAAACCTCTTAGCCTGGATTATATATATCAAACGATTTTCTTTCAGCATTATATAAACGATTAGTAATATGAACATGCTTTTTGTATGAAATATTTGTCAATTCGTCGACCACAATTTCAAACATTCCATGACATTGTTTGATTTCTTTAGTTTTGTTTTTTTTTTCCTGGTGCTTGAATAAATAAATCTGATGAATTATTTCCATATCGTTAATTCCGCCGGAATGTTGTAGTTTGATGCATAAAGAAATGCTGAAACTATTTAACAGTTTTTAGTACCTTAAATGGCATTCCGTCCTCGGCAACTAGAGTTTCCCGGGATTTTCAGTTTTTTTCAATTCCCGCGAAATTTTGAAGAAAATCTTTTTTTAAAACTTTAGTAAATTTATGTCTTTAGTTGTTTTATCCAACTTAATTTCACCACAATATTTAAATTTTCTACAGTTTAAGGCTTTTAAACAAATTTTTGAGAATGGGCTTTATATTGGACGTATGATAAATTATAGACCTATCATCACGAAAATTTATTTCTTGTCCTAGCAAATTGAAGTGTAAATTTTACAAGATTATTAAAAAGCTTTGCGGTTAAGGGCGTAGAAAATTATTTTCCTAGATTGTGTTTCATATGCGGCCTTTCAAGTGATCTTGAGTCTTATAAAAGTAGACAGTAGAAATTTTTGTGCATTTCGCCACAAATTTATTTTAGTTTTCGTTGAGTTTTTAGGGAGGTAGTTCCACATTTGGGTGCATAACTCTTTTCCCACTGAAGCGATTCTGCAGGAATTCAATCCGAAACAGCCTAGAAGATCTAGAATCAATTTGACACCCAAATGGCAAAATCGGCTTAGAATTAATAAAGGACTAAAAATTAAAATTCTTTATGGGACCTTAGATGAATATTAAAAAAATAACACATGGAATGAAAAACTTAGTATATATTCATACACCCCTGCTGATTAAGGGTTATAAAATTTTAAAATATATTCAACTTTTTTATTTTTCAAATTTTTTCTATGAGTTAAATTTCCGTTATGTATTTTATAAAGCTTTTTGTAATTGTTCTATTCCTCAAATGTTTAGGAATGACTTTATACACTACCAGACTATTATCTTGTTTCTTCTTGTTACATTTAACCTTAGCTTTCCCAATATATATTTGTTAAAATAGTTGAGTTAAATACATTCAATTTATAAAGTATCACTCTCCAGTGTGACACAAAGAATACTGACGAAGGCCGTAGCGGGCCAGAAAGTGCATTACATTCTGCTGGTGTCTAATAATTGTAAATTTTTCTGTACACACAATATACTTCATTGCTATCCAACGGAAAGCTAAGGTAAAATGTAACAAGAAAATACAAGATAATAGTCTGGTAGTGTATAAAGTCATTCCTAAAAATTCAAGGAATAGAACTATTACAAAAAGCTTTATAAAATACATAACGGAAATTTAACTGATAGAATAAATTCGAAAAATAAAAAATGTTGAATATAATAAAGTGGCTTATAAAAAGAAACAATTCCCAATATCTATTTTAAAAAATATGTAATTTAATATATGTAGTAAATAAAAGTTCTCCTTTCTGCTGAATTTGTTAAACGGTTAAATTGTTTCAGACTTCCTACTTCGTAATGTTGAGTTTTTAGTTCCTAATCATCCTTCCAGAATTTTTATTCGCGTAAGACTAATACTTTCATTCTAATTATGCCAATAAGATCTGAATTTTACAATTTATATACGTATATAGATTTCTATTATCCTATTGGCATCAATATAACCTCTTAAGTGTCTTAAAATCATTTGAATCTTAAATTTTTTACGTTCTTGTTATCTAATAGATACTATATTTAATTCTTTTAAACGTAATAGCCAATAAGAAATATTAGTTTCATTGGAGAAATAAGAAAATAAATAAATACAAAATTTTGGGCGGGAATCCCGGTATCCCGGGAATTTGATATTTATTTCCCGCTTTCCCGGGAATCCAAAAAGTGCGGGAATAAAAAAACTCTATCGGCAACACAACTGGTTAATATTTCACCCAATGATTCATTTTTAGCAGCGTATTTTGGTAAAGTATTATTTGTCGACTCTTTAGAACTACTTTTAACGGGGTTAAGTTTTATTTGGAGCACATTAATGTCATGCATGTGGACTAATCAAAGGTGATTAGTAAATCGTGACGTGGAAACCCCTTCGCCACTTATCACTTTAGGACACTTCAATCACCTAACTTTGTCTTCTTAATCCCGTTCGAAATATCTCTAGAGATAACATCTACATAAAAATATTTTTAATATTTAGAAAACTCTCGCACAAGTTACTATTTACTTTTTAACTGCACACTTTTTTTGTATTTTAAATATTTATTTTTTTTAAAGAACACACGCATTTATAAGCGATTTTTATTAACAGTGTTCATAATGTTTTTTGGCTTAGTTACATTTTGTTTTGATATTCTTCATAAAAAGTTTATGTTTGCCCAATATTGAGTTAGAAAAATATTTAAATTACGGGTACATCTACAACAAGAGTAAAAAAATGTGTATGAATTACACATTATTAAAATAACCGGCTTATTATACCAAAATAACCGGTTTATTCGATATTCGAAAAATGGACATTTTGAAATAACCGACTTGGGCAAAGCTAAAATATCCGGTTAAAACCGGTCGAATAATAACCGATCGATCTCCCTAATACATACCGACAGGTTATAAAAATTAAAATTTAAAACTTCTTAAATTCACGATATTTTCTTACAGTTAATTCCATTAATTCTAAAAATATATATTATACATACATCATTTTATTTTACAAATATCTTTGACATTTCTATGTGTATTTTTATATATTAATATATGTATACTACTGGAAATAATATAAATTTAGAACATTTAACGTCTTTTGAAGTTTTTAGAAACATTAAAGCTACTTTGGTGTACTTTTTCAGTCATGTTCTGAAATCGATTCCGCGTGATATTATGCACTTTATACTTTAAGTACCACTTATATTTACTACTCTTAAAATTAGGATAAACTACGCTCATATCAAAAAAACATTGAAAATCTCCATCGATTAAAATTTCATTCTATATCAATTTCAGAACATGGCCGTTTTTAATATGAAAAAATCTTAAAAAAATATCTGGTAGCTGTTTTGAAAGGGTTTTTTTGTTTTTGCTAAAGTATAAAAAAACTTTCGTTCATTTGAAACAAATACTTAGTTAATGAGAAAACCGTAGTGCAAAGTATACATTATGCGAAGTCTTAAATAATTTCCTACGAATCAAAATACGCGATAACCCCCCAAGTAAATAAAAACGTAAAAAGATTAAAAAACGTAAACTGCAAGGTTATCAAGGATGTCGTATTCATACGTATTATAATTTAAGAAAAAGTAACCAAAATGAAAAAATTATCAATTTTGGTTAGAAATAACCAAAAACGGCAGCTCTGATTGTTCGTCTTTCTGTTGGCGACTCTTACGCAGGGGTAATTTTGATAAAAAATCGGCATATTTTCAAAAAAAAAAAAAAAAAAATCGGCATTATCAGCACTTCAATTAAAGAAAATCCGCAAAAAATCGGTAAATTAAAAATATCCCTCTTAAGAACAATAAAACATATTTTTATTAACACTAAAAATAACAAAACAGAATAATTCAGCATTAACTTACAAATAAACCATTTAAAAACACAAAAATTAATAAAAAATAATATTTTTTATAAATAAATTGTAGTTAATTTATAAAAAATTTATTCTATGAGTTAAATTTCAGTTATGTATTTTATAAAGCTTTTTTGTTTTTATTAGACACCAGCAGAATGTAATGAATTTTCTGGCCCGCTACGGCCTTCGTCAGCATTCTTTGTGTCACACTGGATAGTGATACTTTATAAATTGAGTTAAGGAATAGAACTATTACAAAAAAGCTTTATAAAATACATAACTGAAATTTAACTCATAGAATAAATTCGAAAAATAAAAAATGTTGAATATAATAAAGTTGCTTATAAAAAGAAATAATTCCCAATATCTAATTTAAAAAAATTTTGTACATTCGGTTAAAATGGGTTTTATAGTTGAAAAATTTTTTTCAACATTTTATTTTAATTTATAAATTAAATAATATAAATTAAATTTTATTTTAACTGATATTTTATAGATACATATTTGAGTTTAATAGTTTAATTAAATTCATTTAACGGTCAACTTCACCAAGTACAGTTATAATTAACTACCAGTTATAACTGTCAAAACGTACTGTTAACTGGAAGTTAAAGTAATACTTAGTTTTATCTAAACTTGGCCAAATTGGCCGTAAATATCAACAACAAAACAGTTTGCATTAAGAAATTTTTTTTTTGCCAAAAAGCTTGCAAATTTACTTCAATTTCTTCGAAATCTTTTTAAAAGCTTAAAAATGTTAACTCTCTTAATTCAGGGTCTAAAATTTGTTTTTCTTTTCAAGAAATAAAGCTGAAGAACTCTTTCAGAATATCCATAAAAGAAATATTTTCCATTTTTATAATTTTGTTAGGGTTAATCATATAAAAAGATTTCTAACATTTTTGTTCAAATTCAAAACGTTTTACTGCCGTATTCATAAAAAACTAAATTGGATATGAAATCTATTTTAAGGAAAATTTGTATGGAAATTTTGTTTTAAAATACGTTTGAAATCTATTTTATTTTTTATGAATACGGCAGTTAATATTTAATTTAAAAGTTCTATATAAAAATTAATACAGTTGTTAAAGATTTTGTTGAGTTTTGATTTTGATAGTAACTCATTAGCCAATAAGACTAAATACTCCTCATCAAAGTTCAAAAAATTCTTTGTGTTCATAAATTCCACTAAGTAAATTGAATTTTTTAATCGTTTTTTATAAAATTAGTTAATACAGTTTTAAAAAGACTTTCCATTTGGTTGCATAGGTTATGAAAAGTGCTCCAAATTTACCGTGGCTTAAGTGTTTATCAAAAAATCAGCATTTTTGGAGCAAAAATCGGCAAATCGGCACTTTGCTAATTTTATAGCAAAAAATCGGCAAATATGGCAGGCACGCTCTTACGCCATTTATAACTGAGATTTAAACAAAATACTTGCGACAGCTCTTATAAATGTTGCTTAAACTCTTTGGAATACCTGCTTATAACAATAGGTGTGTTCCACAAGATCTCGGGCAAGTTTGGACTAATGAGAGTAAAATCAAAATTACTCTCTAAATTTGCAAAAAACTACCCAAAATTGCTGGAACGCAAAAAACAATTTCTGCATTTCTTCAAATACCAATTCTGCTTACTTTGCAAATTAAGATCTATTTAAGTGATTTTAGACGCATAAAGGGGAAAACTTTATAAAACCAAAACATTTGCATCATTGCCATTTTTACATTTTGTTTTTCTAATATTAAAGATTAATGGAAATATGCATGCAATAATTTACTTACCACTTAAATTTTTTCATTAAAATTTTACTTTTTGTTTTTTAATATATTTTTTAATAAAAACTAAACTTTTTCTTTTGCTTGTAAATTTCCTGATTAATTTTTCAGTTTCATTTGAAAACAAAACATCTGATTGTTTATTCTTGTCCGAACTTACCCAAAAAAAAAAGTTCGTGCAAATTTGTACAGGAAATGAAAAAAAAATTGCTCTCTCAATTACTCTCTTAATTGCTAAAAAAATGTTATGTGGTACCAATGATGGGATTTGAAAACTTTCATTTAGTGTCAAAATTTTAACGAAAACGAGTCAAACTGACTGAAAAAGGGCCAGATCCCCTAATAGATATTAAACTTTGAAAAATTGTTTTAACCATACAAATCTGAAAAAGATCAGGCTGCATTTATTTTTAAATGTTATAAAAAGTATTTACATTTTATTAAATCAAATACATATTTGCATATAACGAGTTGTAAATTCTTACCCCCATATTCATAAAAAATATTTTATGCTTTAAACAAGTTAGTGTAACGAATTTTCTATGAAAATTTGTTTAATAAACCATTTATTAATCAAATATATTTTTATGAATATAGGGGTTATAACATATCGCTACTTTAATTTAGAAAGGGTGTATCTAACATATTCATTTTTTAAGTTTGAGACATAAAAGTTGATAAAAAAGAATAAATAACACAAAGTTTACATGGACACCCAGCCAGCCGGACGGACATCGTTAGATCGACTCAGAAAGTGATTTTGAGTCGGACGGTATACTTAATGGTGGGTCTAGGACCAATGTTTTAAGGTGTTACAAACATCAGCACAAGTACATAATACCCTCTCCACTATTGTGGTGTGGGTATAAAAAAGCTTGTGCAAAGTTTTAGAACTGTAAGAAAACGACATTTCCTAGTTTACGATAAATAAAATTTTGAATCAAGTTAACAATAATCAGGGAAACCGTAAATGTGCGACCAATGGAGGCGAAAATAATATATAATTATCCGTTTAAGAGCTTTTTATGTATATTAGCATCGATTTGTTAGTGCATATTTTTATCCTTTGCAGCATTTTTTAGTTAATAGTAGCGGTATTCACACCGAGCTTGTTAGTTTGTTAGTCGTTAATAGTTACTTTTTTACACGCATTTTGTTTTTGTATATTTAACGCGCTACCGGATTAACATTTAACAAATTAACGACACGGCACCCCTGATAAAATAGTTGTTAGTTGGTAACTTTTTTTTTACACTTTCTCGTGGCATGTTTTATTTTTTCCAGAATAATAAATTGTGTCAGAACAATAAATCAGTTGTTTTACTATGAAAGTTACCAGACTAACAAAGTTTTAAAAAGGGGTCGTTCACAGTTGGTAACTTTAACAAATTAACAAACAACCGAGTAACAAATTAACAAGTTCGGTGTGAATACCGCTAGTGTATATTCCACCTTTTGAAGCAGATTTGGATAATTGTTTATTTTTTTAAAATGAACAAATAACTCTTATATGAATCTTAACCTCATAACAAAATATCATTCTGGTTAGTCTATTACTGCCTATGGGCCCTAAAGATGAACTTTCAAAAATATGTCTGTTCATACTGTAGCGTAGACTTGACCGAATATACTTTTTTTACTTGTCTATTATATGCAATAATAATTAAACTCAGATTGAACAATTTTATTATTACGTTATATGTATATCTTTTTCGCATATACAATGTATTTTCACCTTAAATGCAAAAGGGCCTTACAACCAAATAATATATGTGTATCTAAAAAGGGGCCAGAAAAGAGCGAAAGGGCTATAGGGCCAAGCAACACTCAACAGTGCCAAAAATTGCACAATTGTGCCATTAATCCTATCACTGTGTGGTACGCTTTTGGGTAACTTTGTGCAAGTTCGGACTGTTTCGTTATGCATGTGGAACAGAGCTAATATATCTATGATAACAAATTGTCATAAACAGCTGCCCGTTTGTCAGTTTCGCTACGTTTTACTCGCCATTAATCAAATAACTCTGAGTTTAGCGCACTTAAGTTACCTAGAAAAATATTTGCAACTAAAGTGAGAAATTTATGGAAGATGTTTCATTGCGCTAGAGAAAAAATGAAGTTTTATAACTATCAATTGCAATTATTTTTCTTAAGTCCCAAGTGAAATTCCAATTCATAGTTCTATTTATTAATATTCAATCCACTTTAATCCTACCGATAAAATCGCACTAACAAAGGTATTCCCCAATATTCCAATACATATATAAAATACTCACTTTCGACATTAATTTTAATTTTTATTTTTCTGTAATCATTAATTATTTGTATCAAAACTTTTATTTAAAAATCACTTTTATTTTACTGCACTCAATCATTGATTTTAACTCGGCAATGCTTTAAACACATTCGAGACAGCAGGCTACCGACTTCAATATGTCAACAATAGAATACATGTGTGTATATGGAAATGATTATTTTAACGACGACACGGCTATATGGCTGCAGGTTGTTGTCTTTGCTAATTTTATAGTTGTAGTAAAATTAAACTAATTTCTAATTTTGTACTCTACAAAACAGAAAAAGTGCTGCTTATATAATCAAAAATTAGAAGAATTAGTGCTTTTAATATATAAAAATAATTTTTTGTTAATGAATTCATTTATTAATGATGTGCTAATAATCCCAATTTTTGAATGAAAATACTGAAATTTATTGTTGTGGGAAAGCTAGTTTCTATGCGCATTTCGCTGGTTGCTTAGGCCAGCTCGTCAGGAAACTTTTTCCAAATACTTTAGAAAAGCTAAAAATATTATACAAGTAAGACCCTAAAGTGAATAAGAATTTTAAAACACTCAGGTATTTTGGTTAAACAGCAAAGAACCGGATTAAATCAAGAATATAAGCGCGCCGCACCACCAAATCTATATTATTATTACTTTTTAGTATCCTTAAAAGAAGTTATATAGGAAGATGTTTGTCACGCCAACGCTCTTAGTTTTAGCAGTATGGGTATCATTGAAAAATTGAAAGTGCTTTTCACATGGTGTTTAAAGCACACCGATTTATTAACCCATTAAGAGCCCATTTCAAATGCTCATACTTCTTGACTGACTTTTTTAGTTAATTTGCTTTATCTTTAAATTATGTCGATATAATAATAATTAATTCACAATAATATACACATGTTACCAAAGTTATTAGGACTTTGATTAATAAAGTTTTTCTGTATTGCGGGTTTTCAGCCTTCCGGAACACTTTTCAAATATTTACATATTACTTTATTTCAATATGAAACAAGTACATAAACTTTTACCACTATATATTTTAACTCAAACTTATAAATAAATTGTGAAGTTTTCCAAAATAAAATTTTTTAACCCTAATAACTTTAAAATTTTATATGATGGAGTTTCTAAAAATATAGCATACAAAAACTTGGGGTGTTCTCTATAACATATTATATTTTAGGAAATATTATTATACATATCGACAAAATTTAAAGATAAATCCTCTTAAGGGGTTAATAAATCGGTATATTTAATACATCATATGAAATGTGTTTCGTAAGACTTTATTATGATACCAATACTTTAAAGATTCAGTTTATATTTTTTTTCCTATACTATTGATAAAGTGCTCTGAAACCTTTACGACCTATAATTCATAAACTTAGTGCGTTGAACCAAAAAATTACAGTAGAATCGCGATACAGTAATCTTGCGGTCAAGTTAACCAAATTTTAGCGCTTCTGAGCCGCTCTAAACGTTAACTCTAAGTTAACTTTTCAGATCGTATTAGTAAAAGTACTGATTTGTACAAACGATAACAAATTAGATTAAATTTTAAGCTGAAAGTTGAGAGTTTAAACAAAATTGAGAAATACATTAAAGAAAAACTATCGGCGTTGTATTATTGTATATCTGAAGTTGCCATCTCAAAAATAAAAACGAAACGTCACAAAATTTTCGAGGCTTTGAAGAATACATAGGAAAAAGCATACAGGAAAACATTACATAGACCAAAATATGCCGATCTTAAAGCAAGTTTGTACAAATGTTTTCTTGAAGCATCGAAAACGTAATTGCGCAATCACTGTTCTAATTTCAAAATCAATAGCTAAGCGCGAGTTCGTGTAACTGCAACCTGAAAATACAATAATGTCAGTAATGGATGGCTGGCAAATGTTTAGAAAATACCCAGAATTCGCTATCTGAACATTTTTGAAGAACTAATTTTCTGACAAACGTCATATGTAGCACCTAACACATAATACATGACTGATTGTATAATTATTAATTATAAATTGTAGCCGGTATAAATTAGATCTAAGGTTCTTTTTTGTACTGATGAAAACTAAGTCATTGAAAAAAATATAGTACATATGTTTATCATTGCATTTTTTACAATTTTAGCCCCCTTAGAAAAGTTAATAAATAAGACGGAAAAGTTAGGACATTTCAGTTTACTTTTTCGCGATTCTACTGAATATTAGGATTTTTTATTCAACCTGCCGTGAAGATGATATTCTTTATGAGTTCCAAAAACAATAAAATTAAAATATTTTAACTGCCAGGCCCATAAAGTCGACAAACTAAAATTTGTTTTTGTTTTTAATATAAATATACGAAAGATATGTTCTTGTCGACATTGTGGGCCAGGCTGTAAATGTTTTTTAATTAATTCATTTGTTTTTACGATAAAAAATTTATCATAAATAAGTATTTATATTTTTGTAGGCTTAAATTAAGTTTGTCTACGAGTCTGCAATTAGGCATGTTGTTAAATTTATAAAAATTAAAAATGATAGTGGCACCACTGAAATGTAAGTACATAATAAAAAACACATCT
Source organism: Pollenia amentaria (assembly GCA_943735925.1). Classification (NCBI taxonomy): domain Eukaryota; kingdom Metazoa; phylum Arthropoda; class Insecta; order Diptera; family Polleniidae; genus Pollenia; species Pollenia amentaria. Next base: position 102,024,227 of record OX031009.1, read on the forward strand.
GTTTATATTTTTTCAATTGTAGCTGTCGTCTTCAAAATAATTCAGTGGCTGATTACGCGACTGCAATTGCAACCTGCAACATTTGTAGTCGTGCCTTCGTGTTGCCTGCTGTCTCGAATGTGTTTAATGCATAACAAATCACATCTGTTTGCATCTATAAAGTAACGGTAAGTCCATATTGTAGAAAAATACACACAGATGCCTATTTTGGTATGTTTTAAGTGTACTTAATTAAAAAAATATCACTATTTAAAAACAAATATTTTACTTTCGGCCAAAAAAAGGGCAAACATTTCCTATAGTGTTGTGGTGTGGAAATAACTATTAAGAGTGATATATTTGGCTGTGCTTTGATACCCTCTAATGAAAATTTGAATAAAATATATTAAGAATGTAGAAACTTGGCTTGCCATTGGAACTATGGTCAATTGTGGATAAATCTTAAAGAATTTTAAGGCATAATTTTCTAATTATATGAAACTTATTAAGAGCCTGCCCCTGCCAGGCAAAGAAATATTTTTTATTATAAGTAACTTAAATGGTTATTAAAAAAACAAATTCATTTTTTAATGATTTAATATAAAGAGTTAATATAACAAATAATACAATTGATCGAAATAAAAAGCTTGAACTGATTCAAAATACTTCTTTTAAAAAAATATTTTTATTAAAGTGAAGAGCAACACTTTTTTAGCATTCTCTGTTTTCCATCTGGTGGGCAGAAGTAGGGTCTACGTTAGGACCATGATAGGAATTATCACGGGCCACTGTATGATAGGCAGGATGGCGATGAGGGTGGGATCCGACGTGTCGGATATGTGCGGGTTGTGTGAGGACCCGGAGGAGTAAGAAAAAGTTGAGCACATTATGTGCCACTGTCCCAGGCTACAGGGCAGCAGGCTGAGGTGTCTGGGCATCAGATTCCTAGACGAATTAGGGGATGTCTCGGGCTGGTGACTCGAGAGTCTGATAGGATTCGTAATGGGGATGGCCTGGCTACGCGGCAGGAGACTTTGAGTTAGCCGCACACAGCGCGGACTTGTGTTGAGTGTGGTTTTCTCTCGGGTTTGGTCCGATATATTCTACTCTTATCTAACATTTTTATCTTTTCTTATGCTTTCGCTATTTATTTCACCTACTTTCCAGCTATCTAAATTTAAACAAGGCATCACAATGGACCATATTGGGGTCTGGGTGAAGGTTTGAAGGAGACTCCACACCAGCCTTTCTACCTACCATATGTTTTAATTACCTTTAAATTCACATCATCTTTGTTTCTCACTAACTTGAAGGCCACATATAATTGTTCATGACTGAAAACAGGGCTTGGAAAATATAGCACCACCTTTTCCAACGTTTGACCTTGTAATTTATTTATGGTGATGAAAAATTCCAACCTTATGTAGAACTGCCTCCGACGTAGAATAAATGGTAGGTATGGATTTATGGTAGGCATATCAATCCTAGGAATGAACGCAGGACTACCTTTGGCTGTGCCTCTTAAGACAGTTGCGCATACAAGGTTTTTTGATAGCTTTGACACTAACAACCTTGTGCCATTGCATATTCCTTTCATCGTGAGAGGAAATTCTGGATGATGACATGCTATTACAAAATTCGACCGAATAGTTTTCTCGTTCCGATATGCTGTTGCCGTGCTAATGCTCAAAACTGAAGAACGTTTACCCTCTAAAAGACTTAGCACTTCCTCATTAATTTGGCATATTCAATTATTGTTAGGGCATAGAATGGCAAATCAATCGTTCACCAATAATTTTGAGCCGACATTTCATTTAAATCAATAATGTCGCCTCCAAACTCTGAGCTAAGTTCCCCATCGCCCATCCTTAAAAGCAAATCTCTATGGTAATTCTCCACGGCACGAAGCTTGAATTTAAGCGTGAAAATTCTAAAGTTGGATCAAAGGGAGACTCAACAATAGCCGCTTTGTTGGCAGGCGGTGGACACTGCTGAAAATCTCCTCCAAGCAGCAAAACTTTACCTCCAAAATGGTGGTTATTTTCATTAATATTTTTAGCAACTTATCGAGAACATTCAGTGCGTAGCAAAATGCCATTGTAGCCTCTTCCCAAATTATTAGGCAAGCCTGTCTTATCTGCCATGCATCCGTTGAATTATCTCTCATACTTGAGGTTAATGTTCCTCTTATAGGTGCTGGTAGTTTGAACTGAGAGTGATATGTACGACCGCCTTTCAAAAGGTTTGCTGCAACTCCTGTCTATACAACTGACCACACTTTGCAAGGTTTTTTACAGATAGGTATTCCCACTGCCGGTCCCGGTCCATCAAGGAAGAAATCACTTGAACTATCTGAACTAATTAATATTATTTCAATGGTTGGTAGGGTGTATCAAAGATTTGGTACGGCCAAATCTAATATTCAAATTTGTTTACGTTGCTTTTTGATAACAGCCAGTGCATTTTGATAGATAAGAAAAAACTTTTATTTCTGTTACACATAAGTTTAAGTTTGTTAATGCCGGTGTACTAATTTAACTAAAGGAAAAAAAAAAAAATTAAAGTGAGAAAAAAAACACAAGTAATGCTATGCCGAATTTTTGATACCCTCCACCGACAGTTCGACTATTCCAGGAGTTGGCTCTATTTGATATCTATATACTATTAATTAATCTTTATAAAAAACAGAAGTCAGTATAAAAATGGGTGCGGCTTGGACCTACATATGTTACGTTATTGACCGACAATCAGAAATCAGAAATCATTATGCTTTTATTTTCAGTCATAAAAAACTTAATTTGAACCAATTTAAGTAAAATATCATGCATGGTTCGTAAGAGTTTAAGCCGAAATAAAGTTGTTTTCAGGATGGGAAGTTATATTGGACCCATGGTTAATTATGGACAATCGACACAAAATTCTGCAGAGTGATTTCTGGTTTTAAAAACCTAAATTCGAAAAAATTTCGGCATAGAAGTGAAATTTGTTATAGCGTTTTATAGTTTTAAAGCGGTAATATGGGACCTAATGTAAATTATGGACCGATTATTACATAATTGCATGGTATTATTTTTGGCCATATGAAGCAAAATTGGACCAAATTTTACCACAATATCTATATCTGCTATGATTTTAGGCGCATTAAAATAATTTCCCAGGGTGAGCATTTAATGGGGAATATGATCTTCACGATATTTTCCATTCTGAATTTGGGCCTTATGAAAATACGAAAACCAAAGTTTGCTACAAAAACATATAGAGAATAGGCTTTATGGGGCCTATGGCAAATTATGGACCGATCTTCACGAAATTTCAGAGTGTGATTTCTAGTCCTTTAAAACTGTGACGTACGAAATTTTATTACAGTAACATTATTTGTTACGTTTTAAGGTGTACTTAGTTGTTTTTCGAACGTAGACTTTCTATGGGTCCTATAGTAAACTAAGGGCCGATCTTCACGAATTTTAACAATATGACTTAACGTTCCTTTTACACTGTGACTTACCGTTATCTTATTACAATAGAATCTTTTGTAAGGGATTTAGGCGTACCAAGCTCTTTTCCGAGAGTAGGTTTTATATGGGGCCTATGGTCAATTATGGACCGATTTGCACGAAATTTAACAATAAAAACAATGATTTATTGTCATATAGAAAGAATTTGTGAAAAGTTTTATATCAAAATTGTGACAGTGCATAGAAAATATTCCTGGAAAATATTGAAGGAGTAAGACTATTAAAGTATAAAAGCTTTTTAAATTGTAATATGACTTAGAGTGGGTTTTTAACATCGAGTTAAATCTTAGCAGTAAACTAAATTTAATTGAGGACTATTTGGGTTTGCCGTTTTTAAGTTGAAGCTTAAACCTCGCAGCATTGCCATACTGAATAACAAAAAATGGCAACATTTTATCAATGCACTTTGCAATAATTACAGAAGAAGAAGAAATTCGGCCCTTTTAATTCTTATAAAAATAAATTGACTTCTAGTACATAATTGTTTAATTAAAGTTTTCATATGTTTCAGAATCACTAAAGTCTTCATCTTCACTAGAATAATCCAGTTTTCGTTTATGTATATGTATTCTTTCTTTTTATTTTAACAGCTGCTTTTGTTATACATGTATATGTGTTGACATTGGTTGATTAAGTTTAAACCATCAACATTGGCCGCTTAAACTAGCAAATAAAAGTAATTAATCCTCATCTTAAAAACTAAAAAACACAGATTAAAGATGACTAAATCTCTGATCTCCATGTTAAAGACCCACCCTTAGAATACACATTCGGATTAATATAAAAATTTATTATCATTTATATTAGTTTTTGTTAAAAAATTATCGATTTTTTAGGGTAGCGGTTCCACATTTGGATTCATATCTCTTATCCTACTGAATCGATTTTGCAGGATTTCAATCCCATTTGTCATTTTCTTTTGAGTCTTTCGAAAGTTAGCATGTTTTAAACAGACGGACAGAAGGACGGACGGACAGAAGGACGGACATGGCTTAATCTTCTTAGAATTACTCAAGGTGCCAGAATATATACACTGTATGTGGTCTTAGATGAATAATAAAAAAGTTTCACACGGAAGGACAAATTTGGTATACCCTCATTATTTACTAGTGGTGGTGGAGGGTATAAAAAATAATAGAAAAATGTTCAGATCTTAAACAAAGATATGACGGCGGAATAACCTATTTGTTCTGAAAAAAGTTTCTTTAGAAAAATTTTTTTAAAACTTTTTTTTACTTTATATCGAAAAAGTTATTTTCCTGAGATAAATTTTTATTCGAAACAAATGGTTGAATCCGCCTTTCTTTTTCATTATTACTATGGAAAAAGTTGTTATTTTCTATTTACACAAAATTTTAGCTTAATATTGTTGTTGTCGTTCTTATTGTGCCAAAGTCACCGTTATTGTCATTTAAAACAACAACAAATCGCCTCCCCTGTTCACTTGCCCCTTCATTTATTTATTTTGGTTGCGCGATAAGATTTCTCACTTGAACTTGAAACAAATAAAGGAATAATTAGTGAAAGTGATTTGCGTTGTGTTGACATTTTTTATTGTGTTTCTTGATTGTCTCTGTGTATTTTGCAGTGGTGTTTCTGGTGCCGGGATAGGGGGGGGGGGGGGGTGGGGTGTGTTGTATACCTAGTAAAACTTACTGAATAAACTTTCTATGCAACGTAATTTTCAATGTTACTTGTGTTTTCAACTTTAATGCTCTGCCATTTATTGTCTTGTTTTATAAGGAAAATTCAAAAAGAGTTCCTTGTCAAGGAGTGCCTTCAAGGTTATGATATAAATTTTTTTTAATGAAAATTTTGTCTCATTAAGATTAAATTTTTTCACATGATTGTGTTTAGATGTAATAAATATGTATAGGCAAAATAAATTAAATGAAGGCATTGCATATAAAAATATTAAAAAAAAGAATACAAGGAAGTTTATAATTTTCTTAAATGAGTAAAATTTCACAAAGGAGCCATATACAAATTATTAATGTCCTAACAAAAATTAGGAGTCTGTTTTAGCTTCAAAATGGGGGAGTTGTTTCATTTTAAAATGATTCCAGGGACTTGAATGCGAACTAGTTCTTTTAAAAATCGCAACGAATTATAATACAGTGAGGTTAGTTCGTATAATTAATAAGATAATTTATAACTTCTAGATGCTATTTAAAAAGCCCACTCCTGAAATATCTTCACTCTCGTTGGAGGGTATCAAAGGTTCGGCACAGCCGAGTGTAGCACTTTCCCTCGTTTTACTTAACAATTGTTAAGGCTTCCTATTCGAGAGCATATTCGCGAAAATTGCTGTGTTAAAATAACCGGAAATTTTAAGATAATAATTTTTTGTTATTGTTTTCTTAATTAAAGTTTTTGTAACTGCCAGCTTAAAAGTGGCAAAAGAAATGTAAGAAGACAATTTTTCCACTGTATCAAAATTTTATTTTATTTAATGTTATAAATACAAATTATAATCGAACCCTCTACCTTAACCCTAATAGTAGAGCCCACTGGAAACTATGTAGCTTTCTGGGGAGCACGACTGGAGAAAATAGTAAAGCATCATATGACTTCATTAAAGAAAATTTAAATTTTAGCAAAAATTTTAAAACTATACCAATTTATTGCTCGACAGACTCCTTGTAAAATGTTTAACATGAAGGCCGGAGCTTTGAGATGTGGATTAAGTTTAAACTTAGTTTAACGAACTCTGAAACTCAGATTTGCCGTGATATTTTTTTTTTTCATTAAAGACCAAGCAAAACTATGCTATATACAAACTTGGTAATGGTGACACAAATCTGTTTTCAGATTAACGGAGCCTGGTTTAACTGAGATCTCAAAAACCCAGCCTAAGAAATATGAATGTCAAATCTTCTCATTTAAAGCAAATGCTTAGAGATATCAGCTCGAATATTTTGTCATGCCTTTTTTCTCATTTATATCACGATTCTTGTACTGAAAGTTATTGTAATATTAATTTTTGGCATTTTGGAACAATAAATAAATTTTTCCGTAAGGAAAAATGACGACGCCCGTCTTAGGTCCATATAGCAGTTCCTTTGTGATACCTTGATGCATCACTGCAGCTTCCAATAATTTCGATTCCTTGCATAAAAGAGTAATCCTTGCCGCGCATAAGATATAGCATCCAAGCATGGCAATTCTGGTCTCCCAAAATGACTCATCCTTATGACCGCGCGACCGGGACGTTGGCACAAAAAGTGAAAAATATTTCCTCTTACTGATCATCAGGACAACTGCAGCATAAGACTAAACCAACAATTGAATTTGTTCGTTGAACCAACGAATAAGTCCTTTATAAGATTCTATTTTAATAATATAATGAGCCGTTCGTTAATATAACGAGAAAGTTTCCCAATTTAACGGACAAAGGTCGTCAATATTATTTTCTGTGATATTATAACTTAATGAAAGAATTCTTTAATTTAATGAACTTATTCGTTAATTCAGTTTTACAAGTTTGTTGACTTAACGAACACAGAACGTTGTCTCAACGAATGATTTTTTTAAATTTTCCCTCACAATTCACTACTGTAATTTGGAAAAAATTTAAATGACATATAAATGAATTATTTATATTTTTACAAATATTTTGGAAATTCATTTGAACAACATCGTCCTAAAATACGAGCTTATGTGATTTCTGGCGTTCTATTACAAAAAGTAGACTTTTTGCTGGAAATGCTCATGTACCTTAAACGAGCAAAGATTTTAAAATTTGATAACTTGGAAAATAAAGCTTTATAAGTCCAAAGCTTATGAAAAATGTAATGCAAGTCAAAATCCCCTTCTGTTTTTTGTAACGTCACGCCAGCGCATATTTTTTCTTGTATCTTCAAATCCTCAGGGTTGATTGTGGTAATTATTTTATGAATATAGTGCTACTTCATTCCTTTGCAAATTACTTTTTACAAATTTGACTTCTTCATTTACTGCCTGTTCACAGATTTCGAACGTTAACGTTCGCATAGAAAATAGCATTTAAAACAAAAACAAATTTTAAAATTTTGTTTTTGGTTAGGCCTCTATTCCTGGAATCTATGTAATATGTGTTTTATTTAACTACATCTGATTGTAAATTAATTTTTGGAAAATCGTAAAAGTTCCAAGCCGAAATGGCTTACAAACGCGAATCGTATATCCAGGCAATTTGCAAAGTTGCTAAAAATGTAGTTTCTTAGCGAATATCTCGATTTATTCTTTCCTTTTTGAGCACTTTAAAATCTCTTAGTTGATTTCTGATTTCAAAACAAAATTTGACTTTTCTTCTTGATCTAACAAGTAAAAATCCCTATAGAATTTCTAACGTTCGTTTAATGTAACAACTTTTTGATAGTCATATTTACAGCTCCTTAAGCAATTTTGTTAATTCAAAATTTCTTTTTGTGCTGTCTTTTGTTAGAGATCTTGTATAAGTTTCGCTGCCTGATGTTTTCTTTGTCGCACGTTTTCCCGCTTTAACGTTCTTTCAGTGGTTAAGGCAACATTTGGTGCATCCTTTGCCACATCGTTTTCATTGGTTACCAAATTACTTACATGTATTTCCTCGATGACTGCTTGTTTCATACTTTTTTTTTCAATAACGAATCTGACCACCATCTCAATGAAAAAATGTTTTATTTCGCGAAGCACTAACGGTACCATTTAAAATGTAAGCGCACATTTATACGTCACGGAATAAGACAAAGGAAGTTAAGTGAACGAATACTTAACAAATTTTATACAAAAAAATATAACAAATTTTAATATTATGTAATTCGAATGTATATTGTAAGCCAAATTACAATTTATAAGCCTGTCATAATTTAATAGTCTTATTACTTCAAAAAAAAAAAAAAATTTTTTAAAAATATCGATGGAATAAGACTATTAAAGTATGAAAACTTTTTAAATTGTAATATGACTTAGAATACACATTTGAATTAATATAAAAATTTATAATAATGTAACTCACAATTAGAACTAAATTCCCAGATTCTATTTGTTTAAAAACATAACATTTAAAAGGCCACAGCATTCACTTACTACGAAGCAGGTTTGTAAGGGAAAATATTAAAAAATAACAGTAACAACAAAAAAATTCAGCATGTAATGCTGATCGTGACCCTCACCATACAGCGAGAACGTAAGCGAAATGGATACTAAAGTATATCTTAATATATTAATAGAAAATTTTCAGCCCAGTGTAGACAAATTTAACCTGGGTAACGATAAGATGCTTTAACAATATAACGACCCAAGGCATACGGCTCATATTACGAAGCTCTGGCTACTCTACCATGTCCCACAACAACTTAAAACCCCACCGCAGTCTCCATACATAAGTCCCATAGAACATCTGTAGGATTTATTGGATAATCGTATTCGACAGAACAAAATTTATTCCAAAGAAACATTAAAATTTCGATAATTGAAGAACGGAAAAATAGTCGATTCTATCCCAAAACGTTTAGCGGATGTTCTCTAACGAAAACGAATTTTAACTTGATATTATGTTTTTTTTAATAAAAAATTCGAAACAAGAAACATTACAAACAAATGTTTGTGCGCAGACTTTTGCATATGTCTTTTTGAATATATGAATTTACAGTTACGAACTATCGTTCACAGAAAAAATTATTAAATTTCTCCAATTACCAAATTTATTCCAAATTCATAATATCAAGCAAACAATTTGTTGATTTTGCACCAATTACCAAAATGATTATATTGATTACTAAAAATGTTAAAATTTTCAAAAAATATTTTCAATAAAGGATATTTTTAATTTATTTAAATAAATATTGAAAATTCCCAACAACAATTCTTCTTGTTTAAATTATTTTATTTTAAACGGAAAAAGTCAATTAAGATTTTTTGTTATTTAATTCAAATTTGAATTGAAAATTTATTTCAAAACAAATAAAATGTTAATTAAATCAAAATTATATTAGTATTGTGGTTATTTTATTGAACTGTTAATGGCTTTTAATCCAAATTTAGATATTTTAATTAGGCTTAAGTTCATTGAATTTAATTTTCATTAAATTATTTTTAAATTTGGATTAAAAACCATTAACAGTTCAATAAAATAACCACAATACTAATTATTGTTAACAGCTAAGGTACGATCTATGTTTACATTTGTCCTTCAAGTTGTGCTGAAAAAGGTCAACAAGAAAAAGGAAAGACAAAAACATGAAAAACAAAAAACGTACTTTGGATTTCAAGAAGAATTCTTGACAATAAGTACGAAAAAACAGAAGTTAGGAAGAACATGTAAATCAATTAAAATAGATAATCATTCATTCTTAAGCAAATTTTTCGATTTACCAAAGTGAAATACCATTTGGTTTAAAGATTGATGTTTGACTATTGACGTCATCCGGCTGCAATAGCCGAGTGAAACGGCAAACCCCACTGAAGAGATTGTGTGGTTACAATCGAAACTAGTCTGGGCAACCTCTCCGTGAACGCCTGGGTTCAAATCTCAGCGCAGTCAAGAATGAAAAATTATCAATAAAAATTTTAATTAATTTCATGTTGTAAAATTCCTGTCTTCATAAAAATAATTTAATAAAAATAAAATTCAATGAACTTAAGCCTAATTAAAAATATCTAAATTTGGATTAAAAACCATTTAACAGTTCAATAAAATAACCACAATACTAATTATTAATTTTTTTTTTTTTATAGATTTACACAAAATGTTTTTACTTTTTTAGTTCTGAAAAACATATCAATGGCTTGTACGCAGACTTTTGCTGATGAGTGTGTGTATTTTACCGTTATATGTTTTTGATTTAAATTAATTGCAGCACCATCTTCTTGCAAACAAATTTAAAACGTTATCGCTGTTTATGCAATTGCTGCTTCGCAGGCACAAAATTTAAAATTTTATAGCAAAAGAAAAAAACTTTGTGTTTGAGTTTATCCATTAAGCAACATATTTTAATTCCATTATTTTGCTATAAATACCTTTAGGAAATGTGTTAATTAATTATTTTTCACTCTTTATTAAACTGCGAGTTCAATAATGACCTCGTGATATTTCTTAAATTTAAGCTTAAACATGTCAAAGTCATATGCACCATCTTAACAGCTTTCATTTAACTCGGCAAGACAATGAAGCGAAATGTGCAACATAAACGTTATGGAATTAACTTTGCCAAACGCTACAGGCAACAAAACATTTAATACGCAGATTTTTTTGTTATTCACAGACAATAAAGAAATGAGAGTGCAAAGAGAAAGTAAGAAGTTTGAAACATCCTTTGAAATAATATGAATAAAAAAAATCCCTTAGTTAAAGATCTGCACGCAAAGAAAAAACATAGTTGTGGTAAACATATTCTAAGAGCAACATATTACGATAAGATTCATAATTGTAGTCAACATATTACGATTATTATTAATTCATATTATGACCAAATATATTCGTAATATTACATCATAATATTTTTCTCTTAATCCTAATCTGTTTTTATTACATCATATTATCATTTAATGTAATCATATTATTATCATGTTAATCATAATAATTTAAGAAGTAATCATATTATTATCATGTTAATCATAATAATATGAAGATTAAATCTTAAAACGAAAAATATTTTTAATATAAATTTATGCTTATTTACTTACTGGTAACCTTAACGTAAAACTGTTACAGATATTTCCCATCATAATATGATGCAACTTTAAACATAATATTTTTAAATTATTTTTGTCGAAGGTCGCAATTATTTATAAATTATTTTATAGAATTTTCATTATTTTACTCTAAAATAATACAACACAATGGTCAATATTTTTGCACCATTTTCAAACGATATTAAAATTTTTTTAGCATTGATATTTTTTTTGTGTCACTTCACAATTTTTTTTTAGTGTACCAACAATTTTTTTTAACTTGGCTTTTTAATGGGTATTTTTTTTTAAATTGTTTACCCATGAATAACAAATAATTCGATAGGCATATGAAAAACAAACGACACAACTGATGCAAAATTATTTTACAAAAGGCGATAACAAAATATTATTATATTAAAGATATTTTGTTTGCATCTTAAACATATTATGAGTACACGTATATAAAGTAATCATGTTATGGCTATTAAATATCATTAAATGGTTGTGAGGAATATACTATGTTTTAAAAATTATTATTTTCAGTAAACCATACTTAAATTTACTATAATATATATAAACTATAATATTGTTGATATTAAATAAAAATAACAATATTTTGTATACGACCAAAATATATTGTTACAATAAACATATTGTAGTTGCCGTAACCATGCCCAACCATATTTTTTCTCTGCGTGTGGAACATTGTAAACGTCGGCCTTAATGGAAAATGTTTAAAAAAACTGCAACTTTTGCTTTAGGGAATTTATGTCATGCTCTCTGTACGATTTTTAAGAGGATGCTTAATAGTTAAACCACTATTTTTATTTTTGTTTTGACACTATTAATTTACCAGCACCCATAAGTTCATCAGCGAATCTATCAGCGAATCTATCATTGGCAAATATTAGATGCGTTCGAGTACATTTACAGCAAAGTGCTGTAAATGAATAATTTTTGAGTAAACTGACAAATTACTCCCAAAAAAAGCTGTTTTCCAAAAACAGTTTATAAAAGGCAGATTTTTAAAAATTCGTAATATTTTGGGAACAGGCGTATTAATAAAGGGTTGGAACACGATCTGGATTAAGGAGAACGTTTCCTGATGATCTGTCCAAAGCAACCAGTGAAATGCGCATAGGGACTGCTAATCGTCCAACAATAAATTTCAGTATTTTTATCAATTATAAAAAAAGGGAATTAAGCACAATAAATAAAATAAATAAAATCATTTAATGATAAAAATTATGTATTCCCAAAAACAACTTTTTTGATAATAAAAATAAAAATAATAATTATAAGCATATATTTTTATTAAGAACTTTTATCTTATTTAGTTTAAACGCAAAAAAAAAAAATTCGATGCTGAATTCTCAATTTTTTCCCTTCCAAGTACATTAAAACATAAAAGGACAACATGTGCAAAATACAACGAAAAAACTAAATCATTCAGACCAGGAAAATGAGAAAACAGACAAAAAAAAAAACATATGTAAATATGTAGTTAAATATCTCAGGAGTATCTATCTTTTCCTTTTTTCCATTGTCTATTTTTTTTCTCAAAATGAAGGCAAAAATCTCTAATCTTTAACACTTGAAATATTTTTGTTCTGAAGAACAAAAAAGCAAAATAGATATTCAAACATTAAGCCCACATTCATGGTGGAGTATGGATGGAGCATTACAAAAAAAATTAGGTCATATAGACAGGTGAAATGAATGTAGAACTTATACAGGCACAATAAATACAACTTCGTTCAATGTTAAAATAAAAGAAGAAAAAAACTAAAAAATACATACTCACATAAATCTAATACAGTGATGGAATATAGTTAAGGGAAAAAGCTCCCAACAGTATCACTTTTAGTACTTTTGTTTTAACCTCTTTACTATTGTTTAGAACATTCTACTCAAAAATGTTACTCCGACTAGGGTGTTCAATTAATCGGCTTTTTTTTTTGTTCCATTAAACGATTAATCGATATTTGACATTTTTGACTTATTCGATTAAACGAATAAAATTTCAAATTTAATCGATTAATCGAATAATTCAAAATTCAGAAATTTTACGAAGAGATTTTTTTTTTCGATAATTTTAGAAAAAATTGGTACTTGAGTATATAAACATTATTAATTACAAGTATTTTAATATATTATTAAAAAAAAAAAACCAACGTAACATTTCATACTATTTAATTGATAAAACCTTTACAACGATAAAAAATAAAATATGTATTGAGAGCATATCATTTTATATGTACAAACAATTAAACAGATCTTTTAAAAATAAAATGTTGTTTAAATGTTTTGCTTTATTTGGAAGCCATAGGATCAAGTTTTGTCTTCCCTTTTAATTTGCTATACTCTCTCACTTTTTCTACTAATCGACTCACACTTTTTAAATTGACCACGAGCTTGCTCTCAATTTTACCTTTCCATTTTTTTTTTTTTGCCAATTTTACGTTCAATTCAGCAACGACCACAAATTCACTTTGGCGCTTTCTTAAAAAAAATATATATTTCTTAAAAAATAATGTGCTTTATTAAGAAAAATGGTATTCTAAAAAATTTTTGAGCCATGCTACTATTTTGAGTTGTTTCTTAGTCGGGGGCATTTTGAAAATGAGATGAAAAGCAGTTTTTGTGAACAACTTGAAAGTGATTAATTGAACGTGTGGCTCCAGGGTTAAAAATATTTTTTTGCATTTGTTTCAATAATACTTCAGTAATCAGTAAAAATTTACTTGTTACTGAAATTTTTTTCAGCAGTACGCCCATGTATGTGAATTACTCACTAAACATGACTATTTTTTTAATTCCAACGGAATTATTTATTTATTTGACTTTAAACTTTAAAAAATCATACATTTGACCGAAAAACCATATATGCACAGTCACAAATTAGAGCTTTCAGTAATTCGAACGTCCAGTAATTAGAATCAGTGTTGGCAATACATTAAATGCTCTGAAATGCGAATTAAAAATTCTAATTTTAGAGCGTTTTTTTTTTTTTGTTATTTGAACACAAGAAATCCCCAATTTATTTTTATTCTGTTTGAACATAGTAAAACTAAAAAGGGGAAATCACCAAATAATATATGTTTTTCCCTATTTGTTGTTTTTTTGTCGCATTTATATGTTTTGGCAGTCTCTATTAAAAAGTGAAAGTGTATCATTAGAAATGTCAAATAAATGCAAAAAAAAAACTTTATCATTGGAAACTAAAGTAAAAATATTAGAAAAGCTTGACAAAGGCGCTCAAGGGAATCGGTTAGAGAGAAATATCCCGATAAAAATGCATTCCGTGCAAGTGATGGATGGTTTACCAAATTTAAGAAACGACACGGTATCCGTTTTTTAAAAAGTTATGGCGAGATTCTTTCCAGTGATGTTGCTTCAGTCACTCCTTTTATTTATCGATATCGTGCAAAGGTTGCTGAGATGGGGTTAATGGAGTCACAAATATAAAATGTCGAAGTGTTTTATTTTAGTTTTTGGATGCATATTTACTCAATTTTTTATTGTTATTCGAAAAAAAAAGTCCAGTAATTAGACTAATTCAGAAATTAGAATTGGTTCAAAAACAAAACGTTCTAATTTGCGAGCGTCTACTGTATTGTTATTCGATTAATCGGCATAAATTCTTTGATTTATCCTTTAATCGAAATCAGCCGTTTTAAATTAATCGAACAATTTATCGTCTAAAATTGTGCGATTAATCGAACAATAACTTTTCTGGTGAACACCCTAACTTCGACTACCAGTTTGTACTCAAACTACTCAGAAAACCGTCTTATGCACAGAATACTTTTATACTTCGACTACTGTATTATATTCATAATACCTTCTTATACACAGCTTAACGTTTATTACTTAGCCTTTTACTTAGGCTACTGCTTCAAAATGAAACCACCTTCTTGTTGTTATGCTATCGTTTTAAACAGAAACAATCGTTTTATCTTCAAAATACTTAAATACCCTGTTTTATACTTAGTCTATTGCCTTTAACCCAGAGTACTGTTTTATACATGAACACTCGTATTGTACTTTTCTACGTCGACCCAATTCTTTTACTCAGATTAACGACTTAAACTCGGACAAACGTGTTATACTGAGATTATTGTCTCTTTACTTAACTTATACCAAGACTTCCATCTAATACTTAGAATACCGCGTCATAATCAGACTACTGTGTTATACTCAGAGAACAGTTCTTTTCAAATTACCATTTTACTTTTATAATATATGCTTGGAACACAACTGGGACGAATTATTCAGTAAAAATTCGCTGAGTAAATTCGTCGTATGAAGCACGATAACGACGAATAACAAGCAGCTTTTATTATTGAGAAAGTTCATTGCTGTTTGTGCAAAGAGAGAGAAATAGTGTGACCACATTAAAAACATAATGCTTAAAAATTAAAACAATCAAAAACAAAACTAACAACTTGTTTTATATCAAAATACTTACTTTGTTATGGGTGAATCAAGTAGAGATACTTTTTTCAATAGCCTTTTTTTTGAAAGATCACGTGTGAGTCGTGTCATGCTGTCATGTTATTTTGGTTTAGTATTGTTTGGCATTTCATAATGGAGAGACTTACGCCTGAACAACGTTTACAAATCATTCAACTTTATTACGAAAATTCACGTTCTGTGAGGAATGTGTTTCGTGCATTTTGCTCAACTTATGGTCAACATAATCGGCCTACTAAGCGTACTATTCGCAACACCATCACCCATTTTGAGACCCAGCATTCATTATTGGATAATATTCGACCGAAAAGACCACGTCCAGCACGCTGTGAAGAAAATATAGCGGCCGTAGCTGAGAGTGTACACAAAGACCGTGGATAGTCGATTCGGCGCCGTTCGCAGCAACTCGGACTGACGTATGGAACGACTTGGCGCATTTTACGTCGAGATCTTAAATTGAAAGCGTACAAAATACAGCTTGTGCAACAACTGAAGCCGCTCGACCTTCCCAAGCGACATCGCTTTGCTCTATGGGCTCTCGAAAAGTTCCTAAAAGATTATTATGTGTGTATTTTCATACACACCGATTTGTTTAATTTTTGGCGACGAATATTCGCGGACTACGGTATTATACTTAGAACGCATACTACTGATTTTTGCGCAGAAAACTGCATCTTATTTTTCTCTTGTTCCGCATTAAACTCTATAACAAGAGCTCCAAATTTAGTGGCTTTGCATCGGCTTTATCATCTCTGATGTTTTCCCGTAACTATATATGTATATAAAAATTTCTACAAAAAAAAATCCTTAAAAAAAGCAACAAATTACACAGTTTATAGTCTAAGTAATCTTTGTAATTCTTCCTCTTGCTCCTGATATTGCAGTTGCTATTTTGAACATTTCAAAGCTCTTTAAGGGGGGGGGGGGGTTTGCTATTTTGATTTTTCCTACAAACATAAAACAACGTTAAGCAATGAATGAAAAAGTCCCTCAACAAGGACTTAAATACATAGAAATTGTGTCAAATCAAAGGAAAAAAACGCATAATTCGAAAAGAAAACAATCATTCAACAGCTGTTTTTGCATTTAAAATTCGAGCGAAATAAAGCTTTAAAGTTAGAAAGAGCATACAAGTTAAACGTGAAACAAACTCTCTTTTGAGGTTACGGAGTTATAATGATTAAATAAGTCAAAGCTTTTTTTGTTTAACACATAAACGCACGTTAATAACCTTCATCTTGAACTTATTTCAATGAGTATGTGTTTGCATAAAACTAGAACATTTTTTATATGTATTAGTGTTTTTACCTTTTAAACTCTCAAAGTAGGCCACTTGTTTCATGTTTAAAATAACAAAACATGCAACAGGAGGATGTTTTGTTTTTGTTCGAGAGTCCAATTTCAGTGAAAGCTCTTGTGCGATGTTTTTCATGTAGCGGACACTTATACATTTATTGACATAACTCGTAAATAATTTTGTAAACTAATACGCAAACTAATCGACATACAAATATTTCGAATAACGTCTGACAACCTGTTTATACTTCAAATTCTGTCCAATAATCAGACTACGGACTTAAGCCTCTTTCATGTTGTATGTGTACCACAACACTTTTTAAAGTAAATTTTTCATTTCTAATGATAAATTTTTGCAAAACAAAATATTAAAAAAAAACTATTATTTCAACTTGCACTTATGTAAACGATTTTTGAGTTTTATATTTAAGATTACACTTTTACACTTTAGATTACACTCTTTTTCTTCGACTTTAGTCTACCGCTTTGTTGTACTTATGTATATTATAGACTTATAGTACTTGCACTACCGTCTTAAGCTCCAGTTAGCTGACAGTAACAGTAACGTGCAAATCAGCTGCTTCAGTTTGTTGCATGTAAAGCAATTGGAACGATTATAGCGAGCAGTAAAATATTTCTTAACCGTAACGTCTAAATCTGTAGAAAACAGATTTTTCTTACTTTGTACTATACGGTTACATTACTGTTACTGTTAGCTAACTGGGGCTTTACACTTTGCCAATTGTATAATACATAGCATTTAGTCTTGTACTCAGATAATAGCCTTATACTCGCACTATCATATTATACTCGCAGTACCGTCTTATACTCAGACTACCATCTTATACCTCGACTACCGTCTTATTCTACGACTACCGCTTTACATTCAGACTAACGTCTTATATTAAGACAAATCTGATACTCAGAATATCAAATACACCACTCTTTTATACTCAGAATACTGCCTTATAAAAAGACTAGTGTCTTATACTTAGGCTTGTTTCTTATACTTGGACTTGTGTCTTCTACTCAGTTTAGTCTCGTATACTCAGATTATCGCATTTTATCTATAGCCGCCAGATTTTACGATTTATCGTTATTTTGACGATTTTTAGGTATAAAATTGGTCTATTGACGATAGGACGATTTATACCCTTAATTTGACGATTTTTCATATGACAAATTTTGTTCAAATTTACAAATGTAGGATTTTCGACGTGTAAAAAAGGCTTGAGGATATAACTTGGTAAAATCAGGGCGCCGCGTTTTCTCCTTTCTCTTTGATTCTCTTTTGTTACGTACGTGTGCACACATATTGTAGGGAATTAAACAACATTAACAACAACATATGTAAAATGCCTACAACGCATATAATCGCAAAATGTAATAGTATAGGTTGGCGATCGCAGCATATATTAACAGCGTCTGAAATGTTATTACACTATAGTTGTTATAAGCCCAAAAGCTGTTTTTTTTTATAAAGTTTTAGATGTTTTCATTTTTTTGATCCTCCTCATTATTGTTCTTATAATATTTGGCCCCTATTATGAGTTACATTCGATAAACGATTTTCGCTGGCTATCGAACATCGACTATCGAATGTTAATTTGGTATTATGAGTTGGCAGCACTGTCGAAAATTTCGTTGTGCATCGAATTTTTCAACGAAAACAAATTTACTTTCGACGGTGTAAATAATTAAATAAAAAATTGTTTAAGTTTTTGTTAGTTTATTAGTTGTGGTGTGCAAATTCCACATTCTTAATTATTTTTGGTTATTTTATGCAACAAAATCCTTTGTAGGCAAAAGGAATTTTTACAAAAGTTCCGGCTACAGGTACAGGCCAGTGCCAGTAAGCGTTCATAGTCATCAGATGAATCATCGTACTATAAGTCCGTCGTAGTCATGATTTATATTAGTTATATTTTTTAATTTTTTTAATTTGTTAACAAAAATATTTTATTTAAAGTGACAGCTGATAGAAAATGTACTACTGTGAATAAGCTAAATAAAATAAAATAAACAATAGTACTTTTTTATCGAATGTGTGCCATAATACCAAATGAAAATTCGTTCGATCAACTAATTCGACTGCTGTCGAAAATAATAGGCACCTTTATCTTATTTTAAAATTTTATTTAAAATATCTAAATATTTTTTTCAAAATCTCTTTAATAAAGAACCAAAAAACATAGAAACTTATTTGGCAGTATAAAAAGCTTTCTCTTCTTTACACGGCTCTCTTTTACTAAAAAACTCTCTCATGTTTTTTCCTGGCTGATTCCCAAAGTGAGTATGAAAAAGTAATGAATGGAAATCAACAATATACGAAAACAAAAACGCATACCTTAAAGTGGTAAAGAACATAGAAAAAAAAAAAAAACGGGAATAATACTAAGGATAATACAAATCAGAGATGGAAATCGTGTACTTTTTGTTGGTACATTTTAGACTTTTTTTTGGTACGGTGGTACTATCTTTGGTAAAATTTTAACTTCTTTTTACAAATATTTCATGAAACAGAAAATTGGCGACAAAGTGGGTAAAATAAAACTAATTCCATCTTAAATAAAACTAATTTAAGGACTTTTATTTTACCCGTCATAAATAAAACTAATTTAAGGAGTTTTATTTGTTCCGTCTTAAATAAAACTCATTTTGCAGTCATAAAATTAAAATCTTTTAGAGAGTTTTTGTTAATTAAAACATAACATAATTCACAAAAAGAAACAAATTTCAACAATTATTTGATGAAAAACGTCAGATGTTTTCTTCAATAAACTAAATGCAAAATAAATTGTATGAATATGCAAATTTGTTTCTGAAGGGTAAAATAAAAACTGAAATGAGTTTTATTTTCTGATTGAAAAAATAAAACTCCTCAAATTAGTTTTATTTTAAGAGTTTATTTTGACCTTTTATTTTTGCTTTGAAAAATAACTGTTTTAGATGGAATTTTTTTAATTTACAAAATAACTGTTATAAAATATCTTTTTCGATATCACTTATAGCTATTACGGTCCCTGAAATAACATTTTATTTAAATGAAAGTATAAGATATCGGTATGGTTACTTGGTTCAGACAATGTAAAGGAATTTTAAACAGACAAAAATAAAATAAGTAGTTAAAAGTTTTGCCGATAAATAATCAGTAATGTTTCCAAATGTTTCGAAATATTTAAGAAGGAATCCATCTGTTCAGCATTTTATTGCGAACGTGCAAAATTGTTCTTAAATATAAGCAAGTAGATGTGCCTTTGATTTAAATTAAAAAATGGTTTTTAAACCATTAATTCGAGAGAACACTTGTGTAGGGACCAAGTAAAGTAATGGGCCGATTTGGTTCATTTTCAATATTAAATACTCTTTATATTTATAAAACAAATATATAAGCCAAATCTGGTTATTCTAGTTCATATTTTTGGATAAGTTAAAAATTGTTTTTTGTATTAATATTAATATTTTTTTCCATTCAATTGAGATTATTTCAAACTAAAAACCAAAATTTTGTTTTCGTTAAAACCATGATAACATTTAAGAATAAACGTCAAATTATTTTATTTTCACCAACTCTTTACTACTCTTATTGACAACGAATAAAACATGTGGATGTGAATTGCAGAACACCAAATATGCTGAATTAGTCCAATTTCAAGTGAATTCAGATTCTAGAACATACCCGATTATATAAGCATGTAAAAACCGTTTCTGCTCAACAAAAATCTGGAGTTTATTTTCTTTTTTGATCTTATTTCTTAATGTTATTTATTTTGGTTTTTATCCTTGCCTTTATTTGTTAGTCAATATTTGGCTTTAAATAAATTAATAATAAAAAAATAGTAAAAATTTAATAGATGTTGATAAAAGGCCAAACAGAACTATTTTTGCAATGTAAAAACACTTTCTTTGCATACTGTATAAGTGATATAAATATTAAACAACATAGTCACAATATTATCTGAGGTCTTCGAAAAAGAAATTTCAAGGACAGAATAGTATATATCTGTGGCAATAAATATTAATGGCTTAAGTTGATATTAGTGCTTTCTTATTTTATAACATATTCTGATTCTCTTCTTCAAGATCTATCACTTAGCTTAATTTCGAGTATAAAATGTCATTGTAAATAAAACTGTACGCATTTTTATTTTAACTTCTACAACACAACACACAATTTATTTCAGACAAAACCCTTAATATCCCAAAATTATATATTTATAGGGTACAAGATCAATACTGTAGAATTCTAATAGGATTGACAAACTTATATAAAAACAGAATTTATTTTCTATGTCTTTTTTTCCACCTGTGGTGAAAGTTATAAAAATAGTACATTTTGCTTAAAAAGTTAGAACATAATCAGAAAAATACATTTTCCATCCCTGATACCCACTCACCCACATCAACCAAGGCAACAACAACTACAACGGTACTTTTTAAACGGGAATTCAACAACTATATTGCGTTGTTGTGATGAAAGTTTATAAAACATTCGAGTTGTACTAAAATAAGCTCAGTAAGCAGTTGGCAATCAGAGTAAACGGTAAACGAACCTAAAAGCGGAATAAAGTTAAAATAAAGTAACAAAAAAAAAAAGATAATTTCAGTAATATAACGGTACTAACTAATATATTTACTTCTTCTACACTTATATATGTACCTAAACAAACACACAGTCATATATACCGACAACGGTTGTATTTGTTGTACGACAAATTAAAATATATAAAAAAAAGTTTTATACTTTTTCTTGGGGAAAGGAGGAAACAAAAAAAAAAAAAAAATAATTAAATGATAAAAACGACACAATTCAAAAAGGAGATCGAAAATTCAAATAAATTAACAAATTATAAAAGTGGTAATTTAAAGTGAATAAGTAAGAATTTTATTTTTATAAGAAAATTCGTAAAAAGTTTAAAGAGTTTACAACTAATTTGAATAAAGCCAAGCAATACAGAAAGCAGCAACAACAATTACAATTACATTGACGTGAAAGTGTTTAAAAAAGTAAAGAAAACAATAAATAAATTTCTTTAAGGCAAAATATAAATAAGATTAATAAATTTTTAAAGAAAAGTAAAATAAATGTTTTGAGGAAAGAAAAGATTAAAAAAAATATATTTGATTGTGAAATTAAATTTGATAAAATGGGTTTTTAAACTGAAATGTAATTGAAATAATCTACAGCGGAATTAAACAACAAAATTTTAAAACAAATCAAGTAAGAGACATTTCTATTTTTATAATTTTAAGAAAAATTAAACAGAATTTCATTATTTCAAGCAATTTTGAAATTTATCAAAAGACTTTTAAAAATGTTATTTAAAATTAATTCGGTACTAAGACTTACCTTGATTATCGTTAAATTTGCAAAAAAAAAAAAAAAAATAAATTGCTTGCAACACTTTTCATTAAAGTAAATTACCTATTTATTTGAAATAATTCTTGTATCGAAAATACAGATTAATTTTTTCAAGTTAAATCTTTTGTCAATTCGCAAGATTTAGTGAAAAAAATTAAAGTCGTTGGTTTATACACCGAAAGAAAAGATAAATAAAATTTTCATTAATATTATACATACCTATGTAGTTACTTATTGTTAAAGCAAATTTTTTAATATTTTATTCAGGCTAAGGTTCATTAAATTTAATTTTCATTAAATTATTTTTATGAAGAAAGAAATTTTTACAACATGAAATGGATTAAAATTTATTGATCATTTTTCATTCTTGACTTATTATTAAGGCAGTCTCTATCATGATTTAATCACTCCACAATGCTGCTACTTAAATCATATTATGGTTGCCTATAGTTATTTTATAGTTAGAGAAGAAATATTTATATGTTTATTACTCGTAATTGTTTAGTCGCTTGTACAACCATGACATGTACTCACAGAAAAAAAATATGGTTGGAGGTAACCATAGATGGGGGTAGTGCACTAATTTTGCAGTTTCAACTTACAGTTAGTGATAGTGCAAAATGATTGGAATTATTTTGTTGAGGTTGAGTGATGAATTGAAATTAAGCAGCCTCACTAAACTAGTGCACTCAAAAAAAAAAAAAAAAATAGTTTGATTAAGAAAAAGAAATCATCAGTTTATTGCAACTTTTTTGCTCTTCACTTATTTGAGTGCAACTTATAATTTTGTACTAAATTGACAAACAAAAAAATTGTTTTTTCATGATTAAAGCCATGAGATATTCCGTTATTGACATATCATAACAAGAATCAAAAATTATCCTCATACAAAATTACATTTTTCAAATTTTAGTGAGAGTCTGTTTACATCCAGCTTTTTTGATTGCAAGTACAAATTTGGCACTATTTGAATTGAGTGCAGATTTTTGCATTCAATCTTCGTTTCGTGATAGTGAAAAAATTTGCAATATCACTCTATTTTTTTAGTGCTAGTGAAAAAAAATACCAATTATTACTAAAGCGGATAAAAAATAGTTCAAACTAATTTTTTTGCAGTTTTATTTAGTGATGGTGCAATGCTGATTTAAAACAATATTTAGTGCCCTACCCCCCACTGTGGTGGAAACTATAATATAAAGCCCCAGTTAGCTGACAGTGACAGTAATGTCAACGTACCGCAAAAAAGTAAGAACAATCTATTTTCTACAGATTAAGACGTTGTGGTTGAGTTACATCTCAATGCGAACTACAGTCGTTCTAATTACTTTACATTCAACAAAATAAAGCAGCTGATTTGCAACGTTACTGTTACTGTCAGCACACTGGGGCTTAAGAGCAACATACTAAAGTCGGATTAAAACAATGGTGAGTTTTTTTGGCCTGGAATATTTTAGGCCGAAGTTCTTTACCGATTCTTACGAAACTTTGTGGAAACATTCGCTACCTGTGACAACTCAATATAATGATTAAAGGATTGGGCAGTGCAGCGCCTATTCAAAGTAAATCTTTTTAAACTACTTCTACTGAACAATTCTTATGAAACAAGGCATATTGAACATGTTTATTAAGCTCAGCTATACCTACATGCGATATATTGATTAGAAAAGTTGGCAGTGCCACGCCTATTGAAAGGAATAAATTTTTTTCTATTTCTACTTAACCGAATTTTATGAAATTTAACACACGCATAAGGTTCCGGTGGAAACGCAATACTATGACTAGAAAAGTAGGCATTGCCACGCCCGATCAAAGGAATTAATTAATAGACTATTTATAATTTATTAAGATCTAAATTATTGCGCAGAAAATAGAAATATGTAGGAGCATATTATACTTTCTGAATGGGGACCCCTGGATCCGGGCATGATTTCGAATATCACAAAAAAATTTTGGATTGTGTTTTTTGCTTAAATTTATCTTCCTTTTTCATTATATTTTTTTTAATATGGGTACCTGGTTAGCTTCTAACTTCAGGTTTAAAATCTCTGGCTTTCCAATTACAATTTTAACTTCTTAAAAGCAGTTAAACAGAAATATGCTCTTAGAAAGCGTTTTATGCGCATTCAATATGCAGTAAAAACTCAAAAATATTGTTAAAAATATGCCCAAAAAAAAATTAATTTGAAAACCAAATATTCAACAATTTAAAAACATTTGCATTTAAAAAAAAATCCTAAAATTATAATTGGTAAAGCCCAAACACCATAGTATTTACAGAAGAATTTTCGATATTTTACGCAATTTGAAAACGATGGGCAGTCATGGGCTCACAAAAACAACGTCATATTATGAGTAGGGTTTTTAAATTCCCGACTTTTTCGAGCTCTCGGTAATCGGGATATTTTTTGATCATTCCCAGGATTTCCTGCGTATTCGGAAAAATATTATTAAATAGAATAGAAAAAAATTTTTTGACGCATAAGTTGGTTGTATTTGAACTCATTTTTTTTATTTCCAAATAAAAGTTATTCTTAACTTATTTTACAAATTCAAACCTGAGAATTAAAATTGTATTCAAAAGATATAAAATTTTTCAATTTAAATTAAAGTGTTTAATTATTAATTTTTTACGCTTTAAGTTATAAAAAATAAAACAGGTTAAGAAAGGGTTTATGAAAAGTTTACATTTCTAATTATAAATTATTTTATGTAAAGAAAATTTAATGTTTAGAGATCTTGTACTCTCGTGTATATCGCAAAAGCTTAAAAAATAAAAACGTTGAAACATTCAAGGAAAATGAAGTAGTTTTTATATTTTTTGAATTTAAAGTTGAAGTTGAACTATTTTAACTAAATTGTAAAGTAATTGTACCGATTTTTAAAAATTAAATTATTAGTGAATAAAATAGAAAATTAATTTATGGTTTCTTTAATGTTTTAATCATGAATAATAATATAGATGTAGGGCTTATTGTGAATAGTGCTTCAAATAAATGATCCAGATTGGCTGTTCTAGTACCAGTTGCTTCAAACATTGAAACATCTCTTCTTATAATATCTGATTTAGTCAAAACCTTGTCTTTTTTTGCTATCTTTTATAGCGGACTCACTAGCCTTATTAAGCATTTCTTGGAAAGTATCACTATTATCCAGATCGGTTTCGGAATCTAAGTCGAATGCATGTATATAAAACATCTGCATGAAACTCAATAACGATGTTCATGAAACCTTCATTAAAATTTTGTATTCGCTTCGTTTGTATTCAGTAAGATGAATAACTATGAAACGAAATCAACAAACACTAGATATTTAACAGGCGAGTAAGATGAAGTTAATTTGTTTACTTTGGGACTCAATTCTGACAATTGCACGTGAAAGTAGCCAACAAAATAAGAACTTCTGCATCATTAGTTTTGTCAAGTTGGCTGTATTTATAATTTAATGGCCATACGATTTTTTTTGCTCAAGGTGGATTTTTATCACTTTTTTATATAGATATATATATATATTTTTTTTTTTTATTGAACATGAACTAACAATAATTAATCAAATCTTATCCTAATATTTACTTTACGTCCTGCCAGTGCCAGACAAAAAAGATTTAGTCATCACGGTTTCTGTTCACATATGCTGCAGTGTCTCTTCTCCTTTCCATATTTTAACACGGTTATATCTCGGCATACCGTGTGTTATATCGCTTTTGTGTCTGAAGCAAAGTTGTAGATATTGAATAGGAGAAAAAAGCGGAAAGGTGAAAAATGAGGAACAAATTTAAAAAAAGGTAATTTTTGCGATTTTTAAGTCACTGGATGCACTTTTCCGCGGTGTGTTCCGCTTTTAACACGTTGTACAGAGATTTTAGTATATTAGCGTATTCATCTTTCCACATATGGGATAGGCCATAATCAATTAACCTTTTTTTAATTGCATTCCGAAATTGTTGCAACAATATGTTCTTTAAAGTTTATGTTGTATTCTTTGAGTTTTGATTCAACAATTTGTCTTAATTCAGACGTACCACACTTACTTTTGAAATTCACCATACCAATGTTAAATAACTTGTGCTTCGGTCCATATAAAAATGATATGTGTAAATATCATTTATTTTTCAAGCTGGTCCATTCATTAAATATCAAGCTGAATCTACCATTAGTTTTGATAATGCCAGCAACATCCGTCATCATTGTCTGCTTGATATTTTCATAATAATTTAATAGCTTCGCATCTATGAGTACTTTATGTGATAAAGACTCCCGGATAAAGGAGCTGCGAGTAATTGCTCGAAAGCAGCGAGTTTTGCGTTTTACTAAGGTTTCACATAAGTTATTGTTGCAAACAAAGTTTTCTATTAACATTTGTTTTTTTAGTGGAGGTTGACCGCCATTATCAGTGCTTGATTTGTCATCTTCGTTAGCTGTTTCCGCGCCTATATTATGGATATTTGAAAGATGATTAACCACACCACTGGTTGAAAAGCCTTTATAAGCGGTGCACTCTTGGATATAAACTGTGAATGCATTAGATTTTGGTCCTTTTTCAAAGTATTTCAACAATGTTTGTTTCACTTTTTTTGTATTCCGCCTTAACTATAAGACATCAGCAGCATGCCCGATATGGGTTTCGTAATAATTGTACTTTAAAAGTTTTATGTATTTAAATAAATAATATAAAAAATAGAATTTGGGAATTTTTGCTTCTAATTTTACTTTTTAAACATAAAAATATTGTTAATGATATATTATGTCATCGCACTGATGACAGCTTGTCATTGCAATAATGACATGATTTATTATGCCATCACACTGATGATAGTTTGTCTTCGGACTTATGACAATTTGTCACCGCACTGATGACATAATATATTATGTCATTGCACTGATGAGTTTGTCATCGCACTGATGACAGTTTGTTTGTACTGATGTCAAAATTCATCAGCATTATGATGCCTTTTCTATCAGTGTGCACAAAATGTGGCATCGAATTGATGTCACTGTAGTCATAGCGTAGATGACGCATCAAATATGACAAAATTTTAGGATGAAGTTCGTTTGGATTGATGTCACAATTCTGGTGTAAGGGCATCATCAGTATGAAGATGCATGCTTCAATGATTGTAGGATCTAAGATCAACATTGTAAAAATTACGAACGGAACGACTTACCTATATATACCCTTTCCACCTGTGCTTAAGGCCGCAAAGAAAGTTAAAATGGAATACTAACTGTTGCCGGTTGTATTATTAAGCGGTTTTCCATTCTCATTTTATATTAAATTAATAATTTTTTCTATTTGCTTCAAATTTCACGCGAAATAAGTACAGCTAATATTATTTCGCAGTTGTTAAAAAATCTTGCCATAAATACTTCGTGACTTTTCCACAAAATTGCCATAATTTCGCAGATCTAACGCAAAAGTTTTTATTATGAAACTCATATGAGTTTTGACAGTATTTCACGAGAAATGTTGAACAGAGTACTCGATTAGGCCCATACGCCCGTTGATTTATGTGTTTATTTAAATAGGCTTCCGGAAGACCTCAGATCTAACGGCAACTGGGTTGTTATATATAAAGATCACAAATAGTCCCGAACATTTTGCTTAAAAATTAGTCGAGATCGATTCAGAAATAAACACCTTAATTTTAACCAAAATTTCTTTAATTGCAACTGTAAATAAAACCACAAAGCATTTGGTTTGAAACATTTTATAAATATTAAGGTGTAAAACACAACGCACCGCCAAAAATAATATTGAAGTCAAAAATAAAGTCAAAAATATTTTATGACTTTGTTGTTGTTTTCTACATAAATTCATATTGCGTTTTAAAATTTTCAACGCCAGATATGCAGCGTTTGATATTCAAAAATTTAATATGAATTTCTGTAGAAAGCAACAACAAAATATGTTTGAATTTATTTTTTGCTTTCAATGTAATTTTTGTTGCTGCGTTGCTTTTTACAGAATGAGGGCCTAAATATGTGGCAAATCGTAGCTTTTCCATGTATTTTTAAGGCTCATAAAATTTATAGAAATATTTATTATTTACACATTTTATAGTTCTATTTACATGACTTATGGTTTAAATCGTCGTAAAAATAAATATATTGGCCTACTTTTTTAAGATTTATTATAACCGATACTTAGATAAATAAATAAAAATATAAATAAAAATTTTAAACTGCTCTATAATAAAAATAATTTTATAGACAAACTTTTTTAATTTATTTAATTTATGTTACAATATTTTATATATATATATGTAAACGCAAAAGGCCCTATCTAACATCTTGAAACTTTTACGGGAGAAGAAAAAAAACTATTTAATAAGATAAATTGATAAATTTAATACTGTTTATAATCAAATAAAAACTGCAGTCAAAGTTAAAAAACTGCCAATTCTTCCACTTCTTCATTTGTCATTGGGCAAAAAATTATGCAATACATCAGATGCAATAAAAATTCGGTTTTTAATTTTTGGTTAGTTAGGACCTTTTGCGTTTTAACTAATGATATATTTTTTGGGGTAAAATATGAAAATGACAGAAAAAAATGTAGCAATAGGAAAAGTATAGTTATTAAGGGTATGGCTGTAAAAATGTAAATAGTTATTAAATAATTTTAAAGCTAAAACATTTGAACAAATCGCGTTCGGAACCTCAAGTAATATTGCTCAATGGTCTTTTAACCTTTAATTAAATTGATTCAGTGAATACGCTAAACCTTTTTAAGTTCTAAGGGAATTGAAAAAAACTCAAAGCTTAAAACCACCTGTTAAGAAGAATACTATTTATTTAGTATTAGCTGAACCCGGTGCGCTTCGCTGTTTTTATTATAGTAAAATGAACTAAATTTTAGTTAGTTAGTAATTTTAGTTTTCAAAATCGTTTTATTTATCAATCATTTTAATACATATGACTATATAGAGCTGAGATTTTCATGCACTAAAAATCGAAAATATGAGCTTAAAATATCCACTTAAAATTCAAAATATACACTAAAAAAATAAAAAATATGCACGAAAAACTGAAAAAGTTTCCACAAAAATAGTTTTTTAATTTAATTAAAAACAAACATTTAAAAAATTCAGTCAATTGTTATTCAAATATCAAAGTTATATTAGTAGCTTTAGATTTATATAAGAGTCCGTTGCTTTGAATATAATATGAATAATTATTTATACATACATATATCTGATCATTACGACTTTAGGTGACTTTAAGGATTTTGGACCTATCATCACAACTTGTTGCCATGATAAAAAAAGCTATCGCAAAAGTTATTGTCGCCAAATTTTATATCAATACCAACATTTATATGGAAGTTATGGCATTGAAACCTGTTTTTGGGAGTAGTAGGGATCTAAGGTCAAATATAGACAGAATCTGATAGAATTTGTTAATCTAATTTAGATAGCAATAAAATACGTTTGGATCAAAATTAACCCTGGATGGTTAGTCTTCTACGAAGCACAGTTATAATTTAGCTTTTTTATGTGTATTCAAATTACGATCTTTTTTCAACAATGTTGGCTGATGGCAAAAGCTTGAAAAAAATAATAAATTTTAAAACACAGATTGAAAATTCGTATCAAATTTTACGAGAGAAATTTATTTTTATTTTTTATGCTTTATTTTATTTTATTTTTTAGCAAAATGCTTAGATAAAAATTTTTTTGTGGTTTTTTTTACTATAAAAATAGTTCCGCTAGAATTTTGTTTTAAAAAATTCGTCGATGCGACGAATAGTATTTTTAATGTACTAAAACCAGTAAAAACCTTTTAGGGTTAATCTTAATAATAACATAAAAATATGGTTTATGTCCACAAAGACTCTATTCTGGAAAGAATTTTGTAAGGGGCAATGTGAAATTATGGACCGATTCTCACTATATTCAATATTCTTTGTCCCAATGCCAATAGAAACATGTGTACAAAAGTTCATAAAATTAACTTCAAAATTGTGACATGTTCTTTGCTCAAAAGGTCACATGGACAAACAACTAGCCAGCCAGCCAGCCGGACACGTTAAATCGACTCAGAAAGTGATTCTGAGTCGATCGGTATACTATCATATGCTTAAAAAAATTCTCGTTTAAAATAGTTTTGTTGGAGGTGACCGTATTGAAAAACAGGTTTTCTCTGCGTGTATATTTCAACCCTTGTTACGTTAAAAAATAAAAATTTCCTAAAAGAGGCCAATTACTGCTTTGAAATCTTCTCGCATAGAATATTCATTTGATGTATCGATATCTCAACAGGTCCCTGAATAGAGTTTTAAAGCCGGCAAAAAGAATCGGTTTTTGTCTTGGCTATATACATTTTTAAAATTCTTCTTTTTCAATAGAGTTTTTAATATTTTAAATAGAGAATTGCGTCTACCTTCCAGGTGTGTCCAATAAAAAGTAGCAGTGATCACTATTCATCTAGTTAATACTAGTTGCTCTATTAATTTACTATGAAAATCATAAAAAATTTAAATTCCTCTTCAATAATTTCTGTCTAGAGGCCATTAAACTTGCACCACATACTCACACATTAACAACAATCAGCAATAAAATTTTCTGTATAAAAGAAAACAAAAAATAAAACATTTAATGGTTATCTCTTAGTGATATCGTAAAAAACACACACATAGATACACATGCATACAAATACATACCAGAGCATGCAGTAACCCATGTGCAGCTCTCCACTACAATGACATCAATACTGACAGCTGTAAAAACATATTTAACAGATATTTTTGCATCCAATGACAACAACTGTTGCACAAAAAACAACTATTAAAAAATATTATCAAAAAGATATGATGCGAGAGGCAGGGGAAAAGAGGAGGAACAAATAAACATAAAAAAAATCGGGTGGATATAAAAATGTTATAAAAAGTAAAAAGTACTAAGTTTCTTGTAAAGGCCACCATGGATGCCGAGTAATACAATATATTGCACTATGGGGATTTGAAGATTGGATTTTTATAATGTTTTATTGTAATTGTTTAATTGTTTTAATAATTGCTAAAATATATAAATGAAGCTAAAATATTGACTCAAGTACTTGGGAGTTGAAAATTAAGTGTTATGCTTTTTCGGAAAAAAAATGAACGAAAAAAACATAAATAGTTTTATAAAGGACCTTTTCTAGATTAGTTCGCCTTCCCTGCCAAGTTGTTAACAAAAAAAAAAAAACGAAAAAAAAACAAAAAAAACAATAGCTTAAAATAAGAATAGTAATGGCATCACTAAAAGTCGCAACAATTTAATCTTTAGTACAGAGAATAAAAAGACGCCAGTAATTTTTTTACGACTTTTTATATTTGTTGCAAACGAAAACAGGACACAAACATTAACATCGATTCTATATCATCCGTCGTATCATGTTCTCCTCTTATGCCAAGTTCCATTTTAATAGAAGAAACCAATATTTTCATGTCATTAAAAACAGGTACCATCTGCGACAATCAGTAATACTCATACTCACAAACCACCAAAACAAATTAAGAGTCGGCTGTGCGGCATAATTTATGTCCTGGTTTAAGGGTTTTCCAATCAGGGGGTTTTTTTTAATATCAACAAAGTTCATTTTTTTTAACTTTTATTTTTATAACACCGAAGTCCTTTCTTCTGTCTATGGCAAACAATTTCCGTCCAATACAAAATTTATTTAGACATCTTTAAACGTATCGCTAACAGATGGGTGTAATTCTGTTTAATTTCAATATTATTTTATTATTTAAAGTGATTCACTTCGATACATAAATTCGACTTGTATTGTCTAAAGTGGAATCTCCCCTAACGGACACCTTCCTAATGCGCTTACCAACTTCCGACGAACACTGTTGCACTCTTTTCAGCAGGATTCCATGAGGATAGAATTGAGTTCATATGGAGTCCAGACATAAAAGATTCAACTAAAGTTAATCAATTAAAAAATGACTTGAATCAAAACCTGTTGCACCAAAAAAAAAAAAAAAAATTACGAAAAGTGGTAATATTTAAAAAAAATCCAAAAAAATTTTAAGACAAGAAAAAAAATCAATGTAATCGTTTGAAATAACCGGTTAAAACATCATAAGAATCAATAGTCTTTAAGAAAATTTACTCAAAAGTCAAATTAAAAAAATGTAAAGAACTTGAAGCCACATTTTTACTTTCACTATTGATAGTTAATTGATGTCTTGATAGTTTCTTAGAAATAGTTGTAGTTGTAGGAAAAACTTAAAAAGTATAGAAAGGGTTTCCTACTTTAGTATTGCTCATTTGCTACAACGTCATTATAGCTCAACAAAATGCATTTCAGTTTGATTTCAACACGATTAAACTCATTAGAAAAAAAAAAACGACACAATCTCTTCAAACGGGGCTGCCAGCCCAAAGAAAATCGCCAAAAGGAATGTATGAAAAATCACCCAAAAATTTTTCATGGTTATTTGTGTGATTTTGCATAGCGATTTGTCGTTATTATTAGGTAATAATAAAAATAAATTGTAGCATAGTTGAGAAACATTTTTGGCGATTTTTCGTTTTCTTATTATGACAATTTGTCATTGACAAATTCTCTAGTGAGATAGTAAAAAATAACGGCTATAAGATCTAGTAAAACAAGTTTTGTTTTCAGTAATTAATATATCGCCGGTTGATTATTTAAATGTCGTATGTGGATTTTTTGCGGTTTTGAGTTAAGATCGATTCCTTAGGTTTTCCGACCTGATCTTTCATTTGGCGTAATCAGTTTTTCGATACCTCATACGGGTTGCGAGATATGGAGTGTTGAGTTTGTCGTATGTGGTATTTGCTGAAGCAATTTTCAAATTAAATGTCGTATGTAACTGCCACGTACGACAAATTTCCATACAAAACGACCAAAAAATTAATTTATTATTTAAATGTCGTATGTGGATTTTATAAGAGTTCAAACTTCAAACTCAATTTACTCGAAACTATCGGAGTCCACATACGAAAATTAAATTATCAGCCGACGATATGTATTATTATTAGTATTGTGGTTATTTTATTGAACTGTTAAATGGTTTTTAATCCAAATTTAGATATTTTTAATTAGGCTTAAGTTCATTGAATTTAATTTTTATTAAATTATGTTTATGAAGACAGGAATTCTACAACATGAAATCAATTAAAATTTTATTGATAATTTTTCATTCTTGACTGCGCGGAGATTTGAACCCAGGCTTTCACGGACATGTTGCCCAGACTAGTTTCGATTGTAACCACACAATCTCGTCGGTGGGGTTTGCCGTTTTAAGCACTCGGCTATTGAAGCCGGATGACGTCAATAGTCAAACATCAATCCTTAAACCAAATGGTATTTCACTTTGGTAGATCGAAATTTGCTTTTGAATGAATGATTATCTATTTTAATTGATTTACATGTTCTTCCTATATGTATTATTGTTTTTTAAAACTTTGAATTCGATACCGAGTGGCTAACTAAAACTTCTCTGCCAGACGCAAGGATTTTCTCCCGTATGGTATAACAAACAGCGGCTTCGCTAACTAAAGTCGGGATTTGGAAATTCGGGCTTTCGGGTTCGGGACTTTAAGTTTCGGGCATATGACCCAAACCACAATAAGTATATAGGCTGAAAACTGCTTTGTACAAATTATTAAATAAAAATATGAAAATAAGAATTGGGGGATGTTTCCTTATTTTTTGGACCTTTTTCACAATTTTTGGATATAATTTTCATTTTTATTTTTTTGGATCATTTTTCGTTTACGTCGGGCAATTTTTTCGTTCGGGCGATTTTTCATTCATTACTTTAGGCGATTTTGCTGGCAGCCGAATTTTATACACAATAAAATTAAATTCTACATCCCTAACTCCAAAATTAAATTTTTTGGGTTATGACGACGTTGCAGCAAATGAACGATATATAAAATTCAGTAGCACGAGTTATAATAATAGTCCAAAACTGAAAGCATATAACATACAGAACAGCACCAAATATGGAAAAAGGTGGAGAAATAAAGTAGCAATTAGTGTAGCAACAGAATTAGCGTAAAATGCAGCAATAGAAGTAACATACAATGTAGAAATAAAGTAGCAATAAACAAATCAAAAACAAAAAAAATATTTTCGTTATAGAGCAATTCCATATGAAAGCGATCACCTTTTGGACGACCCCTCTCCGATTTTAAAATAAATAGTCTCAATCGATTGCCCAGCAAAAAATAATGTACCTACATATTTTTTTTTTTTTTTATAGTGACTGGTTTAGTGGTGGTGTACACCACTGTCATGTGACAAAATTGAAGAATTCTTCATAAGGGACCTCATTGAAAGTTGTTTTAAAAAACTACTAAAGCGATCGCAACGAGTGATAGCTCGTTGGAAAGGTATTGAATCAGGCTTTAATTGAAAAATAAAATTTTCCTAATTTTTCTTAGAAATTTACCTTTAAATTTTCCCAAGAAAATTAAATTTTCCGATTTTCCACAGAAGCTCCTAAATTTTCCGGCTAATTTTTTTTTTTTGGATTCCTCATAATTTTTGCTTTAAGAATCAGCAATAAAAAAATGGGCCCCGACTCCTTGTTTGGACAGGAGAAGAGCATTTAAGAGACCACCTTGTTAAAAATACATTTTAAAAATTATTTTACAGTTAAAAATACATTTATGAAGAAAAAATAAATTTTTTTTTAAGAGCCCCAAGTTGAGTGTGTAGTGAATATGGTCTGCCTGCCTTCACAAGATCGGCCATAAATCAATGGATAATAGCAGCAGTGGCATGTAATGGCACACCAAACCCGACTGAGGCTACAGGTCATAAAATGTTTTGTAATTCTTTTAAATTACCAGGTAATAAATATTTCGCCTAAAATTACACGTGCAGAAACAAGTCATAAAACACGGATTTTCCATAAATATGGCGAAATATTTATTACCTGGTAATTTAAAAAATTTGCAAAACATTTTATGACCTGTGATCGGCTTATTGGCAGTAACCAATTAAGTCCCTTTTAAAAAACATTTTATGACCAGTAGTTCACGCAAATTTTCCTATTAAAGAAAAGCAAATATCGCTTATTTTTTTACCTATTTTTTACCAAAAAATAAATATAAACACTTCACACACTCTGAGTCAAATTTTAGTTGAATACTAAAGTGTTAAAGTGTTTTTTTTTTTGTAAAGTAAAGAGTGAAGCTGTAAAGACAATTTAAAGTAAAATGAATAAATTTTGCTGCAATCCGTTTAACAAGAGTGGACATCGTTCGAAAAAGATAAAAGTATTAAAATTAACTGGTGTTTCGAAGCGATACATGAATGAATTAAATATACAATACGGTGAAGAAGCAGAATTCATTTGCCCCAAGTGTAAAATCGATTTGTCTCAACAAGCAAATGCATTGAAACAAATGCAGCCACAATCCGAGAGTGAAATGACAAGTGAACAAAATGTTTCATCTGATAGTGAGGCAGACATTCCGATGGTCAATATGTCTTTGAGTCCTTTGAATGAGGCTATTACCACTTTAGGTGAAACGCCTATTAGAAAAAGAAAGTTGCGAAGTGAAACATACAGGAAAGAGAAAAAAGGCAAGGTTATGAGTGCAATCGCGACAATATTTGATGAAGGCTCTGATAACGAATGCAGTCAAGCAGATGACGTTGATGACGGCAAACAAATGATTGAGCAGTTGAAAAGAAAATTCAATTTAGCGACCACTTTTCCGGAGAAATATCTCATTTTATCTGTGCTGCCTCAATCATGGTCTATACGCAAGATTTCTGAACAGTTTAAAACATCTTTTTACATCGCGAGAAGAAGCAAAGAATTAGTTCGACAGAAGGGCATATTGGCGACTCCCACCAAGAAATTTGGCTTAAGGACCCTCAGCGAAGCAACGGTGAAATTGATTCAAGATTTTTACTGCAATGATGACAACAGCCGCGCCTGCCCAGGTACACGTGACTATGTTATCACACGTGAAGATGGAGAAAAAGTACACAAGCAGCGCAGATTATTATTATGTAATCTATCCGAAGCATACCATCAGTTCAATGAGAAATACCCAGCAGAAAAAGTGGGATTTTCTAAGTTTGCCATCCTACGACCAAAAGAATGCGTGCTGGCATTAGACAGGCACGGAACGCATTCAGTCTGCGTTTGCATGTTTCATCAAAACATCAAATTAATTTTCTTTCCATGCAAGAAATTGAAA
Source organism: Pollenia amentaria (assembly GCA_943735925.1). Taxonomy (NCBI): domain Eukaryota; kingdom Metazoa; phylum Arthropoda; class Insecta; order Diptera; family Polleniidae; genus Pollenia; species Pollenia amentaria. The sequence continues at coordinate 102,060,669 of OX031009.1, forward strand.
GTATTTCACGGTGAAATTGAAACATATAGGGACCTCCTGTCGAAGTCGTTGTGCGCATACCCCACGGAAAATTGTCATCTGCCCAAATGCGACAATTGTCCGAAGATTGACGAGCTAGAGCAATATTTGGCGGAAAAGTTTGAACAGCTGTTAATTCAGGAGGTGCATTTCAAACAGTGGATAATTAGCAGCGGCAGATGTTCCCTTGAGACCGTGGTAAAGCAGATTCCGGAATTCATCGAGGAATTCGGATTCAAGTTGAATGAACTGAGGGCGCACCATTTCATATCCGAGATGCAATCGAAATTTCTAAAGGAAAGTAAGGAGAAATTAGCCCAAAATGAATTCATTGTGATAAGCGGCTTTGCCGAGAATTACACTTTTCTCGTTCAGGATGAAATTCAGGCTTATCACTGGGCAAACGACCAGTGCACGGTGCATCCTTTTTGCATTTATTTCAAAAACGAAGATAACGAACTACAGACCGTAAGCCTTGTTGTTGTCGCGGAAAGTTTAGCTCATAATTATGTGTCCGTTTATTTATTTCAAATGAAACTGTTTGAATTCTTAAGATCAAAATTCGATGCAATCGACAAAGTAACGTTTTTCTCAGACGGCGCGGCCTCTCAGTACAAGAATAAAAAAAATTTTTACAATCTTTGCATAATTGAAGAAGAACAAAACTGCAAGGTCGAGTGTCACTTTTTCGCGACGTCCCACGGTAAGGGCCCATGCGATGCGTTAGGGGGAACCCTAAAACGCATGGCGACTAAGGCAAGTTTGCAAAGGCCATATACTGACCAGATCTTAAATGTACAACATTTGTTTTCGTGGATTCAAAGCAAGGAAATTGCCATTAACACAGTTTTATGCACTAAAAAAGAACACGATGTCATGGAGCGACGAATTCAAAACAGATATAATAATGTCAAAACTATAACTGGAACGCAAAAGTTTCATTGCTTCATACCAAATATTTCTGATATGTCAATTAATGTAAAGCGGTACTCTTCGTCTGCCGACGTGCTAAATTTAAAGTAACTTTAATTTTATAATGATGCCAAGACAATTGAAATTTTTAATAAATATTGTAATTAAGTATAAGCAGCAAAATAAGAAAGATTTTTTCTTCATAAATGTATTTTTAACTGTAAAATAATTTTTAAAATGTATTTTTAACAAGGTGGTCTCTTAAATGCTCTTCTCCTGTCCAAACAAGGAGTCGGGGCCCATTTTTTTATTGCTGATTCTTAAAGCAAAAATTATGAGGAATCCAAAAAAAAAAAATTAGCCGGAAAATTTAGGAGCTTCTGTGGAAAATCGGAAAATTTAATTTTCTTGGGAAAATTTAAAGGTAAATTTCTAAGAAAAATTAGGAAAATTTTATTTTTCAATTAAAGCCTGATTCAATACCTTTCCAACGAGCTATCACTCGTTGCGATCGCTTTAGTAGTTTAAAACAACTTTCAATGAGGTCCCTTATGAAGAATTCTTCAATTTTGTCACATGACAGTGGTGTACACCACCACTAAACCAGTCACTATAAAAAAAAAAAAATATGTAGGTAAATTATTTTTTGCTGGGCAATCGATTGAGACTATTTATTTTAAAAACGGAGAGGGGTCGTCCAAAAATTTGCCAATTTTGATCGTTTTCATATGGAATTGCTCTATAATCTTATTAGCAAATGCGAATATTTTACGAATGTCTGCTATAGAAAATATAATTTTTATTTAGAAGCCGAATCCAACAACAACAACAAAGACGATTTCGGTTTTCGTCTACTTTTTGCTACGTCAAAAACTACTTTGGTTTCTACGTTTACTACCACTTTTTTACTACTTTAAAAGAAAACTGTTAAAGTAGAAGTCATAAAAATTATTAGATTGTTAAACTATTCACAATAAAAAAGGATCTTCCAACGAAGCACGTTTGCAAAGGAGAAACGTTAAAGTTTTGCTTCCCAAATCGCTTAGGGAAGACATGAATTTTATATGGTGAGTTCCTACTTTTAAGCAATACATTTTTGACAGAAAAGGTGCTTTCTTCAGCGCGTATGAAAATTGGTGAATGTAACGATCAGCTTTACCCTGCCTTTGACATTCAAATAATTACTTGCAAGTAGTGTATGTATATGTGTTATCAACGAAAATGTCGAAGAAATAGCCGAAAGTCTTGCAAGTAGCTTGAGTGTTTACACAGTCAGTTGTAAGTTTATTTTTCAAATGTTCTCGAAGCGAAAACATTTTATGAAAAAAGCTTCGTTTTTGGGCTTAAAAAAATTATCACGAAATTAATTTAATAATTTCTTCTTTATTTTATTTTTGGTCCATCTTGATGAAAAAAAATGTTTATGTTTATGTTAAAGTTTAAAAAAAATTAAAAATTTTCTATATAATTGAAAAAATCTATTCATATTTGTGCTAACATTGTATGAAAAGTATATATATTTAAAAATAACAATTATTTTGCTTTCCAAAACCGTTTGAGTTTCAAAAATCGGTTAATAAATAAAAAAGTTATAAATGTTTAAATGTAGCAGCCTCAAAAAAATTTCTTTGGTCCATAACTCGGGAATTTGGAGGTATATAGAAACTTTTAAAACCGGTTTTATAATACACTCATCTAGACCTTTAACATACACTAGGTCACTTTGAAAGTGCTTGCAAAAAAGGAAATTTTGTAGCACCGTGTAATTAAATTGGTAGTAATTGTAGCCAATAAAACACTCTTTATGCTATTTTCTTGTATATTTTCGTATTCTTATCGTCGGTTTCTTCAGTCTGCTGTCTAATGTTCTTGTTCTTATTGATCAAATTATTCATGAGTTTTTCGGGAAATGAATTTTTTCTCAATATGTCCTTAATTTTTATAATATTCTCTCTGTGGAATTGTTTGTCACTAATTGTCAAAACTCGTCGTATTAAATTTACCGCCATATTTATTATAATATTTCTTGGTTGACATGAAAAAAAGTTCACAATTCTACCAGATGAGGTTGGTTTTTGGTACCAAGCTGTTTTTAGTTTATTTCCTCTCCTTATAACTAAAGTATCCAAATAAGGCAGTCGTCCGTTTTCTTCTTTCTCCATAGTGAATTTTGTTTGTTTGTGAAAACTGTTTAATTGTGCCCATGTTTCTTCTATTGCACTTTCATGTATAATCCCAAACAGGCCGTCAACGTATTTAGTAAGTATTCTCGGCTTTATTGTTAATCTTTGTTTGTCATCTAATTTTTAGCAGTTCCTCCATTACAATGTCTGCTATAATTGGAGATGCCGGTGACCCCATTGGAAGTCCCCTACATTGCGTCTACACCTTGTCCTTATATTTAAAATATCTGTTGTCCTTTACACAAAATTTCAGTATTTTCATAAATAGTTCCTTCGTCATTTCCGTGTGTTTTTTTTATCTCTTCCCATTTTGTCATGATCGTCTCCATAGCAAAATCCACAGGTATACTGGGGAATAATGAAACTACGTCAAATGATATAATTTTCTCATCTTCTCCTATTGCACTATTGTTAATCCTATCTCTAAATTGCACAGCATCCATTACGTTGAATTCCGAATTAATTGTCAGTTTTTTTAAAATATTCGTCATAAACTTACATAATTCCATAGAAGGCGATTTTAGAGAAGAACATATAGGCTCAGTGGAAAATTTTCCTTATGTATCTTAGGAAGTCCATAAATTCTTGGAGCTAATGCCGCGTCAGTTCTAAGTCTTCTTTTGTCTATCACAGATATAACATTGCATCTATATAGTTCATCAACTAGTTCGTTGTTCTTCCTTTGAAGTGAAGATGTAGGATCCTTTTTCAATCTTCTATAAGTCATCATATCTCCAAGAATATTATTCATCTTATTTTCATAATCGTCTTTTTTTCCCACAATTTAATTGTTGTGTATTTTTGTGACTCGTTGTAAGTGTTAATTTTGTAACTTTTTGTTCAATGGCATAGTGACAAAGAAAAATGATTTATGTTTACTTATATTTCTTTCAAGATTCCTGAAGATGACTTCCAACGGATGCCGAAATATTAAAAAATATAGAATTTAGAGAATAAAACAGACCTCGAGCTTGAAAAAATTATTTAATTTATAAATTATAATCAAAAAGGTCGAATAACTAAAAACTTAATAGAGAATTTAAAAAAAATTGTAAAAAGGTTTTAAAATTAACAGCCCTGGTTGTGGAGTCGGAGTTTAAGAATCGGAGTTGAGGTTTTTCTACCGGAATCGGCGTTGGAGTCGAAGTACCCACAAAAGCTCGCATTTTTGGCATAACAAATTTAAAATAATTTTCCAAAATAAAAATTCCTGAAATAGGCGATGTAATATTTAAAATTTCGATTCGGAATTTTTATAGAATCTACATTAAAAAAAGAGCTTAAAGTCAAATAAGGACCAGTCTCATATACATTAAGCATCAGTGTAAGAGTAGGAGTCGGAGTTGAAGTCGGTGTCGGACTTAACAAATTTCAGCGGTTGGAGTCGGAGTCTGAATAAGAACTATTTTTTGACGTCTCCACAGCCCTGGTTAAAACGAAGACATCACTTTTTTTCCTTTTGGGAGGGAATTGACCAGCCGTTAAAGCAGGAGACGATTTTAAAAAACACTGCCCCATTTATATGAAAATGAGTTGTGTTTGAGAAAATAATGATTTCCTTCGCCTGCCAAGTTCAAAATGCTACCAGTAAAAAATTTTGATAAGACTCATGTATTCTATAAACCTTGACTGAATTAAAATTTTTGCAAAAAAATTTTGCTTAAAAAAATCATGCATCTACGAGTTGTTGGAACTAAATGCAGTTGAAACTTAATATTGTTAAGATCATTGTTCTTCATTTCAGACAGATCCTACTGCCGTTAATTATAATCCAACCTCCTCTCTGAATATTTATGTTTGGTGCTTTTAAAAATATTTAAAGAAAACCAGAAATACTTTCTGTTTTTACTCAAAGTTCAATTTAATTAAATGCTTTCATACACATACACCCAATTTTCACGATGATTTTTTCCCTACTTTTAAAATACCGAAGGTGTGGCTGAGAGTGTGCGTGAGAATATATCAACATCAACTGATCATCGTTCTCAAGAATTATACATTTCACGCACGAGTTAAAGTCGAATTTTGCGAAAAGATCTTGGAATGACGCCTTACAAAGTTCAGCTGGTTCAAGAGTTGAAGCCGCATGACCATCGGCTTCGTTTTCGCTTCGCTAGATGGGCCATAGAGAAACTGCACGATGATGTCGATTTGGCCAAAAAAATCATCTTTTCTGATGAAGCTCATTTTCATCTTGGTGAGTACGTTAATATGCAAAAATGCCGTATTTGAAAACATACCCGTGGTCTTACAAAAGCCATTGCACCCATTTGACACCGTAGGACTATTTTATATGGGGCGCCGTTAAAGAAAATTATTATGCCGACAAACCAGAGACAATTGAGCATTTGAAGGCCAATACTCGTGCTTATAAACTCTTTTATGTATATGAACTATTAAATCACTTTTTTGATGTACTAAAAACTAATTAAACAAAAACAAAACATAAAAAAGTGATATAAATTCACTTAAAATCACATTTATGTACTTTTGGATTTGGTTTGGTTACTAGAGAAATTAATTATTTGCCCGTATCAATTTTTAATTGTGATTTCTAAGCCCCCTTCCAGACTAGGCAAGTTACTTGGGCAAGTGTGCTGCGCAACTCTTAATTTGTAGATGTCAGGGGTAAAGTCGCGGTAAGGGGGAAAATTGTACTCGGCAAGTTAGTTGCGCAACAAAGTCTGTACTCAATTTTTTCCCCCTTACCGCGACTTTACCCCTGACATCTACAAATTAAGAGTTGTTTTCATAATAAAGGTTTTAACACAAATTTTGGTTTTAACGATAAAACCAATCATTAAAACCTGGTTGTACCATACAAAATAATTTTGTTAAAACCAACCTAAAACCTTTTTTGATTTGGTTTTAAGTAGATTTTATGAAATACAACCATGTTTTCGTTGTACTAAATTCCGTGCTACCAAGTTAAAAAGATTGAAAACAGCTGAAAATGTTTAACCCAACCAGCATTTTAAGTCACAATCAAATCTTTTATGAATCAGCTTCACATAACCGCATAAGAGCTCATCTTTCGATTATAAATTATACTCTCGTTATGAGAAAATGCTACCATACCCATGAATTACCTCTAAAAATAATTTGTGATAAAATTTTTCGATTCCTTTTTTTTAGCCATATAATGGTAGTTTTTATAATCATTAGTAAGTATTTGTCTTCTAATTTTTCAATTGTAAATTTTAATGGTCAATTTTTTAATACTTTCTCCGATAAAAGCAGAACCATTATGTCTTTTAAGCGTTTGAATCAACTATTAAGTTTCTATTTTTTTAATTTTACTAGACAAATGAACAAAAATTCAATATATTTAAAAATATTTAGAAATCATTATTTTAACATATTGCTGAATCATATCGTTACCTTAAACGCAACAGGCCCTTTCTAACATTTGAATTTTATAGGATAAGCAAAAAACTATTTGAAATGATACATAAACTGCCTTAAACTGTTCAGTTTTCTTCTATTTTTTATCCTGTAAAACTTTCCGTTGTTACGTTATGTGTTATGAAAGCGGCTAGTTCGGCATTTTAATGTTTATCATTTCAACTTTTGTAGATTGGGTTGTTTGATTTTTGTTAATCAAATCGCTAACTTTGCCGATACATTCCAAACATTTTTATGGAAATTTGTGTTTATGCAATACAACAGAATCAATGAAACACACGATTTATAATTTTTGGTTAGTAATTTTGTGTATAAGGTAACATTTAATGAATCCATTTTTAATCGCTCAAGTAATAAATAAATTTAAAATTCAAAACATTATTTGAAGATATCAATGAATAAAAAGAATCATTTTTCAACGATAAATCAGTTTTTAATCATCAAAACTGATCTAAATTCACTTATTTCATTTATTTAATAGTTACAAAAATTATCACCCAAATGTTAGCTGGGATGGCACTCAATAAAAATAAATAAATAAAAAAATATTGTAAAATTAATTCTTTATATAAAACTGCTTGACTTCACTTCTTTCATTTCTTATACAAATTCACTTATTTCTGCGAGAAGTTGATTTTATTTTCCACAAGACTATTACCCAATCTGTGAGTTAAAACCTGATTTACTAAACTAGTAATATGATCGCAAAATCAGCTGTTAATAGTTTTAATGTTAAAACCAGGTTTTAACTTTAGGTGTTAAAACACTTTAATAAGGTCAAAAAAATTTTCTTTTAATAAGTTGCGGTACATTGGAAGGTATTATTCGTCTTATAAAAAAGAGCGGTGCCCATCAGTTATAAATGACCCATTTCTTGCCATAGAAAATTTGGTTAAAAAGATCTCCATTCTTGTAAAAGGGATTTTCTTAAAATTTACGTTGAAATAAAAGCTGAAATGACGCCAAGCGATGACTCAAATAATTTTATCAATTTTAAGTGTTGTTTTATCAACAATTTTATTATTGTGCTATCACAAATCGAAAAAGGTTGCCAAATGTATGCTGTTTTGCCACATTACTCAAAAGTCTCTACATTTTTTGAATTCAAAAAGTCTGTCCTCTTTTTCTCTACGGCCATTTTTTTTAGAACAAAATCAATACGAATAGGGATTGTTCCCAATGTATAACATCACTGGTCCTGAGTCACTGAACATTGTATTTTTGATTTAATTTTTTTATCTTCTATTTCTTATTTTTTTTTTTAGTTTCAGAAACAAAGTTTGTGAGATTCAGTAGCCATGTATACAATTGAGGATCGAGCAAAAATTGTTGAGTTTTATTCTACTAGTCAAAATTCAATAATTCAAGCCCAATGAAAGTTTCGACATTTTTTTTAACACCAGAAATGCACTTACACGAAATCAAGAACGCAATGTTATCGCTCTTCTTCAGTCTTTGGGATCTGTTGGTGACCCATCTTGGAGTGGAAGACGGCTTGAAGCACGAAGCTAATATAATAACGTACGAGTTTGGGAGAGCGTTAATGAGAACCATCAAACATTGACTAGTAAACATGCCACTCAGCTTCAAATGTCCAAAACTTTCTTTTTCCGTACAAGATTCTGTGCAAAAATTATAAGATTTTGTGAAAAAATTATACATACAAAAAAAAAAAAAAAATAAAAATATTCAGTGACTTGTGGCCTACCCCTGTACCTACTAGGGTATTCATTCGGTTAAGCGTAAATCGGTTAACCGATTAATTACTACTCGATTAACTGATCGGTTAATTTAAAATTGGTTATTTTCGATTAACGATTCAGCCGGCTAATTTCAGTCGATTAACCGACGTAACAAAATTTTTATTTTTTTTGTAGTATTATAACATATTTTTCTTGTGTTTTGAATTATTTTTTTCGTCTGCTATCAAAAGGTATGTGCTTAGAAAATGTTTTTTCATACCAACAAAGCAGGTGTTTAGTGATCTTCATTTTATATAAGTGTTTGCTGTCATCAGCTTTTTGTTTCACATACTTTTTATATGTATATGTTTAGTTATTTGTTTCATCTCATATCTTCTCATATGAATCTTTTAACAAAATTAACCCAAGCCACGTTAAAAATAAAAAAAAAAAAAAATTTAAACAGGACTCTTATGACAAAATGAAAGGAAAAGGACTGAAAAATTTGATATTCTGTGTTTAGGGTTGCTTTCGAGTTTCGATTAAGTCTAATCACCAAATTAATATTAAATTCATAGAATCAAAAGCAAACAATTTGTTGATTTTGCATCTTTTACCAAAATGATTATATTGATAACTAAAAATTGTAAAAATTCAACCTTTTTAATAAATTTATGATAAATGATATTTTTAATTTCAATTAAAGAAATGATCAAAAAACTTTGCCGTTTCAAACAATATGTTAATTGATTTAATTAAATATAGCTCAGCTTTTGGCAATTCCCAAGAACAATTCTACAAGTTTAAATTATTTTTTATTAAACACAAAAAGTCAATTTAGATATTTTGTTATTTAATTAATATTTTAATTAAAAATTTATTTCAAAACAACTTATTTGTTAATTAAATCAAAAATGATTTTTCGATTTTCTCTCAACTAAGAAAATAATTTATTCAATTATCAACATGTATAAAATTGAAATACTTTTTAAACAATTCTTTTAATTGATAAAATACTACTGATAATTTTTGCTGTGTAAAATTTTTTTATAACAAAAAATATACACATGAGTAAAATTTTTGAATACCAAAAAATCAAATCATTGATAAGATTTTTTCATCATTCATATTAGCTCTGCTCCACATGCATAACGAAACAGTCCGAACTCGCACAAAGTTACCCAAAAGCGTTCCACATAACAATTTTTGTGCAATTAAGAGAATAATTGAGAGAGGAATTTTTTTTCATTTCCTGTACAAATTTGCAAGAACATTTTCTTTGGATAAGTTCGGACAAGAAAAAAAAATTAGCTGTTTTTGTTTACATATGAAACGGATAAATTAATCAGTCTACTTACAAACAAAAGAAAAAGTTTAGTTTTATTAAAAAAATATTAAAAAGAAAATTGTAAGGTTTTAATGAAAAAATTAAAGTGGTAAATACATTATTGCATACATACATATTTCACTTAATATGTTATATAAAAAAGCAAAATATAAATATGACAATGATGCAAATGTTTTGGTTTTATAATGTTATGATTTTAAAGCGTCTTAACTCATTTAGGTTAGGTTAGGTTAGGTTCCATGGGCAGCCATCGAGAGACAGCTCACTTGGGTCCTTTAGCGGTCCCTTTGTGATACCCAGCGCCAATGCCCATCCCGAAGAGCAGTTATTCAGATGGCGTCACTGCAAGGTTGAGCCAATTAGTCTTCCTAATGAAGAGAAGAAGCAATCTTAGTTCTATTTTTGATAGATCCTCTAAACAGGAAAACACCGGTTCTCCCAGGTATTTTTCCCTAATGCCCCGTAGCCCAGGGCATTGACAGAGAAAGTGAAGCACAGTTTCCTCTTCCTCCTCATCATGACAACTTCTACAGTAGTCATTGAATACCAGACCCATTCTTCTAGCATGAGTCCCAACAGGCCAGTGTCCAGTTATGACCGACACAATGGTCCTGATTTGGTTCCTATTGAACCTAAGTAGAGATTGGAGAGGATGTGGAGCAGGTGGACTCACGGGTCCATCCCTCTTGCGCAATTCTATAGTACTCGCGCCGCATGAGTGACTCACAGTGAGCCATTGGAAGGCCAATGAATTGATCAATGAATGTTTCATCCATACGACCACCTTCCTTGGCCAGCTCATCTGCTACCTGGTTTCCCGTGCAGTTTGAGTGCCCTGGTATCCATATAAGCGTTAACTCTGAATGTTCAGCAATCTCATTCAAAGACATCCGACATTCCACAGTCAACCTAGATGTCGTATAGACACCCGCAAGAGAGGCAATGGCAGCCCTGCTATCAGTTAATATATGTATATCTCCCGATACGCGATAATACTTTAGCCCGTTGGCTGCCCGCTTTATAGATTTCCGCCTGCAGGACACTTCATCCATCCGGCAAACGAAAGGAAACTTAAACGCCCAGTTCCTCTATGTAGAAACCTCCGCCAACTCTTTCCCCCTTCCTTGAACCATAAGTGTATACCCCCAGGGCTGGTTCATGGAAGGTGCCCATAACCGACAGCGCACTTTCGTGCGCTATATGTGTCGCATACCTCGCGCCAAAGAAAGGCTCCGGGGTGCAGTAGTCCACTCCTTCAGGGACAATCGAGTATCCCATTATACTCGAGTGTCCATAGTCACGGTTCGACCAGCTGTGTGCCGCGTTCAACCGTATCGCCGAACAAAGAGCCATATGTCTGGCCGTGATGTCCACCGGCAGCCAGTTTAGCATAGTAAACAGCGCCCTGGTGGGAGGTCTTAACTTACTTAAATAGATCATAATTTGAAAAGCAAACAGCATTAGTATTTGAAGAAGTACAAAAATGGTTTTTTGCATTCCAGCAATTTTGGGGTAGTGTTGGCAAATATAGAGAGTAATTTTCATTTTACTCTCACCAATCCGAACTTGCCCGGGACCATGTGGAGCAGACCTATTATTCGTTTGCAATGTATTAATTTCAAAAAATTCTATATAACATAATTATTATTGCAGAATTTGCCACATTTTTTTGGTCCAAAATTTCCAAAAACTTTGAAGGAAATTTTGCCAAATAAATACGGCTAATGGCGAAATTCACTTTTTTATGGTTTAACAAAACAAACATGACTACATATAGCCACTGAATCGCTAAATTGCCAACACTGGTTCTCTCTTTAAAATGTAAACAAAATCCAGCGCCACGAGAATCTATAATAAAAGACACGGGCAAAAATAAAATTGTATTAATTTGTGCAATTGTGTGTGTGTGTATGTGAGTGAGTGAGTGTTGGTTTAATTGAGTATTTTACCACTTGAAGTTATAACAATACGACGATAATTGTACAAACTTGTTTGTATTAAAAAGTGGATTTTCTTTTTTTTTTTATTTATTATCTTTAAATGTGGTGAAGTATTTAAAACAAAGATAAATTAAGTTGAATATTTTGAAATAAGGAAGCCAAACAGTGGATTTATTGAAAACATTTATTACTGATTTCATGGAATTTAAAGAACTTATGGCAATAAAAATTTAAATTGAGGGTCTCTTAAATACTGATCTGTTTTCTTTAAATGCAAATTAAGCTCGTGTATTTATAATGGATATTTGTAAATAATAAAGGCCTTATTTATTAGGTTAATAAAAGGTTTATTAAACAAATTTTCATACAAAATACGTTTCATTAACCTTTTATTCTGTGGTTTTCATAAGTAACTGCGTATGTCTTAAAATCACATTTTTCAGGAGAGCGGAAAAAATATTCTACATCGAACTATGGGCGAGGTATTGAACTTTTTTAAATTGGTCATTACGTAAAAAAAAAAATGGAATTTGTCTATATTTTTTCAGAAATTTTAAGAACAATATAAAGAGCGTTTAAAATTAAGCCGTATGGCATCAACATCTCAAAACATGAAAACAACAATATTTACCTTTTTTATTTTTTATAAATAAGGCCGTAAATAGTTAGATATATACGAGAGTCGTTTGCGTCGTAGTCGGTTGAATTTTTTTTCGATATCAAATAATATTTACGACAACGACAGTGTAAAAGGCATTAGTGTCGTTTACGAGAATTGTAATACCAATTTTTAAAAACCTGTATTTCTCGACAACGACAACGACACTTGTTTTCAGTATTTGTTTATTGGATCTTCATATATTAAATATGAACTATAAATAATTAATCAAATCTTATCATAATATTTACTTTTTGGCCTGCTAGTGCCCGACACAAATTTTTCTTATCACGGTTTCTGTTCACATATTTAGGTGTTTATCGCTCATGTGATTGGGTGAGTGCTGCAGTGTCTCTTCTCCTTAAGCGAGTGTGGCCGCCATAATTTGAAATATTTCGAGCTAGTGGATTCGGGTGCAGTTCCGGCCTTTTTAAATATTTTGCTGCATATTTCGTATTCATAGTTTTTACTAATGGCACATTAAGATCATTGTGGATATTTTAGTTTTTAACATACCAGGCAGCTGCTGTGTTTATTCGAAGAAGTTTATTTTGGCACCTTTAAATTTTTCGATATAAAAAGCCGAGGCAGTGCCCCATAACTGAATACCGTAGCACCAGATTGGCTAGAGTTGTACATTAGAAGTTTGAAATCGAGACTAAGAACAGAATTTCTTTCAAAAAGCCAATTAATTTGAATTGCTTTTAGTTTCATTTGAGTTAATTTAGCTTCTATATGCCATTTCCACGTTAAACGCCGATCTAGATGTATACCGAGGTATTTTACATGCGAGTGTTGTGGTATAATTTAATTATAAATTTTAATAGGGGGCATGTTGCGCAAAAATATGTACGCATTTTTGCTCGTTAACCTTTATCCTCCATTGTTTTAAACACTTTTCCAGTTCAAATATATGATCCTGCAAGTAATGAGATGCTTCATGACACGCTTAGAAAAGCTGTATCATCCGCAAATGTTAAAGTTTGGGTGTAGTTGTCTGTTGGCACGCCCGAAGTATAATTAAGTAAAATCGAGGGCCCAGGATGCTGCCTTGTGGGACTCCAGCGTCAATTGGCTGAGGAGAACTTAAACAATATCCTTCCTTAATAATAAATTGACGACCGACTGAGCAGCTTTCTAACAGCTTGTGTATGTTTGATGGTAAGTTTTGCTGCAATTTATGTCACAAGTCTTCATGCCAGACTTTATTTAAAGCTTGCGAGACATCGATGAAGAGTTTTTCTTCAAAGGCTTTTTTTATGACATTAACTATTTGATGAGTTTCTTCAATTGTGCTGTGCTTTCTTCTAAACCCAAATTGACGATTAGGAATACATCTATTTTCATTTTAAATCGGCGTTAATTTTGCCACTAGTAGTTTCTCAAATTGCTTTGAAATATTAGATAATAAGCTAATAGGCCTGTATGACTCAACTTTTGTGTGATCCTTTCCTGGCGTTGGTATCATGGTTACTAAGGAAACCTTCCATTCTTAACTGTAAGGACTTAAAAAATAAAATTCTTTTATAGTCCAGAGGAATACATAATGAACACCATTAGAAATAGTAATAATAATATTAAAAATTATTATAATAAAATTAGTACCAACAGTAACAATGGTAATAATAATAGTAATAATAATATAATTATAAAATCAAGTTTTAAACATATCGATTAGTAAAACATTAAAAAAAAAACAAATACAATAGGACTTTTTGGTAGACGGTATAAAGAGAAAGAGGAAGTTATAGGCTAGCAATTTTGTGAAACATAATCCATAAGAGTTTTCTTAAATTTATGTCTTTCAACAATAAGTTTTATATTTGAGGGTAACGAGTTCCAAAGCTTCATGGAATTAATGAAGAACAATCTGCTTGTGCTTAGATAGTTGTATCGTGGTACAGGTATATCGGTGATCAATCATTTAGTAATTTGTGTAGAAATAGTAGGTTTTGCATACGAAGATAGTTCACTAAGTCGAAACCAAGAATCATTGTCCTCCGGGATGATACACTACTAAATCTGTGAATACCGAAACATAACGAGCTGAGAGTGATAAGCGCGCTAGAATTAACTTGATTTTAGTGTGTAAGCAGAGTTAAAAATAATAAGAATAATTTTCTTTGCTATCCGAGGTAGCTCCAAATGCATTTTATTACTAATTTTATCAATAACGGGTGCCTTCTTGGTGTTAAAATCACAAATAGACTTTTCGAATTTTCTTAACTCATGCCGTAAAATAATTCACAGAAAAAAGATTTTTATCAATTAAAAAAATGGTTTAAAACGTATTTAAATTAAATAAATGTAATAATTGAATAAATTTTTTTTTAATTGAAAACAAATTAAAAATTTAATGTAGATTTAATTAACATTTTAGTTGTTTTCAAAAAATTTTTTAATTAAAATATTAATTAAATAACAAAAAATCTTAATTGACTTTTTTCGTTTAAAATAAAATAATTGAAACTTGTTGAATTGTTGTTGGGAAATGTCAATATTAAATTATATAAACTAACACATCGTTTGAAATTGCAAAGTTATTTGATAATTTTTTTAACTAAAATATAAAATATTTTTTTTTTTAAAAAAAAAAATATTCAAAATTTCACTTTTTAGTAATCAATATAATAATTTTGGTAATAGGGGCAAAGTCAACAAATTGTTTGCTAAATATTAAGAATTTGGTATAAATTTGGTGATTAGAGAAATTTTTAATTTTTTCTGTGTTGATGACATAGCACCATAACTGTTCATTTATAATCCCATAAAAAATAGAACAGTGGCAAATCGCGGAATCTTCATTTCGGGTTAGAAGCTGATCTAGGATGTATGTCATAGAACCAATGATGAAGTCCTTATTGCTGGCGTGTTTGTCAAATAATCGACATTGGATTACAAAAAAGTTGCACAGGTAGTGGTGCAGCTCTTAAGATTGTGTTTATACATTTTTCAGGCACTTATAATCTAGATTTTCCACAAGGGTCTTACTAACGTTAGCCAATTCGCCATACCCATCTGTTTTTCTCCTCCAGAAATGCATTCCTCTAAACTGGTAAAGGGATTTTGTGATTTTTGTCGCTAATTACACGGTGGTACTAAAGTGAAGTAAAAAATGCAGGGCTTATCATATAGCAATTCTGCTCTATTGACTTTCATTGAGGAAAAATTACTTGAAATGATTTGTGAAATAATGATAATCTAAACAAGTAAGATATCATATGGTCAAAACTGACCATATGATACCCACAGTATATATAAACTATTTTTGCTAGTGTTCCCCATTTGGGACCCATGGGTTATTATGAACTCGCCTAAACAAAGTTATGTTATGAGGTTAAGATTCATGTAAAAGTTCTTTGTGCCGAATATTATTTAGATATCTTCATCTATATGAGATTAAGGATAGACGCTTATAAGGGACCTTTGGTAACTAAGTAATGGACCCACGTGAGCTGTGCTTGATCACGGCTGCCAATGGAACCTAACCTAAGGGACCTTTGGTTAATATTGGACCTACCAGGACAACATTTTGTCATGACATAGTATTTATTATCGCCAATTTTTATGTTTATACCAACATTTAGAAGGAACATGTGACAGTAAAAGCTATTTTCGGGAGTATGGGGACTTGGTAAGATGATTTTGATTGAAATAAAGACAGTTATGACTAGAGTTTTTTTATTCCCGCACTTTTTGGATTCCCGGGAAAGCGGGAAATAAAAATCAAATTCCCGGGATCCCGGGATTCCCGGCCAACATTTTGTATTTATTTATTTACTTATTTCCCCAATGAAGCTAATATTTCTTATTGGTTATTATGCTTAAAAGAATTAAACTTAGTATCTATTATAAAAAATGTAAGATTCAAATTATTTTATAACACTTAAGAGGTCATATTGATGCCAATAGAATAATAGAAATCAGTATACGTATATACATTGTCAAATTCAGAGCTCATTTGCGTAATTAGAATGAAAGTATTAGTCTTACGTTATACAAAAACACAACATTACGAAGTATGAGTTCTGAAACAATTTTACCGTTTACCAAATTTAATAACATATTTATTTCAATTGTAGTACCCTTAATCAGCAGTGGTGTATGAAGGTATGTATACTAAGTTTCATTCAATGTGAAATTTTTTTAATATTTATTTAAGGTCCCATAAAGTATTTTTATTATTAGTCCTTTATTAATTCTAAGCCGATTTTGCCATTTGGGTGTCAAATTGCTTCTAGATCTTCTAGGCTGTTCGGGATTGAATTAGAGCAGAATCGCTTCAGTAGGAAAAGAGTTATGCACCAAATGTGGAACTACCTCCCTAAAAATTCAACTAAAACTTACATAAATTTGTGGCGAAATGCACACAAATTTTTAGTTGCTACTTTTATAAGATTCAAAATCACTTGAAATACCGCATATGAAAAACAATCTAGGAAAACTATTTACTACGCCCTTAACCGCAAAGCTTTATAATAATGTTGTAAAATTTACAATTCAATTTTCTAGGACAAGAAATAAAATTTCGTGATGAAAGGTCTTTAATTTAACATAGGCCCAGTATAAAGCCCATTCTCAAAAATTAGTTTAAAAGCCTTAAACTAAAAAATTAAATATTGTGAAATTAAGTTGGATAAAACAAATAAAGACACAAGTCTGATATAAATTTACTAAAGTTTTAAAAAAAGATTTTCTCCAAAATGTCCCGGGAATCCCGCAATAAATTCCCGGGAAAGCGGGAATTGAAAACAACTGAAAATCCCCGGAATTCCCGGAACTTAATCTAAATACAATCATAATGAGATGGTTAATTGGCACAAAGACCCTATTTAGGAAAGAAGCTTGGGTGGGGGCTATGTAATGAACCGATTCGGCCCATTTACAATTGGCTCAGATTGATTCTGAGTCGATCGTTATACTTAACGGTGGGTCTAGGACCAATATTTTGAGGTGTTACAAACATCAGCACCAATGCAAATAACCCTCTCCAATATTGGGGTATGGTACGGACTTACCCAATATCTCAATGTTCTCTATGAGTTTGAAATTACTTAACTGTCGCCTTCTGCCTGTGTCTGTAGATTAAACTCAAATCGTGGAAGGGATGATCTTCTGGATTACGGATAAGTGGCTGATTAATGCCTTAGAACCAGCTGCACAAACAGTAATCCAGCTCTTAAGAATGTAGTTAATACATGCTCCAGGTAGTTATCCAATAAATAAAAAGTTTTCTTAGGGTTCACTTTAAGCAAATGAGCCTTCATTTTTGCGCTACTGAGGTGCAGTAAGGTATTCAAATGAATTATTAACAAGTTCTGTAAAAAAAACATTAAAAGGACCACGGAATTTCCTTACTATGAAGCAGGTTAGTAATAGAGAATATTTAAGAATGACTGTAACAACAAAAGATTCAGTATTTGAAGCGGATCATTACACTCGCCAGTTCTTGGATGCGTTAATTAAAGCATTTTTTTGTGAAAAAATGTATTGCTTCAAAATGGGAACTCGCCATGTAAAGTTCATGCCTTCCTAAACCGAAATGATTAGCTAAACTTTTACATTTCTCCCTTCACACCTGCTACTTTAGTATCTCCATGTTTTAATTGGGTATGTGCTAAAACTTCCACAAGGGTCTACATATCTTTAACCATTTTGCTTTTCCTATGCCTTTTCGTCTTCTCCAGAAAAGTATTTCTTCATGGTTATTTATGGGCCAAACTTATAATACATATGGCAACTGTCAACTAACAGCTTAATATATAAGTTGCCATATTATTAACATATTGGCAACGACAAATTTATGGTGGCTGCTAATATTTTTTAAAGTAATGTTTCATAAATATTTCTTTAATTTTAGATTTAAAAATTGTTAAAATAACAACATGAAAATAATTTGAACTTTGAATCCATGAAATGGAAAAATCATAGTCAAAATGATCATGGTGTTCGGTCTTTTGAGGAAACAAAAGCCAGCACTAAAGCTACAGGAAGCGTATCGCAGGAAAATGGTACAGTCTTTTTGAAGAAAAAAATGTATAGACTACCGGCGAAAACCCGTCAGAGGAAATAAGTTTGGGCCTAATTGAACAGGCTGCAGCCGAGCTTTTACAGATGGAACTGGCAGTAAATCCTAAAGCACATGTCTTTTGGACAAACTTAGCTGAAGCTTTGGAACAAGAGACTGGGCTCCAAAATACTAACGAGCGGCAACAACAAACGGCAGAGACTTTGACATATCTCTTATATAGTGCAAAATAGATGCCAGGCTTACCGCCTACTATTGGACTGCGAAAAATTGGTTCACAGAACTAATTTTATTTAATATAACTTTTCATTCACTTTGAATCACGTTTTTGTTCGTTTCTTTTTCAATTTGTTACATTTATTTTTAGTTGCCAAACAGTCAAAATAGCATTATCGATAACTTTTTGGCAACTAAACATTGTTGCCGTACCTGATACCAATTTATATTGTCAAGAACCAAAGCAACTGAAGTTGTGTTGCCATCCGTAATGACCCATTAATTTTCTTCTTTTGGACATCAACACGTATACTTAATATCCAAATAATTTATTGTATATTGAATTGAATATTGTGTATACGCCATCATGTACACTTGCTCGTATATTGTTTTTAGAATTTTTATGTTTAAACTGTAGGACGTCTGTCAAATAAAACAAATTAAATTAAAATCAACTTTTTTAACACAAAATGGATTAAAATAACAAATGGTGTAATTTATTCTCTCAGCAGTCTATAATTGCTTTTTTTCTCACAAACACAAGCACATTTTTAAAAGTAAATATGAATTCATTTATAATTTTCATGTCAATGTTATTTTTCTATTTATACACAATTTTAATGGTATGAAAAAAATCAAGGCGAATTCATTCCAGATAATCTCGGTACTACAACAAGTACAACTCGAACAAAAACCACATGATTTGTAAAATCATTGTACAATGTAAAAAACCTAAACAAATCAAAACAGAAACAAAGATAATAAACAAAATTTTGACATCCAACAATTATAAAGCTAAAGAAAAAAAGTTATCAGAAGGGCTTTTAGGATCACCTGTAATGAATTCGCCGTGAAAAAAATTGTAAAACATAATAATAATTGACACAAGTGTTTGAAAAAGGTAAATTTTCATTTAAAAATATCCAACAACTGCCAAATTGTAATTGTTTAGACTGGGTTTTTGAGAGCTCTGTGGAACTAAGTTTGGTTAATCTGAGAACAGATTGTTGCCGCCATTAACAAGTTTGTGAGCAATATTTTGACGGAACAGCTAATTTGTGCTTAAAAGGTTGGTCTTTAATGAGATAATAAAAAAAATTACATTCCGCCGGAAATATCTGAGTTTGAGAGCACGTTAAACTAAGTT
Organism: Pollenia amentaria; assembly: GCA_943735925.1. Lineage (NCBI taxonomy): Eukaryota > Metazoa > Arthropoda > Insecta > Diptera > Polleniidae > Pollenia > Pollenia amentaria. Next base: position 102,080,206 of record OX031009.1, read on the forward strand.
TAAACTTAATCCACTTCTTAAAAATCCGGCCTTAGAGACTAGCAAGAAATTGTGATTCTTGGCAGCCATTTTGTCCCATCAGCATTCAAGGAACTTGTTTTGTAAGTAGTTCTTTTATTATGCTGTTGCTGTTAATTAAAGTAATTTTAACCATCTACATTTTATTCTCCTTAGGGACGAACAAGTAAGAGTCTTCGTCTGGGACGAATCTTTAATAACTTTTACAGAAAGCTTGAATATTTCTATATATTATAAGCCCTTTTTTCGTTGTATTTAAATATAAAACATGATCTTAAATTATGGGTCGTTCATCACAAAACTTGGTCGAAAGGCATTTGAATTCATAAAAACTAAGTTGGTCAACATTTTACCACAATAGCAGTATTTGTTATGGTATAAGGCGTACTTAAATGTTTTTCAAGAGTGGGCTTTATATGGGGAATATGGTAAAATATCAAATTTGGCAGCGTAATTTTTAGTCTTATGAAACTAAACTGAACCAAATTTCACTACATAAAAATTAGACTCTACCGTTGTAGGCGTACAAAGTGTTTTCCGAGAGTGGGGGTTATATGGTAAATTATGAACCGATCTTTACGAAATTTAATGATACGAGTATTATTTCCAGTTATTATTAAAGTATTTCTGCTAAATTTAATGAAAATCGGTATATTCTGTCACCAATTTATGTTAGTTTTTGTTAGTTTTGGAGATTATTCTATGGGTTCATAAGCCATTGTTTTTCAAATCGATTGTGCTGGATGTTAATTCCAAATTGCTTAGGAGAACTAGAAACAAGTTGATACCAAAATTATTATTTTCTGTTAAGTTTTTCGAAAGTGAGCATGATTTCAACAGACATACAGAAAGATGGACATGGCTAAATCGACTTAGAATTACTGAAGGACACAGAATATATACAATTTATTGGATCTGAGATGAATATTCAAAATGTATTACACAGAATGACAAACTTAGAATACGCTTGTATCAACTGACTCTCTCATAGATGACCTTAACAGCCTGTTTTTAGAAAATGAAAATATTTGTGTGTTCGTTAAAAAAACGAACGAAAACTGATTTAGGTTTTCATAAAATTAAAACACATTTTTGGTGAGTGACAAAAAAAAAACTTTTATTTTTTCTACACATTTTTGGTTCTTATAAAATGAACATCTTCGTAACAAATGCCAAAAGAAGACGATAAGTAAAAACGGAAAATAAAAAGGATATTTTTTTCCTGAAATACCCCTGATTCAGCATTGCACAGCCTAAACGCCTGAAGCTAAAAACTTGAAATTTGAACCGGAGGTTGGACTCTCCCCAAATCTGTCCAATTTCGAATTTTTGGAAATTCGAATGTTTAGGCGGTAAAAAGGGTAAATTCGGTACCTTTATATCTCCAAAACTGAAGGAGATACAAAAGAAATGTAATACTTATCGTTGTTCTTTAAAAAAATAAGTGGAAGGGTGTCTGGTAGTTTTTTGAAATTCGCACCTTTCAGGGAGTTTACGGGTAAGACCTGTATTTTGGTACTTTTTTGTCACCCCATTCATCTTTTAAACCAATACACAAAGAATTAAAGGTTATATTACATTCGAAACTTATCTAAAAAATACAAATACATATATGGTATTTTTTCGAAATTCGAACGTTTAATGGGTGAAAATCGTAATTTCTTATTTGGTACTTTTTTACAAAACATTTTTCTCCATTCATTGACATATAAGTACTATACTGTGGGCTCCCACTCCAATATTGAAATTTTTGATACTTCAATTGGGACAGCAAAGTATTAAAAAGGATAAATACGGAAAATTTAATTTCTATCTGTTACTTTTTTGTTCTACGTGTGGTACTTTTTGAATTTGTTATAATATTGAAGTTGGAGACACAAAATTAAGTTACAAGGTCCTGAGTGATTATCAACCCATAAGGTAAGAAATGTTAGAGGTAGAACCATAACCTTAACAAATATGTTCATGTAAGAAAAGGACCTGCTTACAAAGTAGTGGGTTAAAGGGTAGGAATTACAGAAATATGTATTTACAGGTTCCAAAAATTTTTCTTTAGTATGTATGTATGTGTGTATGTTTGTTTGTATGTTCTTCCGTATATTTCAAGAAATTAGTGCTATCACGCAAATACCTTCAATATTGATGTGCAGCAAGAGATCTTGTTCATATATTGCTGTTATTTATTGCAATTTTTGTAAAAATTTTAATTCAACATTTTTAGTTTTTACCAATTTACTAACATTTTTTACAGTAGTTTTTGTTTTTCAAATTTTTAATTTATTTTGTAAACAAAAGCAAGGGTTAACCTTGAACACAAAATCTTTATATGCAAAACGCATGAAACGATACGAAAATAAACGGATTGGCAATAATATTATTTAACGATAGAAAAAAGCTCTATATATGTCCAGCATGAATAGACGAAAGCTTTTAAATATTTTTTAAAAACCAAATTTTAAACGTTTTCGTTTTTATACCAAAACTTCAAGTGAGAACACTTGTGTTTTACAAAAACAGGCTGTAAATTGATTAAAGAGTCCAAAAACTCTGCAATGAAATAATTTTAGATCAAATTAAGATTTTCGTTTCAGTAATAGAGGGTTTTTTACGAGAATGGGTTATTAGCCCATAGCTCAACATTCTTAATGGCGAGGGAACAGGTTTGGTTAGTTTTTCAGGGGACTACCCTTATCCAAGTTTGCTCCGCGGGGATGACAAGTCACGCCCAGAGACTCTTCGTTAACCAACGGTTAAAAACAATAATCACTGCTAGTGTGCACTAAATTAAATAAATGTAATAATTGAATAAATTTTTTTTTAATTGAAAACAAATTAAAAATTTAATGTAGATTTAATTAACATTTTAGTTGTTTTCAAAAAATTTTTTAATTAAAATATTAATTAAATAACAAAAAATCTTAATTGACTTTTTTCGTTTAAAATAAAATAATTGAAACTTGTTGAATTGTTGTTGGGAAATGTCAATATTAAATTATATAAACTAACACATCGTTTGAAATTGCAAAGTTATTTGATAATTTTTTTAACTAAAATATAAAATATTTTTTTTTTTAAAAAAAAAAATATTCAAAATTTCACTTTTTAGTAATCAATATAATAATTTTGGTAATAGGGGCAAAGTCAACAAATTGTTTGCTAAATATTAAGAATTTGGTATAAATTTGGTGATTAGAGAAATTTTTAATTTTTTCTGTGTTGATGACATAGCACCATAACTGTTCATTTATAATCCCATAAAAAATAGAACAGTGGCAAATCGCGGAATCTTCATTTCGGGTTAGAAGCTGATCTAGGATGTATGTCATAGAACCAATGATGAAGTCCTTATTGCTGGCGTGTTTGTCAAATAATCGACATTGGATTACAAAAAAGTTGCACAGGTAGTGAGTGGTGCAGCTCTTAAGATTGTGTTTATACATTTTTCAGGCACTTATAATCTAGATTTTCCACAAGGGTCTTACTAACGTTAGCCAATTCGCCATACCCATCTGTTTTTCTCCTCCAGAAATGCATTCCTCTAAACTGGTAAAGGGATTTTGTGATTTTTGTCGCTAATTACACGGTGGTACTAAAGTGAAGTAAAAAATGCAGGGCTTATCATATAGCAATTCTGCTCTATTGACTTTCATTGAGGAAAAATTACTTGAAATGATTTGTGAAATAATGATAATCTAAACAAGTAAGATATCATATGGTCAAAACTGACCATATGATACCCACAGTATATATAAACTATTTTTGCTAGTGTTCCCCATTTGGGACCCATGGGTTATTATGAACTCGCCTAAACAAAGTTATGTTATGAGGTTAAGATTCATGTAAAAGTTCTTTGTGCCGAATATTATTTAGATATCTTCATCTATATGAGATTAAGGATAGACGCTTATAAGGGACCTTTGGTAACTAAGTAATGGACCCACGTGAGCTGTGCTTGATCACGGCTGCCAATGGAACCTAACCTAAGGGACCTTTGGTTAATATTGGACCTACCAGGACAACATTTTGTCATGACATAGTATTTATTATCGCCAATTTTTATGTTTATACCAACATTTAGAAGGAACATGTGACAGTAAAAGCTATTTTCGGGAGTATGGGGACTTGGTAAGATGATTTTGATTGAAATAAAGACAGTTATGACTAGAGTTTTTTTATTCCCGCACTTTTTGGATTCCCGGGAAAGCGGGAAATAAAAATCAAATTCCCGGGATCCCGGGATTCCCGGCCAACATTTTGTATTTATTTATTTACTTATTTCCCCAATGAAGCTAATATTTCTTATTGGTTATTATGCTTAAAAGAATTAAACTTAGTATCTATTATATAACAAAAACCTAAAAAATGTAAGATTCAAATTATTTTATAACACTTAAGAGGTCATATTGATGCCAATAGAATAATAGAAATCAGTATACGTATATACATTGTCAAATTCAGAGCTCATTTGCGTAATTAGAATGAAAGTATTAGTCTTACGTTATACAAAAACACAACATTACGAAGTATGAGTTCTGAAACAATTTTACCGTTTACCAAATTTAATAACATATTTATTTCAATTGTAGTACCCTTAATCAGCAGTGGTGTATGAAGGTATGTATACTAAGTTTCATTCAATGTGAAATTTTTTTAATATTTATTTAAGGTCCCATAAAGTATTTTTATTATTAGTCCTTTATTAATTCTAAGCCGATTTTGCCATTTGGGTGTCAAATTGCTTCTAGATCTTCTAGGCTGTTCGGGATTGAATTAGAGCAGAATCGCTTCAGTAGGAAAAGAGTTATGCACCAAATGTGGAACTACCTCCCTAAAAATTCAACTAAAACTTACATAAATTTGTGGCGAAATGCACACAAATTTTTAGTTGCTACTTTTATAAGATTCAAAATCACTTGAAATACCGCATATGAAAAACAATCTAGGAAAACTATTTACTACGCCCTTAACCGCAAAGCTTTATAATAATGTTGTAAAATTTACAATTCAATTTTCTAGGACAAGAAATAAAATTTCGTGATGAAAGGTCTTTAATTTAACATAGGCCCAGTATAAAGCCCATTCTCAAAAATTAGTTTAAAAGCCTTAAACTAGAAAAATTAAATATTGTGAAATTAAGTTGGATAAAACAAATAAAGACACAAGTCTGATATAAATTTACTAAAGTTTTAAAAAAAGATTTTCTCCAAAATGTCCCGGGAATCCCGCAATAAATTCCCGGGAAAGCGGGAATTGAAAACAACTGAAAATCCCCGGAATTCCCGGAACTTAATCTAAATACAATCATAATGAGATGGTTAATTGGCACAAAGACCCTATTTAGGAAAGAAGCTTGGGTGGGGGCTATGTAATGAACCGATTCGGCCCATTTACAATTGGCTCAGATTGATTCTGAGTCGATCGTTATACTTAACGGTGGGTCTAGGACCAATATTTTGAGGTGTTACAAACATCAGCACCAATGCAAATAACCCTCTCCAATATTGGGGTATGGTACGGACTTACCCAATATCTCAATGTTCTCTATGAGTTTGAAATTACTTAACTGTCGCCTTCTGCCTGTGTCTGTAGATTAAACTCAAATCGTGGAAGGGATGATCTTCTGGATTACGGATAAGTGGCTGATTAATGCCTTAGAACCAGCTGCACAAACAGTAATCCAGCTCTTAAGAATGTAGTTAATACATGCTCCAGGTAGTTATCCAATAAATAAAAAGTTTTCTTAGGGTTCACTTTAAGCAAATGAGCCTTCATTTTTGCGCTACTGAGGTGCAGTAAGGTATTCAAATGAATTATTAACAAGTTCTGTAAAAAAAACATTAAAAGGACCACGGAATTTCCTTACTATGAAGCAGGTTAGTAATAGAGAATATTTAAGAATGACTGTAACAACAAAAGATTCAGTATTTGAAGCGGATCATTACACTCGCCAGTTCTTGGATGCGTTAATTAAAGCATTTTTTTGTGAAAAAATGTATTGCTTCAAAATGGGAACTCGCCATGTAAAGTTCATGCCTTCCTAAACCGAAATGATTAGCTAAACTTTTACATTTCTCCCTTCACACCTGCTACTTTAGTATCTCCATGTTTTAATTGGGTATGTGCTAAAACTTCCACAAGGGTCTACATATCTTTAACCATTTTGCTTTTCCTATGCCTTTTCGTCTTCTCCAGAAAAGTATTTCTTCATGGTTATTTATGGGCCAAACTTATAATACATATGGCAACTGTCAACTAACAGCTTAATATATAAGTTGCCATATTATTAACATATTGGCAACGACAAATTTATGGTGGCTGCTAATATTTTTTAAAGTAATGTTTCATAAATATTTCTTTAATTTTAGATTTAAAAATTGTTAAAATAACAACATGAAAATAATTTGAACTTTGAATCCATGAAATGGAAAAATCATAGTCAAAATGATCATGGTGTTCGGTCTTTTGAGGAAACAAAAGCCAGCACTAAAGCTACAGGAAGCGTATCGCAGGAAAATGGTACAGTCTTTTTGAAGAAAAAAATGTATAGACTACCGGCGAAAACCCGTCAGAGGAAATAAGTTTGGGCCTAATTGAACAGGCTGCAGCCGAGCTTTTACAGATGGAACTGGCAGTAAATCCTAAAGCACATGTCTTTTGGACAAACTTAGCTGAAGCTTTGGAACAAGAGACTGGGCTCCAAAATACTAACGAGCGGCAACAACAAACGGCAGAGACTTTGACATATCTCTTATATAGTGCAAAATAGATGCCAGGCTTACCGCCTACTATTGGACTGCGAAAAATTGGTTCACAGAACTAATTTTATTTAATATAACTTTTCATTCACTTTGAATCACGTTTTTGTTCGTTTCTTTTTCAATTTGTTACATTTATTTTTAGTTGCCAAACAGTCAAAATAGCATTATCGATAACTTTTTGGCAACTAAACATTGTTGCCGTACCTGATACCAATTTATATTGTCAAGAACCAAAGCAACTGAAGTTGTGTTGCCATCCGTAATGACCCATTAATTTTCTTCTTTTGGACATCAACACGTATACTTAATATCCAAATAATTTATTGTATATTGAATTGAATATTGTGTATACGCCATCATGTACACTTGCTCGTATATTGTTTTTAGAATTTTTATGTTTAAACTGTAGGACGTCTGTCAAATAAAACAAATTAAATTAAAATCAACTTTTTTAACACAAAATGGATTAAAATAACAAATGGTGTAATTTATTCTCTCAGCAGTCTATAATTGCTTTTTTTCTCACAAACACAAGCACATTTTTAAAAGTAAATATGAATTCATTTATAATTTTCATGTCAATGTTATTTTTCTATTTATACACAATTTTAATGGTATGAAAAAAATCAAGGCGAATTCATTCCAGATAATCTCGGTACTACAACAAGTACAACTCGAACAAAAACCACATGATTTGTAAAATCATTGTACAATGTAAAAAACCTAAACAAATCAAAACAGAAACAAAGATAATAAACAAAATTTTGACATCCAACAATTATAAAGCTAAAGAAAAAAAGTTATCAGAAGGGCTTTTAGGATCACCTGTAATGAATTCGCCGTGAAAAAAATTGTAAAACATAATAATAATTGACACAAGTGTTTGAAAAAGGTAAATTTTCATTTAAAAATATCCAACAACTGCCAAATTGTAATTGTTTAGACTGGGTTTTTGAGAGCTCTGTGGAACTAAGTTTGGTTAATCTGAGAACAGATTGTTGCCGCCATTAACAAGTTTGTGAGCAATATTTTGACGGAACAGCTAATTTGTGCTTAAAAGGTTGGTCTTTAATGAGATAATAAAAAAAATTACATTCCGCCGGAAATATCTGAGTTTGAGAGCACGTTAAACTAAGTTTAAACTTAATCCACTTCTTAAAAATCCGGCCTTAGAGACTAGCAAGAAATTGTGATTCTTGGCAGCCATTTTGTCCCATCAGCATTCAAGGAACTTGTTTTGTAAGTAGTTCTTTTATTATGCTGTTGCTGTTAATTAAAGTAATTTTAACCATCTACATTTTATTCTCCTTAGGGACGAACAAGTAAGAGTCTTCGTCTGGGACGAATCTTTAATAACTTTTACAGAAAGCTTGAATATTTCTATATATTATAAGCCCTTTTTTCGTTGTATTTAAATATAAAACATGATCTTAAATTATGGGTCGTTCATCACAAAACTTGGTCGAAAGGCATTTGAATTCATAAAAACTAAGTTGGTCAACATTTTACCACAATAGCAGTATTTGTTATGGTATAAGGCGTACTTAAATGTTTTTCAAGAGTGGGCTTTATATGGGGAATATGGTAAAATATCAAATTTGGCAGCGTAATTTTTAGTCTTATGAAACTAAACTGAACCAAATTTCACTACATAAAAATTAGACTCTACCGTTGTAGGCGTACAAAGTGTTTTCCGAGAGTGGGGGTTATATGGTAAATTATGAACCGATCTTTACGAAATTTAATGATACGAGTATTATTTCCAGTTATTATTAAAGTATTTCTGCTAAATTTAATGAAAATCGGTATATTCTGTCACCAATTTATGTTAGTTTTTGTTAGTTTTGGAGATTATTCTATGGGTTCATAAGCCATTGTTTTTCAAATCGATTGTGCTGGATGTTAATTCCAAATTGCTTAGGAGAACTAGAAACAAGTTGATACCAAAATTATTATTTTCTGTTAAGTTTTTCGAAAGTGAGCATGATTTCAACAGACATACAGAAAGATGGACATGGCTAAATCGACTTAGAATTACTGAAGGACACAGAATATATACAATTTATTGGATCTGAGATGAATATTCAAAATGTATTACACAGAATGACAAACTTAGAATACGCTTGTATCAACTGACTCTCTCATAGATGACCTTAACAGCCTGTTTTTAGAAAATGAAAATATTTGTGTGTTCGTTAAAAAAACGAACGAAAACTGATTTAGGTTTTCATAAAATTAAAACACATTTTTGGTGAGTGACAAAAAAAAAACTTTTATTTTTTCTACACATTTTTGGTTCTTATAAAATGAACATCTTCGTAACAAATGCCAAAAGAAGACGATAAGTAAAAACGGAAAATAAAAAGGATATTTTTTTCCTGAAATACCCCTGATTCAGCATTGCACAGCCTAAACGCCTGAAGCTAAAAACTTGAAATTTGAACCGGAGGTTGGACTCTCCCCAAATCTGTCCAATTTCGAATTTTTGGAAATTCGAATGTTTAGGCGGTAAAAAGGGTAAATTCGGTACCTTTATATCTCCAAAACTGAAGGAGATACAAAAGAAATGTAATACTTATCGTTGTTCTTTAAAAAAATAAGTGGAAGGGTGTCTGGTAGTTTTTTGAAATTCGCACCTTTCAGGGAGTTTACGGGTAAGACCTGTATTTTGGTACTTTTTTGTCACCCCATTCATCTTTTAAACCAATACACAAAGAATTAAAGGTTATATTACATTCGAAACTTATCTAAAAAATACAAATACATATATGGTATTTTTTCGAAATTCGAACGTTTAATGGGTGAAAATCGTAATTTCTTATTTGGTACTTTTTTACAAAACATTTTTCTCCATTCATTGACATATAAGTACTATACTGTGGGCTCCCACTCCAATATTGAAATTTTTGATACTTCAATTGGGACAGCAAAGTATTAAAAAGGATAAATACGGAAAATTTAATTTCTATCTGTTACTTTTTTGTTCTACGTGTGGTACTTTTTGAATTTGTTATAATATTGAAGTTGGAGACACAAAATTAAGTTACAAGGTCCTGAGTGATTATCAACCCATAAGGTAAGAAATGTTAGAGGTAGAACCATAACCTTAACAAATATGTTCATGTAAGAAAAGGACCTGCTTACAAAGTAGTGGGTTAAAGGGTAGGAATTACAGAAATATGTATTTACAGGTTCCAAAAATTTTTCTTTAGTATGTATGTATGTGTGTATGTTTGTTTGTATGTTCTTCCGTATATTTCAAGAAATTAGTGCTATCACGCAAATACCTTCAATATTGATGTGCAGCAAGAGATCTTGTTCATATATTGCTGTTATTTATTGCAATTTTTGTAAAAATTTTAATTCAACATTTTTAGTTTTTACCAATTTACTAACATTTTTTACAGTAGTTTTTGTTTTTCAAATTTTTAATTTATTTTGTAAACAAAAGCAAGGGTTAACCTTGAACACAAAATCTTTATATGCAAAACGCATGAAACGATACGAAAATAAACGGATTGGCAATAATATTATTTAACGATAGAAAAAAGCTCTATATATGTCCAGCATGAATAGACGAAAGCTTTTAAATATTTTTTAAAAACCAAATTTTAAACGTTTTCGTTTTTATACCAAAACTTCAAGTGAGAACACTTGTGTTTTACAAAAACAGGCTGTAAATTGATTAAAGAGTCCAAAAACTCTGCAATGAAATAATTTTAGATCAAATTAAGATTTTCGTTTCAGTAATAGAGGGTTTTTTACGAGAATGGGTTATTAGCCCATAGCTCAACATTCTTAATGGCGAGGGAACAGGTTTGGTTAGTTTTTCAGGGGACTACCCTTATCCAAGTTTGCTCCGCGGGGATGACAAGTCACGCCCAGAGACTCTTCGTTAACCAACGGTTAAAAACAATAATCACTGCTAGTGTGCACTAAGCCTCCCCCTATCCGCCACCTAGGGACGCGTCCGATGGAAGTTTGGCAACTTCACATTCGGATCCTCAACAGCAGTGCTACTAGCGTACTTCCCTACTGCTGTACCACCTGGAGATTAACCCAAGAAAGCCTATGAAAACTACAATCTTTTACTAATCGATGTCTGCGCCAAATACTACGAATCGTCGGCTTGAAATAGCAAACCTCGACAAAATTCAAAACGAAATATAAATGCGAAAATGGAAATGGATTGGTCATACGCTCAGAAAACCCATGCATGATAAACAGCAATGGAGTGGCATCTTCAAGGACAGAAATGTTAAAAATCGAAAACGAAGGTCATGGAATGACATGGAACCAAGTTGACGCCCTAAGTTCAAATTGAACGTTTTATTTAATTTTTCCTTGCAAATGTAATGAAAATTTTATAAATAAAAGAATTTAAAAAAAATTAAGATTTTCAGAAAAAATTTTTATTGAAACAACAAAAATTTGTAGGTAATTAAAAATAACTAGTGCTTTCCCAATAGTCGAAAATCGATCATAAATTTTTATAAATATGAAAGAAACATTGTACATACCTCTAAGTAAATATAAATTAACTTGTTTCGAGTATTTATTTATTTTTGATTTGGTGAGCGACCAACCTCCGTTTCATATGTTATCTTCCAAGTGAGTCCGTAAATGTTAAATTTAATTTTGTAAGTTCAATATAAAAAATATCAGAAAGTATCAAATGAAAAACAAAAAAGTATCAAAAAGTCTCCTTTAACAGATTCTGATTTACTTGGGACATTTCTTGTTTAATTTTATGGTTTTATTTCTAATATTGACAAACACTGATCAAAGTACCATATGTAGAACGCAAAAGTACCAAAAATCTCCCTCTTACATATTCTTATTCATTCAGGACAATGCATGTTTAATTTTATCTTTATAGGGCCAATATAAACAAAAATACAAAATGTACCAGGTGAAGAACAGAAAAGTACCAACATTTTTCATCCTATAGGTTCTCACTCATTCAGAACCCTGCACCTACATATAATATTATGTTTCTAAGTTCAATATTAAAGAAAATTCAATAATTACCAACTTAAATAAAGAAATTTAATTTCCCATATTTCCCCATTTTGACACTTTTTCTCCCTGTTGAGATTCGGTTGCGAAATAAAGGAGGAACGTGTTCCTAATGGGTTCACCTTTGCCGATTAATGTAGTCGAAATATTCGAAAACCGGTTTCTGAAAAATGTCGAATAAACGATCACCCTATTTTTTTTTATTTAATAGAAAAAACTTTGTGTAGTTGGAAAAAAACAAATTTTTTTATTTTTGTGTTTTGCGTAAAAGTTAGCAGCAAAGTTGAACGCTTATAGCTCCAAAAATATTGAACAGATTTTAATAAAATATATATTGTGCACTTTTGTAAATAAATACCTTTAAAATGGTGTATGTGTGTATTGTTCTAGTCGTTGGGCAAACAGAGGAGGAAAGTGTTCTTAACTGTTTAGCCTTTGCCGATTTATATAAAAGATTCTTGAGTATTTTAATTTGGATTTTATTTTCTACCCCCCTTGTTTTATTATTCATTAATTTTTTTAATTTGAAAAAGAATTTTATTAATATGAATACACACACGAAAAAAAAAATTAATTGCTTATTCATGTGTGTGAGAATGCCAAAAATCCATTAAATTAATATATAATTTTGGGTGTGTTTTAAAAGAGGGCATTCAATCCAATTAATTTTGGGTGTTCGGAGCTTATGAGCGTTTATAAACCAGAACAAACAAATGAAAAGCTCTGCGTTTCATTACGTTTCTTTACATTATTCTTTTAAAAATGAATGAAGTAGAAAATTTTGCCACATGAGTCAACAAAAGCACAAGGATGGCGGTTGGATAAATGCGAAAAATATTTTACTTAGAACTGTATTAAAGGAATTATTTGGAATCAGTTTCTAATTAAAAATTTTTAACTCTGAGTTTTTTGGCGAAAAAGGTATGCAGATTTAATTACTTAAAGTTTACACTTTAAGTAAAAAATTAAAATCAGGTAAAATTTAACATTATTTTCATGATGTAAATCAAGTAATTTTAATATTTTAAGGACAATTTTTGACCTCAGAACTTATTTGGCTATTAAGAAATGTTTGTTATGTAATAATGTAAATTTAATCAAATTTCTAATTAATTTTTTTTACGTATTTTACAAATTGTTAACTTGAATTAATTCAAGTAGAGGTAAACTTTTTTAAGAAAATATTTGTCCTAAAAATTTGTTTATGGAAAAATGTGTTATTTTATTAGTTAAAATGTCAACTATAATTTAATTTTACAATATTTGCATATTGTTTATATGATTTAGAGAAAGTAAATCTTCTTGTTACTTACTAAAAAGTTTATTTAGGAAATTTTTGCCTTATAATTCCTAGGAATTTTTTAAATTTACCTTATTTACATACTATTTTAATAATGTAAATAAAGAAAATTATATGTTTAAAAAAATTTAGTCCAGATTGTATTTAAATAATTTTGTCAAATAATTGTTTAAATTATTAAATTTTATGTTTTCACTTTGCATTGCTTACACATTGTTTACACAATGCAAAAAAAGTAAATTTTATATATTTAAAAAAATATTTTTCCCGAAATGTTTGTCATGTAATTATTTTAGTTTCGTTTATTTTACATATTGTTAACATGATGTAAATTAAGTCAATTTGCTGTTTTTGTAAGAAAAATTTTAACTCAGCAATTTATTTAGAAAAAATTTATGGTGTAAGTGCTTACATTTTTAAACAAAAGTTAATTTTACATTATTTACATTGTGAAGATAAGGTAAATTATCTTGTTTTCGCTTCAAAATTAATTGGGAAAATCTTTGCCATGTAATTCTTATTTTTTTTTAAATTTAACATTAAATTTATATTATTTACATATTTACATCATGAAATAATGAAAGTTTTATATTTTAAAGATAAAGCTATAACTTTATATATAATCTATTAATTTATTTAAAATATTTTGTCATGTTATGGCTTAAATTTTAAATTACAAAATCGTGAGTCTTAAATTTTTATTATTTATACATAATTTACGTGATGTTAATAAAGTAAATTTAATGTTTTTAAAGGATAATATTTTTCTGAAAATTTTTGTCAGGCGATTTTTTTTAATTAAATTAAAGTTTTGAACTATCTACATATTACTAACATGATGTAAATAAAGTAAATTTTTTGAAAATTTGTTGTCCACAAATTTATTGAGATGATATTTTCATTGTTTTAATTTTGACCATTTAAGTAAATTTTAGCTTTGGTTATTTATTGTTTACACAATGTAAATGAAGTATATAAATTCAATATTTTTCAAATAAGTTTTTGTCCCAAAAATTAATATACTTATATTTATAAAATTGTAACTTTACTGACTGATTTATCATCGCTCAGCCTAAACGCCTGAAGCGAAAAACTTGAAATTTGTACAGGTGGTTGGTCTCTCCCCAAATCGATCCACAAAGACGGGATTTTGGGAAATTCGAATGTTTAACGGGTAAAATGAGTAAAAACGGCTAAATTAGAAAACCTTATATCTCCAGAACTAGAAGGGATACAAAATAATTTAATACTTATCGTTGTTCTTTAAAAAAATAAGCGGTCAGGTGCCAGGTACTTTTTTGAAGTTTGACCGTTTTAGAGAGTAAACGGGTGAAACCTGTATTTTGGAACTTTCTTGTCACCCCATATTTCTTTTAAACCAATAAACATAGAAATAAGCTTTATATCACATTCGAAACCAATCTTAAAAGTGCAAAGACAAATTCAGTACTTTTTCGGAATTCGAACGTTTAAAATATTTTTCGCCAATAATTGACATATACGTGTTAATTTATGGGCTCCCACCACAATATCGAAATTATTGTTTGATACTTAATGGGGAGAAAAAAAGTACCAAAAAGGGTGGGGGAGGGGGGGGGGGTTGTAATACGGGAAATTAAATTTTTTCTTAAGCTTTTTGTTTAACAACTACTTTCTTTAATTATAGTTAATATTTTACATCTAAACATAAAATTCAACATGCAATGTCCTGAGTGGGTAAGAAACTGTGAGTGATTTTTTTGGTGGTTTTTTGTTCTTCAACTGGTATTTTTTGAATTTCCGTTAGTATTGGATCTAGAAACATAAAATTAAACGGGCAAGGTCATGAGTGAATGAAACGTGGAAGGCCTTTAGCGGTTAACCGATTAAATACCACCCGATTAACTGATCGGTTAATTTAAAATTTGCTACTTTCGATTTTTTTTTTTTTTTTTTTTTTTTTCGTTATTTATTTATTGAATCTTCATATATTTAATATGAACTAACAATAATTTATCAAATCTTAACCTAATACTTTATTTATGTCCTGCCAGTGCCAGACAAAAATTTTCTTCATCACGGGTTCTGTTCACTTATATAGGTGTTTATCTCTCATCTAGTTGGGTAAGTGCTGCAGTGTCTCTTCTCCTACTTTCGATTAACGATTAAACCGATTCATTTCAGTCGATTAACCGGTTAACCGATGTTACAAAATGTTTAATATTTTGTAGTATTATAAAATATTTTTTGTGTTTTTAATTATTTGTTTCGTTAAATATACAAAAGGTATGTGTTCAGAAAAATTTAATGTTCAGTGATCTTAATTTTAAGAAAGTGTTTGCTGTCAACAGCTTTTTGTTTTACGAACTTTTTATATGTATATGAATTAACCTAAACAATTAGAAGTATTAAAAGTTTTAAAAAATTAAAACAGGACTCTAATGGCATAATGAAAGATTTTATGTGTTTAGAGAAATCCAGGAAAAGGACTGGGAAATTTAATATTCTGTAATATGGGTTGCTTTCGATTTCTTAAACATCTACGATAAGTGAAATAAATCTCTCTAAATAAATAAATCTCTTAAATCCTGAATATATAAACCAAAATATTTTTCGAAAAGATTATTAATATAAAATCTCCTTAAACTATGAAATACCTAATAAAATGACCAAACAGTCTATTTTTAGTTAATACATAATACGTATTAGTCAAAAAATATGATTTACATATATATGAATTATTTTTTTGTTGGCTCGTTTTGGTTCAAGAATTGTTATGTTTTTGGGTTTTTTTTTACTAATAAACTCCGAATAACAAATAATTTATGCACTTAATATTGAAATTACTTGATTTATAAAAAAAACTTTGTTAATCGGTTAAACGATTTATATCAAAATTAACCGATTATTACCCGATTCAACCAAAACCTCGGTTTGCATAAAATTGTACATGCAAGGTCCTGTGTGATTGAGAATCTGTAAATAGGATATTTTAAATACTTTTTCGTTCTTTAACTGGTACTTTTCACAATTTTCGTGAATATTGCACCTGTAAACATACAATTAAACATGCAAGATCCTGAGCGGATGAGAAAAACTGTTTGGTACTTTTTTGTTTTACAACTGGTCGTTTTTTAATCTAGAAACATAAACTTTGGCTTATAAATACATAAGTCCAGGAAAGAAAGGAAGACGCTCACTAAGTAGCGGAATTAATGATAGTTTAGAAAAATTTTATAAAGAACTTCTTACAATTTTTTAATTTAATTGAATTTCTACATTGTTTACTTGATGTAAATATGTAAATAATTCACTGCGAAAATTTATTACTAAAATAAGCGATGACAGATTTTCAGAGGTTTGTTGAGAAATATACAAAACATTTTCATAGAAATTTTAAGTCCTTAAATCTTTCAAAACTTGCATTAAAAACATTGGGAGCAAGTAGTGGGGCTACGCTTGTTGTTTTAAAAACCATTGCTCCATACTTTTTGCAACCGATTTGCGTTATGAGTCCGCGGGAAATAATTGTTTCTAAGGAGGGGTATATGAATTAAAAGCCTGTGGTAAGCCTCAGTTTACATTATGTAAATTTTATGTTTTTTTTATTCAAATTCTTTTTTCTGGAAATTTTTGTCATATTTGTCATTGTATTTAATTTTGATAGTTTTTTACATATTCTTACACTATGTAGAATAAAACTAAATTCCAGATTTCAAAAACAAATATGCAATTCCCGAACTAAATCTGGTAAATTTAGTAGAAAATATGCTAAAATTGTAGCACTGTTCTTAATATTGATCTCCCCACTTTAATATCTGCATATATACACTCACAATATTATTACAGTAAGTCTACATTAACACGTTTCATCTTTTGATGCTCAACTCTTGTGTTTTAAGGAGAGGGAAGCAAGAAGAATAGGGGTTGGTACGGAGTTGCCTGTACTCGGGCAGTACGCTTTGTGTTCTCATTCGTAGGTATATGCAAAACAATGCCTGCATGTATATTTTTTTCTTTTCTTTTTCTCTTTGGTTCGCTTTGAATAAAAGTGTTGTTGTTTTAAAGCAAAAAAAGTTGAAACCGGTTGCTGCGTGTGAACGTAATGGCATCTTCAAAAGGGAATTAAAAAAAAGTTGAGCATCAAAAGATGAAACGTGTAAATTGAGACTAACGGACTGTAGGTTATTCAAGAAGTATTTCGGTAAGTCATTTTTAAATAAATAAACATTTAAAATTCCAAGCAAATTAATTTTTAACTGATTCTAACAATTATTAAAAAATCTAAGTGCACATTAATACGGATTTTCGGTTGCGTTTAATATTGTCAGTTGATTAAGTAAGAGCATTTGGTATGTAAAATTAAATAAAAATTAAATCTAAAAAACTGTAAATTTACTTAATAACTGATCTACTTATTTTGCATTTAATTTTAACGAAAAGTTAATTAAATTTTACTGTAAAAAATACAACCGCGAATTCCATAAAAAATAAACCACAAATTCCGTAAAAACAAATAAATTTTCAGCTATTTTGTATAATTTAACTATCAAAAAATAAATTTTCAGTTACCTATTTATAGATCTGTGGCAAAAAGTAAAAGTAAAAAAGGATTTGTTTGTTTTGTGTAGAAAATTCCCATATTCAATTTGTTAAAATTGTTTAGTTAAATACATCAAATTTTTAAAAATAAAATAATTGTGAGTACCATGTCGGGCATGCTACTGGTATCTTATATTTGAAAGTTCTTTTGTAAACAAAATGGTCAGTACAACAAAAGTAAAACAAACATGTATAACGAAATGATAACCCTTTATTTAACTTTTCATTGGGCGGACATCAACTTGAATTGGTTACGGAATTTTCAGATCTTGGAATACTTTTGGATCCTAAATTAAATCTCACTGCACCCCGGAGCCTTTCTTTGGTGCGAGGTACGCGACACATATAGCGCACGAAAGTGCGCTGTCGGTTATGAGCACCTTCCATGAACCAGCCCTGGGGGTATACACTGATGGTTCAAGGAAGGGGGAAAGAGTTGGCGGAGGTTTCTACATAGAGGAACTGGGCGTTAAAGTTTCCTTTCGTCTGCCGGATGGATGTAGTGTCCTGCAGGCGGAAATCTCGGCTATAAAGCGGGCAGCCAACTGGCTAAAGTATTATCGCGTATCGGGAGATATACGTATATTTACTGACAGCAAGGCTGCCATTGTCTCTCTTGCGGGTGTCTATACGACATCTAGGTTGACTGTGGAATGTCGGATGTCTTTGAATGAGATTGCTGAACACTCGGAGTTAACGCTTATTTGGATACCAGGGCACTCGAATTGCCCGGAAAAACAAGGTAGCAGATGAGCTGGCCAAGGAAGGTGGTCGTATGGATGAAACATTCAATGAAACATTCAATTCATTGGCCTTCCAATGGCTCACTGTAAGTTACTCATGCGGCGCGAGAACTATAGAATTGCGCAAGAGGGATGGACCCGTGAGTCCACCTGCTCCACATCCAGGGCACTTTGGCCTGGATATGATGAACGGAGAACCAAATCTCTACTTAGGTTTAATAGGAACCAAATCAGGACCATCGTGTCGGTCATAACTGGACACTGGCCTGTTGGGACTCATGCTAGAAGAATGGGTCTGGTATTCAATGACTACTGTAGAAGTTGTCATGATGAGGAGGAAGAGGAAACTGTGCTTCACTTTCTCTGTCAATGCCCTGGGCTACGGGGCATTAGGGAAAAATACCTGGGAGAACCGGTGTTTTCCTGTTTAGAGGATCTATCAAAAATAGAACTAAGATTGCTTCTTCTCTTCATTAGGAAGACGAATTGGCTCAACCTTGCAGTGACGCCATCTGAATAACTGCTCTTCGGGATGGGCATTGGCGCTGGGTATCACAAAGGGACCGCTAAAGGACCCAAGTGAGCTGTCTCTCGATGGCTGCCCATGGAACCTAACCTAACCTAACCTAAATTAAATCACAAGAAACACATTTTTATGATGGTGAACAAAGCTCGTGGTGTGTTGGCTTTTATAAAACGATGGGCTAAGGAGTTTACTGAACCAGTCATTACTAAACGGTTATATACATCTTTAGTCAGACCAATCTTAGAATATGGATCTGTTATTTGGGATCCGGATGCTGATTATCTCAAAAACATTATAGAATCAGTCCAAAAACAGTTTCTTCTCTTTTGCTTGGGTAATTCAACATGGAATCCGAACGTCATTATTCCTTCTTATACCACAAGGCTTGTACTAATAAAATTACCAACGTTGGAGAGTAGAAGAACTATGCTTAGCGTTTCATTTTTATTCAACTTAATAAATGGTGCGGTCTGCTCCGACTTCTTACTCAGCAACATAAACTTTAATGTTCCTCAGCGATCAACTCGTTTCTACATTCCAATATATTTACAAGTCTTTCAAACAAATTATGCTAATTCTGATTCTCTAAGAAAATTGTGTAAACTTTATAATGATTTTTATTTTCTTATTGATTTTTCTGTTAATGTTAATGTCATCAAACGTAATATTATTCTGTACCTTAATCAATGTAATTAAATGGCTGTCTAAATGTTTTGTTTTTTTTGTATACATATTATGTAAATATTTTTTTTTATATATACCGGGTCTGTAAGGATTTATTCCGTAGACCTAAAATAATTAAATAAAAAAATAAAAAAAAAACGGGCAGTGTGGCCATTTTGGCATTTTTGCAGCTAAATTTAGCATTACAAATTTATATTTTGCTGCAAAATTTTCATATAGCACTTGGCATTTTATTTAGAATTTTTGGAAAATGTTTTTATCCATTTTTTTTTTAGCATTATTTAAAATATTTGGAAGAATGGTTTTATGCATT
Source organism: Pollenia amentaria (assembly GCA_943735925.1). NCBI lineage: Eukaryota > Metazoa > Arthropoda > Insecta > Diptera > Polleniidae > Pollenia > Pollenia amentaria. The sequence goes on from OX031009.1 coordinate 102,100,148, forward strand.
TTACTAAAAAAAATTTATAAATTATAATAAATTTTGACTGGAAAAAGTTGTACCCAAAATCAAATTTCGTATGAAAATGGATAATTCTTATGTTAAGAAACCTGTCTTGTTTAAAAAAATAGAATATTCAGAGAATATTAAAAATACCCTTATCATGTAGATTGTAAATATTATTTGCTCTTTGATATTACGATATAAAACTACAAGGAAATTTCACTTTGTATTTTAATGTAATTCAATGATGTTAATGTTTGAAAAAATTGTTTGCTCTAAACTGCTGAAAAAATAATTATTTTAAAGTTTCAGCTTTTCTTAAATTATAAAAAATAAAATAATCTAAAACATTTTGTTTCTCATAGAAATAAATATTTTAAATATTGCATATATCAGAGGTTTGCAGGTCACCTGAATTTAAAATTTAATCTCAACTACCTTTGCCACATATTTATATGTATGTTTTGCAAAAAATCTAGCCACTTTAACAAAATCTATCCACTTGCTTAAATATAACAATTTATTTCAATTTCGTTACAAAATTAGTCACTGAAATGTATTTACTGCCTGTTTAATTTTTAGAATTTTGTTTTTGTTTTAAATATAATTTTCTATGCGAACGTTGACGTTGAGTTTCGAATAAAATTTTATATTGATAATAAATTTTTAACAAAAATTTTTAAAAAAAAATTTAGCATTATTGTAGCATTTTTTTAAAATCATTTTTAGCATTTTTTGGTCATGTCTTATGCCAGATTTAGCAGTAAAATTTTTTTAGACCTGGCCACACTGATAACGGGGTAAGAGATTAAAATTAAATATTCTCTCTCTCATTAGAAAAACAAGCGTACAGGTGTCTGGTATTTTTTAGAAATTCGAGTAAAACCTGTATTATATAAAATTACTGAATTGCATAAAATAACTGAAAATTCATTTGATTTTACGGAATTCGCAGTGGAATTTTTGACAGTAAAAATTAAATGAACTTTTCGTTAAAAATAAATGAAAAATGAGTAGACCGGTTTTTAGCTGAATTTTCATTTATATTACAATTTCACTTAATTTTACGTACAGAATATTGTGGGTGTTTAACTAAATTTGTGCATGTTTGTTCATGTCAGAAAATTATAGACCATAATAAATTTGCACATAAAAATAACGCTTGTGTTTGCTAAAATTTTTCACAATATTATTCAACCTTTTTCAATTTACTTTAATTTTTATAACCATACTGCAATTGTGGAATGCGTATTATGTGTTTGTGCTGATGTGTTTACCACATGTTGGTTCTAGACCCTCCTTTTAGTATACTAATCCAAGAATGTCCATTCGTCCGTTCGGCTGGCTGATTGTCTGTCAATGTTACCTTGTAAGCAAAGTAGAGGTCGCAATTTTGAAGATAATATGATAAAATTCGGGTTATCCGATTCAATTTTCAAAAGGACACAGCCTATTGAAAGTGGTGAGTATCGATTCATAATTTCACATTGTCCCCATAAACGTTCTTTTAAGAAGAGTCAATGTGCCCATAAACTATCTTGTTATGTTGGCATTTAGATTATATTTGGTCCAAAATTATTTTATTGCAACATAAATCATCTTACCAAATTTTCTTAAAATCGGTTTATATATGATCATATTTCCTATACAAACACCACTTCTTAAAATAGCTTTAGGGAACATAAGTTCCTTAAAAATGTTGGTATTGATTTACAATTTGGCAAGGACAAATTTTGCACTGGCAGGTCTGAAATTGACCATAGGACCCATCTAAATATACTGTCCAAAATCGTGTAAGGACGAACATATCTCATAATATAAATTTGGGTTTTAATGTGTATAATTGGCCATGGGCTCCAAAATCCGTTTAATCTCGGAAATGTGTCATTACTCTAGAGGGAAGCGAACTGACACTAAATTAGTTCCGTGATATGTTCTTTGGTGACAGAGACCGGTCCCAGTTCTAACACTTTATATGAATGGGACCTATCACTTTTTCACGGTGTTGTTCTTGTATGGGGTTAATTGACCCCTAACAGCCGCCATTTGACAAGACACACATCTTAATAAACGTGTTAAGTGTTAGTTACTACAATGCTAGCCCTTCGTATTTTATCAATTAAAAAGTCCTAGAAATAACAGTCCTTATTAATAAATAGCAAATCATTAATATAATAAATTATTAAAACACAAGTAATAAATACAAAATTAAAAAATCTCCCTTTTTGTTTTTACTTAATATTCCAGGGGGCTAATTCTGGAAGACGTAATTGAATACTTTTTCGATTCGAAAGCAGTTTTATTTCTAATTCACACACCTAAAAATTAAATTTTGATTCGATTAAAAGAATCAGAAATAAAATTGCTTTTGAATCGAAAAAGTATTCGATCACGACTGCCACAATTAGCCCACAATTAAGTGATAAGTCATTAGGTATTTCTTTTTGTTGTTGTTCTACTTTAAAAACTCCTAGGACCAGTTCTGTTGGAACTATTGCCACAAATTTCCCTCAGGGTATATACTGTGGTCTAGGGTATCAAATGGCCGGGCTTGACCGACTAAAGTTTCTTATTTGTGTTGAGTGGTTGTAACTTAATCTTCTTTTTAGAAAGCTCAAAAGGACTACATTCCCTCGAAAAAGCAAAAAAAAAACTAAAATTTTATAAATTATTTAATATTTTACACAGGCACACAATTACAGAGACGCACACGTACACCTTAACGACTCAGACGCCTATAATATTCAAGGAATTGTTAGAGCTCTAACTGTTACAAGGGAAATAAAAGAAAAAAGAGAAATTAAATTAATGACTTTTGAAGTTAAATCTAAAAATTGTGTAAATTTTATGAATGTGTGTAACATGGTGTATGATGAATATCAAAAAACCAACACATGCTTATGACTCTTGTTTGTGAAAGTTTTGCACTCACACATTTTCTCTCACTCCCTGTTGCGGTTTATAGTTAATAATGCGTGTAGTATGATACAAACAACAAAAACAGCTTAAAAAGTAATAATACTTATCAGAGATGGAGAATGTTTTAAGCTTTCTGTTTTTATACCAAATTTTCAAACATTTTTTTTAAATTTTTTTTCATTTTTTTTAAATAATGTTTAATTTTAATTTATAATTTTAAGATCATCATTTTTTATATCAATATTGTGACAGGCAATTCACCTTACTTAAAAAATATTTTCATACAAATTTTTAAAAATTCGAAAAATTTTATATGAAAACGCATGGTGAAGTGATTTACAAAATTAACCCCCTTAGTTTTTTGAATACCTGTCACCTGGAAACAGCGTATAAGTTTGTTTTGTAACGTAATACGCTACTCTACTATAAATATAAGACCAAGTCTTGTTGTACAGAAAATGGAATCAGTTTATAAATAAATATTAGTCAAGCTTAAAAATGTTTGGTTGTCCCGGTAGGCCAGTTAGTACTGAGCTAGTTTATCAGTGCGAGGGTTCGATTCCATTCAGCCACTCTGGTCTTTTTCGCGACAACGGGATTAAAGTCTAAGTTAATATTGCATGGTAAATTAAGTTAGAATATTATTTGTAATTTTGTAGTAACTCCTGTTTGCTTAGGCTTAACATGTTGTTACGAAATAAGATTTATCTAAGAATTTTTTATCGTTTTAGTTATAAGTTATGTTGTAAATTATACTTTTATATCGTATTAGCTTAAATTGTTATGACCACCACTGTACTAAATTTTCTAGCAATTGTAATTGTAGACTTTAGATTAAGATGTATAGCAGTTCTTTCAAATTAATTCGAACCGTAAATTCTAGAATCAACTAGATGATTCTTGAATCTACTAGGAATGGTTTTGAACTATAAGTTCAGGCTAACTCATAAAAGTTTAGTTCAGTTTGATTAAGACATTAAACGGTTCAGTTCATTACTGACAATAGTGGTCAAATTTTGTGAACATTATAATTAATTTCAATAAAGTTTGTTAAGTTGTATACGTGTGTGTATTTACTGTGATTTTCAATAAAGAGAACTCAAAGGTTTATTATAAAGGGAATAAACCTTAACGCGTTTTATTAAGTAAAAACGTAACAATATATTTCAGAATCGAGAAACGGCGCAGTTTGCAATTTCCCTAACGATGTTTATCGGAAAAAGTTTCAACTACTAACTGGAAATATTTGACTTTTTGTATCTTTTAAACCACATTGGCTAATTCTGGAAGACGTAATTGAATACTTTTCACTTCTATTCAGATTTTATTAACACTTGGACTATATCAATCACGATAATACGCCGCTACCACAAGAGCCAAAAAAGAACAAAATAAATATATATTTTTTCATTATTTATTTATTGAAACTTCGCATAATTAATAATTAATAATTAAAATGTGGTTTTCATGAGCAACCGCGTATGTCTTAAAATCAAATTTTTCAGTAGAGCGAACAAACCATTCTAAATCAAACTACGGGTCACGCATTGCACTATTTCAACTTTGTTATTAAGCTTAAAAAATCGGAATTGGTCCATTTTTCTTCAGAAGTTTGTTAAACCATGTAAAGAGCGTTTAAAATTAAGCAATATTACATCAACATCTCAAAACCGGAAAGAAATGTACATACGCGGTTGCCCATAAAAACCACAGAAATATAAGACAATAATAATTTCAATCTTATTCTAACACGTTATTTTATGACCTGCCAGTTCCGGACAAAAATGTTGCCCTTCAGGGCTTCTGTTCACATTCGTAGCTGTTTCGCGCTCTTCTTATCGGATGAGTCCTGCAGTATCTCTTCTCCTATAGCAAATGTGGTCGCCATCATTTAAAATATTTCGAACTAGTGATTTCAGGTGAAATTCGGGTCTTTTTAAATATATTACTGCATATTTCGTTATCTTACGATAAAATGCGCAAATGTATCATGATTTCCATCCCTGATTCTGATTGTAGGTTAACATATTTTTAATATTTTTTTATTGTTTTTCCATATTCCTTTTTTCCATTTGAAATGCTCAATTAAATTTATGATTTGCCACATGTTCATTTAATTATTTTTACAACAACTACAAAACACATACTTTTCCACATTTAAACAAAAGGATCAAAAATAAAAGAACCATGAAATGCTTAAAGAGGGAGATAGTAGCCAGAAGAAAGAGCAAATAAGAGATACTTCTTATAAAAAGAGGTAAATATTTGTTACGGGAACATAAAAAATAATTTTAAATTAAAAACTTTTTGAAATAAATACCAGTTGCCACAATTATGGCTATAAAATTTTAGTACCGGTTAAATTTTGTCGCGAGTGCTTTATTAAACCCACTTTATTAAACACGAAGAAGGAAATGGACCTGGTTAGATCACATCTTACGCCGCCCACACAATGATATCGCTAGAGCTGTCTTAGACTAAAATTCTCAGGGACAACGTAGAATAGGCCATCCAAGAAACACCTGGTTACGCTGTACTAAAAGAGAACTTGAATCAGTCCAAATACCCTGGAATCACGAAAAAACACTGAACAACGATTGAGTGAGATAGCCAGAGCTTGTATATGCCCTATGTTCACTATATATACATATACACTAGGCATCACAAGCAGGAAAACCACAAAACAATTTTCAAACATATTAGGGTTAAATTTATCGCTCATGATGGTTTTCGTTTAGAAAAGCTGTATCATCAGCAAAAGTAAAAATTTGGGTGTGGTTGTTTGTTGGCATGTCCAAAGTTTATATTAACCTTTAGTTGCCGATGTGGTGTCACCGTGATACCACGCGAATTGAATCATTAATCACCGCTTTCGTGAAAAACAAGTGGAATTTTTGTGCCCATGAAATTTTTATTCCCCTCGAAGGGAAAAATGCTATCGTGAAACTCCCGTGAACAATTTTTCGCGATATCAGTTCTCAGTGAATGTCAAAAAGAAGAAATATTAAAAAACAAAAAAAAAATTTTGTTCAAAAATATACATGTACTATATATATTTTAAAGAAAAGTTAAAAAACAATATAAATTATATTGTATTGGAGTGGTAGTTTGATTGCAACATTAGCTAATTGCACTTTTATGTAGTAAAATAATTTTGAATATTATGCTAACACGTCTTTGAAAAGCTTCAAGCCTCCTCAGGCAATCGACCTGTTTTTTTTTTGCATTTTGTTGAACAATAAACACATAAGTTTGTGCCTTTTTTAACGGATCTTGACCTTAACATTAATTTTGTAAACTTAAACATTCGAATTATGAGAAGAAATACTTACATAAATGTTTTGTTCCCAAGTGAGAAATTCAAAGGGAAAAGTGAACAAATTACGAAGGAAAACATTTTTCACGATAAGGGGAATTTTTCCCGCGAACATTTTTTTACGTTATTATTCTCCTGTGAATTAATTTTTTCATGGGAGTTTTTCATGATCGCTAATACGTTAAAAGGATAAAACTACGAAAGAACAATTATGCACAATAGGGGTGAATATTTCAACAATCAATAGCTACATATTGACCCCTTATCAGTGCATCAAGTGCAAAGTATACATATGTCTTCAAAACGCTCTAAATGTCTGCCAGAATTGTGCCTTAGAAGACTTGTGCAGGTATGCATAAAAAATTTCAATTTAATAGAGGTTTACAAAACAAATTTTCTATAAAAAATTTCCTTAATAAACGTTTGTTAAATTTAAAAACAGTTTATGAATGAATTAACTAGTCTTTTTTGTTAAAGGTATAGGAACTGTTTTATGAATTAATAAGTTTTTTCCATACCTAAAATTTAGTTCCTAAAATTTAGTTTTAGCAAATTTGCAATAAAATGTTCTTGAAGTTTATTTGTGTGTGTTTTTTTAAATTGAATACCAACCTTCTGTAAATAATTATTCAGATAAGGTATAATTTAAACAAATTTTGGACACAGATCCTCTTAAAAGTACGTCGATAAAAGTGGTATCACCGTGAACTATCGTCGGAAATTATGTACCGAAAAACAAGGTCGGTAACTAAAGGTTAAGTGTAATAGAGGGCCTAAGATGCTTCTCTGTGTTCTTGGCTAAGGAGAGATAAAAAAAGAGATAAAATAATCAGTTTTCGACTTTGTAAAGGCTTGTGAGTGTTTACGGGTAAATTACACTTCAAAAGCTAAAACAAGGGTCTTAAATGAATATTCTGGTTTGCCTTTAGTATACACAAAATAACCAATTTAATATACCATAATTAACTACGTGTAGTGGCAAATACTATTACCATAAATACTGTCATGGGCAGTTAGTTTAAATTTTTTTTTGGAAAATTTAAAAACTTTTCTTTAGTCCTCGTTCGTACTATGACCAATTTACTGCAGAAACTTTCTTCAATTCAAATTCTTTTATTTTGCAACATTTAAGTGGATATTTTTTATGACTTCTTCCCTTCTTCTTCTTTCTCTTAATACCAAAGCCACAACAACTGCATCTAGAAGAAGTACACACTTTTCCAATCGTATTTTTCCTCTCGCCATCAAAGTCAAATGTATCGCTGCAAATGCTTAATAATATGGACGAGGCGGGGCTTATGTGCTGAAATAGTTTTAATAAAAAAAGGACAAAATAAATTTATAATAAAAAATAATAAAAGCTTTGAACTGTTTAAAAAAAAATTTAAAAATGTTTAATATAATCTGGGAATTATTTCTTTTTCATAAGTTACTTTGTTATATTCAATATTTTTTTTTCATTCCTAAAAATTTAAGGAATATAACTATTACAAAAAGCTTTATAAAATATATAACTGAAATTAAGCTCATAGAATAAATTCGAAAATGAAAAAAAAAAAAAAAAATTTTGAATATAATAAAGTTACTTATGAAAAAGAAATAATTCTCAGATTCTGTTTGTTAAAATAGTTGAGTTAAATACATTCAATTTATATAAAGTATCACTATCTAGTGTGACACAAAGAAAGCTGACGAAGGCCGTAGCGGTCCAGAAAATGCATTACATTCTGCTGGTGTCTTCATTTCTATCCAAAAGATAGCTAAAGTAAAATGTAACAGGAAGCTACAAGATAAAATTCTGGTAGTCGATAAAGTCATTCCTAAAAATTTAAGGAATAGAACTATTACAAAAAAGCATTATAAAATACAAAACTGAATAAATTTTTAGAATAAATCATAGAATGGCTTAATGTGGCAAACAACAACACAGTTAGATATGTCTACGGTCTTAGAAGGTTCAGCCATGTATCAAATTTCTCAAGAAATATTTTTTGTGTTACACTCGAAAATTTTATGACAATAAGAACTCTTGTATTTCTTCACAAAATAATCTATAGTGGCTGCCCAGGTTATCTTTTTGATAAAATTCAGTTTGGTAGACCTGGAAGAGGAAGAAGGTTATTAACACAAATGCTTCAGAACATCATTTTTTTTATCAACGTTTGAATTCAATTGGGACGTCCGTGGAGTTCGTGGAGGTAAAACATTTTTGTCTCGGAATTTACCATTCAAAATGGTGGCTTCGATAAGGTTTTCCATCAATTTTTTATGACCAATCGTGTAACATTGCACAGCCGTGGTGGGTTCAAATTCCGCAGTAAAATAACCAGCGATCCAACTTTCAGTCGCAGAAGGTGTAATGGCATGCCTGGCAAATCCAGAGAGTTCAAATATTCTGTTGGAATATTTAAAGCTTCGTTAACATCGATTGTATGATACTAAGTCGCCTGACAACGACTGCTATATCTTGAAGCTTAAATCGTCACCGTCCACATTTTTCACTACTAAAATAGCTCTTTAAGAAGGTATAGGAGGGTGGGATGGGGGTTGCTTTTACCATTTTTCTTTATTTTACACCCTAAATGTTAAAATGTATAGCCTATAGTTCCTTCAAGAATTGAAACTATAATCGGATGATTAATTAAGAAGTCATAGGAAGGTGGAGCTTTTACCCGTTTTGCCCTATTTTACGCCGTAAATGTTGGAGTTTCCAAAAAAACTTATATTTTTAAGTTCGATTCAGATGTAACAGTGCCTGCATGCCGGAGGAATTAAAACACTGTGACACGAGAATTTTATATATATAGATTTTTTTATTGATTTTTCCATAAAAAAAAAAAAATAAAAAAACAAGTTTTTCTTATATTATGGACGACAACAAAAATTATTTAATATTTTAATTGTTTTCATTGTTCCAAAATTTTTAAAAAAATATGTTTAATTTAGACACAATTTCGTCGATTATGCTTTCAAACGCGTAAGTTTTTAATTATATCTCCAAAATTTCAATAATATTCATAAAGCTCATTTACAATTTCATACAAATTGTTGCTGTAGTAGAGGAAGAAGACCAAAATTTCTAACAAAATTGTAATTTCATTTATATACTAAGAATTTTTTTTTTCATTTTTTTTTTTATTGAATCTATTTTAAATATGAACTAACAAAAATTAATCAAATTTTATCATTATACTTTATTTTATGTCCTGCTAGTGCCAGACAAAAAATTTCGCCTTCACGGCTTCTGTTCTGTTCACGTAGGTGATTATCGCTCATCTGATTGGGTAAGTGCTACAGTCTCTCTTCTCCTTAAGTGAGTTTTGCCGCCATAATTCAAAATATTTCGAGCAAATAGATTTGGGTGCGGTTCTTCTACCCTTTTTAAATATTTTACTGCATATTTCGTAATCATAGTTTTTACTAATAGCACATTGAGGTCCTTGTGGATATTTGGGTTTTTACATACCAGGGAGCGGCTGTGATTATTCGAAGACGTTTATTTTGGCACCTTTAAATTTTTCGATATTAGAAGCCGAGGCAGTGCCCCATAACTGAAAACCGTAGCACCAAATTGGCTTTAAGATAGAGTTGGAAATTAGAAGTTTGCAATCGAGACTAAGAACAAATTTTTTTCCAAAAAGATAATTAATTTGAATTACTTTTAGTTTCATTTGAGTTAAATGTACTAAGAATGAAAAGATTTTATATTTATGAAAGATCTTGGAAAAGAATGAGACTGATTAAAAACAGAATTGGTGCATTCACTGTGAATGAGGGTTTAGTGTTAAGACTGATTCCAAATAATGCTTATTATATAAAAACATTATTTTAACTTAATTTATTGAGATGTTGTTTTAATATTTTTACTTCTTTTAAGTTTTCTATTACAAACCAAAATGATATTTTTTTCCGAACCCTCCATTCTGGCTCTTCTAAGAAGACATTTTGTTTTTTTAAGGAAATACAAATCCAAAATGTTAGTACTTAAAGTTATTACAATTAAATTAATGCACATTTAATTTTCCTTATTATTTATTCATTCTCACACCTTTTTGTAAAGAAAAAAAAAAGATCTCAAGAAAAAGTTTTCTAATAAAATTTTTATACACATAATTTTAACCTGAATACTAGCGCGACAACGTCAACAACAATTCAATCTACATTAATGTAAATATAAATTATTATTTGTCTAAAAAATTTACAAATATAAAAAATTAAATTTTATCTCTCAATTTCATTTTGCACAGAATAAAAAAGTTACATTATCATGAAATAAATTCAAGTTTCTCTGGCATTTCATGACATGTCAACATTTAAGTACTCCACTCGTGTCAGCTGAAAAATACAACAACAACAACACAATACAACAACTTTAAATAAAAAATTGATAACAAAATGTAACAGGAGAAAATAGAAGTTTTATTAAGATAAATATTCAATTAATAGGGAGAGGCAGCTTTGAACGCAACTTTTATGAACAAAAATGTACAAACAATTTTTTATAACTACAAATCCTGTTCGACAAATTTTTTTAATATTTAACTTTAAAAACGCCTTTAAGTCTTTAAGTTTTCGATTTGGCTTGCTACAATTATTGAGCCACATAAATTAAAACATATTCAGCTAGCTGAAAACCTGACATATAAGGCATTATATCGAGCGCTTACCGCAAAATAGCTTAAGCGACATCATTTTCAATTTTCGTTTTTTTTCTTAACAAATAAATTTATTGGCAGCCTTTACATCATCTTAATCCTAAAATACCATGGTCACATAAGCTACCGTTACGATTTTATAGCAAAAATAATTTTAGCTTAAGCGCCAACCTTCGTACAAAATTTTTATGAAATAAATTAAAGAAAACCCTCAAATGTAAAGTTATTTTTTTGTCACTTAAGCTTTTTTGCGGAAAGGGCTCGATATAATAAACAATTCATTAACATGTTAGATCATGACTTAATTAGTCAATTCACAAGGTATCCTAACATGTCATATTGTCAAAATGTCCTAATATTTCACAATGGTTTAAAAATATTGTTGTACGGCTCAGCCGCTCAGCGCTGGACTTTTCTGATTAATTACGACAGCACAATAAACACAGCAAGCAACGTTCTATTTATTTAAGACACTTTTTGTTAACAAACCAACAACAATATTTTTAAACCATTGTGAAATATTAGGACATTTTGACAATATGACATGTTAGGATACCTTGTGAATTGACTAAATATTTTATTCAGCTAACTAAATAAGTATTTATTAGCAAAAAATGTACAAACACTTGAAATAGAACTATAAGGCTGGCTGAATTTAAGTTTAAAGCTAACAAATTAAAAAAAACACAAAAAAGATATATATGTATATTATTATAAATTATTGGATCATCCATTATTTGTATTTCTTATGGTCAATTTAAAAGCAGATAAGAGTTATTCGACAGTAGCAATGAACAAATACTATTATAGCAAATATAATAATATCGTAGGAGGCAATTTGATATATAAAAAATTTAGCCAGGATCCAAAAAAATTACAAAAGACAAATAATGATTTTGTTGAAAGACTATTAGAAAGAGATAGAAACAACCTAAAGACAAGCACAGTGGTAGCACCTATATTATATAGTGTTCCAAATATTCATTAGAAGGATTTTCGTTAAGACCAATTTGTTCTTGAATTAATTCTGCTTCTTATAAATAAAAAAATATCTTTGTTGTTGTTTGTTTGTTTGGCTTAAGGTCATAAGAAATTGTAAATAAAAAATTCGCAAATTTTTGCATTTTTCATTTTGGCTTTTTAATTTTCCATCCGATATTTCGACCATACATCGATAGTCATCTTCAGGGGATTTAAAACACTGCAAAATTAAAAAACTAAAGAAAAGTTTATACATCCTCAGTGCTTAACATGTCTTCATAAACTATTGGTCATAAAAAGAAATATATTGCGAAAATTCTTAGAAAAATAACTGATGATTAAAAATCAAATGTTAAGGATTCTATACAATTTACAGCCTAGCCTGTGATTTCGTCCACTATCGTTTGCTTGCATTTTCAACGATAAACAGCTGATTTGCGGCTCACTAACAATTTTCAGCACGACAAGTCGATCGACAATGCAAGCGAACGATAACGTTACAGTTTTCATACAAATTTGCGGCCCAATAAGAAATATGTTCGACCACAAATGGCAAAATAAGTTACTTATGTTATGGTTGTCGATAGAGGCCTTTTGTTAAAATATTAAAACTTAAGGAAATTTTAATATTTAACACTATAATGCCTTAATGGGGCCAACATTTAAAAAAAGTTGCTTGATGCAGAAAAGGAAATACTGATATTACTTCATGCACCATATTTGAGTATTGCTAAGAAACCAGTGAAGGAAGTGTCATCTTAGACAACTTCAAATTAAAGTGTTAGTTCTCCCTCAACGAGATAAAAACATTAAAATTGCATTTATTATTATTAACTACTAACTGTTTTATTTCATTATCTCAAAATTAATGTTTTCTGCACTTAGCGGTTCAATTGAATTGCAGCCTGCTGAATATTCTCTACTTTGCTCTACTTTGTAGGCTTAAACTTCGGGCATGTTTGTTAATGCATCACTGCGCTGGGAATGAAAATTTAAATGCCTTAAAATATTTTGCTAAATCAGATTCCGCACAAACAAGAGTCAATTGCGTAGTAGATAAATACCTTCTGCTATAAAAGATGACCAGCAAACTTGCATTCACAGCAAACTTGCATTGTAAGCAATGTTTGCTTGTATGATTCACCGCAGTGATGCATTTACGAAAAGGCCCTTCCTCTTCTATCCATTAAGGAACTGTTTTCACTTTTTTCTAAAAACGTATCGTGTGTTTTGTAAAGTTTTTTTATTTTTGCTAAATGTAAATGTTTTAAAAGTCAACAAAATTTTGGAAATAAACATGACTTTGATTTTTTGTTGCCGAAGGCTATAAAAAGGCATGGGGGGGGGGGGGGGGTAGATGCGTTTTAATTACGATTAACAATATTTAATGTTATGTCCGTTTCCCCTAGCATAAAAGTTGTAATGAAAATCCTGTCCTAAAAATATTGAAAAATTTGTCTTTTTTTTTTTTTTTAAATAAGAAATGAATTTCCTCATGCTAATAATTATATTGTTCCGTTTAATATAAATTTTATAGCAAATAAATAAGCAAATTCTTTTTTCCTGTAAACCTTAACTAAAAAAAACAGTTCACAATTTTATCGAGTTCTATCTAGTTGCGAACTTAACCACACGAAGATTTAAACAAAACTATTAATAGTAGGAATTTCGTAAAACATTTTGAAATAATTGTTTTGTTTTGGGTGTTGCAACACTGGCTCGCTCTCTATTTAAAAATTATCCCAAACGTCTGGTAGCCCCTTCTGCTATAATTTTTATACAATATTATAAAAACTATTATATATTTGAATTTAAAGAATACTTTAAGGCATAACGAATAATTACTTATAAAATTTTTATTGGAACAATTTGTACAGTGGTGTAAACACTTCAATTAGGCATAACATTCTTATGCTCATACAACCTTTAATATAAAATAAATAAAATTAGCTAAAAAAGGGTAATTGGTTAATTAACTAATTTATTTATTTATTTATTAATTAATTGCCTACCGATTTAGCCTTACAAACATTTTACAAATTTAAATTTAGACTTTAATAATATCTATAAACTAACATTTGATTAGATTACATTAATTTTACTGCATATCAATTAAGAAAAGCAATTATTAATCTACTTATTGACTTTGGTTCCAATAATAAATCAATAAATCTATATAATTGATTGAAGGTTTTACACATTCTTCTAAGAGGGTCAGCATCACCATAATCCGCTCTAAAATATTTGACAGATAACAAACGGTATGCAATTTCGAAATGAACGTTGAGAAACATTAAATGAAATCTCATTAATTAAAAATCCAGCGCAGACATCACCATTAATAATGTTCAATATAAACGTCACATTCAGCATTCTTCTACGACTTTTTAAAATAGGGAGTTTTTTCCGAGCGAGTCGAGTTGTGTAGGAAGGCATGGTTAGTGTGTTTAAATGTAATCCTTGAAGACAGAAGAGCTGGAATTGTTTCTGTAACGATTCGATTTAGTTAGAATACGTTTGAATCGGTCCATACTCAAGAATCGAGCTAAGAAAAGCAATTCAGAAAAGCAATTATTAATCTACTTATTGACTTCGATTAAATTAGAATACGTTTGATAAATGGAGTCCCATTAAATCGATTCATACTCAAGAATTACATTTATAATGTTTTTATAACATACGATGACCCGTACTCTTTTGCCCAGCGTTTTATATATCCAAGTGTGCCTCTAGCTTTATTTGTCGTAAACGTTATATGCGAATTACACCTCAGTTAAGGGTCAAGAAGTATTCCAAGATCAAGGAAGCTATCAACTATATCAACTTGAATACCTCCTAGGAAGTAATTTACTGTACCTGGATTATTTCTTGAAAAACGCATTAGTTTACACTTCTTAAAATTTAGCTCCATTAACTTTGCTTCACACCACCCAGAAAAACAGTCTAGTTAAGTTTGAGGACGTTGATGATCTAACACATAGTTGAAAGAAAAAAGTACTAACTCCGACTCCGAATCCTAAAGCTGAACTTTTTTAAGTGCGGTTCTGAGTCCGACTCCTACTCTAACCTTGATGCTAGATGTATATGAGACTAGTCCTTATTTGACTTTAAACCCTTTTTTACTCCACCACTGGTGGTGACTGAGGGTATACTAAGTTTGTCATTCCGCGTAAAACTTTTTTATTATGCATCTAAGACACCATAAAGTATATATATTCTGGTTTCTTGAGTAATTCTAAGTCGATTTAGTCATGACAAATTGGCAACTTTTTTACAAAAACTAACATAAAAGGTGGCATAGTGCACGGCATGATTTACGATTTTGCACAAACTCGTTCTATATGACTAGAGATCATACTGTACGTCTAAAACCGTAGTAAATATTGCTATCGTATTAAAATGTGCTACGTCATAGTTTTCTAGGACTAGAAATCACACTATAAAATTTCATTAAGATCGGTCCCTAATTTACCCTAGGCCGCATATAAAACGGACTCTCGCGAAATAGTTTAGTATGTAAAAAGGTATTAAGTAATGCTATTGGAATACAATTTGGTACGTCAAAGATTTATAGGACTAAAAATCACACTATAAAATTTCCTCAAGCTCGGTCCATAATTTATCATATAATGTCCAATATTATGCTCACTGTGGGAAATTATTAAAATACGCCTAAAACCTTAGCAGGTATAGTTGTGGTAAAATTTAGTCCACTTTTGGTTCATATGGCCAGAAATAATATCATGCAATTACCTGATTATCGGTCCATATTTACCTTAGATCCCATATTAAGCAGCCTGCTGAAAATCATTTTACGCTAAACATATTTCACTACTGTATTGCAATTTGTTCCATTTGGATTTTTAATAACAGAAATCACTCTACAGGATTTCGCGGTGATAAGTCCATAATTTTCCATGGATCTAATATAAAGTCCACTCCTTAAAAGCATTTTAGTTCGCCATAAACTGTTACGATGATAATATTTTATTCAAGTCAGTTCAAATTGCTAGAAATAAAACCATAAAACTGTCTGATTGTCGTCCAATTTGTTTTAACTGAATGCAGTACCTTTTAATTGGTTAAATATAGCAAGAAAATGCTTCTGTAAAAATTTCAAATCGATATTTGAAATATTGCATCGCCAGTTTCGAAGAATTTTTATGTTGGAAAATATTAGAAATTTTTTTTACATTTTTTATGCTGAAAAACTTTGGAGTCGGAGTCGCGAGTTTTTGTGGGTACAACGACTCAGACTCTAGTACAAAAACCTCAACTCCGACTCTGCAAATCCGACTCCACAGCCCTGGTTGTAAGTTAAAAACCATTTAAACATCATCAGCACACATAAAAACATTTGAAAGCTTTGTAACTCCAGGCAAATCATCAATAAAAAGCATAAACAATAGATGTCCAAGGTGGCTGCCTTGGGGAACTCCTGATGGCCCCTTTATTTTTCTAGAAAACGTTTTATTAAAAAGGACGATTTAGACCCTATTCGATAAATAAGAGTAAATCCTCTTTAAGGTCAGATCTGTAAACCCTATTAATTAAAGTTTCTTTACCAAAAGAAAATTATTGACTTTATCAAGAACTTTGCTAAAATCAGTATAGAAAACATCGGTTTGATTCCTTATGAAAAAACCACGATTAATTGCAATTGTTAGTTGAAGAAGGTTTGTTGTGGTAGAGTAGCATTTTTTAAATCCGTGTTGATATGGAGATATAATGTTTGAGACTTGTTAATATAAATTTTCTGTTATTAGTTTTTCAGAAAGTTTAGGTAAAGTACTAACGCAATACCAACGTTATTTCCAATATCAGATCTACCGCCAGACTTAAACAGTGGAACAATAAACGATTCCTTCTAAATTTTCGGAAAATATCCAAACTTAATTGATGTATTAAACAACACTGTTAAAGGAATAGATATCAAATAGCTATCAAAATACTACTCGCAGTTTTATCAGAATCATATTTGTAAGAGCATTTTAGCTTTTATAGACCATTTGTGAAAGTTGGGTTTATCGAAAAATGGTATTGATATAGACTGATTTTTTGCTAACGAAAACGGATAACTACAGGTTTGATCATATGCAGCATTCGAATAAGTGTTAGAAAAAAAAAATGGCTAAACAAGTTGAACGCAATGAGTAAATCTAGATACTAAATTCTTAATTGGCTACACCGATTCAAACCACGACTCAAAGTTCTTTCGTAAAAGATTTTTTTGTCATAATAAGCGGTGGGAAAATTGTTTTCCTCGATTTTCTTTACTACCCTAATATTCGCCTTTTACATATAATTTTGCAATAACATGCAGACATTCACACAAACCAACATTTATTGTTTAAGGATTGTAGTACACACTCGAACGATGAATGTAATTGAATATTTGTTTCATATTCATATAAACACTCTCTTCTCTGCAAACAAAAATAATGGGTCTTTCAATAAGGACTTTCTATCTTTAAGTCGATAATTCTTATTCGCTTTAAATGGCTATCGATTACATATTGTATGGAATTTAGCATCGTGCAAATAATTGCGTGGCTTCGCTGTGTGGCGCTCAAGCAAAATGTTTAATTTCTTATGATGTTGACACATAGATCAGCCTGAATTTGACCGTTGTCTTTAAGAGCCGTTTTGTGGTTTGTGGTTTATTTGCCTAGAACTAGGACTTAACATGGACCAGACATGAAAAACTCTAATAGGATCAAACCGCATGATCTCGGCGGCCAGGTCACATCACCTTCAAATGGGATGACCGTGACCTTAAATCGCTGGTGCGGAATATCCAATATGGCACGTAGCGCCGTGCTATTGAAACCACTTGTCGTTTGTGCCAATATCATCGAATTTATACCAAAAGTCTTGGTAGTCATAGACATATAAAACTTAACGCTGGCAGTGATCGACTGGCCAAAGTCGTTCTTAAAAACATATGTACCGATATCGCGGCTAGTCCAAAATACATCCCAAGCAATGACATGTTTGGGATGAACGTGCCGCTCTTGGATCTCATTTGTTGACGTACCCATTGGTCCAGAAAAGGACCTCTACATTGAAGATACATTTTCGATACAAATTGGGGGTTTATTTTTATCATTGTTGGGGGTAGGGCACTAAATATTGTTTTAAATCAGCATTGCACTATCACTAAATAAAATTGCAAAAAAATTAGTTTGAACTATTTTTTATCCGCTTTAGTAATGATTGGTATTTTTTTTCACTAGCACTAAAAAAATTGAGTGGTATTGCAAATTTTTTCACTATCACGAAACGAAGATTGAATGCATAAAATCTGAACTCATTTCAAATAGTGCAAAAATTTATATTTGCAATCAAAAAAGCTGCATTTAAACAGACTATCACTAAAATTAAAAAATTTTTATTTTGTATGCGCATAATTTTTGATTCTTGTTATGATATGCGTAAGCAAAGGAAATTAAGCAACATGAAATTTAGTCAACAACAGAATGTCTCTTGGCTTTAATCATGGAACAACAACTTTTTGTTTGCAAGTTTTGTGCAAAATATGAAGTTGCACTCAAATGAGTGAAAAACAAAAAATATGCAATAAACTGATGATTGCTTAATCTTAAATCAAACTATTTTTTTTTGAATGCCAAAATTTTTTAACATCACTATCACTCAAGTTGAGTGAGGCAGCTTATTTTCAATTTACCACTCAACATCAACAAAGTGATTGCAATCATTTTGGACTAGCACTAACTTTGTGTTGAAACTGCAAAATTAGTGCACTACCCCCATCTATGATTTAAATAAAACTATTTTTTAATTTGCACGTCTTGTTGAACTCGTTCATGTTGATGTGGCAAAACTGACGGAATCAAAAGCAGTCAATTCGCCAGATGTTGCGTTATCAACTGTCAAAATTCGAAAGTCCTTATTGGAACACCATTTGTGTAAACATACACAAAAGTAAACATTAATACGTACAATTTCCAGACCGTATGGATATTTTCGCTCAAAGATATGAAAAGCGTTTACATTTCATCATTATCAGCAGAGACGTTTATATGTGTACAGTGTACACACGTATCCACATGTATGTGAGTACATTCAAATGAACCCAGCGGGAAAACTCAAACGACCGTTTTACTTCAGGCCTTATTTTTTCAATCAATTACCATTCTGATTTAACTGATAAAAAAGGCCTCATAGAAGGCCTCGGCTCTTTTGTATAACAGATAAGATACACCTTCCACACTCGCTTCTATGAGAGGGGAGAAGAGAAAGAGTAGCATTTTTTGTTTTGTTTTTTTCAAAGGCCTTTAGAAGGCCTTCTCCTCCTACTTTTCCCTAGTTGGAATGTGTATATGCCAAGTGTATGAGTAAGTGTTTTGTTAACACAAACATGCACTTCACTGAAGAAATCTTGTGGCTCGTGGGGCTGCATGTGTCTAAAATAAAGATAAAAAATACTCTATTACAAAAAAATTCAACGGAATTTCGTTCTATTCGTTATACAAATATCAACCCTTTTTTTATCTTTGTAACAGTTTTTTATCACAATATTATTGCTTGTTTTTGTGTTGGCTATTTTTTGTTGTTGTAGATTTCTTTATTCAGTTTTTTTCTTTGTTATTGTTTACATATTTGTTTAAACAAAAAAAAAAAAAAATTTCTTGGTATTTGAACAGACCTTATGGAAGTAATAGAGAGTTGCCAGGTTATTAATGGCGAAACAGACTATAAATTTACAAATATATCTTCAAATATTTAAAGCAGGACCTTAAAATGCAAATAGACACCTAGATCGTAAAAAGTTCCTTAAATCAATATCTGAAATATTTTATATATTTTAAAAAAAGAACATTAAATAGTAAAAATTACCAACCAGGCATAAATCTCTATTTTAAAAAATGCGCTAAATAGTTAATAAGGATTAAAAAAGCTTTAACATATAAATAACGAATTTATCAAAAGCACTGATTTTGAAATAGGGAAAACCCTTTAAAATCATTAAAATGTTCTAAAATCACTGAAACCAAGAGTAACACTAGATTCAGACCGTGATTTAAAAATTATGTCTTTTTTTTAATTCCTTTTGAAAGTTGCTTCCAAAAACACAACAGATTCAAACGAAGATTTTTTCCCCATGATTCTAAGGTTGATTTTTTTCCCCATTATTGGTAATTCTTCTTTACTTGGTTATTTATAAAAACAAAAAATTAAAATGCGCTCAATGTTTTGTATTGTTGTATATCTCTTGTTGCCACACTGAAATAAAAAATAAAATGAAGCAACATAACATAAATACGAATGTATGCAAAGAAAAATATAAAAAAAGACACAGAAAACAGAGGTATTTTTTTCTCTACCCCGCTTGCTTCTCTACACCGTTCGCCAACAAACACCAAAAATCATGTCTTAAAAAACATGGAAAAAATCACCGTCTGAACCGCGTGTAACTCTATTTTTTTAATAAAAGATACTTTTAAACAAAAAGTACCGTTGGAACAACAAAAAAAAAAATACATTCTGGAAAAGGTACCTTTTTTAATAAATAAAAAAGTACTTTTTGCCATGAATAAAAATAAATTTGAATCTAAACATACTGGGTTATGGGAATACTCAGAAGACCTTCTTACTTAAGGCCTAATTGAAGGCCTGCTTAGAAATTTTTTTGGTTCAATTACCATTCTGGGGCCTATTTCACTAAACTATAATTTCACAATTGGAAGCATTTTTGCCTGTAAAGCTGTGAATTTGTGAATAATTGTATTCCATAAAAATACAACTACAAGTTTGTGGCTATAAGTGAATTTTACAAGTTACAAATCTACAAGTCACACTTCTACAATTGGTTTTGTTTTACAAAGCTAATGGTGTTTTCTTTTCTACAAAAAAAAAATACCATCTTGTGAAAAGGTACATTTATAAAATGTCATGCCGACCCTGTAATAATGCAATTCTTTGACGAGAACAAGACACAAAATTAGACCGCTCTGTTTTTTACAGCTGACAAAAAGTTTGTTCTTCAAAATATAAAAAAAATATGTACATAAATTAAAAAGTTTGTATTTCAAAATAAAATAAAAATATACATAAACCAAAATTTGTTAATAGATTGATATTAAATAAATAAATAAATGAACAAAACAAATGACGAAATTCCAATTTCATTAGTTTGTTTAGTTTTATAAAATATGTTCAAAAACAATTTTATAACAACGGATCCACTTTAATTTTATATCA
This sequence comes from Pollenia amentaria, assembly GCA_943735925.1. Classification (NCBI taxonomy): domain Eukaryota; kingdom Metazoa; phylum Arthropoda; class Insecta; order Diptera; family Polleniidae; genus Pollenia; species Pollenia amentaria. Next base: position 102,121,238 of record OX031009.1, read on the forward strand.
CTGACAACCAATCATTAACAATGTAATGCTTTCTATGTTTTTACTATTAAGTAGTAGAAAAAATAACTATTAAAATTTTAAATTTTTACTCTCCTGATTAGAGGCGATTTTTTCCCAACTTCGTCTGGTAAACCTATATACAAACAGAAGCCATCTTTTGACAGGATACTATCAACACTGTCGATTTATACGGGGCGTAAAGTGCAATGCCTTGTGCCATTAGAAAAGGGGCATTTTTTAGAATAAACTAATTCACCCTTTAAGAGAGCGAAGCATTTTTAAGAAACGAACACCAGATTGCATTTTTTTAAATAAAATGTCACATTTTTTGTAGAAAAGAAAACACCATAAGTTTGTCATTCCGTGTGAAACTTTTTTATTATACATCTAACACCCCATAAAGTTTACATATTCTGGCTCCTTGAGTAATTCTAAGTCGATTTAGCCATGTCCGTCTGTCTGTCCGTCTGTCCGTCGGTTGAAAACTCGCTCACTTTCGCAAAACGCAAAAGAAAAGAACAAACTTGGTCTCAAATTGCTTGTAGTTATCCTAAGCAGTTTGGGATTGAAATCCAGTAGTCCAGGATCAGAACTATGAATCAAAATGTGGAACGACCACCCTAAAAAATTTCTAATTTCGATACAAAAACTAACATAATTGGTGGAAAAATGCACGGAATGACATAAAATTTTGCATGAATTCACTTTATTCAACTGCCAATCATTTAAATTTCGTGAAGATCGGTCTATAATTGACCTTAGGTCCCATATAAACCCTACTCGTGGAAAACAGTTTAGTATGCCTAAAACCGTAATCAATAACGCTTGCATACTAAAATTTGGTACGTCACAGTTTTATAGGACCAGAAATCCCACTGTAAAATTTCGTGAAGATCGGTCCATAATTCCTCATGGAAAACAGTTAAGTACGCCTAAAACCAAATAAAGCCCACTTTGGGAAAACAATTAAATTCGCCTAAAACCATCACAGATATAGATAATGCGGTTAAATTTCCAACTTAGATCCATACGGCCAGAAAATATATCATGCAATTTTGTGAAACTCACTGTTAACGCTAAAACTAATTACACTGATGTATTGAAATTTTTTCTAATTTATTTTGTGTAATACCAGAAATCAGTCTTCATAATTTTGGGATGATTGGTCCATAATTTACTATAGGTCCAATACAGATTATCCTCCTAAAAATCATTTTAATTCGGCTAAAACTGCTACGAATCATGATATTTTACTCAAGCCATTTCAAAGTTCTAACAAGAAACGCATAAAACTTTCTTATTGTTGGTCAATAACACTATGCTAGTTGAAAAAACAGACAAGCCGGGCACATGGCGTTTTAACATAATTCGGGTACGCTGAATCCAGTGGTGCCCGCGGTTTTTTAAGATTGGCTCTGGTTTTCGAGATATACCGTTATTTCAAAAATGGAGGAGGTTGCACAATATATTTTCGTGTAACTCAAAAACGCTTTAGCTTCTTGAAAAAACTTAAAAAACCGAAATTCCGCAATAAAATTTCCTTTAAGAAAGGTAAAACTTATTTCTAATATCCGCAGTCGTTTTAGAAACATAATTTTTTTTTGGAAAATAAAATAATTTTTTTAACAAAATTTCGAAATTTTTGTTTTTTAAAAATTCATAAAAAATTGGAAAAAGCAGCTATGCTTCTAATTTTTTGCAGACGTATAAAAAACGTATAAAAATTCCAAACAAAACAAGCCATAAATGATTTAAATCTGTTTGCAACTTTTGATTTTATTCACAAAAGTCGACAAATTTTAATTAATTTAAGAATTTCATAAAACGCAATATTTGTATGTGAGCCCCCCTAAAATTAATTAAAATTAATTAAAATTTTTCGACTTTTGTGAATAAAATCAAAAGTTGCAAACAGATTCATGCACGTGTACTTCTCGAAAACAAATATATTTGTGCAGACCTCTAGTCTGTATAGAATACGATCTCATGAGCTTAATTTTTTTTTTCAGAGCTATTTATAGGAGAAAGCAATGATAAACTAAGTAGAATCTAAGTATCATAGAAATAGCAAAGATTTACACAGAAAAAATTCTTCAACAATTTTTCACCAATTAAAGCATTAATCAAAAATAAAATCAGTTTTAATTAAATTGAATCAAGTGAATTAAATGTTTGATCAAGTGAATTAAACGTTTAATCAAGTTAATTGATACCATAGATTTAAGATGTGAATTAAATAGAAAATTTTTTAAATTGTTTAATATTTTTAGCTGCAAGTATAATCAATCTAAATTCAAATTTTTTTGATATAAGTTTGTGGTAAATTAATTGTTATGAATCAATTTAAATTCGAGAGTAATGCATTTAAAATGGAAAACAATAATTGTAAACTGAACTATTTTTTACGTTCAATGTACATTTTTTTAATAAATATTCGTTAAAACATAATTAAATTTTATAAGTTTTAATATAAAAAACTTGAATAATATTGATTTTTATTTTGCTAAAATGTAAAGAAATCTTGTAAAAATTAAATAAACTTATTCCAACACACTATAAACAAATTAAGAATATTAATTTATAAATTATTAAATAAATAGTATTCAAAATAATAAAAACTTAAATTTTATTATCCTAAAAAAATTCAACAATTTATTTAATTTTACTATTTTAAAGCCAAATTTACGAAAATTACAAAAATGTCTAGTCGTGCAGGACAATACAGAAATTTGTTTTAAGAACTGTTTTTAAAATTAGTAGGTGTTCAAAAATATCATCAGTTAAAGAATTTCTTCTTGGCTATTCAATAATCCTGCTCGTGAAAAAATCTCTCGACTGGTGCTGAAGATGTAATTGGTGTGTTATATTTTAAAAAAATTTCATAGATTCTCAAATATTTCTCCTTGTTTTTTAAAGATACTTCTTATTCAGAGATGGCGAAACCACATTTTCATTTGCATCTAGAAATAAAGAACAAAAAGAAAAAAAAAACACATATAAAGAAAACTCCCGGAATTTTTCTTTCACACTATTTTATAAGGGGACAATGTTTGCTTAAAAATTAAAGATAGAAGTATGAATATATAATTTTTTTTTAAAACATGTTGAAAGTTTATACATTTTAAAAATTTATTATTGATAATAAGGCTTGTATGTTCCATATACGCACATTGTTCTTTTTCTTTAAAACAAATTAAATTATTTATAATATTTTTGCTAAATAAAATTATTTGGAAGGCATTTTGTTGAATCAAAGTATTTATAGTTTCTTTTTCCAAATAAAATTATTTGGAAGGTTGTTTGTTGGATTAAACTATTTCTACATTTTTTAATGAATATTGATACAATCGAATATTTTTTTTCTTTGAATCAAACCAAAGAAAAATAATTTGAATTTTTTAAGCTGATTTTTTCCCAAAAATTTTGTGAACTTGTACATTTAAACAAAAAATTCTAATATCTTAATCAAAGTCAAATTCTAATTAAATAATTTTACGAATATTACTTTAGTTAAAAGTTAGTTTAATTTATTAGTTATTGTATTTATTAGTTATTTTGTAGTTGTTAGTAATTTTATTAGTTTAAATTGTTATTGTAGTAGTAATGCCTATTTCTAAGGTAAAAATCACTGTACAGAATTATCTAGTACAAATGAAATGTTAAAATTGTTATACATAATTGTACTTCAACCCCACAGTATTTCTCGAATATTCGATAATAATGTTAAAATTATTGTTAATCCTTAAAGTATGCTTTAGTTTATGATGTATAATACCTCAATTTAACTTCCCATATCACGATGTCGAAAGAACACGTTCTTTCGCACAAATACATATGAAATAAAAACAAGTTTTTAAGAATTGGTTTTTGTTTTACATGTAGTTGTGCAAAAGAAAGCGTTCGTTTGCATTTAGTGAGATAGGTAGTAAATTCAGCCAAAGTGTTAATGCATAGTGATATTAGCTGTTAAGATAACAAAAGCTCGAATGGTCCAGAAAGTTCGAGAATGTTACAGACATTTCGAAAACGTCCAATGTTCTTGAGCAATCTAGACGTCAGCGCTCGAACAGATTATAAATACTCGTGAAGATGGACATCGTTAATCAGTAGTTAGTACAAACGTTTAAGTGTGTAGATGGCAATTGTAGATTGTAAAATTGCAATAAAAGACCTCAAGAGGTTTATTATAAAGGAAATAAACCAAAAACGTTATTGAAAAGGCAGTAACGTAACAATAATTTATATTAACAATAACTTTATTCAAATTCATGGAAGTGAAATATGATTAATCTTGGCCAACAAGCAAATAAAACCAATTTTTAAATATTTAATTTCAATGATTTCAATATTCATAAATTGACTCTTATTCGACCTTTAAAAATTTTAATAATCTTTTTTTTAAGCTTGAGGTCTTTTCCTTTTTTTTATAAAAAATATTAAGGCCCTTATCATGTAAAACGCAAAGCAATGCCAAAGAATTACATTGAAAGCACAAACAAAATCATAAATATATTGAAATTTCGAACGCTGCATAGCTTGAGGCGTTGAAATTTTCAAAACGGTACATGAATTTCTGTAGAAAGCCACAACAAAATTACAAATTATTTATGACATTGTGTGTACTTTCAATGTAATTCTTTGGCGTTGCGTTGAGTTTTACATGATAAGGGCCTCAATTTATTAAATCTAATATTTCGGCAGTCAGTTTTGTGCCTTCTTCAGTGATTTTTTTCTTGAATATTTGACAAAGTTAAGAATTTTTAATATATTTAACAAATTTAACAAAATGTCATACTTTCAATCAGTTTAAATAAATTTTTAATTTCCGTTTCTATTCTTTTAAATTAAATGTCTATAATTTTGGGCTACATTTTCAGTATCTGATTTAAAATTAATTCTGGATATTGTTGGTACCTTTATAATTTGCCACATTTCTAACATAAATCTACGTTTATAATTATTTTCCGTGCTTAAAACTGGAATATTTTCAAAAGCACAATTTCAAATTAACAAAATTGGATTTCAGTTATATTATTAACGAAATCAAATGATTTTTGATAATTTGTATTCTTAATATTTTGTAATATTTGTAGTAAAAATTTTCATAATAAGCCGCTATGATTGATGGTATTAATTTGTTAACTGGTTCAAATTTAATTAATTATTTGATTAATATCATAAACTTTTTAATTGAAATCAATTTTTTATTCTTCTGTTTTAAAAAAAGTTTGAAAAAATTGCTATAATATTTGTGGCACTGTACTGTTCATAGTTTACATTTTACTTTTCCATTGCAATGAATCCATTCATTCGTTCATTTTTACATTCATTATCTATGTCTTCAGACTTGTTTTCATGATTTTTTTTTGTTGCTATTTAACGAATTTTCAGTTTATCTTTTATTTGTTTTTATTTTTAGGAACTGTTGCCACTTGAAGAATTAAGACAGGAGCTAAAAAAAATAAGTTTTTAAGGTATGTGTACCATTTATCTGTCTAGATATGTGTATGTGCTTTAGAGTTTAAGATTGTAGTATATACGAATATATCGGTGGTCTCATGATAAAAGGTCCTAACTCACATACAAGAAAAACATAAAGGAACCTGTATGTATCAAAATGTGAAATTGCTTGTAAACCCGGTATTTTTGATACTTTTGAATTTTCTGACGAGGTGTATTTGTGTGATATGCATTGGCATTACAAAAATACTCAAGTGCGAATAAAAATTGAGTAAGGGCCTTTCTACATGAGACCAACCATATATGCTTTTCCTAAGTATATAAAAACTCATCTTAAGTATGTCTGCCAAAGAGACTCTATAAATTTCCCTTAAAAAATGCGATTGGTGTGAGTCAATTATATTTTAAGAAATTTCTATCTTCTGTTTTGTTTTCGTCGTGAATTATTTAAAAAAAAAAAAAAAAATATAAAAAGTTAAATAAGTTTTGTTTGTATTTTGGCCAAAAACAAAAGCAGAATAAAGAAAACATGAACAAAAATCAACAAAAATTTGAATTATCCTTAGAAATGGGGATTTTATAATTTATCATACATTTTGCAGCGAAAGTCCTTTGAACTTTTTGTTGAAATTTTTTTAATATTTGGTTGGGATAGGAAGAAGTTTTTGTTCTTGTTTAGAAAAGTTTTTGTTTTGAAATATATTTCAATATATTTTTACGTTGGTATCAGTATAGATTCGTTTATTCAGGTGAAGTATTAGGGTTTGTAATATATAAGGGATTATGTGGCGTATACGTGATTTTTTATGTAACTGGGGTTGGAAAATATTTCGTATACGCACACAGGCTATTATTTTATTTGTTTAGTACATACCAAAGAAGATGAAAGTTATGATTAGTTTTGTAAACGTTTTCTTATAAATACACTCTTTTTTTTTTCTGAAAAAAGGGATATACATATTCTTAAGAGAGTTTTAAAGTTTTTGTACGAAATCTAATTTTGGTTTAAGATAAAAAAAGGTTTCGATTTGTTGTGTTATTTTAAATCAATTTTAATGAATATTTCTTGTATTTAATCGATTTGAATAAGTTTTTAAAATTTGCTGCTAATTTTTGCTTTAACCGATTTATTTTTAAAATATATGTATATCTTAATTCGTTAAATCAAACAATTCGCCAATTTAAAGATTTTTCATTTTACTATTTAGTGCTGATTCACACACATCAGATTTGTATCGTCATGTCTTGAGTTCTTAGAAGAGAGGGATAAAATGATTCAAAAAAGGGTACCGGCTTGACCTTACACGTCAATTTTCCTTTATTTTCTATTCGCTTTCGTTTTCGTAGAATTCTACATGATTTTAAGTTTAACCCTTTCACACCGGTGTTTTTCCTCGAAATCTGGTAGGTTTTTAATTTTTTTTTTTTTATTATTATTTTCAAATTTTAATAAAAACTAAATATAAGATGTTGGGGATACATGAAAAGTTGGTGATACTACCGATACCCACTATACTACTTATAGTGGGATAATGAAGCCCACTCGATAATAAATCCCAATCTTTTTGGGACAATATGTCCCATTACAAAATAAATCTTTCTAACTTTATACTCTATTGGGATACAATCACCCCTATCGTGAATAATTTTTCCCTCGTAATTTGTTCCCTTTTCACGTATTTGCGATCATGAAAATCTCCCACGAAAAAAAATAATTCATAGGAGAATAATAACGTGAAAAAATGTCCGCGGGAAAAAGTTCCCCTTATCGTGAACAATTTTTCCCCTCACTTTATTTTTGCTGGGGAACAAAACATTTGTGTAAGTAATTCTTCTCATAATTCGAATATTGAAGTTTACAAAATTAATTTTAAGGTCAATTTGCGTTAACTTATATGTATATTGTGCAACAAAATGTAAAAAACAGGTCGATTTCCTCAAGAGTAATGAAGCTTTTCAAAGATGTGGTGGCAGAATTTTAGAAATTTATTTACTACAGAAAAGCGCAATAAGCTAATGTTGCAATCAAACTATCACTCCAATACAGTATATTTTATTTTGTTTTTTTTTTTTAACTTTTCTTTAAAATATACGTGTTTCTTCTTTTTTACATTCACTGAGAACTGATAGCGCGAAAAATTGTTCACGAGAGTTTCACGATAGCATTTTTCCCTTCGAGGGGAATAAAAATATCATGGGAACAAAAATTCCACTTGTTTTTTACGAAAGAGGTGAATAAGTATTACAATATAAAGGTGAAAACAGAATTTAGAACATAAGCAATATAGCTGGGACATATAATCCCAATAGGGGCGAAAGGGTTAAGGGAAACAAATTGTTTGCGTGTGAACGCAAATGCAGGTTCAAAAGAAAATTAAACAAAACCTGATTTTAGAGATTAGTTTTCCAGTTTAAATGATTTTTAATAGGGGAGATTTTTTTATTAAAATTTTATTTTTGGTAATACAAAATTTATTATCAATGACGTGCTAAATTCTGAATTTTTATTTTTGATTAAAACACTGAAATTTAATATTGAGGGAAAACTGGTTTCCATGCGCATTTCGGTGGCTGCTAAGGCCAGCTCGACAGGAAACTTTTTCCAATGACTTTAGAAAAGCTAAAAATATTATATAAAAATAGTTGTTTTAGTGTTAAATCAAATGCAGTCGGTTTGGATGACATTCACCCAAAATTCTTGAGAATGGCTGTTATGTTAATAGTACCCCAGATAACTTATCTTTTTAATAATATAATAACAAAGAGTGCTTATCCACAAAGCTGGAAATATGCAAAAATGATACCAACACCGAAAACAAACAATGACTTTCGCCCAATTGCTATACTTCCTTATTTATCAAAAGTTTTTGAAAGGTTACTGCATAATCAAATAAGCAAATATGTTAATGAAAATCACCTACTTGCAAAAAGGCAGTCCGGATTTTGTCCTGGGCATAGTTGTATTACCGCCCTAATAGATGTATCTGAAGAAATACGTGGAAATATTGATGACGGCAAAGTCTCGTTCCTTGTTCTTTTAGATCATTCAAAGGCATTTGATATGGTAGACCATGAATTTCTCTGCCTGAAGTTACACAGAATGTTCAATTTTACCGCTGCTTCTGTTGGTTTAATGCATTCTTACTTGACAGGTCGTAAGCAGTCAGTATTCTTAAACAACAAAACCTCACAAATACTACCAGTCCTAAAGGGTGTACCTTAAGAATCAATTCTCGGACCACTACTGTTTGCTCTTTATGTCAATGATCTACCTACTCAACTACAATATTGCAATGCCCATTTGTACGCGGATAATGTCCAACTTTATATTAGTAGTAGCCTTAGCAACATATGTGATGGTGTTGAAAAGTTAAATATTGAGCTAAAACGTGTTCATGTATGGGCAAAGGCAAATGGTTTGTGTCTTAACCCACAGAAATCAAAGTGTCTTATAATAACTAAGAAAACAATAATCAAAACATTGATATTGTAACATCTGCCAAAAACCTTGGTATTATATTCAATAAAACACTAACGTGGTCAGATCATATAAATTCTTTTTTTACATAAAACCATATTTCTATATTAACTATTTACCTTAAAATAAATTTATTACAGTGTTTCCTTTGCATAAAGGAATTGTTTTACATTAAAAGTAACTTTTTTACATTAAAACAAGTTAGAGCGCTATATTCGGCAGTGCCGAATCTTTGATACCCTCCACCGACAGGAGTGGGCTCTATATGAGAAATACATATATATTATTAACTAAGCTTCACAAAAACGAACGTCATCATTAAAATTGGCTGCGGCTTTGACCTACATATATAAGATTATTGACCGACAATAAAAAAGTTTTATGCGTTTCTTGTTAGAACTGGCTTGAATAAAATATCATGATTGGTAACAGTTTTAGGCGAACTAAAATGATTTTTAGGAGGGTAATTTGTATTGGACCTATGTTAAATTATGGACCAATCATCCCAAAATTCTAAAGACTGATTTCTGGTATTACAAAAAATAAATTAGAATTAGTTTCAATACATCAGTGTAATTAGTTTTAGCGTAAACAGTGAATTTCACAAATTTGCATGATATTTTTTCTGGCCATTTGAATCTAAGTTGGAAGAAATTTTACCGCAATGTCTTTATTTGTAATGGTTTTAGGTGAATTTAGTTATATTCCCAAAGTGGGCTTTATTTGCTTTTAGGCGAAATATACTGTTTTACTAGGAGCAGGGTTTATATGGGCGCTAGGGTAAATTATGGACCGATCTTCACGAAATTGGACACTGCGATTTCTAATCTTAAAAAACTGTGCTTTACCAAATTTTATTATGATAGCATTATTAATTACGGTTTAAGGCGTAATGGGGCCTAGTGTAAATTATGGACCGATCTTCAAAAAAATTTACAGTGTGATTTCTGGTCCTATAAAACTGTGACATACCAAATTTTAGTATGATAGTGTTATTTATTACGGTTTTAGGCGTACTAAACTGTTTTCCGCGAGTAGGGTTTATATGGGGCCTATGGTCCATTATAGACCGATCTTCACGAAATTTAACAGTATGATTTGCAGTTCTATAAAGCGAATTCGTGCAAAATGTTGTATCATTGCGTGCATTATTCCACCATTTATGTTATGTTTTTTATCGAAATTATCAATTTTTTTAGGGTGGTGGTTCCACATTTTGATTCATAGTTCTAATCCTACTGAACCGATGTTGCTGGATTTCAATCCGAAACTGCTTAGGATAACTAGAAGCAATCTGAGACCAAGTGTGTTCTTTTCTTTTGTGTTTTTCGAAAGTGAGCGCGTTTTCAACAGACGGTAAGACGGACAGACAGACAGACGGACATGGCTTAATCGCCTTAGAATTTCTCAAGGAGCCAGAATATAGATGTATAATAAAAAAGTTTCACACGGAAAGACAAACTTAGTATACCCTCATTCAACACTAGTGATTGTGGAGGGTATAAAAATGACTTTTTACGCTTAAAATTCCTTTTAACCTAAAAAGGTTCTTGTTACACAAAAAAGTACCTTTTAACATAAAAGTATCTTTTTAACATAAAAATCTAATTTTTCAGCATAAAAGTAACTCTTTACATAAAAAAACTTTTTTTAAATACTTTTTTTATACTACAAGTTATACTATAATTTTAATCTAAATTTCAGTAAATGCCAACCTTTATTAAAATTAGGAAGAACAATTTAATACGCTAATAAGTCAATATCTAAACGCTACTCTTTATAAAAAAATAAATTTTAATGTTTGAATTCCCATTTTAATCTTTTAAATAAAGTTTTTAAGACGTTTGTTCGAATGTCTTTTATTTTATTTATTTCTAAAATTGTTATTCGTAAACCATTTTCTTAAATTGCAATTGAAATTTATTTCTCATTAGCTTGACAAAAGCCGTTTTAACCTTCAAATTTTTAAAGAAAACAAATTATTTCAACTGACAGACTTAAATGAACTACCTGCTCCTAAGCCCTTGTGCTCAGGCCTTATGCTACTGAAATTAATTTCACAGTTTCTACAAATTAATACGACATTTACCTTTTTAAATTATCTATTTTGAAAAGGACGACAAGGAAAACTGTTTAAGACAAAAAAAGTAATAACATTAAAATCGTCCCCTCATTAAACTTCTAGAAATTTAAACATATTTTAGTTGTTGTTGTGTTATAGTTACTGTTTTACTTTTTTGTCTGGAATTTCATCATTTGTTTCTTAACAGTCCGCTTTTAGCTACTTGTTTGTTTAGAATTTTTTTTCATAAGATCTTTGTTCACAAAAATGTATTTAAATTTTAATCAGGTGCTAAACTAAATATTTTTTGATTCTCTTCCTACCCATTGTGCAAAAAACGTAATTTATTACATTTGCGTATTTTGGAAATAATTCTTGCTGCCATTATTGCTGCCCAATGTTGCTGTATCCATAACTAATACTGAAGATATTTTAGTTGTTGTTGTTGCTTTTGTTAGGTGTATATGTAATAAATCAGTAACAGCTTAATTCATAAGATGGCCCAGACAATTTTTTCTTAGACACGTTCCTCTTCACTTCGTAGTTTTTCTTCTCTCCCTGGGTAAACGTAATAAATAAAACAGAAAATCACCTTCTTCCTCAGATGGTATTTGTTGTGAATAATAAAATATTTGGAATATATTTGGTGGAACTGGTCGACAGCATTGATTTGCCTAGAATAAAATTCTATAATAGGGGAAAAATATCGAAAAAATAGGCAGATAATTGTATTTGAGCATTAAATTCTGTGGAAAAATGAACGAAATGTATAAAAATCCATTAAACAACATTATTTGCTAGAAATATGACTCAAAAACGTTGGTAGAATAGAAAAGAGATGGGAAAAGTAATCAGTCAGCTAGAAAAATTTTCTTCAAGAATCTCAATCACTTTTGTTTTTGCCAATTTATTTTCAAAATAGATTTCGTTATGCTGGGCAGAGTTAAAATATTTCCAAATTTTGGACAATTTTTTATGCAGTATTATTAAAAAATATAATAGAATATTCAGTAAATATTATATAGATAATATCTGCCTTCTCTCTCGCCTCTACTCTGATATGACCATCAAATTGCATCTTCCCACAAAATTGGCTTTGGCAACACTAATGTGAGGACAATTTACACAGACATCGCAAATATCTTCGTTTTTGATAATGAGACTTCGTAAGATGGCGATTCATTTTGTAGCCTTGGCGCTATCATCAGCTGGTGATACTGCCAATCAAATAAAAAAGGCGACGCAAGCCTATAGACAACTTAATTTTCTCTCGCCGTGTTAAAAAAATAAATTTAATTACTTAATGGCTGAAGAAGATGGAATGCTGTCCTCGCAAACAAATGAAAGAACCGTTGACATATAAAGGATAAAATGGATAGAACACACCATAAGAAAGCTTAGCACAGATATTGTTAGAACTGTTATTGAGTAGAACCCGTAAGGGAGCCACAGAAAAGGACGGCCAGCTTATACATGGCGCAAGCCAATTTAAATCGAAGCGGCAAACTTGCCTACGAGGTGGAATGAAATTAAAAACATCGTGCTTAACAAATCCAGATGTAGAGTTTTTGTTATATATGTATACACAGCAAAATTTATCAATTAAAAAAATTGTTTAAAAAGTATTTCAATTTAATAAATATGATAATTTAATTAATTATTTTTTTAGTTTAAAGAAAATTAAAAATATAATTTAGATTTCATTAACATTTTAGTTGTTTTGAAGTAAACTTTTAATTAAAATATTAATTAAATAACAAAAAATCTTAATTGATTTTTTCGTTTAAAATAGAATAATTTAAACTTGAAGAATTGCTGTTTGGAATTGTCTATATATAATTAAATCAATTAACACATTGTTTGAAATGGCAAAGTTTTTTGATCATTTTTTTAATGTAAATTAAAAATATCATTTATTAAAAAAAAATATTCAATATAATAATTTTTAGTAATATATACAAAATCAACAAATTGTTTGCTTGATTCTATGAATTTGGTATGAATTTGTTGATAAGAGACAATTTTTTATGTTTTCTGTGTATATTTATTAATTTTTAAGAAAATTTTGCTAAGTAGCAACGAAAAATTAAGTAGCTGCTGGTAAGCGGCGGGACTGAGCACTTAAACGAGCTGCATTTTATAAGAAAACATTGGGTGCCTTGGTAAACTAGTTGGTAGTGAGCTAGTAATCAGTGTGAGGGTTGCAGGTTTGATTCCCACCAGAGAATCTGGTTAAACTTTAGAATATAAATTATAAATATATTTCTAGCATATCGCACTTGTTCAACAATACTGAATTAACTCAAAATTTAAAAATTTTAAATAAAACTTTTTATTAAACATTAAAGTCATACGAAAAAGAATTTGTAAACCCACCGTTTTATTGCCAAAAAGTAGACAAACTAGCACGATATTTTTACAGCGTAATTTAGAATATTACGTGTCGATATATTCCTCAAAGTGAAAAAATAAAAGTTTTGAGTTAATACCCTATTGTTGAACAAGTGCGATATGGAAATTGTTAATTTTTCGTTGAAATACTATTGGCGACAGCCCGCGTTACGTAAAACGTCTGCATATTGTAGTTGTTCCTTTGTACTCTTCCTTTATACGATTTTCCTAGAACATTTTCTTAAATAAGAACAATTTGCCATCTCCTTTATCCAGGAAATCGACAAAAACGTGCTATCAGATAATTCAGGGGCCCTGATGGTCCAGTTTTTACATCAAAGAAAAATAACCGATGATTGGCTTGTAGAGTTTTAACAAAAGATCGTGCGTCGGTTAAAAAAAAAAAATGCTTTAGTTCGTTGTTCAAAAGTGTAACTTTCAATTTGATTTTCCAGCTGATCCGGCAACACTCAGTGAACCAAGCCGATCCGCTTGCAATCGGTGGCTAAGCGCGATCACTTAACTAGCACTCTTAAGCTTACGAAACTGTCAAAAATTAACGAAAAGTCTGTCAAATGCATAAGCAAATTAAAGAAGACTTTAAGGTGGCCATAATTTACTTACATTAACTTAAGAACCATGTTGCATATTTGTGCAATATTTTGTTTTCTTGATATTACTTCAAATTAAAAAGTACCAAAAATTACAGCCCTGTATTTGTTTATTTTATGTCTTATTTAATTTGCATGCAACGTCTTAAAAAGAAAAAAATGGTGTTTGTTGTGCATACTTATTAAAATATGTAAATTTCCTCTTTTTGTCCTTATTCATTTCTATTTATTTGATTTCTCTTTAAATAATGCACAAACAGCTGATACCGCACGGAATGTGCGTTCAGTTTGGAACTTTGCTTAAGCAGATGACATTTGACGAAACTTAACGAAAAGTTTCATTAAGTACAATAAAGTTGGCCACATATGTTTTATATGTATCCGAACAGTTGCTTACGTTGACTTAAGCGACTTCATGCATATTATGGTTGGGTATTTAACCGTCAACTCAGACTTTATTAGCTCAAAAGCTAAGGTGGCTTAAAAAGCCGCGGTTTGCAATCAAGTGTTGCATACATTGAGTAAATATAAACTATTGGTTTTAAGAGTTGCATATTTGCAAAAGAGTGGCAAGTGCATTGCTGAATATTTTGTTAAAAATATCGTAGCATTTGCAAAATGGTAAAGTATTTACTGTAATCCCAAAAGTATGCTTGCTATATTATTTATTATACCATTTTGAAAATCTGGCAAGCCCAACTACAGAGCAAGCTTGAATTCATTCAAAACAAGTAAGAATCTATTTTCTCTTAAGCCTGACCTTTTGATACCTTACACCACAGTAAATAAAGACATAACCATTGACGCGGCAAAAGAAAATTATGAGGTTAAGATTAGTATAAGAGTTTTTTGTGCCGAATATTATTAAAATATCAGCAGTTCATAATTTTGCTATGTCATAGTATCTATAATAGAAGTCATCGTTGCCAAACTTTTTATCAACATCAATATTGAAGAAGAAGTAATTTTTTATTTTATCTATTTTTGGGAGTTGTATTTGTATTTGAGATATGGACAACTTTGGAGCGATTTTAAAAAAAAAATTGGTAAGACGATTTATGTTGCAATAAAATCAGTTTGCTCCAAATTTAATCTAAATACCAACATAATGAGGTAGTTTATGAGTACAAAGACTATTCCGGAAAGAAGTTTGTATTGCGGCCAAGTGAAATATTGGACTGGTTCTCTCCATTTTTCAATAGAATTCCTTTGCGGTAATTGAAACTTATGTACCACATTTCAACAAATTAACTTCAAAATTGCGACTCGTATTTTGCGCACGAGGTAACATAGACATAGATAACCAGCCAGCAGGACGGACGGACACCGTTAGATTTACTAAAAAAGTAATTCTGAGTTGATCGGTATACTTAAAGTTGGGTATAGGACCAATATTATAAGATGTTACAAACATCAGCACAAATGCATAATATCCTCTTGGGCAAGAATATTTAGGTGTATAAATTGATAACTTTATTATTGCCAAATATTTCATTCGTAAGAGAACTAGTTCTGGGATTCTTTCGTGTGCTGGCTACATAACGATTTCTAAGAACTGGTTTAAAAAATGTGATTTTAAGCGTTCATTTGTTTCAGAAATATTTTTAAAACAAATGTTTTTCTTCTTATATCCTTTAAATTACCCATTGGTTTCAATAATTTCGAATTTTATTCACAGTTGCCAGCAGGCGCGGATTCAGGGGGGGGGGGGGGGGGGGGGGGGGGGGTGAAAAAAAGAAATTCCTCCCCCCCCCCAAATTATAAAAATATGTTTTGCTTATTTCGATAATACACGAATTTCCGAATGTACAAAATTTTTGGAAATCTCCATCAAGTTTTTTTTGTTTTTTATTGAATCTCTAATCGAATTTTCAATAAGTATCCAAGTAAAGTAAATAAAGGTTTGGGTTGAAAATGCGAGCGCTTGAATTATTAATAAGCTTTAGTATATGCAATATTTTTATTTGTGTTATGATAATTATTTATTATATACATTTGAATATAACCGTTTTTCGTATCATAGTTTCATCATAGTAGGCTTTGAATTTGAATTTTATATGAATTGCCATTCTACCTTCACATATATACATATGAAAATATGTATTGGTCTAGCAAAAGTTTACCAAAGAAGAATTATATAACTGTTAAATTTCAAGTGCATTAATAAGAAAAGTTCTTTGATATACAAAAATACATAAAAATGAGTGAAACAATGGTGAGTCCGTAATTTTTTTTTTAATATAATGTACCTATATAAGTATATATCATTACCTTCAGTCGAAAAGGATGTAGCCCAATGTATAAATTTTATAGGAGAGAGAAAAAACTTTGTAAGGTCTTTAGTTCTGAATATATTTTAAGTCTGTAAATCCAGTTTTGCTTCATTGCCGACTCTTTATTGGCTTGCAAACCAACTAAAAATAATACATTTATATTTTACGTAGCTTTTTATGATTTATCACTTTTTCTATTATATATTTTATACTTTTAATGTACATTTTAGTATGTCAATTTGCAAAAAATATAATATACTCTAAAATTATTTTGTTTATTTCAATGTTGTCTATTAACAAATACTAACGAATTTTTTTTGAAATTTTTACATTTTAGTGAACCCTAGCGCTTTTTCTTTAGCATTTTTGGAATTACAGCTTTAGCATTTGGATATAAATATCGTTGCAAAACAAGAACTAGAAAAAAATATTTGTATTTTTTTCCGCAAACGATGTATTTTTGTTTACTCTATTGAATTGCATCAAAAACTTAATTTTCAAAAATTCTGGCATTTACGACTGAAGGTACATATGTATGTATGTATGTGCATACAAAATTATTTTTGTCTTTCCATTGTTATAAGCTTTAAAATTCCTTTCTAAATAAAAATAATTTAAATTAAAATATTAACTGTACTCAACTTAAACCAGAATAATTATATATTTATCTTTAGATAAAAACCCAAACAGTTCGACTAAAATTCATAACTTAATTTTATAATTAGTTATTTGTTAACAATTGCATATGTATTTTTTTTGGTCGAAAAATTGTTCAAACAATTAAGTATGATGTAGTCAAATAAATTGTTTCAAATAATAAAAAAAAAACATTAAAACTAAATAAAATTATTTTTATAGCAAAAACGTTATTTAAAAAGATTAATTTATATTGAACTGATCTTATATTTTATTTTACCTTATTGTTGAGTTTTTTTTAATACAATATCAACATATCGTTTTTAATAAACTTTTAAAACAAATTTTTTACTTGTTTTGTATCATAAAAAATCTCCCCCCCCCCTAAGACTTAAGCTGGGTCCACGTCTGGTTGCCAGTTATTTCCTTAAGAACTTAAAACAGGGTTACATTTTATTTTATTTTCCCATTTTATTGCTCCTGCTGTTGACGTTAACAAAGTTTCCGTTTAATTTTTAAGAAAAGGGAGAGCAAAAAAATAACATTACAAATCTTGTAATTTTTTTATACACCCACACAGACGCATAAATGCACATACATATCCTGTTATCATCGAACTACATGACAGAAACAAATTTTTTTTTGTTGGATGGTTTTTCGCAGAGATTTCGGTAGTTCAAGTTACAAGATTGAAAGATGGTCTGCCTTTTTATTTATCATGGTTGAACAAAATTCTTTATATCACTCCAATTATATATTTATCGAATTTAATCGACAGCCTTTAAGGTAATTTGAACAAGTACTCGAATAACAGCCTAAAACTAAAACTTCAAACATTTGAATTCGAAGAGATATGGCCTACGACGGTTGTTATTAAAAAGAGACTTAAAAATAGAATTAAAGAACACTAAAAAGTTTTCATTTGTAATAAAAGAAGTTGGGGCCAAGGACAAATTGTTCAGGTGTCCAATGAATGAATGCCCATTAGTTTTCAGTATACCAAAGAGTATTCAAATCTTATTCATTGTTAAACATTTTTTGTAAAATTTTAACGCTTGATAGATGAGAATAAAAAGTTCTCTGAAAGTAATAACAAAGACTATAAATTACTCTTATAAGTAGATTTAGTGACTAAGTCCACCAGAAAGATTAACATAGTCTTTAACATAATTTATAAACTTTGTATGGCAGTGCAACATCTTTATAAATCCATAGTCTTTGCTTGGACCTTACCGTTACGTAGGAAATACATGGTCATTTATATGACCGCTTTAAGATTGGTTGCAGCAGTCGATCCTTTTGCGGTAGCTTTCGATGACGTTTTCGCACATAAGGGCGGTATCTCGGCAATAACTTGACGAATATTGGTTTTCAAATACTCCAACGTTAGGGGATCAGGGGATCCACGTAGACATGGTCTTCGACGTAGCCCAACAAAAAAAAAAAAAAGAACTAACGGTGTCAAATCGCATGATCTTGGTGACCAATTGACGTCGCCAAAACGTGAAATTACGCCTTCTGGAAACTTCTCTTGCAATAAAGCCAAAACCGATTGTCTTGTTTGGATCGTGGTCCCGTTTGTGGAAACAACATATCGTCCAGTTCACAATCTTCAATTGCAGGCCAAAATAAGTCGATTATCATACGGCGCTCTGAACGGACGGTAACGGTTCTTCCGATATTTTCGGCAGTGCGCCGCTACGATGATGCACAGGAATGACCACATTAGTAAAGCTTCTAGTCTTTTCCAATTTTTGTATGATCTCGCACACTCCTTGCATAGAAGGTTGATTATGACGACCATAATCACCCCGTAGTGCTCGAAAATTGGCCACGTTTGAACCACCATTTTTTTGTAGTTAATTTGAACTATATTTAAGGGGTCTTCGATTGTTAAACCATCCATATTCGTAAATAGCAAACCTGTCACTAAATAAATGACAGTTTAGATGACAGATATTTAACAGCTGGCAACCTGGCAAGACTTTCGTTTTTAAAACCACAAAAAGGATAACCCTTTATTATTAAAAATTAGATAAATTTCTGTAACGAGCACTCAAATATCATTTCAAGCATTTTTCTTTCCGATTTTATCATCTTTTAGAGATCCCAGCTCTGTTCAGGTCGCATAATATTGCCTTCAATATCGGAAAAAGTTGCTACTTCCGAGTCAATAATCCAAAGACGTCAAATCGTAAGATCTTTGTGGCCAGCTGGCTAAATTTTTTTCGGGGAATAATAATTTTGTAAAATATTCATTCTTATTGTCGCCCAAAAATGTTGATTTGTTTGAAGCAACTCTAGAAAAAATTGTACGAAGATGTAAAATTGTACCAATTGGCCAATTGACTGGACCATTTTGAAAAATAATATTTTTTCTCAGATTAAATCTATTAGCTCTATATGGCTTAATATTACACTTTTTAAAGAATTAAGGATCATCAAATTTTTTTTGGTAGCCGAAAATGGACTTGATTCCTAAACGGGGTTTTCAATGCAATACTTATGGAAACACTTTTGAGCTAAACTACTTTTTCTAAAATAAATTTGTGTGCTTTTTTGTTCCTCATTTAATCTGAAACCAAACTTAACTCAAATATTCATAAAAAACTTTGCAACATTTTAATTCTGCTGTCAGATTTAAATTAAAAATTTTCAGAAAGTTCTTTTGCAGATTGATGAAAGTTGCTATAACTTCTGGCAAATTTTTTAAAATATAAACAAGTTCTTCGCGAGTATTACAAAAATAGTTTTGTTTCTTTTCCAAAAATATGAATAAAAATACTGCTCCTTGTCAAGCAGTGGCTGTACAAACTCTGGCTTTAAATTGTACTATTTTGTACATGATATATATGAGTAAGTTTTTATTTGGACAAAATTTATTAAAAAAAAATGTCAAAAGCAATGCTAAATAAAACCAAAAATCAAGAATTATTTTATACGTCTTAGACGTATAATAAAAAAGTTTCACACGGAATGACAAACTTAGTATACCCTCATTCACCACAGTGGTGGTGGAGGGTATAAAAATGTTTATGTTTAAAATATATGAAATGCTTGAAATTTATATAAGACTTATATTCATGTGCATGTCGTTTGTTGGCTAAAAAATCAAAAAAAGTGCATTTTTCACAATTCATGTCACGATAAGTGTTACCATTATTTTTTTAACTACAAATTTAAAAAACAAAAAAAAAAATCTTTAAAAAACCTAATTTAACAATTTAAAAAGATTAATAGTTAATTGAAAAATTTAAAATTAAATTAAATATGAAAAACATATCGCACTAATGCTGAATTTAGTTGCAAAAATGTCCAAATGGTCACACTCGTTCTCATCTTAACAATTGTCCAAAACAAAATTACGCATGATTTCATTTTTTTATGCATGAATGCACGATGAATAATTGAAATTTAAAAAAATAAATTCTCTCATGTACAAAGTAAAAATAAACTTTGCTCATGTACAAATGAAAGAAAAAATATCTCTCCTTTTAAATCATGTTTTTTGTTGAAATAGAAACAATACAAATACAATTATTCAAGAGTGAAAACGATGTTTTGTCTTTTTAAATACGAATGAACAAAAACACAACAGAGAATAAATATTTTTATTCATGACCATGAGTGAACACTGAGCGAATATTTGGAACTATACAATATATGCAACAAATTCACCAAGCCCCAAATCAATTTTTTGTATCCCCAGTCAACAAATAAAATTCTGAACTTGGAGTCGAATTCCCTAAAAGACAAAATTACACTTCAGTGTCTCTCTGCTTCCAACACTTTTAAAAACAAGAGTTGAGATTGTATGTGTGTTGCCTATCGCTGGCTTGAAACGGACAATGTGCATAATTAATATAACAATCGATTTCTAATAAATTATTAACTTCTGTTATTAATTGCATTCTTAAGGACATCGTCATGGCGCGTCATAGGGAAAATATCTTCCAAAAAAAAGGTATCTCACAACTCCGCACGTGTAAAGTTGAAACAACGAAGCACGCACATTTCTTACTAACACAATCATAGTGTTACGTTACTGACTTTTCAATAACGTTTTTGGTTTATTTCCTTTATAATAAACCTCTTGAATTCTTCTATTCCAACTTTAATAAAATAAATAAAACACTTTAAACACTTTATTTATAGCTGATACTATAAACTATTCACACAACTTTATTTAGTACTTAGTGACTTTTACAATTTATAATTGCTACCTCTATTGCGATCTACACACTTAAACGCTTGCACTAATACTGATTATCGATGACCACCGTCACGAGTGTTTATACTCTGTTCGAGGGCTAACATCTAGCTGGTTCTAGAACATTCGACGTTTTCGAAATGTCTGTAACATTTTCGAAATTTCTGGACCATTCGAGCTTTTATTATCTTAATAGTTAATATCATTATGCATTACCACTATGGCTGAATTTAAACTGAATTGTATAACAATTATAACATTACATTTGTACTAGAAAATTCTGTACAGTGATTTTTTAATTAGAAATATGCATAACTAATACAATATCAATTTAAACTAATTTTTATTGCTTACAAATTACAAAATAACTTATAAATACAAGATAACTAATAATTTAAAAAAATTCTTAATTAAAGTTACTTTCGTAACAATAGACTTAGGTTTTTTTTAAAGCTGTTTCCCTATAATTTTCTCTCTCTTTCTATTCTAGTTGGTTTCTATTGCCATCATTATTCAAATGAAATGAATATAATTTCGATTAGTTTCACATTTTTCTTTTCAACGTTTAATAAATCTTTTCACACCCATTTATTTTTGTTCGTTTGATGTATGAAGTACATATTTTCACACGCCGAAAAATAAATTTCGACCTTTGATAAAATGTTTTTTTATTGGATTAATAGCATTACTCATGCTTTTTCTTTTCTTTTGGAATTGTAGAAAGGAAATAAAAATAATTAAAACAAGGATTTTTTATATGAAATAAAGAAGTACCTGCATTTTATGGCACACTTTATTAAACAAACCTAAATAATCATTCTTAAAAAAAGCATAATAGAGTTTTTTTTTTCTTACGCGCAAAGTTAACGTTGACAAAGCCTCTTAAATATTCTTTTAAACTGCCTTTCACTTCTTTATGCTCAAATTTTACCTTGACAAATATTGTGTTCGTGCCTTTTGTTAAATACAAATACTTTTGTATAAAGGACGAACAAAGAAGAGGAAGAAGCAACTTTGCGAGTACATCAAAGTCTGTACACACCTTCATTCTTCTTTACCTTCTCTCGTACAAACTGAAGACTTTGCTCAGTAATTTTTGCGTGTGACAAACGGGTTCTACTAATCTCCTACCATAGGGATGGGCAATGAATATCGATATATCAAAATATCGATATTTAAAAAAATTATAATCGATATATATCGCCGATATTAAAAATACCCATTTATCGATACATCGATATTTATCTACGACTTTCTAATTCTATATTTTTAAGATCTCTTTATAATAAAATTCAACATTAAACCGGTGCTCAACTGCTTACAATACTGTTGTTTTTAAGAATTACATCAATTGTTTTTAACTAATATTAAGAAAATAACGGCGCTTTTCCATTGTACATTTTCATAGATTACACAGTTCAGTTTCGTCTCGGTTTTTAAATAGATGAAAACAAAAGAATAAGCGCGAAAAAAATATTCTGGAAAGGGTTCCTAGAATTATGCAAAGAATCGCCTTAATTATGGCGTATTAGCAGAAATAGACTCATGAATGTTCGAATCTTAATAATAAAAAAAATATTTTGTTTTTTTTTTATTTGAGCATGTTCTTTATACCTATTACAAATAAAATATAGCACAGTCTACTTGTAAAGTATGTGTCACAAGTTTCGTTTACCGGCAGTATATAATCCGGCATTCCCAATTAGTTTTTTTTTATATTTCATATGGCGAATAAATAAAATTTTTTTTGGTATTCTTTACTTTTTTTTTAATTTTTTTTTTAATTGTAGAATTAACTGCCGGTCCCTCGATTTCAAACGAAAACTTCGTTCACATAACTTACATTATTTAATTTTTAAAATTGGTTTTTGTTTTAAATAAAAGTTAAGCGAATGAAAGTTTCGTTCGAAATAGAGGGACGGGCAGTAAATTTGAAATATACTGTCAAGCCCACTATGTCTCGACAAGAATATTTCTTTCGCATTTTTATATTCAAAACAATAATAACAAATTTAAATTTGTTTTTGTTTTCAATATAAATATAAGAAAGAAATGTTCTTGTCGACATAGTGGGCCAGGCTGTAAAAGAAACAATAAAAAGTTAGAATGGAATTACATGTAATATGTTTGTACATATGTAAATATGTATTGACATATGTAGGTATATTAAGTTATTAAATTGGGTAATAATACATCGATATTTTTAATTAATAAATATCGATACTCTTAAAAAATATCGATGCGATGTTTATCGATATATTTTTTCAATTTGCCCATCCATATCCTACCAGCTACTTATTCCACAAAATTTGTCATAGCATGCAGTGTTGCCAACGGTACAAGACCAAAACTGGTTAATTCTTTTAGAAAAAATGCCAAAAATAGTGCTTAAAAAACTCATCAAAAAGTGACTACATTATCTCTTACAATTAAATTGTTCCTCCACTTACTGGATGGAAGTAAAATTAATTTACTTATGACTAACCAAGATGAAAAATGGTGTCATCGAGCCAATAAATGGCTAAATTGGCAACTCTGATAAAAGGCAGTACTTTGTAAGAAACGTGTAAAAAGATTTAAAAAGAAAAAAAAAAAAAAAAAAAAAAAATTTTATAAAAATTTGTATATATAAAAGAAATTCAAACAATCAAAGGAAATAAATAAAATCAAGTAAAAGCCCAACTAAAACATGCATAAGCTTGCTTAAGTTTTTGACCAAAATTCAATTTACAAAAGTCTCTCAAATGCATTTAAAAAAACAAAATCAAAATTTGATTGCGTACGGAAAGTGCGATCAGTTTCGCACTTTGCTTAAGCAAATGACAGATTCATAAAACTTAACAAAAAATTTCCTTAAGTTCAGGGTTTGTCACATATGATTTACATGCATTCGCACAGTTGCTTAAGCCAACTTTACCATGTTCTAATTGGGCCTTAATAGCGCTATATTCGGCTATTCCGAATTTTAAATACCTTTCACCATGGTACGGTAAGAACAGACAGTTATATAAATTCCGTTCTTAAGATATAAATAAATATATTTGGTGCTATGCTCACCTCTCCACTTCCGCCCATTGATAAGCAATACGTTTGTACCTAATTTGAAAACTTTGGCTCTTGCTGTTCTCCAGATATACAGAGTCCGTCCTGGTTCTTTGCTCATATTGCAGCCATTTGTGGAAGTTTATGAGATCTAGAATCAATATTGTAGAAGTTTCAACTGGAATGACAAACTTATATATACCCTTACCAATTGTGGTGACAACAACAACAAAGGATTTTATGTGCCAATGAAAGTAAAGGCCCCCATTTCAAAGATAAATCTTATGCTATCGATAGTATCGATAATTTTATTTTTGGCTGACTATCGATAGCTTTTATCACTATCGATACTATCGGAAAATGTTAACGAAACATTTTTAACAACTCATTTGCCGCAAGTTTTTTTCAATGTAAAAATTTTTTATTCTGTGGCAAAAAAAACTAAAATTACTTAAGTCGACTTAACCTAAATATGAGTCAATGGCACCTTAATGTTCCAAACAACACACCAGTAAAGTTTCAATAACTTTGTACGATTTTTTAGAAAGTTTTAGTAAAATGACTTGGCGTATCTTTTTTCAATGTAAGCAATGAATGCCAGCCAGGGTTTTTAGATGTGGTGTTTTCTCGCTAAATGTGGCGACTTCTTAAACCTGCTTGTAATTTTTTTTTCTTAACGAAAAATCTAAAAAATATTAATGGGGTTATTTTTTAAAACACTTAAGCTCTTTTGAATAATATTTTTATACAAAATTTTATATGAAAAAATGTTGAACGCAAGGTGAAGGTGACAACACTGCTGCCATATAATCGTCTCTATAGCTATGTTCACATTATGTGTATTTGTCATGTGGAATGTCACTTTTCTACACACATGTAATTTCATGTGCATATATGCCAAAATTGAAGTAATACATAACACAGGGTCTCCACCTGAGATAATATCTGAGAGAACGTCAACCGAATGAGAGAACACATTTCTTCATGTTAATCTTAATATTAAACAAGGGTAACACGCATCTTATAAGATTTTATAACCGACTGATTCTCGTACAGTCAACTTGTATCGTTTTTATTCTTTTTTTTAGTTTTTCGATTTTTTAATTTAAAATATTGTTTTTTTTAAACATTTTTCACAAGATTAGCACTATTTGCATTAATAAATTACACATTTTAATAATGGTGGCTTATTATTGTTTTATATGTGTGCATGTATGTGTATTTTTGACAGCTCATCTTATCAGATAACTGTTATAAGATTTCTTATAACAACTGTCTCATAACATTTATAATAATATTAATACTAACACTATTTGAGAGTCCACACGTAAGATACTACTCTCTGCGATTGAATGTGACGTTTGCCAATATAAAAATCTTATATCTTATCTCAGGTGGAGACCCTGTTTATAATTTTTATGTTCAAATTGTATGGTATGAAAAGTACATTTGATATAACCTATAAAGAAAACCAATCTTAAAACAGCTGAGTGGTTATATGTATGTAAAAAATTAATAATTATTTGTGTATTTTTTATTATACATTTACTATCATTATTTATATTTGATAAAATTTCAATTAATTTTTGCCGCCACAAACAATTTTGCTAATACGAACCAGATGATGTCAGATGCTTTGTCACTTGAAAGTAGAACTGGTCTTAAATCAAAAATGTCATATGTACTGTACACAGAGAAATAACGCATGATATTGTTTGGAGGTGTTCAGATGATATGTACAAATTTAACATGTGAAAACAATCCACATGAAAAATACACATAATGTGAACATAGCTTATATCTGTATTAATTACAGATGAACCTGTAAAACGTGTTTTAAAATGCAGTTTTAAAACTTTTTCATTGATTACCACCTTCATTCCCTACCCTGGCCAGAAGTGGCACACAAAAAACATTTCGATACTATCGATAGTATCGAAAGTTTTTAAGCAAACTATCGTAACTATCGATTGGGCCGACTATCGATAGTTTTGCAGCTCTACTTCTTCCGGGCTGAAAGTGCTGGCTAACTAATGTGTACTTTTACTTTTTTTTTTGCATAAGGGGGATTATGTGTAAATTTAAAGACGATCTTAATCGTTTCTCGGCTTTACCTTGTCTCTATAAAAATTAGGCTTTCCAGATTCAAGTTTTCAAAATTCTTTCCATTCACTACAAAAAATCTTGATTTTGAAAAGAATTCTTAACAATTGCAAACTTCCCAAAATGATCTTTTATAAAAATAACCCAATTTTTAAAACCAAAAAATTGTACAAGCAAATAAATTCACTATTTGCATCAAAAATTTCTGTACGTTTTTGTTTTGTATCAGCTGCTTAACAACGAAATGAAAGCAACAAACATACGAAATATAAGAGACGAGTAAGATGCAGTTTTTTTGTTTACATAAACAAGAGAAAATGAATACTAACAACTCTGAAACAAAACAACCACTCAATAAATGTCGAATAAGTTCATGGAAAAACACATTTATTTTAAAGACAGTATTGCCAGTTAAAAGAAATGAAAAACATTAGGAGTGATAAAAGAAAAATCAAAAATAACCATGAAGAGTAAGAGCAACAAGATAAGGAAGTACATTAATATTAAAATAATAAAAATAATACAAATGTGACTTTGTTTTCAATGTAAATTAATTGTTTTCAATGTAATTAATTGTTTTAAATGTAAACTTTAAAACTTCAAAAAAATTTAATTTTCTTTTCAAAAACATTTTTCAGCGATGCGTTTTGCTTGGTAGTACATAAAAAAGTTGTTAGGAAAAAAATTTGAATTTTATTTAAAAAATGCTTTACAAATTACATATATTATTGTAAAGGTAACAAAAATTAAAAAATTACATAAATTTACTACGTATTTATATAAAATAAAAGTGAGAGAGAGTGAAAACTGTGAAACAAAAGTCGTTTCATTGAACAAAGTCTTTGTGTTTGCCATATGAAATGAAACGTGTTTGCTAATAGCATGAATAAAACAACAGTTTGTTCAGTGGTCTGAATTTTATTTGAATACGAACTTCATTGAATAAACATTTCAGTATGTTCATAAATGAAGTTATTCATGCAGCACTTTAATGTTTATAGAAACAAAATAAAATCACTGATGGAAAATATTCATTATAATTTCTAATAAAAAAAAAAATGCAAAATTGTTAAAATAAATAATGGCGTTCGAAAAAGTTCGGTTATAAATTGTCGGTAGATGTCGGTACTCATATGAAAAAAGTACATTCGTATTAACTTTTCCATCTCTGATGAAAATAAAAAAAAACAATTGTTGAATAAGCATTACAATAATCATTATAAAATATTGAAGAAATACTTCATTTCATGCTGCTAGTAGAATGAAATGAATTTTGTCAGAAATTAAAGCGCTCCTACAACAAAAATATAAATATTTTTTATGCTGAACAGCTGTTCATATTCTCCAAAGAGTTTTTTTTATATATGAAGTGTGATAGAGTAGACCAAGGCGAATTCATACAAGGTGACCTTGTCTTGCTACGTAAGCAACAGCTGATAACTAAACATGTAACAAAATGGTAAACTTTACTTGTTCTGGGGAATCTTTCACAAATTTTATAATTTTCACTTAGAAATCTTCAAATTACTACATTTCAAAATATACAATTTAAAATTAAAAGCAAAATGAAATGTTTGCTTGAATTGTTTACTTCAGGGTTGTATTATTTTGACACAACGTTAAAGTACTTTACAGTGTCGTATCCGCTTTCAAAATGGTATAGACGCAAAATATAATGAAAAAGCTCTTCTATTTGGTTTTTTGACAAACAGACCAACAATCATTCTATTTTGTAAGAGCAAAAATCTTAGACTTGTGAAATAGTGTAAAAGAAGTTTTAGAATATTTTAAGAAAAACTAAGATTTTTACTGAAAGCTACGCTCTCATGTAAGCTGCAGCTTATATTTAGGAGGCAACCATAATATGGTTTTATTAATGGTTGCCATATTGAAAAACGTTTTTTCAAACTTCCTTTCTTTGAGTTTTATAAGCAAAACTTGTTGTTTAACTCATGTTAAAAGCAATCTGAATATTGTAAGGAATAATATTTTAAGTCCACTTCATTTTTTAATCGGATTCTTGTACATGCGAATAATCTGTTATTATTTTGACTTGCAAATATTCACTTATTCAGTAATATTAAAAATATTTTCAATATATTTATTAAAAATCTATTACTGACTTTTATTATTACCGTTGTTGCTGGGACAAGACCCTGAATGCCTTTCATTTATTTTTCCAAGATGTGTGTTATTTTCGATATAAAAATCAATAATCTTCTTATTGCCTTTTGTTTTCTTTAATCAGAAGAATGAAATGTTGTTTTCCTAAATATGTTATTGAAATGTTGTTGAGCAGCTTTTTCTGTTGTTTCTTAAGTAAGAGGCATA
Organism: Pollenia amentaria; assembly: GCA_943735925.1. Classification (NCBI taxonomy): domain Eukaryota; kingdom Metazoa; phylum Arthropoda; class Insecta; order Diptera; family Polleniidae; genus Pollenia; species Pollenia amentaria. The sequence goes on from OX031009.1 coordinate 102,149,835, forward strand.
CAGAGTAAGTCAAGAAGAAGGAAAGGTAACGGGTGATAACCATAGGCGGCCTTTAGGGATATTCTATATCTAAAGGGGTTTTTTTTGGTGCATGAGGATATCGGTAACCATGAGTTGATAATATTTAACTGTGTTGACATTTCTGTTCAGTAAGTTTTGGTAACTCATCATGAATCGTTTAACGCTAGAACAACACTTCAAAATTGTGGAAATCTACTTAAAAAAATATGAATAAAAAAAAAAATCTGTTTGCGAAGTTCATGGAGCGCTCTGGCTACGCCAATAAGCAAAATTTCCGTATTTGGAGCGAAGACAATCCTCAAACCGTTAACAAATTACCAAAACATCCATTAAAATTGTTTGTTTGGTGCAGTTTACACACTTTTTCGAAATTAGCAAGGAGCGGCCGTTACGGTGATCAGCGAGCGATATCGAGTCATGCTGACTGAATTTTTGTTTCCAAATATTAATCAGCTAAGCACCAACGACATTTGATTCCAAAAATATATCTCAACTTGCTATTCAGCGCGCTTAGCAATCGATTTATTGCAAAATCAATTTGGTGACAACTGAATTATCAGTACACTCACAATATTCTGTACGTAAAATTAACTGAAATTGTAATATAAAATAAATCAATGTTCAGTTAAAAACCGGTCTACTTATTTTTCATTTATTTTTAACGAAAAGTTCATTTAATTTTTACTGTCAAATATTCAACTGCGAATTCCGTAAAAACAAATGAATTTTCAGTTATTTTATGTATTTCAGTAATTTTATATAATAAAGGTTTTACTCGAATTTCGAAAACGCTTGTTATCAGCGTTACCGTTAGATATTTTCAAAAAGTACCAAAAAAGGGGATCTCTAAAAAAAAGTGGCACCAAAAAGGGGATATAGTAAGGGGCGCCTCTTTTAAAATCAAAATAACTATGCCAAATTACGTTTTTCCACGTATTTTTTATTAATTTATTTAACATTTCAGATAACAAACACATAAGAAAACGGTTTATATAAACACTGATTGACAAAAAATGTCGAAGGCAAGAACTTTGTTATAGGATTTAAATTAATTTTAGCATGCCGAATCCAAATCTCTTTACAAATTGGTTCAATCACGTACAGCTTTTTTTTATGGCCTAAACCAATATTTCGGCAGAAATAAGGCGGTTATGCTTATACATTTTATCATAACTTGAGAACGATTTGTCCAATTTTGATCAAAATACTCACAGCTGATTAGGAATAAAATTTCCTTTGAGTCATCCAAATTTTTATTTATTTTCAAAAATTTCGGAGTTATTTAGAAACTAGTGGCGATAATTTTTTTGCAAAATTAGTACAATTTTTTATACAAAAATTATACGGGCTAAATGTTAAATTTTTTATCATTAATCTGAAAGCCAGGTATTTTACGAATAAAAAACGATATACATATATCATGAAAGTCGTAAGACAAATAAGGCGATTATGCTAATACATTTCACCTTGACTTGCGAACGATTTGTCCGATTTGGATACAATTAACAATGAATGATATATGTATATTCCGTTAAAGCCATCTTTACATTATTTTTGTTTTCAAAAACTAATTCAAAAAAATTACTAGAACAAAAATTTTAAATTTTTATAACTTATCAAATAAAATAAGCCGCAAACCATGAAAATCGGTTGACAAATTTTGATTCACAACTTAGTGAAATTTTTATTTATAATACGTATACCGAAATTCCATGTAAGTTCTTTCATGTGTAAAAGCAGTCTTATAAAAAATTAAAACATTGCGATTTTGGTCCAATTTTTCTTAAGGTATCGTCCAGACTTTCAATTTTTGTTGATGCAACTTTTAAAAATTCTGCTTTGAAATTGCATTAGTGTTCAAATTATGAAATTATAGTTTTGTAATTTTTGTGTTATCTTGTCTTTCCTCTTCTCCCTTTTATATTTTATATATAAAAGCAAATACACCCTAAGTTAATTTAAAGTCAAAAAGTTGGAGAATAACATACAGAAACGGAACTGCAGAGTACATTAAACTGAGTACCTCTCCCCAATTTGTTCACCCCTCACACCAATAAACTCAAGAATTTCTGCAATAAAATAAAAATTAAATATGGCGATTTTCGGTGTATAAATTGGCGACTAAGGTGGAAAAATCTAACAACCCTGATTCAAACAAACATAAGTTTAAACTGTATTCCATACACCTTGGCATACTTATTCTATACATTATGGTATAAGTATTTATTTCCTCATGGTATACGCATTAAAGTAAGCAAAGCGAGTTCACTAAGTGAGATCAGCCTTAAAACAACTCTGCTTTTGAGGTCCGATTGTCAAAAATATTGCTAGTAAATAAAGATGTGTGTTTACAAGAAACATTTTTAGCTTGTATACAAACTTTGACTACCCAATCACCGAAAAACCCCAGTTGTTGACTTGACCCCACCTTCAAGTGAATTATCCTTTAAACCAAGTGTGTAAATATTAATTATTCGCAGGATATATATAAGCTTACCACGCTTAACAATAAAAACAGCTTAACCTTTTTGACATATACACAAAAACAGTTTAACTTAAATTAAAGCTGGGAGTTTTAGAAAAGAAGAAAGTACAAAAAGTATATCTTCATTAAGTAAAAATATCAAAAAAGTGGCAAGAATTACTAAAAGTGTCACTTTTGTGTGCATTTTATAAAAGTAGCAAAATAGCATTCAAGCAGGCAAATTGCTACTTTAGTAGCACCAACGGTAACGCTGCTTGTTATTCTAATGAGAGAGAGAGAGAATATTTATTTTTAATTAATTACCCCGTTACTTTTGTTGTACTGACCACTTTGTTTGCAGAAGAACTTTCAAACATAAGATACCAGTAGCAGTAATGCAAAATGTGGCACAATCGGGCCATTTGTGGCACTTTTGAATGTTTGATGGCCCGTTGCACTTCCTAATCTATTTTGGCCCTTTACGTTTAAAATTCAACTATTACCTACTAGTGCCGCAAATCGCACGCATCTTCTCAGCATTAGCTATTCTCCAGGATTTTTTTTTTTGGACGCGACGGAGCGTGCACTACCTTTAGGTATCCACGTAAGCGCTTGTTGAAAACATTTTTGCTGGTTCTTCTCATACGAGTATATGGACGATCCATCACCATTTTATATGTTTTATTTTATTGCACTGGTGTTGATTTGTGCTTAACCATAAGCCTGCATTACTGATTTTTTTTGGTTACCATATACACAGGATATTTCTTGGCCAACATTTTGGCCCTACCAAAGGTATTTTGGCCCTTTTGAATCGCCAATTTGGCCCAAAAATTAAAAACTCAAAATGCATCACTGACCTGTAGCATGCCCGATATGGTATTCACAATTATTTTACCTTAAAAATTTGATGTATTTAACTAAATAATTTTAACAAATAGAATATGGGAATTTTCTACACAAAACAAGCAAATCATTACTTTTACTTTTTGCCACAGCTCTATAAATAGATAACTGAAAATTTATTTTTTTGTATTTAAATTATATAAAATAACTGAATATTCATTCGTTTTTACGGAATTTGTGGTTTATTTTTTATGAAATTCGCGGTTGAATTTTTTAAAGTAAAAATGAAATTAACTTTTCTTTAAAATAAAATGCAAAATAAGTAGATCGGTTTTTAAGTAAATTTACAGTGGTTTTAAATTTCATTTTCATTTGCTTGGAATTTTAAATGTTTATTTATTTAAAAATGACTGAACGAAATATTTCTTGAATAACATACAGTCCGTTACTGTAATAATATTGTGAGTGTAGTTAAAAATTGGATCGAATGGACTCGTAGCCGCGGCAAACATAAACCGGAAATCATATTGCATGAACAAATTTCATTCCAACAATATTTCTGTCTTGTATAATCATTTAAAGTTCTCATGCAGCTAAAAAAAAACACCCTATATTAATATTAAATGCAGTATTCCCTTCTTTTATTAGTCTATCTGAAGAACTAGAATACATAAAACATTTAGACTTTAATGTGTAATCGATACGACGATACTTGCAATTTGCCTCCTCGCTTTCTCATGATAACTTTATAAAAATTATATCACTTTTCTTTTTTTCCTGCTTGAATTCTTCAGGGGTTTCTTTTATCTTAAAAAAAAGAAGAAAATTCTCTTTGTAGACTATAATGTTAGAGTGTTTTTCGGTATTTTGCAAAATACAATGACAAACGTAAAGAAAAAAAGTAAATTTAGATGATGAAATTGGCTTCATTCAATTGAATTGTTATTTAAGGTATTTTCGTAATGATTATTTTGTTGTTGCGGGTTGGTATTTATTGCTGGTTTGATTTTTTCATTACTCTGATTAAATCTATAAGATATCAGAATCATTTATCTAATTTTGACATTTAGGTTATTTTCTATTGATTTTTTCTTATTATGTTTATGCTACATGTAGCAATTCGTTTGATATCTTATTTTTTATTTTTCTCTTTACAAGTTCAATGTACTTTAAGTCTTAATGAATCTAGAAGAAGATATTATTAAAATATGTTTAAGCCTTAAAGGGATGTGCTTTCAGAACGTTTTTGTATGGGATTTAAATTTATTTGTTAGTTGTTTGGAGAATATTTTTGGTGAGATTATAAAATGGGAGCACAAGATGACGTTACTGATCGTTTTTAACTTGCTTGTGGTAAAAGCCAGAACTAATTCTTGGCGTTGTAAGCAACTGAGTAATATGAAAATTTAAAAAAGAAATCACTAAAAAATTTCGAAATATGCGAAAATATGCATTTGAAACCAAAATATGCATCAGTATGCAAAAAAAAAAAAAAATAAAATCAATGCCATTTTAACGCAAATTTAATGATTCGGAAAGAAAATTGGTCGACATAGTTCTTAGACTATCGACAAAAACATGCTTTTGCATGGAAATCGCTGCGAGCCCGTTTATGGGACTATGTTTAATAATAATTTATAATTACTATTTATTTATTTATAGTTTTAAGTACATACTTTTTCTTTAAATAAACACTTAAAAAGAAAGTGTTTTTTGTTAATTTCGCACTGTAGAAAAGTTAAAGGTGAATATTTATTCGTACCATACACGGCACGACAAACTTAATAAATTCTTTATTAATTAATTCATTTATTATGATGTGCTAATAATCCCAATTTTTGAATGAAAATACTGAAATTTATTGTTGTGGGAAAGCTCGTTTCTATGCGCATTTCGCTGGTTGCTTAGGCCAGCTCGTCAGGAAATTCTAATTTACAAACCTCGATGGTGAAGGTATAATAACACTTAGTCATCAACTTCGAAACACCATGTGCTTAATATATGGTCCATGGCTATCAGCTGCAGCTTTCCCTATGCAAATCGTTTCGGTGATTTCGAAGTGCTTCTGTGATCTATTTTTTATGGTTTGGCCCAAATTGTGTCTAAACCCCATTTCCGGTTTAATATTGGTTGGGCTATAAGTGATAATTGGGAAAAATGGATTGAGACCAGACTACTTTGTTGTTAAGAAATAATTTTTCTAGCGAGCCCTAATAAATATTTCGTTGTGTTGGCTTCAGAGTTCTATAACCAACACTTGATAATTCCTTGTCTTATCTTCTATATTTTCCCCCCTTCCAAAATTGTTTATTTATCTTAAAATAAATTTTATATCCGTAATTAATTTATGCATTTGTTTTGAGTTTTTGTTTAGAAAATAAGAAAAACAAAACACTTATCTTTTGTCATCTATTGACGAAGTATAAAGTTTCATTTAAGATTTTCATATCCCTCTGACTTACCCAGCTGGCATTTGCGTGATAATTTTTTGTAAAAGTCATTAAAATGAGTCTTTTCAGGTCACTATTGAGGATTAAAGCCTGATTTATCACTAGAGCGGTTGAGAAAGGATTCATTCATACATGCTCGAAATGGAATCAGAGAATTGTATCACAAATGATTCTTTGAGCTGATTCATCGGTAGGGTAACATTTTCTCACAACGTGAGCATCACCTTTAATCGAAAAATGAGCACATATACGGTTATTTTGCTCTTGAAGCTGATTCCTAAAATATTCGATTATGATAAAAAATGCTAGCTGGGCAATTATTCATAACAATTTTGTTGTTTGTAGTTGTATTTATTTTAGTTTAAAAAAATGTCTAAAACTTAATTTAAATCCTTTTTAAGGACCCTCAATGCTAGTAGTGCTATATTGTTGCCATGAAAATGGTCTTTTTTGTGGTTGTATTGAAACACCAACACACTCTCAGCGATTTTAGGAAAACACTGTGCTTATACATTCTCTGTTACACCAACTTTTAAGTGTTAAATATTTAACATTTTTGAATATTAACGGCAAAACAAAAGGATTAAGCAATTTGTAACATAAACCAAAAGTAAAGGATAATGTGTTGGTGTGGCTTTACGACTTTTTATTCATTGGAAACAATGTCTTTGATTAATGTATTAAAACTACAAATTTATTAAATCTTTAAGATGTTAGTTAGATATATATTGAAAAGAAATTTTGGTTTTTTCAAAGAGGACTTTTTTAAGGTAGATTTTATAATTATTTGTGGCTTATTAAGAGTTTCTTTTTAAATGGTTCTTTATTTTAAAACAAACATTTTCCACAATTGCAAAAAATTAGAATCTGGGAATTTTAGTTCTCATATTGAGTATAATTTTTATATTTATTTAAATGTGTATTCTAAGTCAAATTACAATTTATAAAGCTTTCTTACTTTAATAGTCTTATTCCTTCAATATTTTCCAGGAATACTTTTCTATGCATTATAAGAATTGTTGGTTTGTATATTTCTGTTACGACGCTTTCTTTAGCTATCCTTTGGCTAACAATGAAGTAAAATGTACAGAAAATGTATACAACCATTAGATACCAGCAGAATGTAATGCATTTTCTGGCCCGCTACAGCCTTCGTCAGCATTCTTTTTATCTTATAACTGGATGGTGGTTTTTGTAAATTTAATTTATTTAACTTAATTATTTTAACAAATAGATCTGGGAATTTTAGTTCTCATATTCCTGGAAAATATTGAAGGAATAAGACTATTAAAGTATGAAAGCTTTATAAATTGTAATTTGACCAAGAATACACATTCGAATAAAACATTAAAATTTTTGATTTGTAATCATTTTTGTCTTCCAAGTCTAAAGAACTTGCATCCTTTCTTAATATTTTCTTTATAAAAAGTTAAAAAAAAATATTTCCTTTTTTAAAAATTCTTAAGCAATAAGATAAACATGTTTCATGATGTTGTATCTTTTGAAGAAATATTTCTTCAATATTTGATTTCCGTTACTTTAATTTCCTGCTAACCTAAAATGAATATCTGTGTAAAATCCAAAAATTGTTTTTAAATATCACGAAAAGTAAAAGTGAACATTAGAAAGCAATTTGAACACAATAAATATTTCCTCACTCACACACACACACGTACTTTTATACATAAAAAAATATTTTTGTTAGTGTATTCGGACAATGTACTTAAGGGGTTTTACTACACCTTCTTCAAGAGATGGTCTAAAGAAAAATGCCTTACATACATATTTATAAATAGTTGAAAAAGTCTCTTGGTTTCAGTCGTGACCGGCCACCCAACTGCTCGAACAACCGAAGAATGTATCAAAATGGTAAAAATGTTAAGAGGTTGAGCGAAAGATTGAGGTTTTTATGTATTCATTTTGTGAGTTAAAGTGTAAATAAATGTTTTTGGTTTAGAAAATGGAAATGCCAGTCATTATTCATACATACAGGCTGATAAATATTTGAGTGTAGTAAAGCAAATTAACAAACATGTACATATGTAAATACAGTGGGTGAAAATGGAGCTTAAAGGGTAAGAGGGTAAATATGCCAAGTTCACAAAACTATAAGAAAACATATTATTTCGTAATTTGGAGAACTGAAGTGTATCCAAATCTTAAATTTTATTTTTCTCTTTTGCTGCAATGCACCCCACTGTATATTACAATGTTAAATTTTATTTGTTTATATACAAAAAACAAATAAAAACAATACTCTCATTTAGTGCAACCTGCTAGGCCGTCAACGTCAGTCAATATTTATTTGCAGTGTCAAATTCATGGTCTCTTATCACTTCAATTGTTATTTTTTATCCAAAATAAAAACCAAACCAATCATGTTTATCAAGGCTGACGTAAGTCTTCCTGTTGTTCTTCCTACCCTTTTTATCATTTATATTATTATTATTGTTGTTGTTATTGATTTTGTATATAAATTACAATATAAATATATCTTTTTGTTGTTTTATTATATTTTTTACATAACGTCCTGTTCATTAGTGTAAGTGTTGTCTACATGTTTGTTTATATCTTAGTGAATGAATGAAGAACTCTATTAACGTTGATTATGTGTGTAGGTAAACATACATACTCGTCTATCAACACAAGTATTAACTATTTACAAATTTTCTTGAAAAATAAAAAATACAGGTGGAGAAAATATTAATTGAAACATTTGCCAAAATTGTAAATACCCTTCTAGGTCGTGCTTCTTGCTCGGGCTCTAAATCCATTCTGGTTCAGTTCTAGTTGAGTTCTAGTTCAGTTCTAGTTCGGTTCTAGTTCAGTTCTAGTTCAGTTCGAGTTCAGTTCTAGTTCAGTTCTAGTTAAGTTCTAGTTCAGTTCTAGTTCAGTTCTAGTTCAGTTCTAGTTCAGTTCTAGTTCAGTTCTAGTTCAGTTCTAGTTCAGTTCTAGTTCAGTTCTAGTTCAGTTCTAGTTTAGTTCTAGTTCAGTTCTAGTTCGGTTCTAGTTCAGTTCTAGTTCAGTTCGAGTTCAGTTCTAGTTCAGTTCTAGTTTAGTTCTAGTTCAGTTCTAGTTCGGTTCTAGTTCAGTTCTAGTTCAGTTCGAGTTCAGTTCTAGTTCAGTTCTAGTTCAGTTCTAGTTCAGTTTTTGTTGTGTAATAAGTGAGAGCAATGCCCTTATTCTAGCTCCTTATTTGATTTCCTGTTCGTCTCAACCTGTTCTTCTCTCTGTCTCTTTCTTAAGCAACTGTCAGTTTCGTGATTGATACTTATTGTAAAGCTCAACAGAAATGATTGAAAGCCTGATAAAGGGGGAAAATCTCTCGTTGTAATGAGAGATATAGAGAAAAGTACGAGTATTATTTATTTTATAGATTATAATATGTATTCAGCTAATGTAGATTTCACACCAAAGTGTATTGTATTACAAAAAATAGCAATGTTTTTAAAATTTTTTAATATCCTTTTTGCGAAACCGGTAATTGAAATGAATATCAATCTTGTTAACTATATATGTACATTTTCACTAACTGCAAATGAAAATTATCCATTAGGATTTTCCAGGGATTTTGAAAATGAAGGAAAATGGTAGGTGGCATTAGAAAAGTGTAGTTAATGGTGAAATTGTGGATGGTATGAAATAAAATGATTGTTAGGGATTTAATTTGTGTCGCTTTAAGGAGAAAAATATAGAAATATTTTAAGGAGAAAAATGTAGGAATATTTTAATATTCTTGCTAAAAATTAAAGAACACTTCTTCGTCGAATTCGTTTTAATTTAATTAACGCAGCAGACATTTATCGGTGATCTTAATTTAAGATCTTATATATAGCCACGATACCAATTTTATATTATATGAATTTAAATATTTAATAGACAAACAATTTTGATGAAACATATATGTCTTTTAAGGTATTTTTGGGTAGATATGCACAATATAAATATTTTATTTATTAATTCATTTATTAATGATGTGCTAATAATCCCAATTTTTGAATGAAAACACTGAAAGTAATTGTTGTGGGAAAGCTAGTTTCTATGCCCATTTCGCTGGTTGCTTAGGCCAGCTCGTCAGGAAACTTTTTCCAAATACTTTGGAAAAGCTAAAAATATTATACAAGTAAGACCATAAAGTGAATAAGAATTTTAAAACACTCAGATCTTACATGTAACAATATCAAAGCTTCAACATAAAAGACAAATGGATTCTTTCTTTGTATTTTGACAGTTGATTTTGTTATACTTGTCCATGTGTTGACATATGTTGATTAAGTTTAAACCACCAACATTGGCCGCTAAAACTGGCAAATAAAAGTAATTAACCCTCATCTTAAAAACTAAAAACACAGGTTAAAGATGACGAAATCTCTGATCTCCATGTTAAAACCCCACCCTTAAGGTACCTTAAGGTATCGACTACACAATATTATTGATTTCTTTATTGCTATTATTTTTGTCATTTTGCTCCACACTATGCAATAAGTACGGCAAAAAAAAACTGGGCGAGGACTCGCTAAAGGTCGTAATCCAGACCTACTTCCTTACTTATGAAGAAAAAACTGATATAAATGGTTCCGTTAACATTAACAGAAATGGTAAAACCAAGAAAATACCAAGCTTTCAATGGCTGCGAACCTTAATATTACAAGCTATCAGGAAATACTTAGCCTTCCATATCTTCGGAAAATTGGTGCTGAAAACCTACGCCATATCGGGGAAATAAAAAATGAATTGATTAAAAACCCAACAGTTTCCGGTTTAGTCGCGATGGCTATTTAAATCGTAATCTATGCCATCTTTAAGATATTTCGACTACGAAAGTTCGAGCACTTGCAACACGATATTCAGGTTGTCATCGATGGTTTTCGTTGGACAGAGGACAGCCCACACTTGCAAGAGGGAGTAGTTAACAGCGCCAGAAGTTTAAGAATTTTAATTTGAAATATGAAACCGGCCTTCCGCTACTTTCATATTTTATTGATTAGTCGCAAGTTTATTGACTTTGCATTTCAATTTTATTTAATTTGCTTATATTGTATTTTTGTTCAATGACTTAATTTGATGTAACGAGTTGAAGAAATATTTGCTTACATTATGTTTTTGGTTAACGATCAAATTGGGTGTATTGAACTGAGAATATTGATTTTTTAAAGTGTATTAAGTTACCCAATTATATATAAATCTAAATTATTTAACTAATATTTTATATAATGATGGCCGATAGCTTTAGAAGCTACTGCTTAAATTGTATAATTTATTGTAATTTAAATTATAATAAATATTAAAATAAATAAGTAAATAAATAAATAAATAATATTGATTTTTTTTATTTTTGCTTAAATTGTATTTTTTGTTTATTAACCAAATCGAATGTATTTAATTGGATATAAAATAAAGTTTAAGTTAATTTACAAACGGAACTCAATATAACAAGATCACTTGTTTTAATTTATATAAAGATTTATTTTCACTATAAATGTCCAGTGATCGAAATTCAACCACTGGGCAAACCTAGACTAATTAATACAAGTAAAATTGGTATATTCGCCTATGCCGAATCTTGTACCCTTCACCGTGATGCGATAAGAGTAGAAAGTTTCAAGTACATGTATCCTTAAACCAGAAGAAAGCGTGTCTAACGCAGCATTTTAGACCTCTCAGCCACTAACGCACATTGCCAAAAAAGCATTAAAATATTATAAATGGATTGAGGGTTTTCGCTTAATACACATAACTCTATTTAAGCGAAAAATTAAAAAAAAGCAACAACAACAAAGAATTTTATGGGTAAAAATTAGAGAAAGTCGTGGGCTTTTGCTTATATCTCAGTCGTTTATGAACCGGTCCGAAATTTCAATAGAACACTTCAACGAAGTATATATGTGTAACATAAATATAACACAGCTTAGTCTTCATAATTTCTGTGATCTGCAGAAAATCCTAGTGTGGTCTTAGGATGTATGGAAGAAAATTTTTTTTAAGTTGTTGACCGTCACTCCCCCTTGAAATGTGTGGTTTTGCATAAAAATACGATATGCAAAAAATTATGTGTATCGATGAACGGAAAGCGTGACGCATTGCCCCTCAAGGAGACCCCTGTTGGCAAAATTAACAGAAATATTTTTTTTTTATGTTATTAAATTTTTTAATTTTTTTAACTTATGGCGTTTTCGTTTCTACAAAAAAGTCCAACATTTTTTATCTTTTTTCCTTAAAAAATACCACATGACGAATTTTTCTTGTATGTTTTTAAATTTTTTAATTTTATTAACTTATGGCGTTTTTGTTTCTACAAAAATGTGCAAAATTTTTTATCTTTTTTCTTTAAAAAATACCACATGACGAAGTTTTTTTGGCTTATATTTATTCATATATAAAGTCTTTGATATCCCTTCTTTTAAGTTGCATCTCAATTTTTAAGAAGAACTGGGATTTTAGGAAAAAAGTGCAAAAAATGCTCCACATAAAATAAGAGATTTTTATCGCTTGTTTTAATACTATTATGCGTTTTAGTTAGGAAAAGTTGTCTTCAGAGTTGCACAGCGTTTAAGAAAAGCAAAAAGGGACTTCCCCCGTAAAATGATTATTGTTTAGGTTTGTCAATTAGAAGAAATAGTGCTTATAATAAAGGCTTGTGTAAAAAATGTAAAAAATGACCACAAATCTTGGTGCCAAGTTACCATCAAACGGCCAAGTTTTGCGAGTATTATTTTACAAAAGTGACGTATGAGTCGAAGAAATTTATGGTGCAAGCTCTGGGCAATCCTACTGGTTGCGAATTAAAAAAATTGATTGCAACTCCTCTCACAATAAGCCAATATCTTAATAAGAACATCGAATATTTTATATCCCAAAAATCACGTAAATGTTTTTATTAGGTTTAGTATTCCAACTGATTTTCTAACAAAAGATCCAAAGGAGTGGGTAAATGAACCTGGCTCTAATGTTGGTCTTAATATCGTTCGAAATATGAACAAGCAGTTAAGCTAATGGAAGATTTCAATTTAGTGTTATCCAAAAATTAAGAAGAAAAACAATTGATATTGCAAATTATAGCGGATTATAGGAAACTTAATCCCAGTGTCAAAGAATATTCTCTTTTGAAAAATGATGTCCCATAATAATATGTATGACCATATTCGCCTATTTTATAGATTTTATATTTCTGCTTTCCAAAAAAACAGTCAAATATATTTTTTTAATTAAATTATTAACATAAATAAATAGTATTTTCAGAACGAACAAAATTTTATTATTAATATTTATGTTCCAACTTTCAAGACCGACGCGCCACGTCTTAACCTGGCCCAATCGAGAAAATTTTTTGCACATAGTATTTTTATTCTAAAACGAACATTTTAAGGTGTAGTGACGATCGACACAACAAAGTTAAAAAAAGGACCACCCTAATACACACGCACTGTCGGACATCGCACAGTGTAAAATTTTGCTAATCTAGCTGGACAAAAGTCTTTTTTTTGAGTTTAAATTTTAGTAAATATAAAAATAAATATATTTATCAAATATGAAAAAGCACTTGTTATAAAATAGGAAAATGCAAAAACTTTGCCTCATTGTTCAACAATAACAATATAACGTTTCTTTAAACTTGAATATTTTTGAGTGAAATAAAAACAACAAAAACTCTTATATAAAATTGCTCATTTTTAAAAGCGTGTAACTTTTTATTGGAATGGATTTTTTTAACGATTCTTTTGTTTTTTTTGAAGTTCAACTTATTCGCTGTTAATATCATGAGAATTTATTTTTAGAACTGGAAAATTCTTTTAGTGCTATTTAATTAAAATAATTACTCTTTTCGTTAAGTTAAAAAAAAACTAAATTCTATAATCGATAAATTCTTTTCTTCATAACGCCTGAAGTACCTACATTAAGGCACATTTTAAATTATCTGCCGAGATTTGCCGATTTAAAAAAAGAAACAAATAATAAGTGATAATACCACATACCCAAAAATTTTTTATATATGGCTTAGAACATACCAAATTAAAGGCTTGGCCGTTCCGTAAACCATATTTGTGGAAGTACTGAAGTCCTACATTTATTGAAATACCAGAAGAAAACCATTAATTTCATATGAAATATATTCGTATTCTAAAATTAATGAAGAAAAATTAAACACTTATTATTACTTCTACCTCTGTATTATTTATTTTAAACATTCTCATGCATACTCGCCGCTTGTTTACGTTTGGATTATCCAATGCTAATCAAATCAGATATAAATTTTTGCAGTTATATGGTAGGTGGGCGTGGCAGTGATCCAGTTTCGGCCATTTTTTTTGACAATGGTACATAGTAGCCTAGTAACACCTTGTACCGAAATTCATAAGTCTAGTTTAATTTTTTGCAAGTTATTTAATTTTGTTTCCCTAGAATGGCTAAATCTTACACTGTGCATCGTTAAATCAACTTTGCTTCTCATTACCCTGTCTTTACACATGCAAGTAGTGTATGTATTATCAACGAAAATGTCGAATAAATAACCAAAAGTCTTGCAAGTAGCTTAAGTGTTTACTCAGTCAGTTGTAAGTCTATTTTTCAAATGTTCTCGGAGCGAAAACATCTTATGAAAAAACTTTATTTTTGGGTTTAAAAAACATTATCATGTTAACGATATCCCGAAATTAATTTAATAATTTCTTCTTTATTTTATTTTTGGTCCATCTTGATGAAAAAATATGTTTATTTTTAAAACATGTGACTCCAGTAGCCCGTTTCTGTATTTCTCGCATCGTTAAAATTCACGCATGAAACCAGTGAATTATAACAAAAACAGTGCAATATGAAACAAAAAATAGTTATTCTCACATAAGTGTTTCTGTATCTTTGCTTTGGGAGAATTATCTGTCATTTAAATAATTTTCCAGCAATTATTGGAAGGATGTGAGAAAAAGTGTTTCTGTATCAATATTTTGCTAAAAGTTTCTCACAAGAACTGTCAAAATAAGTCCCATTTGAAATTGATGCGACAAAAATCAAATTTCAAAAAAAAGGAGAACAAATTATGTACATAATTATGTACACAAGAATGTGTATTATTATTTTTTTTTTTTTATTTGAAGGGAAAGAATTTAAATGATGAAAATAAATACAACACAAATGTTATATTTTGTTATTTTAAATTTTTTAAGCCCTTCATTGTTTTCGTTTTATGCAGGGCTGCCAGATAAATTTGTGAAAAAATCGTTATTTTCCTAAGAAAAAATAAAAACAATTGTCTATTTTTTTTTAAAAAATCGGAGAATTTAAAATTAAATTTGACAAATTTTGCTCGATTTTTATTAAAACACAATAAAAAAAAAAAAATAGTTAAAGTTCATCGGTAAAATACATATTTTATACATACATACTTAAGCTTGAGGTATATTAAAATAAAATTATTTATTTTATTTTTTCTTTAATCCGATAATAATTTAAAATTTTAGATTGTTTTTTTTCCTGAAAAAATCACGCAAAGGCGTGACAAAATGTCATATTGGACTAAAACTAACACTTTTGGCCCAAAAAAAGGCAAAAATGTTCTATATTCTATAGTGCATTGACTGAAAAATTTGGTAATAGTTTAATATTTTGATCACATAAACAAATGTATAAAATAATCTTAGGAAATAAAAATTAAACCGTTTTCCTTTGAAATTTTGATTTTGCCGATAAATTTTTTAAGCTGCCTACTTTTTAAAGATATCGTTTTTCTGTGGTGCCTAATATACAAACATATTAAACTATTTAAAATTATTTTATTTCGAAGACTGAATAATATCGTCACTAGAAAAAATCAGCAAATCGGCGCTTTGCCAAATTTGGTACAAAAATCGTCAAAATGACGATAAATCGTCCAACCTGGCAGCCCCGTTTTTATTATATCTATTTCTTTCGTTGACGTTTCGCTTGCAAAACAGAATCTGTGTTGTCTGTTCTCGCATTCAAATACAGAAACACTTTTTTCTCACAAATCGAGAAACGATGGAATTTTTTGTTTCACACTTAATGTGAGAAACGAGCTACCGATATCGTAAAATTTCTGAGAAAATATTTTGATTAACAATTTTTTTTTAAATGCTTGCAATTTATGTTTGAAAATACCATTAAGATGTTTTACTGTATAGTAGTGTTTTTGTTTTGTTTTGTTTTTTTTTTTTATAAATACACAGAAAATCAGCTATAAACATAATTTTGTTTTATAAACGTAATTTTTTTTTAGTACTAGTAGATTGATAACAAAATTCATGTACGGAACACTGTTTCTTCATAAAATTGGTCAGATAAAATTGGTCGAAAATCGTGAAATTTCGAGGAAAAAATCGTCAAAATCATCAAATTGACTAATAGTGCATTTACACTTGTAATTTTCAAACTAGTTTATGATCGTAAACTACTTTCATAAACTATATCGTTTACATCAGCAGTTTTGACAGTTAACAGTTTAACAGCCGTGTCACAAAACAGCTGAATTCAGTAAAAAAAACTTAAAAACGTTGGTGCACGTACATTTATACATACGATAAACATACCTTTTATTTTCGTTATCCATATTATATAAAACAATTTTCAATTAATTTTTTTAAACTTTTTCTTGATGTGTTCCTTTTTTAACGCAAACTTTTTTAACTTAATTTTTTTTTTTTATGAAATGTCAAATATCACTAGCGTTGCCAGAGCAAAATTTGAAAAGAACAGAGTTGCATTAACAAAAACTGGTTGTTTGCAACTAGTTTATCTCAAAAGCTAGTTACAAACGTGTTTATAATTTGTATGGATAAACAAGTTTCTTAAACTAGTTTATCATCATAAACAACTTATAACCTGTTTATGGTGTAGGTGTAAATGCACTATAAGCTAAATCGTCACAAAAATCGTCATTGTAAAAAACCACTAACTTTAAATAAGTTTTGAAAATTAATTGTTATTTTTAGTTGCCGTTGCTAATGAAATTTTAATAATACATTCTGCCTGTTTTTGAAATTAAATAAAAATTGTCGTTTAGAAACTTATTATTGAAGTAACACAACCAATTTATCAAAAGTATTGGCGTTCATAAGAAATATAAGAACATAAACTAAAGCCAAGAAATTTCAAATTTCTATTTTTAACATCGAAAATCCTGCTTAAGAACTTAAGTCTGGTAAACACCAATTAAATCAGACTTTCTGGAAGAAAAGTTTCATAATGTGAACGCAGACTTAAGAGAGTGGTTTTTAAATGCAAAAAATGCAAAAAACTCAAATAAGAAGCTTAAATAAAATGTAAAATTATATTTAAACCGTTTGTAAATTTGAACCAAATTTGTCATATGAAAAATCGTCAAATTTAGGGTATAAATCAAAAATCGTCGAAATGACGATAAATCGTCAAATCTGGCAGCTATGGCTGCAAGTGTCAAAAATTTACCTACAAGCAAATTCTCTTGCAAATTGAGCTTCAAGTACGAAAAATGTGATGGTATTAGTGAACAAGTGTGAGTGTATTGAGTTTTTCGAACTTGCACTTGCAGATTAGCATCAAGTTGAAATATGTGGATACGAAATCGAACTAGAAAAAGAATATGTTGGAAAAAAAATCGCAAATATTTCTCAAACTTATACCGTTATTTAAGTTTTACTTCTAATTTAAACTTGATTTGACAGGAATAGCAAATTCAAATTAGAGTGAAAAGCATTTCAGAATAATGTTTGTTATTACCAGAGAAGACAAAAAAAAAAGCAAAAAAAGTGTTTACAGCAAAAAAAAATTAAAAAAAAGCACAAAAATTAAGCAAAAAAGCAGCAAAAAAAGCATTTTTATTTTTTTAATATATACATTTATATATAAAAATTACAGTTATTCTATTTCTTCAAACTCGTGAAAACAGTTACAATAAACAATCATGTGGGCTTTTATATTTGTAAACGTCTTTTTTCTTCGTCTTTCTGTTAAAAGTGAATTGTATAAGGAAAAACTTCTTTCCACGTCAACGGATGTTGTTAGGGCAAATTTATATTTCAAAATATCATTTGATGAGAGGCTTTCTACCATTTCGTCATCAGGTTTAGCACCAGTTAGAAGAATGTTGTTTATTTGTAAAATTTGTTTGAAGACCGGATTTCTTTGAAATACTGCATTAAATTTTTTGATATATTTTTTGTCATGTAGATTCTCAAGTGCTTCTCGTACATTTGACACAATATTTACACTTTCGTGAATAGTCAACCCAACTGTTTGTAGCTTTTTATAGAAGACATAATAATTGAGAAATTGTTTTTGATAAACGCAAGTTGGGAACTTATTCCGTGCAAATTATATATTTCCTTGGCGTGCGCGATCGAATCTGAGTCTTTACTATTCAGTTTAGAAATAACACCCTGTACTTAATCAAGGTATTCTGCGTAATACATTGTGGCTTCTATCCAAGTACCCCAACGTGTAGGGCATGGGAACGGTGGAAGGGCCAAATGGGGATTCATTTGTAAAAATAACTGCTTTCTACGAGGAGCCTATGGAAATTAAAATTTTAGTTTGTATGTGTGTAAATGCGAGTTATTAAAAAGTTACCTTTACAAAAACGGATTTAGTACAATATATTAATTTATTCACATGCCATAACTCTAAGCGTATGAAGTCAGCAACACGATGAAGTCCATGAGCAAAACATGTCAAATGTATCATTTTAGGATACATTATCCTAAGGAATAAAATTCCACTTAACATGTATGCCGCTGCATCAGTTTCCATTAGCAATACCTTGTCGTATTAAATGCCTAGATTAATTTTTTAAAAAAAAACATAAAAATATAAAAAAAAAAATTATGAATCAAATGAATAAGTGAATTACCATCAGGCCATACAATTTGTAATGAATCGTTGCAATAGAAGCCCCATTTGCATTTTCGAGAACACCCATGTTCAATATAAAAGGTTTATTTCCAACATCATCATTTAAAATACCAAGGCCCTGATCATGTAAAACGCAACGCATTTAAAGCGCAAACAATGTCATAAATATTTTGTAATTTTGTTGTTGCTTTCTACAGAAATTCATGCACCGTTTTAAAAATTTCAACGCCTCAAGTTATGCAGCGTTTGAAATTTTAAAACACAATGTGAATTTTTGTATAAAGCAACAACAAAATACCAAAATATTTATGACATTGTTTGTGCTTTCAATGTTATTCTTTGGCTTTGCGTTGCGTTTTACATGATAAGGGCCGAAATATAAAGTTGGCCACATAGTATCTTTGTTCGCTGTCTGTTGTTTCCTCAACAGACATCCATATTTATTTATCTTTAGCCTTTTCACGCATTTTTTCCCAAAGCTTCCGTATACATTTGAGGTACATATGTATTTACCTCGAATAGAACTTTCGCTTGGAACTGACAAATTGGCGTACTTTTAAAAGAAGTTTTTGAAACGGGGATGTCTTACTTTTTTTTACTGGTATATTGGCCTCCAACAAAAATTTACATATATCTTCGTGAAATGTATTGGCAGTAATAGTAACAGAAAATTCCGTTATAAGTTTTTGTGGACGATTTTCTTGGCAAGCAGCTAATTTGTGTTTTTTTTTTGTATTAAAATGTTGCTCCACATTGCGCTCCACTTCGCTATTAATTTTACTCGAACACACACTACAAAAAAGCCAATCTTTTTCAACTTTTAATACTTTAAGATCAATTTTAACTTTTTTAGCAAAAATAACATATTTGATTTTTCTTTCGGCATTTTTTACATTATTTTTTCGTTCATAACGGCCGGTTTACTTATTTTGCTTTAAACTCAAATTAGTTACATGGTTGTTTTTTTTTGGGATGGTAAGTTTATTTAATTTTAGTTGTAATAAAGCGAATTGAATTTGGCCCAAAAACGTTAAAACCACAACTAACATATTTTTGTTTTAACCCAGAAAAAATTTGTCAATTATTTTTTTTTCTTTTGTTTTCTCAAGGAAATATTTTTTATGTAAAAATTATGTCAAAAAAGCTATTTTACAGCAAAAAATAGGGAAAAAGCAAAATAAGCATCATAATAACAAAAACAGCAAAAAAAAGAAGCAAAACAGCAAAAAAAGCAAATTTGTTTCCTCTGGTTATTACAATATCAATCGTTCAGATTTCAAAAGTTTGATATCAAATCTTAAACTCAATAAAACGTTTAGATGAGCAAAACATTTGAGAATTGTGCCTGACAAGAAACGCTTTATATCGTAATATCTCTTCTTTAGAACAATTTAAAAGAGTAGAGGCTTTCGGTTTTACGGGGGGTGCTGAAGCTGATTGGCATCATTTATGCCGCCGAAATTTGGCTCATTCACGCAGAATTCTTTGAATTTCTTTTATCTTTTTTTTTATTCTTTTTAAAGAATTTGAAGGTTTATTTTGAAAAGTTTTTCGGGCTCTGTTTTTCGTGTTTTTCTTTTTTTTTACAAACTTTAAGAGATATTAATATTTTTAAATATTTGTAGTTAAAATTAAAATTTGCATAAGCTCTACAATTATATCTTACATTTTTGTGGGACGTGTTTACACTGAGTAAGTTTTCTAGACTTATAATACAATAAATACAATTGCTTTAGTTGAACAAAAAAATCAAGCTTAAATTCGTTAGCAATAAAGAAAATTTGCAATTTTTTTTGTATTACAGGAGAACAATTTTAAAATTTTAAGCTGATTTTAGAAAATTCACTTATATTCTAGTATAATCATTATTTCTGTGCAGTTTCAGTTTTTTAAGTTTTTATTCTAAATGTTATTGCATGTTGAAACAAAAATAAGCAAAAAATCGTACAAAATAATTGAAACTTTGCCCATGTGTATTTTTGAACGTGAATATCTTAAATATGCTATTAACTTAAATTTACCTTAAGTCTACTTAGATACTTTTTCCCTTTTGCCAATTAATTATTTAAGAGATAGACACTGCACTCATAAAATTATTACAGTAACTGATTGCAGGTTATTAAGTTCGTTTTCCGTACCGCTAAAATTTAATGAAAATATAGTTATTTTACGAATCAATTTATTTTTTAACATTTAGGTTTTTTATTCAAAAAACAAACTACTAAAAAATAATGTTCTTTCGTTCTAATATTGTTATGTAGTTTGATTTTTTTCGGTTAAATTATATTTTTTTGTAAAGCAATAACTGTTTAATTTTACGGAATATACTGTTAAATAAAAAACATATAAACAATTTGTGTAAAATTCATTTATATTAAATGAAATGTAAATGGTCCGTTTTTTAAATAAATTTTTAGTTGGACAAAATTAATTTTCTGTCGAATTTACCTACATAATATTTTGAGTGTGCTTAATGTAAACGGGGATCTTAAATCAATCACTTCACAATTTCTATTCAAATTTTGAAAATTATTATTTAAAATAAAAAAGTATGTGTACATAAATTCAACCCATTTGTTTTTTTTTTTAAATTTTAAGCAAATACAATGACAACAACTTAATCATAATAAATGTCTTCAAATATAAAAAAGGATATTTGTAAGTGTTTGTGTGTGAGTGTAGTAACTGTAGATACAAGTTTTTGTTTCATATTTACATCATTGTTTTCAATTTTGTATCCAATCTGAGTGTCTGTCTTTTTGAATATCTGCGAGTATATTTTCCATAAAAATATTTTGGAGGAAAAAAATTTGTTTTTAACTCTATAAATATTAAGATTTGTTTGTCTTCTTTTAAATAGAATTTTAAATTGAAGGGTAGGCCTTTTCCAAAAAATAAGACCTGTTTTTTTTACCATGCGACATGCCGCGCAGAAATATTTCATAAAATAAAAGTTTGAGGTCGAAAAGTGTAAAGATGCTTGCGGGGTAAAAAAAAATTAGGCACGCACTGTAAAATCAAGCAACACTTTGATGTTCACCTTTAATATGTTTCTACAAAATTTTGAAATTTAATATTTAAATTTGAATTTAATAGTCAAATTGTAGCTTGTGGCTTGTAAACTAAAGGGCTGCATGACTAACTTCATTCATAAATATACTGAAATGTTTATTCAATGAAGTTCGTATTCAAACAAACTTCAGACCACTGAACAAACTGTTGCTTTATTCATGCTACTAGCAAACACATTTCGTTTCATATGGCAAACACAAAGACTTTGTTCAATGAAACGACTTTTGCTTTACAGTTTTCACTCTCTCTCATTTTTTTATATAAATACTCAATTGCAATGTTGCCACTTAGTAAATTGATGTAATTTTTTTCTTTTTTGTTACCTTTACAATAATATATGTAATTTGTAAAGCATTTTTTAAATTAAATTTAATTTTTTTTCCTAACAACTTTTTTATGTACTTCCAAGCAAAACACATTGCTGAAAATGTTTTTGAAAATAAAATGAAATTTTTTTGAAGTGTAAAAATTTACATTAAAAACAATTAATTTACATTGAAAACGAAGCCAAATTTGTTTACAATTAATTTACATTGAAAACGAAGTCAAATTTGTATTATTTTTATAATTTTAATATTAATGTACTTCCTTATCTTGTTGCTTTTACTCTTCATGGTTATTTTTGTTTTTTTTTTATTTTTCCTAATGTTTTTCATTTTATTCAACTGGCAATACTGACTTTAAAATAAATGTGTTTTTCCATGATTTTATTCGACATTTATTCAGTGGTTGTTTTGTTTCAGAGTTGTTTGTATTCATATTCTCTTGCTTAAGTAAACAAAAACACCGCATCTTATTCGTCTCTTAAATTTCGTGTGTTTGTTGCTTTCATTTCGTAGTTATTCATTGTACTGAATACAAACGAGCAAATACAAAATAATAATGAAAGTTTCGTGAACATCATTATTAAGTTTCATGCAGATGTTTATTGTAAACATACACGAGTTTTTGAAGGAACACCGAAAGAAAATACAAATATTGTTGCAGGGTTATATCGCATAGTCTGAAACAGGTACAAATTAAAGTTACTAAAAAAGAAACGAAAATCATTGTTAAAAACAAAATTAAAAACATGATACAGCAAATATATGAACAAAAGGGAATGAATTCGAGAGATTGTGGAAAATTATATACAAAATCGCCGAGCCAACCTTGAATTTTTTTATTTTAAATTAATTAAATTAAATTTATTAGATATAACTTCTAGAATATTCTTATTGTAAATAAGAAAAATATGAATTCATAAATGGTCAAGCTGTCAGCTAAAGACATTTATATATAAAACAATAAAATAATACAAAAAATACAATAAAATCAAACAAAAAAAAAAAAAAAAACAAATTAAGAAACATATTCTGTAAAGATCTCAGATAACATACGTTATTTTAAAATGAACCGATTAACCAGATGTGCCTACAAAAACTTTGCTGCTAGAACTTTTTAATATAAAAACAAGTTAGAGTGCTATATTCGGCTATACCGAATCTTTGATACCCTCCACCGACAGGAGTGGGCTCTATATGATATCTACATATATATTATTAACTAAACTTCACAAAAACGAACGTCAGCAATAAAATTGGTTGCGGTTTAGATCAATATTAAATTACTGACCGACAATAAGAAAGTTGTATGCGTTTCTTGTTAGAACTTTGAACTGGCTTGAGTAAAATATCATGATTCGTAACAGTTTTAGCCAACCTAAAATGATTTTTAGGAGGTTAATTTGTATTGGAGCTATGGTAAATTATGGACCAATCAAAATAAATTAGAATAAATTTCAATACATCAGTGTAATTAGTTTTAGCGTTAACAGTGAGTTTCACAAATTTGCGTGATACTTTTTTTGGCCATATGAATTTAAGTAAGAAATTTTACCGCAATATCTATATCTGTGATGGTTTTAGGCGAATTTATTTATTGTTCCCAAAGAGGGCTTTTTTTGGTTTTAGGCGCAATAAACTGTTTTCTGAGAGTAGGGTTTATATGGGGCCTAGGGTAAATTATGGACCGATCTTCAAAAAACTTTACAGTGTGAGTTCTGGTCCTTTAAAACTGTGACGTACCAAATTTTAGTATGATAGCGGTATTAATTACGGTTTTAGGCGTACTAAACTGTTTTCCGGGAGTAGGGTTTATATAGTAGAAGTTTGCTATTTTTTAACGGCCTTATTGATATAGAATAAAACAGGTTAATAAAAGGTTTATGAATCGAATTTTCAATGAAAATTTGTTTAATAAACCTTCTATTAATCTGTTTTATTTATTATAAATAATGGGGTAAATATTTGAATAAATTTTAAAGGAAAAATATCGAGTGCTGCCAAATCATTTTCGTTACTTTTGTGAATGTTATCGAAGTTAAAAAAATGGATAATTTCAGTTGTTAGATTAAAGTATTGAAACGTATTTTTCAATGAATACTTCACCCTTAAGGCAGAAGTACATAACACCCGCTAATTCGTCGCCGATTATCGTGCGTTTAACAACTTTACCGCGTGAAAAATGGCAAGTTACATACGCGCGTTATAAAAGCCTTTTCTTTTAGCTGTTTTTTTATTTGTCTAAACCTTTTTTTTATAGAATTCCAAGCTTCAGATCTTTTTTATACCATGCTGTATGTTTTATTAACTCATCAATAAATTTTTCCTACGTGATTCACAAATTTTTTAAGTTATTCTTTTTTGTTGTCAGCTGATTACTTGTCAAAAATACTTAACGCGTTAAAAAGTTCAAAGTTAACCAAATTTCGGACGCATACGCGACAAAAAGTTTTTTGTGTAACTTGTTCTATGAAAAAAACTAGTTTAACTTTTTTTTACAGAGGTATACAGAGCACCCGCGCAAAAACGCCTGCTATCTACTTCTACCTTTAAAACGCTGTCTTTTTTTAATCTTTTCAGAAACTCTTTTTGTTCAACCAAAAACAAGCTGTAAAATATATTTAGTATTACTTAATTATTGTTATGTACAGACAAGCAAATAGTGAAACCCCCTAAAACCTCCCTTAATATAAATGTATGCCCCCCACATTTTCCCTTAAGAATTTGTATTCCCTAAAAAATATATAACCCCCTAAGTCTGGGGGAAAACCCAAGCAGACGCCCTTTCAAGAAGACCACACCCCTCATTAGATGCATTGTAATTTATATTATAATGTATTATAATGTGGAATCAGGTCTTGCCTGTAGCTTGGAAAGAATCCTAGGAATATATTCCTTTAGACAGCAAGTGCCGGGCATTTTCAGGGAAAGTGGAAGACCGTTACTTACTTTTCCCTAAATGAGACAAAAAAAATTAAAAAAAAAAATACGAAATCGGCAATTACTATCCCAAAGATCACTGAGCTGTAGAAAAAATAAGGATCTCAAAAATTTGTTAAAATCTATATATTAACATATTTACGCTTACTGATATTAAATAATCTGTAAAATATCGCTGCCTTACTTTCTCAACCTCGTATCTTAAAAAAATACGGTTTGGACTCTTTCATATAAAACGATTGTTTTTTTTTGTGTCCTATTACTGCAACAATTTATTATTTCAATACTTTGTCTCAATTCTGTAAATATTAATAAATTATTGAAATAATAAGTTTTTGCAGTAATAGAACACAAAAAAAAAAAACAATCGTTTTATTTGAAAAAGTCAAAACCGTATTTTTTTAAGTTACGAGGTTGAGAAAGTAAGGCAGCGATATGTCTTCTAAAATCGATTACGACCCAGCAACCACAATCAGGCAACGCCGCGTTAAAAAAAATTATATTTTATATTTTAACATCAGCGGCGTTGCCCGAGTACAAGCAACTAAATCCTGACCAGCAGCCTTTCAACAAAAAAGTTTTTATCGTTAGCTTAAATGCAAAAAGGCGTAACTAACAAAAAATTCAAAATCGAGTTTTTGATTGATTATTATGCACCCCATTAAACTACATGTCTTGGCAAAATTGTACACTTCAGGTTTAAAAATTACGCTTTTATTAACAAAAAACAAAGGGACGTAACTACAAGTGTGTTTATTTGATAAATGCAATACGAAGAAATCATTCATTTTTTTCTAACAAATATAATGAAATGGGTTTCTTTGAAAATAGTTTGAAGAATTCCATGGATGACTTACCAATGCATGTTTTTTTTGACGCGAGAAGAAACTTCGTTAAAAATGTTTATAGTTTTCATTTTACAAAGTTTTTTGCTTCTACTGCAAAATAATATTGTCGTTAGTTACGCCTTTTTTGCATTTAGCTAACGGTATTGTTGTTGGGGTATATATGCTTTTCCATATTTTTTCAATTCCCTTTTTTAAGGTTCATTTACACAACGTAAGCCTATGCTGGTTGTCTCTTTTTTTTTTGCTTGTACGTAGTTTCATATGTCTTCTATATATCAAATCCATGTCTCCAATATGTCCAAGCCATATAACTACATACAAAAAAGGGACAGCTTGACTCCTGGTGCTGCTACCATGTGTAAATATACCTTGACTCTTTTCCTAATTTGGATATCTTTTTACAAAAAATACTTCCTAATTTTAAATATTTTTTATATATTTTCAGTGGCTTTATCATCCATATCAAACCGCTGAAGGTAAGTTCATTTAAATCTGTAAATGATATACACATTTCCTTTAGAAAAATTTTAATGAAACATTAACAAAAATGTTTTCTTTATATTCATTTTAAACACAATATTCGAAGGAATATCCAAATAATATAATTTAGTATACAAAATAATTAAAAAATAAAAAAAGAGAAAAACAAGAAATAATAATATTTATTTGCAGACAGAAACTCTGTCCATGTAAAAATGCCCTTCAGCTTAATTCGTTATTAGTAAGAATTTTGGACTAGTATATTACTAGTTGTTACAGGTATAACAATGAGAAAATTATGAAATTTTGAGAGGCCAGCTTTAAGGCTGAGTTTGGCGAACGTTGCTGTACCCGCAACGTACTGTAGCGGACTGCTAGCACGTTGCCGCGCTTATATAACATCTTAAAACGTGTCATATGTTTTTCACATACATGAACGAAGATGAAATAGTATACATAAAACAACACACAGTGATGGGAAATCAAAAGGTTTTAATGGTGACCGCTGTTCAGGAAAAGTACCAAGTGATTTAAATGGCATTAAAACAGTATTAAGTGTTTGTAAAACACATTAATAATTTAGTATCTGATATTTATATTATAGATTTATAATAAACAAGTGTGTATTTTAGCATCCACATCCACATTTACGTGTATTATGTTGTAAATGTGCATAGACAAAACATTGTTTTGTAACCATTTAAAGCCCTTTATATATTTTTTTCATTTTCATTTTTGTTTATTTTTTACATCTAAGCATATGTATATTTGAATATCTGGAAATATGTTGTCTTGTAAGTAGTTTGGTCGAATGTCCATAGATAAACTGAAAAAAGTACCAAAAAATAGCGAAAATACCCGCATTCAATTTAACATCGAAGCAACCCATGACTGTTTTAAAAATTGTTACGTGACACCGTATGAAATTCAATTTTATACAGAATGAGACGTTACAACTACGGTACATCACATTTCGGTAAGCTCTTGCATTGCTTTTCATATACCAAAAAGCGAACAGCTGATTGATACAGTACAGATACGGTAAAGCAACGTTCGCGTTTCTGAGCCTTTATACGTGACGTCGCGACGTTCGTACAAAAATAAGTAAACTTACAAAAAATAAGTAAACTTTTTTTACTTCTTCGTCGTATAAACAACAACAACACTACAAGAAGAAAACTATAAATTTTTTGTTGGCTTCAGAGTTGGCAAACTGGGGTTTTACGCAAAAATTATTTATTTAAGTTTTTAATGTAAAATGTAAAAAGATAAAAGATTTAGGGCCTAATTGTGTAAAACGCAAAGCAACGCCAAAAATTTCATTGAAAGCAAAAACAAATTCAAAAATATTTTATAATATTGATGTTGCTTTCTACAGGAATCCATATTAATTTCTAAATTTTTTAAACTTCATATTTTGTGGCCAACCAAATGAAATTGTTCGCTTCGCGTTCCGTATTACACAATTATGCCCATAATAAAATTTTTTTTATGATCTTGAGCCTGATTGAAATATAAGAATTTGGATTAAAACCATAAACAGTTCAATAATATAACAAAAAAATGTGAAAATTTTCGTATTATGTCAAAATTTTTATTTAATTTTTATGTTTTAAAATATAAAATATTTATAAAAAGATGGAAAAATTCCAGATTTCTTTTTGTTAAAACTATTCAGTTAAACACATCAAATTTTCAAAATTGGATGGTGACGAAAACCATATCGGGCGATTCTGCTGTTGTCGTATACTCAAAATTATAGGTAATAATTGAGAGTTCCTCCGTTAACAAAGAGGAATGAACAAAAGTAAAACATGTGTAACAAAGAAAATAAATAATAATAATTTCTCTCCCCCCTCTCTGGCACTGGTTCATGGGGTAAGTGTTAAGAATAATTCTTAAATAAGCAAGTAAGAGTGCTATATTCGGCTGTGCCGAACCTTTCACCAAGGTTCAATAAGAACAGAAAATTATATAAATACCATTCTTAAGATTTAAATAAATCTATTTTGTGCCACTTCCGCTTTTCCAATACCAACGACCAATTTCTAGTCATATAAACCTTAATAGGAACAAATTTGAATAAAATATCATGATTCGTAAAAGTTTTAGGCGAACCCATGGAAAATGATGGATCAGTTACCACAAATTCTGTATAGTGCTTTCTGGTATTAAAAAAATCTAAGTTAGAACAATTTTCGATATAGTAGTGAAATTTGTTTTAGCATTTTATAGTTTTAAATTGGCTTTCTGCTTAATATGGGACCCAAGGAAAATTATGGACCGATTAGCACAAAATAGAATGGTATTATTTCTGACCATATAAAGCAAAATTGGACCACATTTTACCACACTATCTATATCAGCTACGGCTTTAGACGTATTTAAATAATCTCCCAGAGTGGGCATTGTATTGGCCCTATGGTATATAATGGGCCGATCTTCACAAAATTTTCTACTGTGATATAAAGGCTTAGGAAACTACGAAAACATTATGCGTTACGGTTTTATGCGTACTTAAATGTTTTCATACGGAATAACAAACTTAGTATACCCTCATTCACCACTAGAGGCGGTGGAGGGTAAAAAAACCCACTTATGCACAGCTACTTTCGGTGATGGGTATAAGAAAACAACAACAACATGGGGTTTTATGAAAAAAATTAGAGGCAGTCGTGTATATTTGCTCATATCTTAGCTCTTTATATACCAATCTAGCTGAATTTCAATAGCAATAAGGGCCAGATGTGAAGGAAATATATAACAGTCAAGTCCGCATCATATCTGAGATCTTCGGGACACCCATTTCAACAGACAGACGGACATCTTTAAATCAACTTCCCTACTTAAGGACCCGGAATATATATATTATATAAGGGGTAGGCTCAATATTGTATAAATTACAAACGGAATGACAAAACTTACATAAACCCTTTTCTACCTGTCTGAAGCTGCTTCTCGTTGCTGCTCTGCCTGTTTTGGCTAATAAAGCAAAAATAATGAAAAAATAGAGTAAAGTTACAGTAGATTTTGGGTAGAGATATAGTAGATTTAGAGCAAGTTAGAGTAGAATTTGGGTAGAGTTAGAATAGGGTAAAAGTAGAATTCAAGTTGAAGTAGAGTGAAAATAGAATACGAATTAGAGTAGAGGCAGAGCAGAGTTAAGGTAGAATTAAAGTAGAGCTTAAGTAGAGTTAAAGACGAGTTAAAGTAAAGTTAAAGTAGAGTTAAAGTAGAGTTAAAGTAGAGTAAAAGTAGAGTTAAAGAAGGGTTGGAGTAGAGTTACAGTAGAGTTACAGTAGAGTTAAAGCAGAGTTAAAGAAGAGTTAAAAAAGAGATAAGAAGAGTTAAAGTAGAGTTAAAGTAGTGTTAAAGAAGTGTTAAAAAAGAGATAAGTAGAGTTAAAGTAGAGTTAAAGTAGAGTTAAAGCAGAGTTAAAGTAGAGTTTAAGTAGAGTTAAAGTAGAGTTAAAGTAGAGTTAAAGAAGAGTTAAAAAAGAGTTAAAAAAGAGTTAAAAAAGAGATAAGAAGAGTTAAAGTAGAGTTAAAGAAGAGTTAAAGTAGAGTTAAAGTAGAGTTAGAGTAGAGTTAAAGTAGAGTTAAATAAGAGTTAAAGTAGAGTGAGAGTAGAGTTAAAGTAGAGTTAAAGTAGAGTTAAAGTAGAGTTAGAGTATAGTTAAAGTAGAGTTAAATAAGAGTTAGAGTAGAGTTAAAGTAGAGTGAGAGTAGAGTTAAAGTAGAGTTAAAGTAGAGTTAGAGTAGAGTTAAACTAGAGTTAGAGTAGAGTTAAAGTAGAGTTAAAGAATAGTTAAAGTAGAGTAAGAGTAAAGTTAAAGAAGAGTTAAAGAACAGTAAAGTGGAGCACAGCAAAAACAGATTTAGAGCATAATAAAATAAGTATGTATTTAAATAGAGTTTAAGTGTAGCTAAAAAATGTTTAATGATTAATGCTCAGTGAATGTAAATAAAGATAAACTCATGCAAATAATCTGACTTTATGATTATTTTGTTTATTGGAAGTCTAAAAATTTTTATTTGGTATTTTTAAAAGTATAAATAAAATTGTACATTAAAATGCCTTAAACTCTGAAATATATATTACGAATGCTGAAAAATAACTTGAAAGAAAAGTACCAAGTCTGTCAGTATCGGGGTTGCGAGTTCGATTCCCGCCAGAGACTCTGGTCTCCTGCAGACAAGCGCAGAGCTTCACGGGATTATCATTGGAATAAAAAAAAAGAAGGCAGATGTTGAATTAAAGCGTATACAATTTTTGTAGTTAAACTTTCACAGCCGTTTTTAACCTATTTGGTAAATTTTGAGTAGTTTTCCCTGATGTGATTTATAAAATTAATACAACACAATTTATATACCTACATAGATTTTAAATTTAATTTTCTTTGTATTAAAACTCAAAAATCGATTTGATTGTTTTTATATCCTTTTTCATTAAAAAGTTTTTATTAACTAACTATAAGTGTGCGCTTTCTTATCTCTACTTCCGCTAACAAACTTTTCTTAAAAACCTTTTTAATGATATCTATTGTTTTATAAAGTCTGCCATTTTTTTAAAGCAAACACACACTCCAACGCCTGCCTGCTTGCCACACAGGCAAAAGTATATCTTTTGTTTAAATTTTGACAATGACTTACAAAATACGAATCAAAAAGTACTTAAAACCTATTCAAACAACAACAATAATGACAGCTAGAGCAGCAACAAGGTTTGAAAAAAGAGTTGTTGCTTATTGCACCTTCGGATGAAATGTTTTAATTTGTATTTAGTTTCTTACATTCTCTAATATAAGGGAACAGCAATTAACTTGTCTTACACGATTAGCAGCATTTCCCTTCCGTTTTACTCACCCTTTCTTTAACTTTATCATTATATTTAGAAAACAATACACTCTCTCACTTCCATACACACACACCCACATATTCCAACATCATAGCAAAATTCAATTACAAGTACAAACGCCCAGCGAGAAAAAGAAGGAGTACCGATGCCTTCTAGAAGGCCTCTGTACTCCTACTTTTGGATGCACAAGGCCGGCTCGCTCCATTGATGACTCAAATCTTTTTTACACACGTTGTCATTGCGGGGTAGGCTTTCCGCTCTGGATTCTTCGGCAGGTACATAAGAATGGCAACTGGATAAAAAAAAATAATTCTTTTACTTTTACTTTAGCAAAAAAAAAAAAAAAAAAATTCTACTCCTTCTCTTCTCCCTTCTCATAGAAGTGAATGTGGAATGTGTATCTTATCTTGTATACGAAAGAGCCGAGTCCTTCTATGAGGCCTTCTTTATCAGTTAGATTAAAATGGTAATTGAATTTAAAAAATATCTTAGCAGGCCTTCAATAAGGCCTGAAGTAAGAAGATCTTCTGAGCTTTCCCGCTGGGCGTTTATATGAACGACATAAAAACGTATGTTTGCAAGTGTGTGTGTGTATGTGTTTGTTAACTTGAGATAAAGATGTTTTGTAATTTACCGATAAATTTGTATGCTTTCAACTTACCTTTTCTAGTTGTGTTTGTTTCTAATTTTTGATTTTAGCCTACTAAATGGGACGGTGTCCCAGGAACACTTAAAGTTTAAGCAATAAAAACAACTAGAAATGACACTTATAAAAGTTCTAAATGAATCTAAAGTTAAAATTTGTTTGTGTATGTATATTTGTACCCAGATTGGCTTTTATTTGGTTGATTTAATTTTTATACGCTCTACCACCACTGGTTGTGAATGAGGGTAACTAAGTTTGCCATTCCGTGTAAAACTGTTTTTATTGTACATCTAAGACTACATAAAGTATATATATTCTTGCTCCTTGAGTAATTCTAAGTCGATTTAGCCATGTCAGTCTGTCCCTCTGTTGAAAACACGCTCACTTTCGAAAGACTCAAAAAAAAAGGATAATAAATTTGCATGTGCCCGGCAAATAAAAAACTTAATTGGCAAGCTGCTTTATCAAGCAATTTATTTTTTATTTTGTTTTTTCTTTTTACCCTTTTACAACTACAATTCGAGTTGAAAAAAAAACCAGCCAATTGTAGGAAAAGATAAACTCACTGTTTATTGTTGTGGCTTTGTTGAAGCTTTGATATTGTTACAAGTAAGACCTGAGTGTTTAAAATTCTTATTCACTTTATAGTATAATATTTTTAGTAGGGTGTTCATTCGATTAATTCTTGATCGATTAATCGAACAATTTTAGACAATTAATTGTTCAATTAATTTAAAACTGCTGATTTCGATTAAAGGATTAATCGGAGAATTTATCCCGATTAATCGAATAACAATACATATATTGTTTTTCTGTCAAATGTATAATTTTTTAAGTCAAATAAACAAACAACATGTATGGGTCCGTTGGAATTAAAAAAAAAACAGTCATGCTTAGTGAGTAATTCATCGTTACTGAAAAAGTTTTCAGTAACCATTAAGTTTTTACTAATTACTAAAATAATGCAGTAATCCGTTAATTTTTACTTATAATTGAAACAATATAGTAAAAGGAGAGAGTATGGCAAATTAAAAGAAAGACAAAGCAACACATTTAAACATTTTATTTTTAAAAGATCTGTTTAATTGTTTGAACATTGAAAATTATATGATCTCAATACATGTTTTATTTTTTTATCGTTGTAAAGGTTTAATCAATTAATATAAATTGTTACGTTTGTTTTGTTTTTTTGTTAATAAAATATTAAATTTCATTATTATATCAAAATTTCATTATTATATCTCCATCCATGTCAGATTCATGGAATGTCAAACATTCAAATTATTATTTCTATAGTGTAAATGAATGGAAGGGTTTTCAATATGAATAAAAAACTGCCAATTTTAAGGTCTGAAATTCTAAAAATCTGACATGAATAAAGATGTCATAATGGAATTTGGCAATTATGTAGATTAAAAAGTTTTTAAAACAGTGCATTTAAAAACATCCCATTTTTTTAAAAAAATTCCACATTTCCCAATCTCAATGAAGAGTTTTTTCATACTAAATGGTTACAATTTAATTAAAATTCGACAACAACTTCTTAACCGATTTAAATTAAATTGAAGCTGTAGAAGTCTTCTCTCTAGCAAAAGAAAAAGTGCAAAAGTATCTCTATCGTTGCAAAAGTTACAGATTTTTAGCCGATGAAAAACGATTTCCAGCCACTGTGCGTCGCAGTTTTATAGCACTGCAAATCACACTGTTATACTTCATGAAGATCGGTCCATAATTTACCATATACCCCATAAAGCCTGCTCTCGGAAAACAGTTTAGTACGCCTTAAAATGTAATAAATAATTATATCATAATAGTATTTGGTACGTCACAGTTTTATAGGACTAGAAATCACCCTGTCAAATTTTTTGAAGAGCGGTCCATAATATACCAAAGGTCCTACATAAAGCCTACTCTGTAAAAACAGTTAATTATGAACAAAACCGTAATGCATAATGTTTTCGTTGTTTCATAAGGCTTTAAGTCACAGTAGAAAATGTCATACAGATCGGTCCATAATTGACAATAGGCCCCATTTAATGACAACTCTGGGAAGGTATATAAATACGCTTTAAACTGTAGTAGATATAGATATTGTGCTAAAATGTGGTTCAATTTTGCTTTATACGGCCAGAAATAATACCATGCAATTTTGTTTTGATCGGTCCATAATTTACCTTGGGTGCCATGTCAAGCAGCCTTCTGAAAACCACTTTAAATCTATAAAACGCTATAACAAATTTCACTATTATATCGAAATCTGTTCTAACTTAGGGTTTTTAATATGTACCAGAAATCACTCTGCGGAATTTTGTGTCAATTGGTATATAATTTACATGGGTCCTGCTAAAACTGTTGCGAATCATGATATTTTACTTAAATTTATTCAAATTGGGTTTTGTATGACTTGGAATAAAAGCATAAAACTTTCTGACAGTTGGTCCATGATATCAAATATGTACGTCTTAGTGTTCAAACAGACCTTTCGAGACCACATTTCCATACAATTTGACATAAGAATTTGTCGTAGAAAGGAGTCGTGAAATAAAATCAGTTTTATTTTGAGAACCTTTCTTTCTTATTCTCTCACATATAGGCACTTATTCTCCCAACAATGCTACCATACTTTCATTAAACTTCATACATTTTGTAAACATAAACTGAAAAACAAAAGGAAATAAGAAACTAAAAGAATAAAATAAGAGAGAATTTGAAGTAACTGCCGACGCTTTAATTATGGAATTATGAATTTTTGCCTGATGTTAAAAACTCAGTTCTGATCAAGGCTAAATCATTACAGGTAGTCTCGGTACTACAACAAGTACAACTCGTACAAAAACCACAAGCAATTTGTTTTCACTGTACAATCTCAAAATAGAAACAAAGATAATAAACAAAATTTTGACATCTAACAACTATAAAGCTAAACAAAATTATCAGCAGGGATTTTGAGAACACCTGTAATGAATTCGCCTTGGCTCTGTTTGAATACTAAACCGCAACCAATTTTAATACTGACGTCTGATTTTATAAGGATTAATTAATAATTTATAGATCCCAAACGCCTGAAATATATAGTAATAACTGTCAATGGTGGGCAGCAAAGATTCGGGACAGCCGAATATAGCACTATTTTGGCTAATAAAGCAGTGAATGTTTAAACGCTGGTTAAGTGGAACGAAACTGAAATTTATATGTAGTTTAAACTCAATAGCTGTAAATCAGTATCCCATGTATTTAGTATGTAGTAGTTTAAAAAATAAAATGTGGTCTTTATTGGAAGTTTTTTATGCGTTAAAAGATGGTTTATATGCCTACTGACTTATAGATTTGTTGGTTTAAACACATTTTAAACCAAAAAGAGAGTTTAACTTACTTAGCCCTTACTTTCTTAAGCTAAAACTTTAAACAATTCTATCCAGTACACATTTGTCAACATGACTTATATCCGTTAAACTTCATTTGTTTTTACGCATTCACTACGTAGCAAATTAATTTAAGGACTTAACGAAATATCAACACATTTTGAAAAGGATCTAGAATATCCGCTACCGGTTACTGGGCACGAAGCCGGAAAATATATACACCCCAGTTCATAGACATTCACAGGTTTTCAAACATGAACAATTTTTTTTTTTGCAAAACCTACACTTTTCAATACTTTTGTATGAGTGTTGTCCTGCTGAAGCTTGTTGTTGTTTGAACTTTTTTTTTTGTGCGTGCATGTGTGTTTTTCACAAAAATGTCTTTTAGCAACCGAAACAAAACTTTCAACATTTCTAGCCACATTGTGTTGAACAAACAACCAGGACGGCAATGACAACATGCCAGAAATAACACTAAAAGGCAGCAAAAAAAAAAAACTTAGTAGTAAAAATTTTGCATAAGTCTTAAACATGTTTCCTTTTGGCTTCATATTTTTGCGAAAAAAGATTAAGTGTAAAAAAATTCTCTTTAAATGCAGAAAAACTCTTTAAGCTCATAAAAAAAATTAAAAGTTTTTCTATAAAAGAACACATGTTCTTCTAGTTGAAGGTGTGGTCGATATCTACGTATGTAAGTAACTAGTAGTAATGTAACGATTATACATTTTCAATATTCGCGAATACGAATAAGAATATCTGCGCCAATATTCGCCGCATGCGGGTATCACATCTGAATTTTAGCGCCCCTCGATATTTTATATTTAATTGAATGAAATCTCTAGTTGCGTCGATAACAATAAATTAAAAAAAAACTGTCACTCTTCTCAATGTATTTAACATTATAATGACATTCCGATGACGGAATTTAAAATGATGAACTTCTCATCATATAAATGCAACTACTGAATGTTGTTATATTTAAGTTATAAGTCTTATGTGAAGCACTTCAAGCCAAAGGATCGTTTGTGCAGCCCAAGAGTTCCGTGAAGAGGATTACAAATAAAGCCAATTGTTCTACACGGTGAGAGACTGTAAACTTCCCGTAAATACAGCCATCAAGAAAATTCCAGGGAACTTCATGCTGCTTTTTGCGCTTTAATTAAGTAATTCGGTGTTTTTTTGGGAGAGAATATTCTTGCAGACGCTGCAGCCACCAATATGTTGTTGGTTTTTCACATATTAACTGGCAGTTTTTAGAAAATGCAAACAAATTTTCTTGTGAGAAATTATTTTGAAAACAAATACCAATTTTCGTTTTTTTTTTGTTGTTTTCAATTTAATTTCTTACATAAAATTTTCTTTTCATTTTCTAAAAACTGTAGGTTAATTTATAGTGTTTTCACACAAATTTTGGTTTTAACGACAAAAGCAAGGCGAATTCATTACAGGCAATCTCGGTACTACAATAGGTACAACTCGACAAAAACCACCAGCAATTTGTTTTTATAAAATCATCGTACACAAAGGCCCAATTAGTAGGTCTGCTCGAAACGCCTGCTGACTTTTTGTACACCCAGAGAAAAAATATGTTTAAATTTGGTCACCTCCAACAAAACTATTTTTAAAGAGAATTGCAAACATATTATGTTTAAATTTAACCATATTATTGTCACCGACAAACATATTATTGTTAAATTAGTCCTACATCAAGAATGCACAACCATATTATGGTTGCCTCCGAACATCTTTTGGTTAGTAATAACTAAAATATGTTTATCATTTATAATAGCATGGTTGATTTTCAACCAAAGCATGTTGCTCTTAGAAAAGAGGAAAATACTATTGTTAATTTAAAAACAAATTATTGTCATATTTAACCATAACATGTTTAGAGGCAACCATAATATGGTTGTGGCTTCATGATAGAGGACTAATTTAACAATTATATATTTGTCGGTGACAATAATATGGTTAAATTTAAACATAATATGTTTAAAATTTTGTGTAAAAATAGTTTTGTTGGAGGTGACCATATCTAAACATATTTTTTCTCTGCGTGTAGAGTTGTGTTTTTATCGTGCAATTGTTTTTGTAGCAATTGTTTTGGACATCTTGTCCATTTTTTAGACAAACAAATGCATTGGATTTTGACATCTTTAACATAATATACACAAACAAAATGTTTGTTGTTTTTTCTATTGTTGCACTGTTGTACTTTTGCGCAGACCTACTAATTGGGCCATGATCGTACATTGTCAAAAACGAATGACGTTAGGCGAAGAGATAAAATATTTAATTAAACCAAGGCGAATTCATTAATTAATAATAATAATAATTAAATAATAAAATACATGCCGCAAATGCGCAAAATTTCTTGAAAATGTTTGCTGCAAGGATTTGAGTCTTGTAATAACTTGGCCAAGACCGTCATTAAAATGGGTGATAAGCAAAGAGTCCAAAAGTTTATAGCAGAGTCATTGAAATGCAATTACACTAACTGGAAATGGTGGTTTCCGCAGACACAGGACATTTTGAAGATGCCATGAATGACTACAACCGTTTATCTGAATTGAAAACACTATATTTGAATTTAGAAGTGTTATGCATTATCATTAAAGCCATAGGCGAGTGTAAATCGGATGCTGAAGGTCAATCCTTAGAACGTGTACTTAAGAAAGCTACGACTCTTACGGGTCATCCGTGCGTTAAACATGGCTCCGAGCATAAGGTATGG
Organism: Pollenia amentaria; assembly: GCA_943735925.1. Classification (NCBI taxonomy): domain Eukaryota; kingdom Metazoa; phylum Arthropoda; class Insecta; order Diptera; family Polleniidae; genus Pollenia; species Pollenia amentaria. The sequence goes on from OX031009.1 coordinate 102,187,715, forward strand.
AAATTGACGGCTCTAAGGGCTATAAGTCCCTTAAAGAAGGCCGAAAAACTGGTTAAAGATTTTAGATTCTTTTCCGCCAAGGAATTCATGTGGGTAACAAAACAAACATTTGCCCAAAAAGCTTTGGAACTACATATGTGCACAATTAAGTCAAAGATCGTTGAGGGCCATTAACGCATTACTACGTTTTTCAGTTTTTTATTTTAAACCAACTTTATTTTGAACCAAACAAAAGTTATCGGTCTTTCGCAAAGAAAATTTACAATTATTTTTAGGCAATCTTTTTATTTGTTTGGCTGACACGAAAATTTCTGTTTTTTTTTTAATTTGACGAGACGAGAAACACAAAATATTTTAAAGTATTTAGAAATCATTATTTTTACATATTGACGAATCATTGCGTTACCTAAAAGGCAAAAGGCCCTATCTAACATTTTGAAAATTTTACAGGAGAAACAAAAAACTATTTGAAATGATAAATTTATAAATTGCCTTAAACTGTTAAAGGCAATTCACGTTTTTCGGAATTATTTGTGTACAACTAAGTGTCTATGTGGTTGTTGTTATGTTTTTGCACTTTTGCTTTTTCTCAAGGGTGCAACTTTGGAAGTGGATAGATAACCTTTTAATAATTTATTGCTCTTCTATTTTTCTTGTAACAGATACCGCTGTTTGGACAATTGCCAATGTTGAATATTATGCAAGCTGTTAGTTATGCATTTTAGCTTTTATCATTAAGGCCCCAATTGTATAAAACGCAACGCAACGCCAAAAATTGCATTGAAAGCAAAAGCAAAGTCAAAAATATTTTATAATTTGGTTGTTTATTTCTACAGAAGTTCATATTGAATTTTTAAATTTTTTGTAGCGTTGAAAACTTTAAAACGCAATAAGAAATTATGTAGAAAGCAACAACAAAATTATAAAATATTTTTGACTTTGTTTTTGCTTTCAATGCAATTTTTGGCGTTGCGTTGTGTTGTACACACTTTGGACCTTAATCTTTTGTAGAGTAGTTTGTTTTTTGTTAGACAAATCACTCAGTTTAGTCGATATATTCCAAAATTTGTTTGGACATTTGTGTTTATGCAATACATCAGAATTAACGAAAACACGATTTTTAATATTGGATATTAAACAAAACAAAGGGAGTTTTGCATTTTAGGTAACGATGTGAAATGTGAATTTTTTTTATAATCGCTCAAGTGACAAATCAGCTTGAAATTCCAAACATTTAGACTGCATTATTTGAACATATCAATGAATCATATATGAACCATTTTTAAGTCGCTAAAGTCTTAAATCAGTTTTTAATCGTCCTGTAGTGATCTAAGAAGATTCATTTCGGTAAAATTTACAAAATTTATTACCCAAATGCTAGCTGGGATGGCTCTTAATAAAAAATAAATAAAAAAATAAAAAACAAACAATAATAAAAAACGCCAAAACGGATGAAATATTGTAAAATTAATTTTTTTTATAAAACCGTTTGAATTCCAAGCATTTCATTCATTTCCTTTACAAATTCATTTATTTAGAGAAGAGTTAGTGTAGAGTTAGAGTAGAGTTAGAGTAGAGTTAGAGTAGAGTTAGAGTAGAGTTAGAGTAGAGTTAGAGTAGAGTTAGAGTAGAGTTAGAGTAGAGTTAGAGTAGAGTTAGAGTAGAGTTAGAGTAGAGTTAGAGTAGAGTTAGAGTAGAGTTAGAGTAGAGTTAGAGTAGAGTTAGAGTAGAGTTAGAGTAGAGTTAGAGTAGAGTTAGAGTAGAGTTAGAGTAGAGTTAGAGTAGGGTTAGAGTAGAGTTAGAGTAGAGTTAGAGTAGAGTTAGAGTAGAGTTAGAGTAGAGTTAGAGTAGAGTTAGAGTAGAGTTAGAGTAGAGTTAGAGAAGAGTTAGAGTAGAGTTAGAGTAGAGTTAGAGTAGAGTTAGAGTAGAGTTAGAGTAGAGTTAGAGTAGAGTTAGAGTAGAGTTAGAGTAGAGTTAGAGTAGAGTTAGAGTAGAGTTAGAGTAGAGTTAGAGTAGAGTTAGAGTAGAGTTAGAGTAGAGTTAGAGTAGAGTTAGAGTAGAGTTAGAGTAGAGTTAGAGTAGAGTTAGAGTAGAGTTAGAGTAGAGTTAGAGTAGAGTTAGAGTAGAGTTAGAGTAGAGTTAGAGTAGAGTTAGAGTAGAGTTAGAGTAGAGTTAGAGTAGAGTTAGAGTAGAGTTAGAGTAGAGTTAGAGTAGAGTTAGAGTAGAGTTAGAGTAGAGTTAGAGTAGAGTTAGAGTAGAGTTAGAGTAGATTTAGAGTAGAGTTAGAGTAGAGTTAGAGTAGAGTTAGAGTAGAGTTAGAGTATAATTAGAGTAGAGTTAGAGTAGAGTTAGAGTTGAGTTAGAGTAGAGTTAGAGTAGAGTTAGAGTAGAGTTAGAGTAGAGTTAGAGTAGAGTTAGAGTAGAGTTAGAGTATAATTAGAGTAGAGTTAGAGTAGAGTTAGAGTAGAGTTAGAGTATAATTAGAGTAGAGTTAGAGTAGAGTTAGAGTAAAGTTTGATTAGAGTTAGAGTAGAGTTAGAGTAGAGTTAGAGTAGAGTTAGAGTAGAGTTAGAGTAGAGTTAGAGTAGAGTTAGAGTAGAGTTATAGTAGACTTAGAGTAGAGTTAGAGTAGAGTTAGAGTAGAGTTAGAGTAGAGTTAGAGTAGAGTTAGAGTAGAGTTAGAGTAGAGTTAGAGTAGAGTTAGAGTAGAGTTAGAGTAGAGTTAGAGTAGAGTTAGAGTAGAGTTAGAGTAGAGTTAGAGTAGAGTTAGAGTAGAGTTAGAGTAGAGTTAGAGTAGAGTTAGAGTAGAGTTAGAGTAGAGTTAGAGTAGAGTTAGAGTATAATTAGAGTAGAGTTAGAGTAGAGTTAGAGTAGAGTTAGAGTAGAGTTAGAGTAGAGTTAGAGTAGAGTTAGAGTAGAGTTAGAGTAGAGTTAGAGTAGAGTTAGAGTATAATTAGAGTAGAGTTAGAGTAGAGTTAGAGTAGAGTTAGAGTAGAGTTAGAGTAGAGTTAGAGTAGAGTTAGAGTAGAGTTAGAGTAGAGTTAGAGTAGAGTTAGAGTAGAGTTAGAGTAGAGTTAGAGTAGAGTTAGAGTAGAGTTAGAGTAGAGTTAGAGTAGAGTTAGAGTAGAGTTAGAGTAGAGTTAGAGTAGAGTTAGAGTAGAGTTAGAGTAGAGTTAGAGTAGAGTTAGAGTACAGTTAGAGTAGAGTTAGAGTAGAGTTAGAGTAGAGTTAGAGTAGAGTTAGAGTAGAGTTAGAGTAGAGTTATAGTAGAGTTAGAGTAGAGTTAGAGTAGAGTTAGAGTAGAGTTAGAGTAGAGTTAGAGTAGAGTTAGAGTAGAGTTAGAGTAGAGTTAGAGTAGAGTTAGAGTAGAGTTAGAGTAGAGTTAGAGTATAATTAGAGTAGAGTTAGAGTAGAGTTAGAGTTGAGTTAGAGTAGAGTTAGAGTAGAGTTAGAGTAGAGTTAGAGTAGAGTTAGAGTAGAGTTAGAGTTAGAGTAGAGTTAGAGTTAGAGTAGAGTTAGAGTAGAGTTAGAGTAGAGTTAGAGTAGAGTTAGAGTAGAGTTAGAGTAGAGTTAGAGTAGAGTTAGAGTAGAGTTAGAGTAGAGTTAGAGTAGAGTTAGAGTAGAGTTAGAGTAGAGTTAGAGTAGAGTTAGAGTAGAGTTAGAGTAGAGTTAGAGTATAATTAGAGTAGAGTTAGAGTAGAGTTAGAGTAGAGTTAGAGTAGAGTTAGAGTAGAGTTAGAGTATAATTAGAGTAGAGTTAGAGTAAAGTTAGAGTAAAGTTTGATTAGAGTTAGAGTAGAGTTAGAGTAGAGTTAGAGTAGAGTTAGAGTAGAGTTAGAGTAGAGTTAGAGTAGAGTTAGAGTAGAGTTATAGTAGACTTAGAGTAGAGTTAGAGTAGAGTTAGAGTAGAGTAAGAGTAGAGTTAGAGTAGAGTTAGAGTAGAGTTAGAGTTGAGTTAGAGTAGAGTTAGAGTAGAGTTAGAGTAAAGTTAGAGTAGAGTTAGAGTAGAGTTAGAGTAGAGTTATAGTAAAGCTTGTACCAAGTTTGAATTAAGTTAGAATTGAGTTGGAGCGGAGTTTTAGTAGAGGTAGAGGATAGAGTAAGTAGCACATTTTTAAAGTTAAGTTGGTACCTAGACGCCAACATTTAAGTTAAATTTTATTAAATTGTTCAATTGGGCTAAATCGATTTTTTCCTTCTAGTTGATTTTTGCTATAACCAAAACAATCACAAAAAGAAGTAAAAACTTATCAAGTTTAACCCTTGTCAAGTTTAACATGTTACTTTTGCCAATATATATTTTTAGTTAAGGAGTAAAAAAATCAACTAAGCCCTTTTACACTGTTACTTATCGTTGTCGTATTTTATTGTTAATTACTCCATTTAATGGGTATAAATGTAGAAATGGCGTGTTTAGTACAAATTCAAGTTCATTATTTCTTCTTGACAATTTGGTTTCTTTTTTATAAATTCATGAAGACACAAGTTCCGATGTTTATGAAACTTTCACTAGATTTCTTTTGACAGATAAATTGATAAAAACTTAAAAAAGTTTTCGTTTTATTTACGATTAAATTAAAGAAAAACCTAAATACACACACTGAAAACTAAATTAATATAAAATGAAAATGAAAGAAATGTGAATGTATGTGTGCATGTGCTAATTGGTGTGTCTGTGTTAATTTAAATTGATTGTGTACTTCCGCTTGAGTGTATTGCCATTAGCGATTGTAAATTATTTGCGAAAAGAAAATGGAAAATTATATAAATTCTGACATGCCATTTGAATAGTTTGAGGGAAAGAAGACTGGGTTCAGGAGACATTAGAAACTATTAGTAAGTGAAAAGCTATTTCTTAACCAAAAGTTCTTTTTATGAAAAGTCTCTTTCAATTAAAAAGCCAAAAAATTAACTTCAAGTAAAATAAAAAAAAAAAATAAATTTTTCTCATTATATTCAACGAGCGCGACCGACAGAAGGTAGCCTTCAGGTACTGATTAAGGGCATTGACTCATGCGTAGACCCAGGTGAGATAAAAACGTTTTTAGAAGAGAAGTTCTTCAAAATAAAAAATGTAATAAATATTAAAAATAGAGAAAAAAAAATCACTTGTTACTATTTCGAGTGGAGTTAGAACCCGGCGACGTTAAGCTTAAAAAACGAAACGCATCCCATTTACAGTCTGAAATATATCCTGTATAGCGATAGAGGAGCCACACAAAAGGAATGGTCCCGTGCAATGTTTAAACTGACAAGAATTTGGTCACACTAAGGCATACTGCCATTTAACCCCTGTTTGCGTTGTATGTGGAGAATTACATGGTACAGCTCTCCGCGATAAGTCTAAAAATGACCCCAATGTAAAAAATGTAGCAATTGTGGTGGTAATCACTAAACCCCCGGCACGAATGCATTTGTTTCTTGTACACAGTTGTCAACACCAAATTATTGTTGTGTCAACTACTGTAATTTTTTTTTAAATCAGCTCGAATCATCCATTATGAGAAACCAAATAAATGTTAAAACAGTAGTTCGTTTCAAACAAATCAGTGTAAAGCAGTAGTTGGATTTAAATAAACCAACTCAATCCATAATTTGATTTGAACGAAAAAACAACACACAACAATTGTGTGTCTATAATACAGTTATGCACGGTAAACTTTTCAATTCACAATGTGTGATCTTGATGTTTATTGCCTATTGTTTCTCAGATTTTGATCGTTGTATGTATTATTTTTATATTAATTTTGCAAATAATAGAATTACGTTTTATTTTTTTACTTTTAATTAAATATTTGAAAATATGTTTTTGTAATAATAAAATAATTTTAAATAAAAACTTAAATATTCTATAAAAATATTTTTCATCTTTAATTGTTTTTTGCTTCATACAAATCTAGCTAGTCATACCTAATAATTGAAAAAAAAAACAAGATAATTCATACTTATCACCTATTTTGCTACAGTTCTTTCGTGTGATTTGGTTTAGTTAGTGTGATTTGTTTTGCTTTGTTGCTGTTTGGAGTAAATTCCGTACTCTTTACACTTCATATTTGGTCGTTTATAACACACTAATTACAATTAATTTGCAATTGTGTGTTTTTATTTATTTTTTGTTATATGTGTTTGCACAACATAGCATTTGATTCGTTAGCAAAGAGTGAGCGACAATCAGTATTTAAAAAACCAACGAATGTCTTGAAACGGCTTTTAAATGCATTTGTGCAGAGGTTTAGTAATCACACTATCAACTATAGAGGATGCCCTGTATACTCTATCGTTAAGCGCTCGGTTGGACCGAAACCTAACCCCCTCAAATACAGGTAACAAATCAAGTTAACACTAATGACATTCAGGTACCGCAGCCTTGTAATAACAGAACATCCTACACTAACACCCTAAAATCAAACCATATGGTAACGCAAAATGATTTGCCAAATAATGATGAAACTCCAGTTTCTAATTTAAGTCGTCTAGAAAAAACAATGGAAACATTAGTGAAAACAGTAAATAACTTAACGAACACAATGGGTAATATGATGCAGGAAATGTTAAGAATGCAATCGATGTTACTGCAAGCTGTACGGCATTCGCCAACATAAAAATGAACTAGAATACTTTCTTTAAAGTAAACAAATTTATGTAATGATGGTTTCTGAAACTCATTTGACCTCAAGAAATACGTTTTAAATCAATGGTTATATATTAAATGGTACCAAGGACTCTTGATATAGAGCTTGCGGAGGTTCTGCTATTTTGATAAAAGACCGAATAAAACACTTCTTAATGTGGGATCATCGTAAAGATTATCTGCAAGCAACGAACATTTCTGTTGAAGAACTAAATTGAAACTTAGTAATTTCATCTTTATACTCTCCACCTAGATTTTTAATATCAGAAAGCCAATATTATAAATACTACAAATCATTAGGACCCTGTTTCCTGGCCGCTGGCGATTATAATGCTAAACACAATTTCTGGGGGGTCACGACTTATAACACCAAAGGGTCGTATTTTGTTTAATACAATCTCTAAAATGGATTTAAATGTGATTGCGAGCGGACAACCAACATATTGGCCTACTGATCATCAAAAAATTCCAGATGTCATCGATTTTGGCGTGGTTAAAACAATCACCATAGAAACAATTCATGTAGAAGCGTCCTTAGAACTTCCTTCAGATCACACGCCTACAATTGTTACTTTAATGAACCCAAATAAAATCGTATCTGCCTCGCCCTGGTATGTCAAAAACTCAAATATCCACAAGGATCTCAATGTGCCATTAGTAAAAACTATGATCGCGAAATATGCAGTAAAATATTTAAAAAGGCTGGAACTGCACCCAAATCCATTAACGCGAAATATTTTAAATTCAAAACATGAACATTGTTTTATAAAAGGCATATTTCCACGAAACTAGTTCCCTTTAATATAAAAAAAATTAATTCTTTGCAATAAGAACTTTATGTAACTCAAGGCCCTTTAAATAATTTTTCAATAAATAAGAGTACTAAACAATAATAACATTTTAAAAGAAATACAATTTAATTTAAAATGTTAGGCCTTGAAGCAAGCACACTCTTAAGGAAATGGAGAGCAAAAAAAAAAACATAGAATATAGATAGTAGATTAAGACATGAATATTTTAAAAGTTTTTAAAAGAAAATTATTTATTTTCTTCAACGTTTTTTCCATTATTATATTTACACTGTACTGGTTGCATATGTGTACAAAAGTGTTTACTATCGTAAGAGCCCAGTAGGTAAAAGAAGGAGTCAGGATGCCTTCTAGAAGGCCTCTGTACTCCTTCTTTTGGATGTAGAAGCTCGCTCCATTCCACACCCATATCTTTTTAACACACGTTGTCATTGCGGGCCGCTCTCGCTTCTTTGGCAGGTACATAAGAATGACAACTGGATAAAAATAATAATTCTTTTACTTTTGCTTTGGCAAAACAACAAAACAAAAAATGCTACTCCTTCTCTTCTCTCTCATAGCAGCGAGTGTAAACTGTGTATCTTATCTTTTATACGAAAGAGCCGAGCCCTCCTATGGGGCATTCTTTAGCACACAGAAAAAATAAAAAATTTTCTAATCACCAAATTCTTAGAATCAAGCAAAATTTGTTGACTTTGCAACTATGATCAAAATGATTATATTGATTACTAAAATTGTAAAAATTTTAAATATTCAACATTTTTAATTTTTCGAATTTATTCTATGAGTTAAATTTCAGTTATGTATTTTATAAAGAAAAATTTAAGGAATAGAGCTATTAAAAAAAGCTTTATAAAATACATAACTGAAATTTAACTCATAGAATAAATTCGAAAAATTAAAAATGTTGAATATAATAAAGTTGCTTATGAAAAGGAAATAATTCCCAATATCTAATTTTAAATATTTTTTTTCAATAAACGATATTTTTAATTTTAATTAAAAAAACGATCAAAAAACTTTGCCGTTTCAATTGATTTCATTAAATATACAGCCATGTCACAGAGTACAATTCCGTTCGGAATGATTCCGTTCGGAATTGAAGAAAACATATTTGTTTATTGATAGAAAGTATATTTTGATAGTTTTTTGGTCTTTGAGATACAGAAAACACCCATACCGTTCATGAAAACAAAAATGGTTTCATTCCGCAAAGTTTTTTCGTAATTTTCTGAAGCACCAAAATACGGAATAAATTCCGTTTCCGAACGGAATTGTACTCTGTGACATGGCTGATAGCTCAGCTTTTGACAATTCCCAACAACAATTCTACAAGTTTAAACTATTTAATTTTAAACGAAAAAAAATCAATTGAGGTTTTTTGTTGTTTAATTAATATTTTAATTGATTTCAAAACAACTAAAATGTTAATTAAATCAAAATTAAATTTTTAATTTTCTTTCGACTAAAAATTAATTGATTCAATTATCAAATTAATTAAATTAAAATACTTTTTAAACAATTTTTTCATTGATAAAAAACTACTGATAGTTTTTTCTGTGCAGTCAGATAAAAATGACAATTGAATCAGAAAAATGTTGAAGAAGGCCTTTAATAAGGCCTTAAGTAAATAGGTTTTCTTTGTTTTCCCGCTGGATGTAACACATACAAACATATGTAAATACTAGATACATAAATGTTGTTATTTTCCCAAATAAATTTAAAAAAATTAAAACTTTTTTTCACACTAATGCGACATTTTCTAAAAATTTATAAACAATTTTATACCTTCTTTTGGGTGTCTTTAATGGTTTACGTGCCTTAAATATCAACAAACACATCGAACATTTTTTCAAAATTCTATAAATCTAAAAATGTGAGTAAATGTTAGATGTTTGAGTATGTGTGTAGAAAAGTAAACATAATTTAAGTTGCCTGTAGAAAATATTAGGAAGAATAAGAACTCCTTTACTTTTCTTTCAAATAAGGACTCTAGCGAACATGACGTCTACTTAGACGCAGGCATATTTACAGTTATACACAAACATTTTGAAAGTTTTATTTACACACGTTTGTGTGTGCCTTAAATTTTAATGCATGTGTAGAAAATTGTGTGCGTGTTTGTGTTGCTCCCTTTATTAACGTGTATAAGAAAAAAGTGTTTCTTCTTATTTCTTTACTCTTCATAATTTTCTATTGCGTTAATGTAAAAAATGAAAAATTGTATAAAAAAACTAAAAAAGCACAGAGATGAAAACGATAATGAAGATATAAAAATAAAAGTTCAGTTTTGTGTGGGTAGTTGACAATAAAAATTTGTTAGTTTTTCTACTAAATGGTTGGCAATTTATCAATAATACTAAAATTTTATTTTGTCCAAATTTAAGATCTTTTTAGTGGAGAAATATGCAAAGTAAAATTAGGAAAATTTTATAGAAAATAAAAAACCAAAAAAATTATGGTTACAACTTGTGCACGCATTCTAAAAAGGACATATGATTGTTAGTTTTAACATGTGTTTGAAAAAAAGGACATGCGATTGTTAGTTTTGACATGTGTTTAAAAATAATAGCAGCAGCAGAATCACTAAAAAAACATTATACAATAATTTAAAATTTTAAGAAAAAGTTTTTTTTGTTAAAAAAAGTCCCTTTTGTTATACAATAATTTAAAATTTTAAGAAAAAGTTTTTTTTGTTAAAAAAAGTCCCTTTTGTTATGGAGAGGTGTTTTATATTCCTTGTAGGTATTTTTCTTTATAAAAACGTCGTTTTGGTTTAAAAAAGTCTTTAAAAAAATTGTCTACAAAATTTTAAAAAATTAGGGAAGTAACCGATACCAATATATCGGCGATACTTCAGGTTTGCCGATATATCGGTAGCGACGAAATTTTACTGTCGATACGACGAAAGAAGATATGAGAGAAATAACTTTTACTGAACTAGAACTGAACTAGAACTTATAATGTTTTGTATCGGACCAAATATATTTCTGGATTCAAAGGCTTAGATACCTATTAGTTCCGGCCGTAATAATAAGTCTCGTTCTTGTTGTTGTAAGAACTGCATAGGCTGTCTATAACCCTTTCAGACCAAAAAAATCATGAATAAAAAAGATATTACGTTGTTTTTGCATATTAAAAGTGTTGTAGTTTTTTTTGTGTCGTGTGCAAATTTGACTTTGAGTTGGGCGTTGTCCTTTACTTGGAATTTTGTATACGACAATGTTGTATAAATTCGGGAAGATCGTAACGACATCCTATTGAAAAATATTGCAATTTCAATAGATCATAAGTTTATTTAAAATATCATTATTTCTATTATAACGAAAACTATGTATATTTGTTCATTTTTAATAAAAATGGATTAAATCCAACAGATTCAGCTTACACATTTGTGCTTGTTGGGTCTGAAAGGGATAAAAAGTTTCCATATTTGCCTTCTTGGCGCTTCTTCTCGAAATTCACTGATGTTGCTGTACTTTCTATTTTCGGAGACATTATTGATTTCATTCAGCGCAGCTCTTCTCCAAGTTTTGTTTGGACGCCCGGGTCTCCTTGATCCTTGGGGATTGTACATTAGGGCTTGGCAACATACTTCTGTGGACGATTTACGTAGTGTGTGCCAATCCACGCAAGCTTTCGCTTACATATTCCTACGTATTCCGTATTATATCCGTGGTACACCACGTTTCACATCCATACAGAAGAACAGCAATAACGAATGGCTTAAACATTTTAATTTTTGTTGCTGTGCTATATACATATATTATTGTTCCAGACATTGTTTAACGTTGTGTAAGCTCTGAGTGCTTTTCTTATACGGCAATCAACATCCTTATCGGTACCTCCTTCCTCCGTAACCATACTGCCTAAGTATTGGTATTCTTGCACCCTTTCGATTACGTTTCCGTTAAGGGAAATAGATTCGGTCGAGTTGGCATTTACCCTCATATCTTTGGTTTTGGCAATGTTATTTTAAGGCCTACTTTCATTGACTCATTAGCTAAATCGTTCAGCTTGTTTTGCATATCAGATCGCCTGTGCTCGACCTCAGACTTATCGTCAGCATAGTCAAGTAACTTCAACCTCTCGTTGGGATGAAGTGGGTTCTAAGTAATACCTCTAGGTTTATTTTCGATTGCACGTCTTGATACCGCATATATTACCACCACATGAAATGGACTGAAATGGTGTTGTTTCCGGCCATGCGTAGAGAAAACTTACATGGTTTTCGGCTATTTAAAACTAGAATTAAGTCTACTACACAAATAACTAAAATTTAAGGTAACAAGTAAGAGTGCTATATTCGGCTGTGCCGAATCTTTGATACCCTCCACCGACAGGAGTGGGCTCTATATGATATCGACATATATATTATTAACTAAGTTTCACAAAAACGAACGTCAGCATTAAAATTGGTTGCGGTTAAGACCTAAATTAAATTATTGACCGACAATAAGAAAGTTTTATGCGTTTCTTGTTAGAACTTTGAACTGGCTTGAGTAAAATATCATGAAACGTAACCGTTTTAGCCGAAATAAAATTATTTTTAGGATGGTAATTTGTATTGGACCAGTGGTAAATTATGGACCAATCATCCCAAAATTCTGAAGACCGATTTCTGGTATTACAAAAAAATAAAAATTAGAATAAATTTCAGTACTGCAGTGAAATTAGTTTTAGCGTTAACAGTCAATTTCACAAAATTGCATGATATTTTTTCTGGCCATATGAATCTAAGTTGGCAGAAATTTTACCACAATATCTGAATCTGTTATTGTTTTAGGCGAATTTAATTTATTTCTGAAAGTCGGCTTTATTTGGTTTTAGGCGAAATAACCTGTTTTCCGAGAGTAGGGCTTATGTGGGGTCTATGGTAAATTATGGACCGATCTTCACGAAATTCAGCAGTGTGATTTCTAGCCCTACAAAACTTACCGTACCGAGCTTAATTATGATAGCCTTATTTATTATGGTTTTAGGCGTGCTAAACTGTTTTCCGCGAGTAGGGTTTATATAATGCCTAATGTAAATTGTGGACCGATCTTCAAAAAATCTAACAGTATTATTTGTGGTCGTATAAACCAAATTAATGCAAAATTTTATATCATTCCGTGCATTATTCCACCATTTATGTTAGTTTTTGTATCACAATTTTTTTAGGGTGGTGTTTCCACATTTTGATTCATAGTTCTGATCTTACTAAACCGACATTGCTGGATTTCAATCCCAAACTGCTTAGGATAACTACAAGCAATTTGAGACCAAGTTTGTTCTTTTCTTTTGCGTCTTTCGAAAGTGAGCGTGTTTTCAACAGACGGACAGACAGATGGACATGGCTAAATCGGCTTAGAATTACTCAATGAGGTAGAATATATATCCTTTATGGGGTCTTAGATGTAAAGTAAAGTTTCACAAGGAATGACAAACTTAGTATACCCTTATTCACCACTAGTGGTTCTGGAGGAGGTAAAAAATAAAAACAAGTAAGAAAGTACAGCCGGCCAAGCTCGGCCATATGAGTAGGGTATCACAGTTTATAAGAAAACATTTTTGCAAGTGTACACAAAAAATAAATAAAAATTGATTTAATTAAAAAATTTACATCAATTAAATATTTAATGTACTTGATGATACATTTAATTCACTTGCTTAGATTTTTACTTCAAACTGGTTTTATTTTTGATTAATGCTTTAATTGGTGAACAATTTTGGAAAATTTTTTCTGTGTACACTATTGAGGACGATTGGGCAACCATAGACCCGCCCGAACAAAATTATGTAATTAATTTTAAGATTCATATAAAAGTTCTTTGTGCCGAATAATATTTAAATATTTTCATCTTTATGCAATTTGTTTGCCTTTAAGTAATTTTAGGAAGGGGGCTTGTACGGAACATATGGTTAATTTTGGACCCAATAGCACAACATTTCGTGATGACATAGTAGCTATCGTAAAAGAAATTTTCACCAATTTTTATGTCAACACCAACATTTAGCAATTTTCGGGAGTAGTATTTGTATTATGGTCGACTATGAACCGATTTCAACAAAATTTGGTAAGATGATTTTGATTGCAATAAAAAAAGTTTGGTCAAAATTCAATCTAAATACCAACATAATAAGATGGTTTATGGGCACAAAGACCCTATTCCAGAAATAAGCTTATATGGGGGCTATGTGAAGTAATGGACCGATTCGCCCTATTTTCAATTAATATTAAATTTTAAACAAATAACGTTTGTGCACAAAATAACTTGACGGAATTCGGTACACAGGTTCTAATTGGCACAAGGGCCAAGCTATTGAAAATGGGGAGAATCAGTCCATAATTTCACAAAGCCCTCATACAAGATTTGTTTCCCGTAGGAGAGTGACATACGTCAAGATAACTTCGGCAGGACGATATATATATATATATATTACCATAGTGAGGGCTTTATAAGATTCAGCATAGCCGAATATATCACTCTTAGTTGTTTTTTATTTATAAATGGTGATTATTTTTTTTTTTGTGAAAATGTATTTTGGGACCATGTATTTTCAAATACAAAATACTTGAGCGACAGGTATTAAAAATACAAAATACATTTGAGAATGCATTTCAAAAACATATACAAAAAAAGGATGTATTTGTATTTCAAATAAAAGTATTTGAAATACTGCCCAACCCTGGTTATACCTGACAAAAATACTAAACTAAACGCATTTTTTTGGTACTTACGAATTTTCTTATTTAAGAGTTTTTTCTTTTTAGTTTTGAATATATTATTAAACAAAAACTAAATAACAGAATCTTAGAAAATTATAGAATATGTCAGTAGTTCCGACATGAGTTTTCATGTGAATAAATAAGGCATACGTTAGCGAAAATAAAATAAAAATATTACAGAAATCAAGGATCCCATGTGAAAGTGGATGAGTACAACGGGAATAAAGGAAATGTTATTCGTAAAAATTTCCGGATATTTATCAATTTTTTTTCCTTATGTTCATATACTTTACAGTCTTCTTCATAACAAAATGCAAATAACAAAAATTGTTTGAAATAAAGAACTATTTTACTATCACTATTTTGTTTAATATTTGTGCCTCTTCTTAAGAAAATATTGTTTGACAAACTTTTTTCTGGCATATTTTTTGCTGCAAATTTAGCCATTTTTAACCCTAAAGAGTTGGCAACACTGTTAATTGTAATTCTTTATTAATCATCAGAATGAAACTTAATAATGATGTTCATGAAACCTTCATTATAATTTTGTATTCGCTTCGTTTGTACTCAGTAAGATGAGTAATCAGCTCCGATTCTTGGGCGAGATTGAAAATCGAAAACGTCTTCGTAACGCTTGAACAGAAAATTTGAAAACCGCCAGGCTGCTCGCCTGGTATGGGCTGACCGCTAAAAATATTTCAATGGTATAGCTGAACAAGCCCAAAAAGGCGCAAATACAAGCAACTTACGCAGTGTGTACTCTTCCATTAAACAAATAAGTGGCAATAACATCAGAGGTACTGCGACGTTTAAAGCAAATGATGGTTCAGAGTTAACAACAACTGACCAACAACTAGAATGTTGGCACGAACATTTCTCTACACTGTCATCAACAGAAAACAATAATCAGGCCGAGACGGTGGTGCTCTCTATGCGTCGCAACCCAAGAAGGGACATTTCAACAGAACCCCCGGCATTTTCTGAAGTTGCAGCGGCGTTAAAATTAAAAAAATTGTAATTTGAAAAATTATAAATCATCTGGTCCCGACAACATCCCCACAGAGCTGTTGAAATATGGTGCTGATACATTAGCAAGATTTCCAACCCCACTGATCAGAAGTGCAATATAATTCAATAAAATTCCTGCAGATTGGAAAGACGAGGAGATATAATGCAGTGCAAAAATTGCCATGTTATTACCGTGCTTAACGCTATAGGGAAAATAATGGCGACATTGATATTGCAGCGAATCTCACCAGTGGTGGAACAAATTGTTCAAAATGAACAAGCTGGTTTTAGGCCTGGGCGACCATGTGTCGATCACGTCAATACTCTACGTATAATTATTGAGCAATCGGCAGAATACAACACACCCATTTACCTGCTTTTCGTAGATTTTGAGAGAGCTTGCGACACAATATCCCGAAACTCGATGTGGTTTGCACTAATTGGTAAAGGCATATCTGAACAAATTGTCACCCTAATGCGCGAGTTTTACAGAGATCCAGAGTGTAAGGTCTGTTCAACGGAAAAGAAAACCAACCTTTCGCAACTACTGCCGGCGTAAGACAGGGTTGTATCATTTCCCCCCCATTATTCATTCTGCTCTTGGAGTGTGTAATGGAAGCAACCAATTGGGAGGCCCCTACCGGTATTCGATGGAATAGAATGGAATTGCTAAAGTATATAGACTATGCATATGATATATGCTTTGCGGATATTCAGGCAAAGTTAAAAAGTCTCTCCGAAAACGCCAAAAAAAGGATTGAGAATAAACATCAAGAAGACAAAGCTGATGCGTATCGGAACTAATATAACAACACAACTCATTGTCGGTAAAATGGTATTTGAAGATGAAGAATCTTTAAATTATCTCGGATCCAAAGTTACAAAAAACGGTGGCTCTGTAGCCGATGTTGATGACCGTATTAACACGTGTTGCGTTTCTCAAGCTGCACAAGGTTTTGCGCGCTAACAACTTATCGCAGAAGACCGAATTACGTATATTCAACTATAGCGTAAAATCTCTACTGCTATATGGTTGCACTACATGGAGCCTCACAAAATTAACTACGAACATAATACAAACGTTCGTTAACCGGAGTCTGAGACAGATATTACGGATTTACTGGCCGAATTAGGTATCCATTGAAACTCTGTGGAATCAGGGACATTGCCGCTCTATTGAAAGTGATATACGAAGACGTAAATGGACATGTATCGGCCATATTCTCAGACGACCCTACGTTCTCCGTGAATATTTTATTTAAATATTTTATTTTACATTTTTTTTGTATACATATTATTTTTGGATAAATAATGGACATCCCACACATATATAATATAAATAACTACGACATAAAAGAAACAAACATTCGATATATAAGAGACGAGTAAGATGAAGTTAATTTGTTCACTTATACAAGAGAATATGAACATTAACAACTCTGAAACAAAACAACCATTAGGTAAATGTCTAATTAGTTCATGGAAAAGCACTTTGATTTAAAAGTTAGTGTTGCCAGTTGAAGGAAAGTAAAAACATTTAAGAAAGATTAAAAACAGCAACAAGATTAGGAAGTACATTAACATTAAAATACAAATTTGACTTTGTTTTCAATGTAAATTTTAAAACTGCAAAATAATTTAACTTTATTTTCCAAAACATTCACTAAAGGGCATAATCAACCACACAAATAGCTTTGCAAACATGTAAAAATTTTACGTTTGTAGAAATATTTTGTGTTGTTAATTGGGGTGTTTGCTGTTTGGACAAACATTTGGGGTCTAGTGCTAAAGTAATAATTTCAGCGAAAACTTTGCAGAGTAAAGACGTAGAAGAAGAAGTACGTAAATCAATTTAAGCCGTAAATTCTTATTTTTTAGCAGCGTTGTTTGCCCCAAAACAGCTCGTTTCTTAGTCTCAATTTACACGTTTCATCTTTTGATGCTCAACTTCTTTTAAATTCCCTTCTGAAGATGCCATTACGTTCACACGCAGCAACCGGTTTCAACTTTTTTTGCTTCAAAACAACAACACTTTTATTCAAAGCGAACCCAAGAGAAAAAGAAAAGAAAAAAATTTACATGCAGCCATTGGTGTGCATATACCTACGAATGAGAACACAAAGCGTACTGCCCAAGTACAGGCATCTCCGTACCATCCCCTTTTCTTCTTGCTTCCCTCTCCTTAAAACACAAGAGTTGTGTATCAAAACAAAACAAAAATGAAAAATTAATGTTTGTACGATATATGATTGTGTTGTTTATTAGCAAACAGAAGCAAAAACAAAGTAACTTCAAACAAATTTGTGAGTAATATGTTTTGCTTGGAAGTACATAAACAAGTGATTAGTAAACAAATTAAAAATGCTTTACAAATAACAAACATTATTGTAAAGGTAACACGAGCGGCAACATTGCTATTGTGTATTAAAAAAAAAATGAGAAAGAGTGAGAACTGCAAAACAAAGGCCATGTCGTTGAACGACTTCTTTGTAATTTTCATATGAAACGAAATGTGTTTACTAGTAGGATGAATAAAACAAAAGTTGGTTTAGTAGTCTGTCTCAATTTTGTTTGAACACGAATTTTAGTGAATAAACATTTAAATTTGTTTTTGAAAAAATTTGTTCATGCAGCCCTTTACCTGTTATACCCTTCACCACATGTGGAAAGGGTATTATTAAGATTGTCATTCCGTGTGTAATTTCTGCAATATTGTTCTGAGACCCTATTAAGTATATATATATATTCGGGACCTTATCAGTAGTGAAATTAATGTAACGATGTCCGTCTGACTATCAGTCTGTTGAAATGGGCCTCCGAAGACCACAGAAATGGTGGGAATTAGGTTGTTATACATTTTGTCACATATGCTCCGTTAGATTTTTCTATTTAAATGCAGCCAGATTGAACCATAAATGACTTAAGCAAAAAACCACAATTGCCTCTAATATTTGTCACAAAATCCCCAATTGTTTTTTTTTGTTTGCTTTTTTTTATACATAAAAAAATGCATAAATTATTTGTCGCTTCAATAAAGAAATGTATTTTAAGCGAAAAATTCACTCATCACACTTTTAAATTATCACACTTTAATTTCATAATGTGTGTTAGTGGGTGAGTGGTCTAAGACGCTGCATTACGTTAGGTGAAGCGCATTAAAGATTCAGCACAACCAAATATAGCACTCTTGCTTGTTTTAATATGTATTCGTTCGTATTGTATTAAGTTACTTAAGTTTTCTTAAGGCTAAACAAAATTTTCTCTCAGTGTACTTTCGCATGAACAAACAAATTGTTTGAACACGCAAACAGAGTAGAACGTTTGTTAAGAAATGTAGTGATTTCAATTTTGTTGTTTTAGAGGAAATACAATACCCAATCAAATAAAAATTATAATTGTTAGTAAATATGTGTATTAGCTCGGGGGGAAACAAATAAAATTATCGAATATGTTAAGTAAATAAATTTTACTAAACGAAAGAAATTTTGTTTGATAACACTTAAAATTAAATGAGAAAATAAATAATTTTAAGCTTTAATCTTTTATGGTTAAACTTATTTTATGCAAATAATTGATTTTACACTAAAATTTGTCCTTTTTCGCATAATTTTTTCAATTTTATTTAACAAAAAATAAGTGTTTATTTTGTAAAATATTTATTTAAGAGTTAATTCTAAATTATAAATTTTTAATTATTTAATTTATTTGCTTTTATTCTAATTTGTAACAATTTTACAAGCTTAATAGCTTTTTCACACAATTTGCTTCTATTTTTTCTTTTTGCTTCTTTTTATTTATCAATTAACAACCAAATTTGACGTTTATGTAGTAGTACATAACACGCGTTTATTCGCCGGACCGTATCGTGCGTTTAAAAACTTTACCGTGTGAAAAATGGCAAGTTACTAGGGTATTCATTTAATCGGGCTTTTGCTTTAATTGGTAAATCTCTCGATTAATTAACCGAGGTTTTGGGTTAATCGGTTAATAATCGGTTAATATTATTTTTGATCGGTTAACCGATTAAATTTTTTTTTATGAATCAAGTAATTTCAATACATAAAAATGCATAAATTATTTGTTATTTGGAGTTTATTAGTAAAAAAAACCAATAACCAATAGAGTCCTGTTTTAATTTTTTAAAATTGTTAACACTTCTAATTGTTTTGGTTAATTCTGTTAAAAAATGGATATGAAAAGAAACAAATAGCTGAACGCATATATATTTGAAGTACGTCAAACTAGAAGCTGTGGACAGCAAACATTTATTTAAAATGTAGATCACTGAATACCTTCTTCGTTTGTATGAAAAAATTTTTTCTAAACACAACCTTTTGTATATGAGACGAAACAAATAATTAAAAGCACAAAAAAATATGTTATAATACTTCAAAAAGTTAAAAATTTTGTAACATCGGTTAATCGGTTAATCGACTGAAAGTAGTCGGCTTATTCGTTAATCGAAAAAACGCAATTTAAAATTAACCGATCAAATGAATACCCTACAAGTTACACAACGCGCGTTATAAAAGGCTTTTCTTTCAGTTATTTGTTTATTATTTGTTTAACACTTTATTTATAGAATTCGAAGCTTCAGCTCTTTATTTTAAAGGATACTGTATGTTTTACACACTCTTCAATAAGTTTTTCCCCCATGATTCACACATTTTTTAAATTATTCCTCTTTGTTGTCAGCTGATTACTTGTCAAAAATACACAACGCGTTTAAAAGTTCAAAGCTAACCAAGTTTCTGATGCGTATGCGTCAAAAAGATTTTTGTGTAACTTGTTCTATGAAAAAACACTAGTTGAACTCTTTTTGAAAGGAGTCTACAGAGCGTGCGTGCTCTAACGCGTGTTATGTACTTCTACCTTAATTGGCAACGAAAATTGGATATCAGTTATTGCCACATATAACAAAAAGTGCTGTCTACATTAATGATAATATAATCTTGAAAATTACTGCAATATATGTCAACATTTATCTTTGGTATAGACGGGCGGCAAAAAAAGAAATATTTTTATATAAAAATATTAAGTGTTGATTTGCAAGAAATATTAAACAAATAATTTAATTTAATATTGCAACAAAATGCCTCTTTCTACAAGAATAACTACACAAGACCGGATTTGACTTTTGTGCTCGCATAATATTCACCACTCTCATTGGGAAATTAGGTCTCTTGTTCCCGAAACCCGTACGTTTTTCGTAATACACTTTTTTCCTCTAGAGCCCATTCTTTCGTAGCCAATTGGCCGGCTCATCGTACAACGCATAACAGAAAAAATTCGTTCGTATGTGGAATAACCCTCCTGCTGAAGTCTCGTCTCACTTTCATTATGAATAGGTTCAAGTCGAATGTTCACAAGTACTATTCCCTCTATTCTCCTCCCCATAACTTATTTTCCTAGTTCCAACACATGGCAATGCATTAATAGGGGTAATCCCTTAAGCGCTGGTTCTAACAAAAAAAAAAACAAAATAAAAAATAGTGAAGCGCAAATTAGTGTGAAAGCTTTTACGATATCGCTCGCTTGCATTGTCGATCAACTTGTCGTGCTGGACATTTTTATGGGGGCAGAAATCAGCTGTTCGGCGTTAAAATGCAAACGAGCGATAGCGGCGGCATCGTAAGCCAGGCTGTTAATTATTTTTAAAATTGCATCTGTATTTGTGTGCAAGAATTACAGCCAGATCTATCGATAATCAATTTCTGAGTGGATTTCACGAAATTACAAACTGGGTCATAGTGCAATATCTATGCTTTTATGCAGGTTCTTAAATTTTTTTTTTAATAATTTTGTTTCAGAAATTTTTCGATAACAACAATTAAAAAATTCTTTTGGCGATCAGAGCGATTTTTGTGTGAGAGTTATGGGAAGATATGGACCGTTTTCCTTAAAACTAGCTGATTTGTTTAACATGGAATTCATGTGCTAAATTTAAAGTAACTGCCAGGCCCACAATGTCGACAAGAACATTTCATTCGCATTTTTATATTGAAAACAATAATAAAAAAATTCAATTTGTTTTTGTTTTTAATATAAATATAAGAAGGAAATGTTATTGTCGACATAGTGGGCCAGGCTGTTAATGTTAATATAATTAGAAGGATTATTTGCGCTTAGTATTCTATTCTGGATATTTCAATGAGGACTAGGAGAAATACATTTTGTACATGGGCACTTCGCCAGCCCGATCCATCCTGAATACCTTTCTCAGTTTATCTAACGGTGTCCGGTATATTTAAAGGAAGGGGTATGCATAATATTTTAATGCAGATCAAAATCCTTTTCCTTAAAAATCTTGTAAATATGGGTTACATTTTTGGAAATATTATAGACTTACATACAACATTTCCACATATGTATGTGAAGTTGTATGAATGTGTGTAACCTTGTATTATAATGTTGATATTTATTTGCGTGTTCGTTAGTGTTTACCTAACGGTATTCATTATACATAATACATACATACATGTATACATACACACATACATACATACATACATGCATACGTACATACATGCACATCTACTTACATACATTTAGAAGGAAACACTAAAATCCATAATCACCATAATTTACTATTATCGCGAAAGTTTGAAAAAAATTGTTTTTATTATTATTAACATGAAAAATTTAAATATTTAAATGTTAATTTTATTACTTTAAATTTGTGGTTCACTGCTGAAACTGAAATTTTTACAATTTTAATTTTATTGTAATACATTAAGGCCTCGAGTTGCATCGATTTGTTTTGTGCCTTTTCACATTATCCAGACCGCGATGGATGAAAAGGGTATTTTGGGCTTATAATATGTGTAGCACATAAAAAAATTGGTTCTAGAGCCACCATTTTCTGAATCGATCTAACGATGTCTTTCTGTATGTACGGCTTGCTATCTGTCTATTTGAACCTTGCGTACAAAGTTGATCAATTTGGAGATAATTTAATATCTCCAGACCGGGCCTTTTCAAGAACCGGTCTATAATTTCACATCGGATATACATAAAAACTTCTTCCCATAATATACTATGTGTGCCTATAAGACAACTTAATATGTTGGTATTTAGATTTTGGTAAAACATATTTTTCTGCAACAAAAAATATCTTACCAAATTTTATTGAAATTGGTTCATATTTAATCATAGTTCCCATACAAATAACACTCCAAATGCTTTAATACTATAACTTCCTTATAAATATTAAAGGTATTCACGTCAATTTTTGTTACCCCTGCAACTGTGCAAAATATCATAGTTGCACTTATTTGACGTGAGCAACCCATTTTGTTTTCGCACCTTGAATTTTTAGCTTTTCCAAAACAATTTTTTTAACAACGCACCTTCCATTTGACAAAATTAATTTCTTTTTATAAATTTGAACCGTAATTTCTTGAAAAATACACCAAATGATTAATTTTATTAATTAACAAGTTGAATTTATAATTTATCTACCTCAAAATTTTTTTCAGATAAGCATTCCAGTATTTTTGAAATTTCTACTGCTTCAATTTTTTGACGCTTGTTATTATTTAATTGTCTTATTTTTTACAAAGTTTATAATTTTTTTAATTTACAATTCAAAGAAAAATTTACGTCAAAATGGAATTCCGACGTTGTATTTTTGTGTAGAGTTAATTTTATGAGTACATTTTTTTTAACATTTTTTTAACTTGGAAATGCCATAACAAGTTGCAACATTTTTATGCTTTTACTCTGCACTAACTTAGACCCTGACAATTTTGCATCGTTTGGGCGAAATAATTGTCTATGTGGTTGTTGTTGTGTTTTTGCACTTATGCTTTATCGCCAGAGTGCAACTTTTGACGAGAATACCTTTATTGGTATTAATATACATTTGGAAGCCCAGTCGAACATAACAATGTAAATACAGTGAAATACAAGCGTTGAATTTAATGAATTCAAGTATTGATGGCAAGTATAAATCAAGCCTTCAATTTCAAAGGAAATTTTCAAAAAAAATAAAAAAATGGTGTTAAGGAGTTTGTTGGTTTATTAACATTTTACTATCTATTTATATAAAAATGTGATACCACTGAAAACGAAGTTTAAAAGTATATGATGGTACAATTTTTGGTGCTGGAGTGATATTATACGGTATCAAAGACAATAACGAAAATGGTACCATTAGATTTGCCTTAAATTTTTTTCCGTGATACCACATACATATGTACATACATATATACATGTATATATTTATGTATGTATGGACCTTTAAATATTATGTAATGAAATCGTGTCTTTTTGTCTACCCCTCTTGATTCTCTAACGCGTTCGTTTACAAACAAAAGCAAATGTTAAGTTTTTTTTGCCTGTTTCTTCCAAATAATATAAAAATTTCCGTTTGGGAATTAACATTGAAACGACAATAAAAACTAAAATTTGTTTTTATTTTCAATACACATAATTTCTGAAACGAACATTTTTATTATCATTTTCAAAAACAGGCAGTTAAATTATTGTGCATTGGACTTTTGAGCCTTTAAGGTTTTTCCTACATTTTAAAATTTTTTTTTTTTTTTCGAAACCTCCTTGCAAAAATACTTTATATTGGAGGTGGTACGGTCTAATGTATATGTACATACAATAATTAATACATGTATATGTACATACATACATATATATTTATGTATATTAGAATTTGTTTTTGTAGACTTCGCTTCGTTTGATTTTGGGGCTTAAAATGCAGTATAAGATGCATTTACACTAAGCTAATTAATGGTTTCATTTTTGCTAAAGTTTAAAATCCCTTTCTATTCCAGCACACGGAAATATTTACAATTATTTGTTCATAAATATCTTATTTTTGCAATACAAAAGTTTAAAAAAAATAGTTTCAAACATTTTTGTATGAACTGGAATTTTCCACCACCTTGGATAACGATCTTGCAGCGATGTGGTGACTGAGTCTAGGCTGTGGTTTGTATTTCAAGTACAGGTAACGTCACAAGCAATATTTCCAGCAATATTTTAAGCACTTAAATTTTTTATATTTGAGTGCTTATTAGGTATAGATATCTAAAGCAATAAGCACTCAAATCTAGAAATTAAAGTGCTTAAAATATTGCTGGAATTCAGCTTTAATTTATGCACAATTTTTAAGTAAAATTCCATTTCATACAAAAATTTTGTAAACAATTTTTTTAACTCTTGTATTGCTTAAGTTATCAAAAAAAATATTTCTGAAAAAATATTTTTAAAAATGTATTTCTGTGCGCTGAATGGGAGGAAAAGGATTTTAATCCTTTCGAAAAAAGCTCTTGGACTTAAATCAACAGTTACGAGGACGAGGTCTCCTAAAAATAAATACTTATATACATACATACCCTGCAGATATCGAGACTAGTCCATACATGCGTGTAAAGAGTAGTCCATAAAGGAGTAGGAGTACTCCAAAACTACTCCAATTATATGGTAAAAAGGTGGTCTATTTAACATGACGATGTCCTAGGAGTGGACCATATAACCCACCGAAGTAGTCCCTAAACTACTCCATGGAGTA
The DNA here is from genome assembly GCA_943735925.1 of Pollenia amentaria. Classification (NCBI taxonomy): domain Eukaryota; kingdom Metazoa; phylum Arthropoda; class Insecta; order Diptera; family Polleniidae; genus Pollenia; species Pollenia amentaria. The sequence goes on from OX031009.1 coordinate 102,212,404, forward strand.
CTCAAGTGGGTTAGTTTCAAAAGTACTCCATGTTACTACTTTTTCACTAATCGCCTTTTATGGCGTGCACTGTAATCCATTATTGCTATTATTATATATATTTACATGGTATTTTTAATTTATTTTTCACAAATCTTAAAAAACTTTCCTGTTTCACTTTTAAATAAACAATTAATAATGGACAACATCAGGGCTACCAATGTGTAATACTGTAAACTATAGTATATTATACCCAAACATCATGCAGTTGTTGGCAGCACTGCATGTTAATTTGTCTAATATGGTCCATACTACAGTACATTGGACCATGTTGTAAGTAGTCCATTTAAGCCACAATGGACTACGTAGTGCAATATTATCTGCAGGGTATGTATATGTATGTACGTATGTATATATTAATGTGGTATTACGAAAAAAATGTTAAGGTAAATCTAATGGTACCATTTGCGTTATTGTCTTTGATACCGTATTATCCCTGCAGACAATATTGGACTACGTGGGCCATTGGGGCTTAAATGGACTACTTACAACATGGTCCAATGTGCTGTAGTATGGACCATATTAGACAAATTAACATGCTGTGCTGCCAACAACTGCATGATGTATAGGTATACTATACTATAGTTTACAGTGTTGCATATTGGTAGCCCTGATGTTGTCCATTATTAATTGTTTATTTAAAAGTGAAACAGGAAAGTTTTTTAAGATTTGTGAAAAATAAATTAAAAATACCATGTAAATATATATAATAATAGCAATAATGGATTACAGTGCACGCCCTAAAAAGCGATTAGTGAAAGAGTAGTAACATGGAGCACTTTCGAAACTAACCCACTTGAGTACTCTATGGAGTAGTTTAGGGACTACTTCGGTGGGTTATATGGTCCACTCCTAGGACATTGTAATGTTAAATAGACTACTTTTTTACCATATAATTGGAGTAGTTTTGGAGTACTCCTAATCCTTTATGGACTACTCTTTACACGCATGTATGGACTAGTCTCGATAACTGCAGGGATATTACTCTAGCACCAAAAAATCTTAAATTCTCTTCCAATGATATCACATTTGTATACAGATGCTTTATATTAAAATGCGAATAAACCACCAAACTCTTTGAGATGATCAATAATTTCACATACCATTTTTTTTTCTTTATTCGATATTAAATTTTTTTCCCATTAAATTTCCATTGGAATTGTAGGCTTGCTTAACATTGGTTTTATAGGTTTGATTTATACTTGCCTTCAATACTTGAATTCAAGTTTAATTATTATGTATTTGAGGCTGGAATTTTACTGTAATTCAACGCTTGAATTACACTGTATCTACATTGTCATGTTCGACTGGATTTCCAGTATCCATTTTGATGGAGTATGCTATTGAATTCCAGTGTAATTCAAGTATAGTTCAGGGCTTGAAAATGGAAAGCAGAACTGAATTTACACTTCATTTATACTAGAATTCCAGCTAAATTGCTTATTGGAATATAACATCCGATGCAGGAAACTCTTGAATGAATCTTAACCTTCTAAAATAATTTTATCAACGGCTCCCTGTATGTCCATGAGTGTTTCTTTAATATTAATACTCTTGAAGGTTTGTCTGTGAATAATATGATGACCGGCAATGCTTTTTCGCTTGTTTTGTTCAATTTTATATAAAACTTGATTTTATCTCTTTACACAAACTCTTTTAATAAAACTAATTTTGGTACCAAATAACTCAAAATCAGCGAAAATCAAAAAAGATAATTCGATTTGCGTCGCTTTGCTTCGGTTTTCACTCACAACGCATGTCGAGGCTTAGTGCACTTACCGGCAATTCGTTCAGAAGACGAAGTTGTAATAAAAATGTATTTCGTTTTTGTAAAATATGTAAATTTTTGAAGCAAGATTTTATTTCCGTTTCTAACACCCTTTTCACTATCGACCAGGAGGCATGAAGAAGCCAACAATCCATAGACTAAAACAATATACCAATGTAATTTGTTTTTTTTTTTTTAATTAAAAAATTATTCTGTCTACCGTCTAAAAGAGAAAGAGCAAAAAAGAAAAAATTGTTAAAAATGCTTGTAGGGCACTCTCGTATGTGCATACTCTCCAATTCATACATACATTATGATACAATTTAGCATTGAGAATATTTGAATTTAAAGGTATTTTAAATTTTGTAAAGGTATTTTCAATTTGTAAAATGTTATTTCAATGATTGCATTGGAAACTGTGGGGATTTTAACTCTTTTTTCTATTTCCACATATTTGTCAAACTAAAATACATACTTACACTTTTGTGTGAAATGTGTGTCTTAATGTATTTAATGCTGTTTTAATGTCGCCAGTAGCATTTGGAAACATAATAGAGAAAATGTGTGTTATACCCTTCCCCACAGGGCGAAAGGGTATTTAAAGGTTGGCTTTTATACAAATTTGCCATTTCGTTTGGAATTTCTACAATATTTCTACAGTATTATGGATCCTTATGAGTAGCGGAGTTGATCAATCGATGACGGTCCCTTAGTTTGTCTGTCCGTGTGTAGGTTAATTTGGGTTTTCCGAAGACCCCAAATGTGAGAAGACTATTTGTTGTATATTTATATTACATATAATCCGTAATAGTTTGCTATTGAAATTTTGCTAGATCTGCCCACAAATGGCTGAGATATGAGCCAAAAATCACGACTGCTTTTAAATGTTACAAATTCATCTCTAAAGTTCACCCAAACGCTTATTTTTGAAGTATATGAACTTTATCCAGTTTTTCTTTTTCATCTGAAGTAAAAAAAAAAAAGTTAAAGACAAATAAGTCAATATTTCTTCCCAAAATAATGATTTTGGCACAATAGCGCCCATATTATATGAACATTAAGGCCCAAATTTAGCTCATATCTGTCTTATATACATACACAGAAAAAGAAAAATATTTCAATTAAAAAATTTGTGATATTAATTTAAAAATTTATTAAATTTGCACCAGTAAACAAGTTAATAGTCTCCATTAAACGTTTAATTTACTTGATTAAACATTTAATTTACTTGATTAAATTTTTAATTAAAACTGATTTGATTTTTGACTAATGCTTTAATTGGCGAACATTTTGGAGGTTTTGTTCCATGTATAGGCGTATTAAAAACTAAAAATAAGCCAAGTTGGTCTATTTTTTACCTGTACCCCATACAAATGCACTTCCGCATTTATGGTTTTGGTACGATTTTTAAGCTGTGGTAAAGGGTATATCAGAGTTGGCTTTTTCGGATATGGAACTGCTTGTTTTTATGCTGTAGTAGGCTTGAAATATTGAAATTTGTGAGGCTATTGATCAAAATAAAAATTTTTGATCAAAATAAAAATATGTTTGCCATATTGTCAGCTTGTTTTTGGCTTTTCCCGATGTATTTTCCAACAGAGTTGTATTTTGAAGAAAAACCGTCAAACTTTCAATTGAACTTTGTTGGAAAAATAAAACTGTGAAAGTATTGAGTACCAACTTTTGAGCATCGAGTTCTCAAAAAAAAATGCAAGTACTCGATACACTGTACTCACTACTCAACAATTTGCCAAGACTACCCCTGATCGCTTCGCTTCTTCACCTAACGGACTGTCCATGCGCCATTACAGTTTTGTAAAACGAACTACAAGCGCAATATCAACGACATTGTCCCGTTTTTTTTTCGTTATAAATACACTTTAAAACGTCTGTTATCCTTCCTGCTTTAATTTGCCGTTTATTAAACAGTGAGTGCGTTCTCCACTTGTATTTATTACCAAATTTATTTCTCTCTATTATTTCGTTTTTAAATTTTTTTTTAATGCCTTTTAAATGTTCACCACAAATAATAATATTATTGCTTGCATTAAACCATAACATGTTGCTCTTAAAATTTGCAAAAGAACAAAATCGAATTGTTTAATTTGCAAAATAAAAATTTTTATGGTTGTAGATACGATTGCGGTAGACATGAAACGGCCTAATGCAATATAATATGGTTGGTGCAACAGGTAGTATGATTGAAGAGACTTTAAATTTTCTGCAACAATACTGAGTAATTTTTTCTATGTGCAAGTATGTGACAGAAATTTCCCGGCAATTTTTTTAACGTTCACATGTGTGGACACAAACATGCAAGTGATGCTTTAAGCACATACTTGTCCGAACTTGTATGTAATAGAATTTAGTTGTCAGACTTTATGTTTCATCTAAAATTTGTTAAGTTGACCATAGTTTTAGTTTCATATTTACTAGCATTTTTCGTGAAACTAAGCCACTGTGCGTTGCTATTTCATTTCATACAATACAAATAAATTCCTTTTATTAAAAAAGTTTGCCCACATTTTCTAGCCCCCCAAAATGTAGATTGAAGTAATAAATATTTTTTTATTTTTGTGAAAGTATAAGTTTGTGATAAAGTCCATGAAAAATACAATTTGTATATTTTATTTTTATCAAGGAAATGTTATCTATGAAAAGGAAAAAAAAGCTTTTTGTACTCGTATATGTACCTTTATATTAGGGGTGCGACGAATGCCTATTAAGCAAAAGCAAATAATCAAATTCAATTTCTGCTTGCAATATGATCAACATTCAAATGCAATTAAATTTTTATTTCAGAGTTCAATTAAGACAAGTTCTAATTTCTTTAGACTTACAAATACAATTACAAGTTAAATTCTAACATAATTAACCGACCAATAGTAATTTAGACCGTTAGCCTGTTGTATTGCTACAGACCAGACAATCTTGCGGGAATCGAACCGACAACCCTCGCACTGGCTCCCTACTAACTATCATACCGGGGTAATCAAGTAATTTTTAGTAAACATAAGTATTAGTAGGGCGTTAAGAACCGCTAATTCATTTATTTTCAATTAGCTCTTTGATGTTTGTTTATAATTATTTTAGTTTTTTCTTGACGTTTGTTACAACTTATTGTCTAAAAATATTTCCAGATTGATTTCAATTAAAAAATTTGTGATATTAATTAAAAAATTAAGTAAATTGCACCATTAAACAAATTAAGGCCCTAATCATGTATAACGCAACGCCAAATAATTACATTGAAAGCACAAACAATTTCATAAATATTTTGTAATTTTGTTGTTGCTTTCTACAGAAATTCACATTTTAAAATTTCAAACGCTGCATAGCTGGTGGCGTTGAAAATTTTAAAACTATACATGAATTTATGTTGAAAGCAACAACAAAACTACAAAATATATATGACATTTTTTGTGTTTTCAGTGTAATTCTTTGGCATGATTAGGGCCAAATAGTATCAATTTTGACTATAGTTCACTTGATAAAACGTTTAATTCACTTGATTAAACGTTTAATTCACTAGATTAAATTTTTATTTAAAACAGATTTTGTTTTTGATTAATGCATTAATTGGTGAACAACTTTGGAGATTTTTTTCGGCGTTATATCAATTATGAGATATTCGCTTTAAACATTCGCATAGATTTAAGCAAAAGCGAATACAAATATAAGCGAAGAGTTTGCAAATGCGCATGCGAAACCGAATATTCGACGCACCCCTACTTTATATCAGGCAAACATATTAAAACAGGTTTGAAAAACACACAAACAATCATACATACGAATTTACATTTTCAAATAGAGTATAATAAAAAAAAAACTTTTGCGTGTTTGTATTTTTTAAAAAGTTTTTATGAATATAAGCCAACATTTCTAGATTTCTTTTTATCTTACAAAAAAAAAATTAAATAAAATGTACAAATAAATCTATAACCCCATTTTTTTTATGTAAAATCCTTCAAATATTTAAGGAAGAGAAAATGATAGCAGTACAAAAATGTTCAACATATTTAATTTTCTTCATTGTTAATTTCATTAACGTAATAAAATGCAAAAATACCAATAGTCATATAATTATGTAAACACTCTTCCTGTCAAATCCCTAACCCAAAACGCCCCCACACACTTAAACAGCCAATTATTACAATCAGCGTTACCGTTGGGGCTACTAAAGTAAGATTTTCCACTTTTTCGACTGATTGGATACTATTTGGCTAATTTCACAAAATGCACCCAACTGTGAAACTTTTTGTAATTCTTGCCATTCTTGTGATACTTAATGAAAGGATACGTTTTGCACTTTCTGTTTTATTAAAACTCCCAGCTTTAATGTAAGTTATTCTGTTATATGTTTAAGCAAACTAATATGAAATATTTTTTCTTATAATTCATGTATTTATTTTTAATAAATCTGTGCCATTTTGACGAAACATCTTAAGTCTAATTTAAAAAGTTGAAAAAACTTTTATTAATCATACACATTTTCCTTCAAAAAACATTTTTGTACACGTTTTTTAAATCTTATATTGTAAACGATATTTTTCTTTAATTTTGGTTTATTTTATTCTTCGATAAAAATAATTTGTTCACCGAGTTTTTCAAAAACTTTTTTGTTATCCTATCTTGACTTAAGATGCACATATAAGCAAGTGCACTTGGCAAGTACCACTTGCTTTAATGCGTATACTATGAAATAAATACTTATACCTTGGCGTATACTTATGTCTGTACAAATCAGGGCTATCAGATTTTTTCACCTTCGTCGCCAATTATACACATAAAATCGCCAAAATTCGCCAAATTTAGTTTTCTTAAGATTTTTGTTAAGCAAAATTCGCTGAAAATCGCAAAATTTTGTTTTTATATAAATGATGCAACAGAATTGAGTCTTCAACTTCAGGCAAAAATTCTTTAGCCCATAATTAAAACGTCGACCGTAACTGCAAATTTTCTCTCATCACATATAAAAAGGAAACAGTTTCTTGTCTCTACTGAAAATGTATAACTTTTGAGTCAACCCCCATTAGAGGTACCAGTGCGATATGTAAAATTTTTGTTCTTATAAGTTATTGCTTTAAAAAAATTTACCTCTACTATATTCTGAATATCTCCAAAACTGTTGAACATATAAAAAACAATTGTTAAGATTGCTAAAACAGAATTTAATTTCAAATTCTCAGGTAATTGTATCCAAATCGGACAAATCCTTCTCAAGTCATGATAAAATATATTAGCATAACCGACTTATTTCCGGCAAAATATTAGTCATGCCCACAATAATGAATATATATATGTATATAAAAATGAATGTTTGTTTTTCTTTTTTGTATCTTATAGCTGCCTAAACCGCTGAACAGATCTTCATGAAACTTTCACAGTAAGTAATATACCAGACCATCAGTAATAGATGGTCTGGAATGATCTATAGGGTATGTATTTCTTTTGGAAATTTTGAGTAGGCGTGGCACCTCCCATTATGTATATCTAGAGCACGGAAAGGCATTTGGTACAAGCATCTTGGTTATCAATACACAACATCTGACAAAATTTGGGTGGGATTGGATATGTGAGTGTGGCACAAAATGTCTTTATTTATATCTAAAGAATGGTATGGGAAAAATTATCCAAGAAAAGTTGTTGGTACACATAGCTGGGTTATCAATACAAAACATCTCTGATAAAATGGGGGGATAGAAATGATGGGCGTGGCATCTCCCATAAAAAGTTATTATAGATTAATGCATATCTGGAGATCGACAGGAGCTAAAGTTTCCAAATTAGGTACAAGCATTTTTGTTATCAATACACAACATCCGAGTAAATAAGGGCCTGATTGGAGCAGTGGGCGTGGCACAAAATTGATTTATTTATATCTGAAAAACGGTAAGAGAAAAATTGTCCAAATTTGGTACACGTAGCTGGGTTATCAATACACAGACTCTCTAAAAAATGAACAGTATTGGAGAAGTGGGCGCGGTACCTCCCATAGAAAGACAATATAGATTTCTGTATATCTAGAGAACGGTTAGAGCGAAGGTTTCCAAATTAAGTTAAAACATCTTAGTTATCATTACAGAATATAGTATTTTGCGGGATTTGAGAATAGGGCGTGGCATAAAATAGATTTATTTATATATAGAGAACGGTAAGGTAATAGTTGTCCAAATTTGGTACAGATAGCTGGGTTAACGACACGCAACATCTGTCAACAAAAAGGTGGGAGTGGATAAGTAAGCGTGGTTACTTACATACAAATGCAAAAGAGATTTATGTACGGTTAGAGATCGGTCATAGCTAAAGTATCCAAAGTTGCTAAAAATTCTCTTATGATTTTCATGATATGTATTGTACTCGTAATTAGGGTATTCGTTAATCGGTTAACCGGTTAATTACTACGCGATTAACTGATCGGTTAATTTAAAATTGGCTATTTTCGATTAACGATTAAACCGGTTCATTTTAGTCGATTAACCTTTTAACCGAGTAATTTTAAATTTTTTGTAGTATTATAACATATTTTTATGTATGTGATGAGTTATTTGTTTCTTCTTATATCAATACATATTTTAACAGAATAAACCCAAACAATTAATAGAGTTAAATATTTAAAAAAATTAAGGCAGGACTCTTATGGCATAATGGAAGATTTTATATGTTTAGAGAAATCCAGGAAAAGAACTGAGAAATTAGATATTCTGTATTATGGGTTGCTTTTGTTTTCTTCAACATCTACGATAAATGAAAGAATTTTTCAAAGTCAAGATTTATCAAAAGTAAAGAAAATAAACGCTTAAATCCTAACCATTTAAATCATTTTATTTTTCTTAACGATTATTTTATAAGTTCTCCTTAAACTATTGAAATAACTAGGAGAATGATCTCACATTTTTTTTAAATTACTAAATAATATTTAGGTATTAATTCAAAAATATGTATTACATATTTATGAATTATTTTTTTTTGTTGCTCTTTTTAGTTCAAGAATTGTTATGTTTGTTATGGTTTTGTTTTTTATTACTCATAAACTCCAAATAATAAATCATTTATGCATTTTTATTGATTCAAATTACTTAATTTATGAAAAAAAAACTTGATTAATCGGTTAACCGATAAATTACAAAATTAACCGATTATTAAGCGATTAACCCTAAAGCTCGGTTAATTAATTGAGCGATTAACCGATTAAAGAAAAGAAGTATCGAACAAAAACAGAAATATATCATTTTTATATATGTTTCGACCTTTTTCAATTGAATTCAATTGAAAAATTCTAAAAATAACACAAAAAAAAAAAAAAAAAAAAAAATATATCATTGAGATAAACATATGAATTATAAATCTTCTTCTTTCTATATGTGCCTGTGAAGACATGGCGGTAAGCTATTGCAGCATATCCGCATAAAAATTTTGGAAAACTGCAATCTGGATATCATTATCCTCCGTGCAAATGCATTCACACATTTTCAAAATTAAAATAAATATAAACTGTGAAACGGTGCTCACTATTCAGATTTTTTTAATAATGACAAAATCAAAAATAACTTTTTAAGACAAATTGACTACATAGTAAAAATTTACCTCTCACTGTAAAAATTTTAAAAGCAATTTTTTTCAATTGCTAACTTAAACACACATATGCAATATTCTAAATAAATATTGAGATGAGCCCTTATATAAATTCAATTTTCGCCGCTATAGAAGCCGGCACTGTATATCGGTCTATATGTGTAACACCAAAAAATGCAAAAACTCAATTTCCAAAAATGTGTACCTGAGCCCTTTTCGAAATAAATGATTTAATTGTTTTGATAAAATCGGACAAATCGATCTCAAGTTATGATAAAATGTATTAGCATAACCGCCTTATTTCGGGCGTAATATTGCTCTAGCCCATACAATTCAATCGGTAAAGTCAACAAAAATCACATAAAAAAGTTCTTACTATCGACTTATGTAATGTTTTCTGGGATTTTTTTTATCATTTAAAAAATTTAATTTGAAATTTTAAACTAATTGAACAAAATGCGAAAAAAAAATTTGGTGTATCTATTCTAAGTTTTTAGAATAGGTACACCTTTTTTTCTTAAATCCCCTTTTTGGTGCCACTTTTTATGTAAATAAATATCCTCTTTTTGGTACATTTTGAATATATACAACGGTAACGCTGATTACAATAAGAACATCAAAAAACCTCCATAAGATACACACACACATATGTGTGACAATTTATTTTATTGTGTTTTATTTTATTTTTGGAGGGTGGGGTGTTGGGTTTCGTTGGTTGGCTGGTTTTGGTATTAGCAGCCTTAAAGTATGCAATAACAATATTTTTTAAGTTATCTCTTGGAATGTTATCAAGAGAGTTTAGGAGGGTGAATAAAAACACACAGCTGTTGTGTTTGTTATTTTCTTTATACATATATTTATTTTTTTTTGTTTTAATATCCGTTTTGTTTGCTTTCCATATGGACTCTAATTATGCCGTGTGTTTTAGTGGCAATTGTGGGTAATTTTTATGTTTTTTTTTATTTTCATTTGTTTTTATTTTAGTTTTAATTTTTGTTTGGTATTAATTGGGTTGGCTTTAATACTATATTATTTGCTTAAGTATTTAGGTCAAATATTTGTTGTGGTGTGGGTACTCGTTCATATACGTTTTAAATGTTAAGGAATTCCGGCTTAAGAATTTTGAGAAATGAGCCAAACTATTTAAATAGATTTATTTTGTAATAGTTGTAAAGATGTCTTTAAGGCAAATAACGTGAAAATTATATTAACAAGATTTGAGAAAAAAAAAAATATAATTCAATAATGTAGCTATTCAAAGTTCATATGTATGTATATATGTGTGCATGTATCTATGTTATTGCAAAAGAATGCAAAACAAATGAAAGCGATTTTAAATTAATATGTATCATTAATTCTAACCCCCCCTCCATATTCATAAAAAATATTTTTCCTTAATAAAAGGTTTATTACAAAATGTTCATATAAAATAATTTTATAAGCCTGCTATAAACCTAAAATATTTTTTATGAATATGGGGGTAAGAGTGCGTGTGGATTTTTGATAACCGTCAATAAAAATATGTAGTATTTATTTAGAATATTTGGAACTCGGTTTTGTTGTTTTTAAGTTTATGACGAAGTTTATAAAGTTTTTTAGCATAATATTTGGTTATCAAACTGAATGTGATGACAAAAACAACAAAGAGTGTTAAAAAATTTATATTGGGGGGACAAACAGAAGCTTAGGAATAAGAATTGACATACGAAAAGGTAAACAATAAACCGCACTTATACAAGATTGTATTGATAATGTAGATGTCGCTGGTTTTGAGGGAGTACGTTTTTTGGACAAAGATAAAAGCGAACGCAAAAGGTATACGTTGGTAAGCTTAAGGATAAAGCAAAAATCAAGAATTGCAATGAATACAAAAGAAGACCGTGAACAGACCAATGCAAATTACACCATAGCATATATTTAGTTATAATATGTCTGTGATTTTGGCAACTAAAAATAGTCTACTGTGTTATTATATTTGTTTTTTTGGTTTACATTTATTCTATTTATATATTTCTAAGTTTTGTGTTGTGCTGCCCAACATTACATATACAAAGCGGTGCTATTATTTTAAGGATAATGTAAACAGACAGAAAATATAGAAGTGTTCAAACAGAACTGCGGCGAGGCCACATTTTCCATACATTTTGACATAAAAATTTGTCGTAGTCGAGAAATAAAATCTATTTTATTTTGAGAACGTTATTTCTAATGCTCTCACATATAAACACTTATTCTCCCAACAACGCTACCATACTTTCATTAAATTTTATACAGTTTGTAAGCAGAAAATGAAAAGCAAGAGAAAATAAAAATTTTAAACAAGAAAATGAGAGAGATTTTGAAGTTACTGCCGACGTTTAAATTATGGGCTTTAGGCTTTTTGCCTGAAGTTGAAGACTCAATTCTGTTTGAACCCTAATTTAAATAAAGATTTTTATATGTTTGGATTATTTCGACGATTTGTTGTATTTATGTAATTTGAATATGTTCTCATTTGGCTTTTATTTAATGATGCCAGACAAATAATAAAAATCAAACACTGAGCCAGTTGGAAAATAAAGACGAAACGTAGAAAATACATTAATAAAATGAGATAAATGGTGTTTTATTTAAAATCTAATAAAAACAATGACCTTGAAAGCCTGGCTGTAGATAATTATAGAAAATATTGAAAATTTTTTTTTATATTATGCAACTTATTTGTGGCTATTACCTTATTCGAAACAATTTTCTGCAACTGGACTTTATAGACTTATGGCAAATGAAAATTTTGGGTGCTTCGGAAAGGCTGTTAAGTTTACTTTCATGTAGAAGTTGGAAAAAATATATTTTAGTGCTTTAAGACTAAACAAAAGCTAAACGACTATATAAATTTTCTGAAAGAAGTGCACTTGTTAACCTAACCGCCCATAATGCAGGCATTTCCCAACTGATTTTCACAAACTTTTTTATTTTCGGACTCCCAATTGAAGCAAAATTTTCAGTAGGTGTTCATTATGTTAGCAATAATTGTGCTTGTAAATGCATTCACTTCCAAAGAAGTGAACGAAAAATGTGACATTAAAATTTTAATGTACATATGTTGGAACCACGGAAATATTAGATCCAAAACGACTTGTATTCAGCACCTTATCCGGTTACCACAGTGGTCACATCGTGCTATGCGCATACTTGCTAAAAAAGAAAAAAAAAATTAATTCTTTTCCCATGTATGTCTGTTCAGATCTAGTTGTACCACTAAGCGCCAAAAAATCCTTGAACCTCCTAAAGTTAAATAAAACTCACATACCTGGTTTCAGTTTATGGTATCAAATGGTGAAGGAAAAAATTATAATGCAAAATTTGATTAAAAAAAAAAAACATCAAAATGGAAGAAAATTCTTTAAGGGCCTTTACTACAACTTGCCTTAAGTTAAAGGTAGGATTTTGTCCCACGTGTAAAAAGTTTTTCACTATTACAGCTTTGCTTTAAAATAAAGCGAGCAATATATTAAAGGCAAATTAATACTATCGGGTAGATTAAAGTTAATTTGATATAATAAATAACTTCTTATATGCCCGACCAAATCCGACCAACGGCAAGCTGTAATAATGGCCCTAAATGAGGTGAGTAAAATTTCAAAGTCTTCAATCAAAGTGAATGGATAACAACATTAAATTGACATATTGCAGTTTTGACATTTAGCAATACGATAAAGCAATGATACAACAAATTTGTTTGTTCTCAAGTGCATAAACAAAAATCGTATTTTGTATAAACGATTAGCCATACGACAGAGCTTTTGGATTGGACAAAAGTTTTTCTTTTATATGGCAGCTGAGCGATAAATTGTCGTTCGACCTTCATGAACAGGCAGTTATATTAGCTTTTATAAACGCTTCATTTCATTGCAAGAATAGCCGCTGTTTCTAATATGTTGCTATTTCATTGGGCAATATTCTCTTCGTCTAAAATCGTGTTGCAAAAACATTGTTTTGTAATCCTGGATTAAAGGCCTTTTTGTAAAAAACTTTCTCAAGAAACCATTTTTTTTCGCAGGATTTTTTTTTTTGGTTTTTAATTTTTTTTTAAGTGATAAAATGCTTTCTATATAACTTTTTAAAAACCTTTTTATAAGTGAATAATTTTTCTTATCTCTTAGACTGTATATTTAAAACAAGATTTTTTTATTTGGATGAACCGACATGACTTTTCCATTGCTGTAGGTAAAAAGTGGCGAAAACCTTGCCATATGTTTTTCTGTACCTTAAGGTCCATAAGACGTGACATAAACATAATGCCATAGGCGTAATAAATCTAAATGCAATTGGTTTTGTCGTTATGGTAAATCACCTATAGTCAAATACAATGTTGCCCATGAGGTTGGCTCAAACCCGTAAGGCAAATCCACTCTAAGTTAATAAAAGGACAAACAATTTTTTTATTATTCTTCGTTATGTTTGCTAAATATTTCATGAATTTGTTTCTGCATATTTTTCACAGATCTCACAAATTTATCACCTGTTTTTTAGTTCTTAGGATCAAACTTTATATTTCTCTAGCCCGCAATCTACAGCCTCCATTTACAGCAACTTTTAACAATTTATTTTAAATTTTCTTTTAACCATTTGGAAATCATTTTCATAATTTATTAACTATTAGAAAAGAAGAAGAGGAAACAACAGTTAATTTTTTATGAACTCTTATTTATTAAGTTAAGACTTCGAAAGATACCAAAGACTTTCAATGACACGAAAAATTAAAAGAAAAAATATATTTATAGAATTTCCTGTGAAAGTAACACATTTTATTTGATTTTTTAAATAACTAAAAGTATGCAATAGATTCTACAGGTTCCTTTTTGTGATAGATATTTTCCTTTCGACTTTGTTTGTGTCGAGTAGGCGACCTTATTAAATGGTTTTCAGCGTAGAAAACGACTAGAAGAAAAAGAGAATCTAACTTAGCTGTTAGAAAAACCTCTCCCACTATGATTCAATTTGTAATAAATGAGTTTATTTTGTTGTTGTTTCTTAAGACATAAGTAACTTTAACCTTGTGTGAGTGACGTGACTTTGTTAAAACAATTCCAATGACGTGGTGTTACGTTAGACACCATTTTGATGTCTTATATTTTCAAAGTTCTGTTTTTGGAAAACCCTCTAAGATTATTTTTTATTTTATTTTAATGTTATAGCTTGTTATTTGCTGTTATTTATTTTTGAGAACAAATCGACAATTAATTTTAACCAATATTTAATGGCATGGCACAAAATGGCCCTTAACAACTTACATCTACACCAAAACCCAAAAAAAAAAAAAAAAATACTTATTGTTTTTTACAAGTTTTACACTAAGTTGAGTTCATATCTCAGCTATCGGGTATAGAAAAAATGAGAAAATTTTAATGGTAAGATACAACTGATTTAATCTAGTGCATTGAACCAGACATTCTAATATGGATATGTCAAATTGTTTGATCCAAAGCTCAAAATCTGCTCTTCACGGATTTAAAAGTTCCAGATTATGTGCTCTAAGAACAATGAAGAATTTGTTTTGTATTAGAACGACCCATCAAATACGAGATATAAAATATTGGAACAATTGTATTGACGTGCTGCTTAGGAGACACTACAAAAATGTATAAAAAATATAATAAAAATATTGATGCGGTTGATTCTCAGTCACCTACTTAATTAAATATTGACGTGGTTGTCTTGAAGACACTTTTCTGCTCAGAGCGATGCGTGCACTCTATTTGATCGCGTTCGTCACGCCAACGTACACATGAAAACGTATTGAGAAGGCGCTGAATGCGTAAGAGACGATGTTTGAACAAGAACTGAGAAAACCCCTTTTTTCTTTCATTGGTGTCTGTTAGACAACCACGTCAGTCGCAGAGGGTTAAGAAGTGCTCGAAAATAAACATTTAATATCGTTCCTAAGTGTATGTTTCAGTAGATTTGTGGAAAACACAAACGCTAATGGTGTTTGTGTAGTAATTGATAAAAAATATAACGTTTCCATGGTTGTAATTTTCGAACACAAAAATAAAACTGTACTTGGCCAACCCATCAAAAAGATGAGAACATTTAATTTCGTTCTGTGTTTTTTTTAAGCCACAAACTTCGCTGTGTTCGGTTCAGCTCATTAATGTTCGTTCGTTTCAGTTGTACTTAGCGCCGTTTTGGCTGGTAAAATAAACAAAAAATTTTTACAAAAACAAAATACATATACGAAAAAAAGGCAAAAAGCCAGCGCAAAAAATTTTACACTAACAAAATATGTGCACAATACACACAAAAGGTATTCGTGTTGTGGTCGTTGCTAAAATTTTTTGTTTGTTTATTTCTTAATCAATGTAAAAAAAGAAACACTATAGAACATTAAAATATAATGTTTGTCTACAGAACCACTACAGTTGTTCTGGTTTATAACGAAGAACAGAGCACTATATAATGTACGTTACTTTCGGTATTCAGGGTTATATTCGTCTACACAAACACTAAAAAAATAGATATCGTTTCGTGTGTGAGCCGAACGCCTACCTTGTGAATCCCCCAATAATGTTTGTATACAGAAGCACTACAATTATTCTGTTTAATAACGAAGAACAGAACACTAAATAATGTTCGACTCTTTCTTGAAAATAGTTTCGAACGGTATTAAGGGTTGTGTTCGTTTACACAAACACTAAAAAATATATATCGTAACTGGGTGTGTGAGCCAAAATCTGAATAATGTTCTGTTTATTTTCTAGATTTTTTAGATTTTTTGCCTCTTTCAATTCTAGAAGTCTTCTATGGTTTTTAAAATAAGTTTTTCCTTCTCTTTTCTTACTGCTTGAATTTGCAGGTGAATTGTGTTATTTATATAAAAAAAGAATTAATGAAGAAATAAAGTTATTGCTGACGTAGTTAAAAAAAAGCTGCCAGCCAACCCACCAACACTTAAAAGCAGGAAACGGAAATTTTTTTAGTTACGGATGAGGGTTATTGCAAGAGAAGGAAATGTTTTAAGGAAACTAGATGAAAAAAAAAAATGAAAAACAAACAACAAAATATTGTAAAAAAAAAATTTTATAAATATGTACGTGCAAAAAATCATTTTTTTTTCAAAAGTAAATATACAATGATTCATTTTAAACTCATTATTTTGCTTATTTAATGGCAATTTAAAAAAGATTTTTTTTTTATTTGCAGATTATTCGATATAAAAGAATCGTTAATATATTTTTAAAGAGGTAAGTACTCGTATTTGTTTGATTTTACTTAAATGTCTTTAATTTATGTTAAAAACATGCCATTATACAGTTTTGGAAGTTTTTTTTTCTTATCTTTTATGTCAAATGGAGTGCTGTAGTAAAGAAAAAAGGGTTTTTGTTTTAAATGTTTTAATAACATTTGGCGTTTTACATTTTTTGACATCAATTTTAATTGTTTGTTAACATTTTTTCCATATCAACGCATGATTAATTAAATTTCAACTTTTTTGTTATGCAAACAATTTTGCTTTTTCGGCATTTAAACGGTTTTTGTCATGTGTCAGGAACACAAGCAAAATACACAAAATTTTAACTTTTTTTTAGAACTTCATGTTGATTAGGGTGGCCGTTATTTTTGGAAAAAAGTTAAGGTTGCCTGTTCTGCAATTGCGCACACTAATGCCCGCAAAAAATTTTAGTTTATCGTTTTACTTACATTTAAAATAAAAATAAAAATTTAATAATTAGTTTTTTGTAAGTTAAACTAAAGAGTTTTGCACTTGTCTTCTGAAAACAGGCAGTTTATTTTTTCTAAAATATTTTCCATCGAAAATTCTATGCGAACGTTAACGTTTAAAAATGTGAAACAGGCAGTTCGTGAAATCATTTCATAATTTATAAATTTCTTTTGTAAGATGACATCAGTTAAACAAATATATGAGATTTTTTCTTTCACATTCGGGAGGTACCTGCGCAAAATTTGTCAAAACGTTGTGAGATGGCTTATGGGCACAATGACTCTT
The DNA here is from genome assembly GCA_943735925.1 of Pollenia amentaria. Taxonomy (NCBI): domain Eukaryota; kingdom Metazoa; phylum Arthropoda; class Insecta; order Diptera; family Polleniidae; genus Pollenia; species Pollenia amentaria. The sequence continues at coordinate 102,229,773 of OX031009.1, forward strand.
TTTCGAAAATAAACTTGTATTGGGGCTGAGTGTAATTATATATCCTTTTCTCAATATTTTTAATAGGCTACGTCCTGTAAATATTTCGAAACGAATTTAAAATGTCATAAAATTTTCTCCAAAATGGCAACGTTAACACAGGCGGAGCTGATTCTGAGCTGATCGATATTCTAAAAGGTGGGCCTATTTACTATGATGTTGTGGGTGCAAAAAAATTGATACGCACATGAAAGTAAGAAAGTAAGAGTGCTACATTCGGATATACGAAATCTTATATACCCTTCACCATGATGTTGGTGAGTGCTAGTATGCTGTATTAGTGCATAGCCTGCTCAGTGATGCCAATAGTATGCAATTTTCCCTTTTGGGGAAAATTTCAAGCGTAGAGAAAAAATAACAGATTTCTATTTAAAGACAAATCTAGGGATGTTTCAAAATATTATTGAATTTTTATTATATTGTACAAAAATACGTAAATTTCGTATTATTTATATATAAAAATTTAAAATGTTCATATTAGTACAATACCGTTCAAGTACAAACGTAGTATTTTTTTTTACAAACAATTCGCTTATTTTTGCTATTTGCATTTGCGATCACACTCATAATACATAGAAATTAATTTTGTACCTAAAAACACAATCACACCTTCTAAATTAAGGCCGGATTTTTTCAGATGTGGATTAAGTTTAAACTTAGTTTGACGTACTCTGAAACTCGAAGATTTTCTTATTGTTTTATTATAGACCAACATTTTAAGCAAATCAGTTCCGTCTAAATTGTGTATACAAATTTGGTAATGGTGGCACTTATCTCTTTTCAGATTAACTATACCTAGTTTAACTGAGATCTTAAAACCCCTGCTTAAGAGAAACAAAACCATAGAAGAGAAATAAAATCAATTCCGAATTTTAAAAGATTTTTTAATGAAAACTTTTAAGGATATGGAAGGATATATTTTCAAAAGGAAATTTTTTTTATATTTTTGTTCAGGGGAACTGAAGTAAATATATTTTTAAAATTCTACAGAGACTTCCCTTTTATTTGGTACCGAGTTAGCTAAACAGTATAAGACACTTATATTAAAAAAAATTGTTTAAAATAAGTAAAAAGGACAAAAGATGAAAAAATTTAAAATTAAGCACGCAGTTTGACTAAGTTTCGTCTTAAGATTAAATAATATATGGTGGCATTTCTGCCAAAAAGAAAAAATTTAAATTGTCGCTCAGTGTGTTTTATTTTAAATTTAATTTTTATGTGTGTTTGTGTGTGTGTGTATAGCATGTACATATTGGCTGACTTCAAAAACTTCAATTGCTTTGTATGAGAACAGAGCATAATGTTTCATAACGCCGCAGTACAAAATATATACAATGCAAACCCTTCCTAAACATCACTGTTAAGTATTAGTAACGCAGTAAAACAGCAATCAGGGCATCGGTTTTAAAATTGATGCTTTGTGACATTTAGCATTTCATGTTCCGGCACTTTGTACATGTACATGGTTAAAATACCGTAGTAAGACTGTATACAAACGTTGTATTGGTACGTTCTGGAAGTCAGCCATTTATTTTGGTTTTTTATTCTAGTGGTTAATAAATGCTTTAATTATAATATGTATTAACAAAATGTTAAAAAATATGTATTTGTTTGCCTGTTGTTAAAAAAAAAAAAAAATTTTAACGTATGGAAAAGTGTAGGGAACATTTTTTTTTGGTTGTAGGGGAAAAGGGATTTTTTAGACACGTAGGGATTTTTTAAATTTCTACTGGCATCACTTGTACTGCTAAGAAAAAAGTTGATTGTGCTACGCAGGGTTTCGAACAACTGCTAATAGCAGTCAAAATTTGCTAAAAATGTCATTTATTTTCAGTAACATGCTGAAAAAAAAGAACTGTATTTTATTTTCATCCACACTCATACTTAAAACAGTTGAACTATGTGCGCACAGTTACTGAAAAAATAGTAACACAATTCATTTTTTTTCAGCAGTCAAAAGAATCAGCAGCAGACTCCCTCCATTTTAAACACACAGACTGCTGAACTTGCGACTGAAAACCAGAAGCTGTTGTGTTTACAGTTGACGTAAACTCTTTTTTTTAGTTTACTAAACAACGTAGCTAGAAACTGGCAGTTCGACTATACAGTAACGTAAACACAAACTGGTTTGTTGAATGAATTGAGTAATGTTAAGTTGAAAACACATTTGTTTTGTTATTTAAATCAAATAAAAGAAAGGAGAAAAACAATTATTTATAGAATGAAACAAATAATTTGTAATATTTCGAATGCCAATTACAATACATACTTTTTATTTAAAAATATTAATTTTTGTTTTATAAATTTTATGTAAAATTAAAACACTATTTTTTAACTTGATAATAATTCAGTGAAAATGTCAACCATTAAAACACATTAAACATAATAGAAAATAAGATTTTCTATAGTAAAAATAGTAAATATAAAAATTTTTCCTGTTACTTTAAAATATAATATTTTTCTACTAAAATTTTTATTTTTATTAATTGAACAATATTATATTGTACAAACTTAAACTATAATAAACACTAGTAAACAATATTAATTTTTACACATTTATTAAAAAGTCTCAAAAGCAAGGTCGCGAGTATTATTATTAGAATGGATTAGATTTTGATTTTCAGAAATAGGTTTTGATTTTGAACTTCAAATGATGAAGATAAATATTATATTTAATTTAAGAATGTTATGAACTAATTGTTTAAAAACATTAGATTTATATGGCAACTGTTAAAAACTATGGTCGAAAAGTAAAAAAGCCAAAAACAGATTATTCATCTAGCCACCAATTTTTTTTGGTTTTAGAACATTGTAAACTACGAACTACTGTATTGGAGAATACTTGTGTCGTAACGTACATTATAATTATTTGTTTCATTGCAATTTACCGCTTTTATACTGGCCCGTCTATAATTCTGATATAAGACTATTATGCCATTTTTATTTTGTACAACCCCTATACTACATATATATATGCAAATGCATCAGTTTGAAAAAATCCTTTTTGCAATGTCCTATCTATATATATAAAATTGTAACGTTACTGACTGACTCACTGACTGATTCATCATCGCACAGCCTAAACGCCTGAAGCTAAAAACTAGAAATTTGGATTTTTGACGGGATTTTTGGAAATTCGAATGTTTAGGGGGTAAAAAAGGGCAAAATCGGGTAAATTCGGTAACCTTATATCTCTAAAACTAAAAGAGATACAAAAAAAAATGTAGTGCTTTTCGTTGTTTTTTAGAAAAATAAGCGGACAGGTGTCTGGTACTTTTTGGAAATGCAGCTCTTTAACGGAGTAAACGGGTAAAATCTGTATTTTGGTACTTTTTTGTCACCCCATCTATCTTTTAAACTTATAAACATAGAAATAAGGGTTATATCACATTTGAAACTTATCTAAAAAATCCAAATACAAATTTTGTACTTTTTCGATATTCGGAAGTTTAGGGGGTAAAAACCGTTACTATTTTTGGTACTTTTTTACAAATCATTTTTTTTATTCATTGATATATACGTATTAAACTATGGGCTCCTACTACAATATTGAAATTTTTTATGCTTCAATGGGGAGAAAAAAGTACCAAAAAGTGGAAATACGGTTTTTGGTTCCACAACTGACAATTTTTCTAATTATCGTTAATATTGGACCTAGAAACATGAACTTCAACATGCAATGTCCTGAGTGGATAAGAACCTCTGAGGGTACTTTTTGGTATTTTTTTGATCTTCAACTGGTACTTTTTTAATTTCCGTTAGTATTAGACCTAGAAACAATTAACTAAACATGCAAAGTCCTGAGTGAATAAGAATTTGTTAGAAGGATCTTTTTGGTACTTTTTCGTTATTTAACTGGTACTTTTTTAATTTTCGTTAATATTGGACCTATAAACATAAAATTAAACATGCAAGTTCCCAAGTGAATGAGAATCTGTAGGAGTGGTTTTTTGGTACTTTTTCGTACTGTATTGTTTGCCAACAGGTACTTATTGAATTTTTGTTAGTATTGCAGCTACAAACATAAAATTAAACAAGCAAAGCGTTGAATGAGCATCTGTAAAACCTGAATTTTGGTTCTTTTTTGTCCCCCATCTACCGTTTAAGTCAATGCACATAGAAATAAAAATTATATAAAATTCGTAACTTATCTAAAAAATGCCAAGTGAAAATTTTGTACTTTTTCTGAACTCGAACGTTTAAGGGGTAACAATCGTACGTAATTTTGTTACTTTTTCCAAGATATTGTTTCTTCATTTATTTATTTTCATAAAAATAAGCGGACAGGTGTCTAGCACTTTTTTGAAATAAGGAGTAAACGGGTAAAACCTGTACTAGCATTTAACCCGCTACTTCGTTAGCGCCCCTTTTTCTTTCGTGGACATATTTGTACGCCAAAGCTTATGTTTCTAGGCTGAAACCCGCTACTTTGTAAAGGGAGTATTTTTACCTCTAAACGTTCGTATTTCAAAAATTTTTATTTGTATTTTTTAGATACGTTACGAATGTGATATTTTTTTATTCAAATGTTTATTGGTTTAATAAATAGCAAAAAAGTTTTAAAATACAGGTTTACTGCCCAAAAGGGTCTAACTTCAAAAAAGTACCAGACACCTAACCGCTTATTATTTTAATGAACATCAGGTTAGGGAATTTCCCGTTTTAACCTTTTTTACCCTCTAACCATAAAAATTTCAAAAACTCCCATCATAGGTAATCGGTTTCGCGAGAGGCCAACCTCCCGGGCAAATTTCAGCATTTTAGTTCAGGCGTTTAGGTCGTGCAATGATGAATCAGGCAGTAACTTTACAATTTTATATTGTATAGGTAGATGAAGAAAAACGTTTTGAAAACAATAACAGAATTAGGTACGATTTTCACCCCTTAAACGTTCGAATTTCGAAACTCATCAAATTTGTATTTGTATTTTTTAGATAAATTACGAATGTGATATATTTTTTATTTTAATGTTTATTGGTTTAAAAGATAGATGGCATAGCAAAAAAGTTTTTAAAAATACAGGTTTTACCCGTTTACTCCTTATTTCAAAAAAGTTCTAGACACCTGTCCGCTTATTTTTAATGAACAATAATAGGTATTCAATTTTTTTGTATCCCTTTTAGTTTAGCCGATATGAGGTTAGCGAATTTCCGTTTTTACCGCCTTTTTTCTATTGAACAACAATAAGTATTAAATATTTTTGTATCTCCTTTAGCTTAGCAGATATGAGGTCAGCGTGATCGATTTAGCGAGAGGCCTGCCTCAGGTCCAAATGTCAACTCTTTAGCTTCAGGCGTTTAGGCTGTGCGATGAAAATAAATAAATGAAGAAACAATATCTTGGAAAAAGTAAAAAAATTACGTACGATTGTTACCCCTTAAACGTTCGAGTTCAGAAAAAGTACAAAATTTTCACTTGGCATTTTTTAGATAAGTTACGAATTTTATATAATTTTTATTTCTATGTGCATTGACTTAAACGGTAGATGGGGGACAAAAAAGAACCAAAATTCAGGTTTTACAGATGCTCATTCAACGCTTTGCTTGTTTAATTTTATGTTTGTAGCTGCAATACTAACAAAAATTCAATAAGTACCTGTTGGCAAACAATACAGTACGAAAAAGTACCAAAAAACCACTCCTACAGATTCTCATTCACTTGGGAACTTGCATGTTTAATTTTATGTTTATAGGTCCAATATTAACGAAAATTAAAAAAGTACCAGTTAAATAACGAAAAAGTACCAAAAAGATCCTTCTAACAAATTCTTATTCACTCAGGACTTTGCATGTTTAGTTAATTGTTTCTAGGTCTAATACTAACGGAAATTAAAAAAGTACCAGTTGAAGATCAAAAAAATACCAAAAAGTACCCTCAGAGGTTCTTATCCACTCAGGACATTGCATGTTGAAGTTCATGTTTCTAGGTCCAATATTAACGAAAATTAGAAAAATTGTCAGTTGTGGAACCAAAAACCGTATTTCCACTTTTTGGTACTTTTTTCTCCCCATTGAAGCATAAAAAATTTCAATATTGTAGTAGGAGCCCATAGTTTAATACGTATATATCAATGAATAAAAAAAATGATTTGTAAAAAAGTACCAAAAATAGTAACGGTTTTTACCCCCTAAACTTCCGAATATCGAAAAAGTACAAAATCTGTATTTGGATTTTTTAGATAAGTTTCAAATGTGATATAACCCTTATTTCTATGTTTATAAGTTTAAAAGATAGATGGGGTGACAAAAAAGTACCAAAATACAGATTTTACCCGTTTACTCCGTTAAAGAGCTGCATTTCCAAAAAGTACCAGACACCTGTCCGCTTATTTTTCTAAAAAACAACGAAAAGCACTACATTTTTTTTTGTATCTCTTTTAGTTTTAGAGATATAAGGTTACCGAATTTACCCGATTTTGCCCTTTTTTACCCCCTAAACATTCGAATTTCCAAAAATCCCGTCAAAAATCCAAATTTCTAGTTTTTAGCTTCAGGCGTTTAGGCTGTGCGATGATGAATCAGTCAGTAACGTTACAATTTTATATATATAGATAGGACATTGCAAAAAGGATTTTTTCAAACTGATGCATTTGCATATATATATGTAGTATAGGGGTTGTACAAAATAAAAATGGCATAATAGTCTTATATCAGAATTATAGACGGGCCAGTATAAAAGCGGTAAATTGCAATGAAACAAATAATTATAATGTACGTTACGACACAAGTATTCTCCAATACAGTAGTTCGTAGTTTACAATGTTCTAAAACCAAAAAAAATTGGTGGCTAGATGAATAATCTGTTTTTGGCTTTTTTACTTTTCGACCATAGTTTTTAACAGTTGCCATATAAATCTAATGTTTTTAAACAATTAGTTCATAACATTCTTAAATTAAATATAATATTTATCTTCATCATTTGAAGTTCAAAATCAAAACCTATTTCTGAAAATCAAAATCTAATCCATTCTAATAATAATACTCGCGACCTTGCTTTTGAGACTTTTTAATAAATGTGTAAAAATTAATATTGTTTACTAGTGTTTATTATAGTTTAAGTTTGTACAATATAATATTGTTCAATTAATAAAAATAAAAATTTTAGTAGAAAAATATTATATTTTAAAGTAACAGGAAAAATTTTTATATTTACTATTTTTACTATAGAAAATCTTATTTTCTATTATGTTTAATGTGTTTTAATGGTTGACATTTTCACTGAATTATTATCAAGTTAAAAAATAGTGTTTTAATTTTACATAAAATTTATAAAACAAAAATTAATATTTTTAAATAAAAAGTATGTATTGTAATTGGCATTCGAAATATTACAAATTATTTGTTTCATTCTATAAATAATTGTTTTTCTCCTTTCTTTTATTTGATTTAAATAACAAAACAAATGTGTTTTCAACTTAACATTACTCAATTCATTCAACAAACCAGTTTGTGTTTACGTTACTGTATAGTCGAACTGCCAGTTTCTAGCTACGTTGTTTAGTAAACTAAAAAAAAGAGTTTACGTCAACTGTAAACACAACAGCTTCTGGTTTTCAGTCGCAAGTTCAGCAGTCTGTGTGTTTAAAATGGAGGGAGTCTGCTGCTGATTCTTTTGACTGCTGAAAAAAAAATGAATTGTGTTACTATTTTTTCAGTAACTGTGCGCACACAGTTCAACTGTTTTAAATATGAATGGTGATGAAAAATGATGGTTCGAACTATTTTCAGTATAGTTGCATGTGTAAAAATACAAACTGGCGACTGCATTTTAAACACTGGTGCTACGTATGAAAATTTTCTATGCCCTCATAATACTCATACGCCCCTGGTAACTGTATTTTCTCTCAAACGATCCAAAGAATTAGGCAATAGTTTCTGTATTAATTTCTCTCTCACCTTAGTCAAAAGTTTAACACTTTTAGTCGAATAAAAAGTTCAAAGCTGAATGGAATTTACGTGGATTCTTGCTATGGTGGCCAAACCCAACGGTGCTCTTCACACTGGGTGAGATCAATCCAGTGTTGCCAATTAAGAATTTGGAAATTATACATGAGTGTGTACCAAATTACACGTTCATAGCAAAATTACACACACAAAATCGAAAAAGTAACTTTGCTAGAATAAATACACCTTGCAAAACTTTATTGATATTCTTTATTGGCAATTAAATCGTTAGGCTTACAAGAAAAAGCAAAGCTTGCAAACTGCTGTAGTAAGAAAGGTCTGGATGATTCGTATTTGTGTTCGAGCATAAGCAGTAACGTCGGCGGAAGAACAGCACAAAAATTCTTTTGTAAAATTTGGGGGCATTTACACGGTGTCCTTTCGGACATGTCTGTATTATTCATTCTCTTTTGAACATGCTGCGGAAAACCAATTGTCTTTCCAAACATGTCTGTTTTCATGTCTAATTGCCTAATTATCCATATACATATAAATGAAAAAACATGAAAATTCATAAAAAACAAACATTTTTTTTTTTAACTTTTAATTTGTTTATTGGATCTTTCTTAGTAGAAAATAACAATAAGTAATAACATCTTAAAAACTATTTTTAATTTATGATTCTATTACCAGTGCAATAGAAGACCATATTGGGAACATTTAAACATATTTTAGCTTTGTGCTATGGCCAAGGTGTCTGCCCCCTCTTGCCGTGAGTGGCCTCTAAACGAGAGTAGGTTATGTGCTAGGGGATTAGGGTGAGATGCTAGTTTCGATATATATATAGAACAATATTTTTCTATTTCATCGCGAATTATAAATAATTTAGATCAGAGTTTGTTGTAGTCGGCAAGTAACTTGCGCAACTATCTTGCCGAGTCTGAAAGGGGTCTAAGCAACATCAATTTTAAAAATTCGCTGTGAGTGGTTCTTTTAAATTCAAACAAACTTATTGACTTAAGGTACTTATCGACTACACAATATTATTGAGTACTAGCTATAATTATTGCCGATTTGCTCCACACTATTCAATAACTTGTTCAATATAAAACATTATGAACTTTCTTCTTAAATTCTACAATCTGAAAAATGTTCAGAATTTTTTTTTATCATATGTTTATCAGAAAAACAAATGTCAAAGAAAACCAAATTTGTAAGTTTATGTTAAACATACTTTCCTTCTCACCCCTCTCACAAATAAACTCACACTTTCGGAGTGTAAACTTAGACTTTGACAGTTATACTTTGGTTGTATATTTCTGGTACGAGGCTTTCTTTGGCTATACAAACAAAAATTCTGATAGTGCTTAGAAAATATTCCTGGAAAATAAAGAAGTAATAAGACTATTAAAGTATGAAAACTAAATTGTAATTTTACTTAGAATCATAGATGGGCACTTTGCAGTACCAGTACTTCTTCAGTATTTTTTTTTTACTGGTACTGCACTTGAATTTTCATTACCAGTATATTTTTACTGATTACTGAAAAAAAATCAGTACTCAGTAAATTTTACTGATTACTGAAAAAAATCGGTATTCAGTAAATTTTACTGATTACTGAAAAAAAATTTCAGTATTCATAAAATTTTACTGATTACTGATAAGAATGCAGTATCGGGAGGTTTTTACTACCTATACATACAAAAAAAAAACAAGAATTATAAAACTGTAAGAATTTTCGTACTCAATAAACGTTAATAAAACGAAATTCCAATATGCATATAAAACAAAAGAACAGATGAACGAACCTAATGTGCATTCCTTTGTAATTAAAAAAATTATGGACTATACAATATTTATTAGTTAATATAAATATGTGAATCAACCTGTGCTGTTAAATTAAGAGTGTTAATTACATGATTAATTGTAAAAGTTGTTGCTAAACAAGTTGTGTGTTATAGAGGTTAGAAATTCTTTCCGCGAATATTTGGAATTTTGTATTTAAATTTATTAAATATGGAAAAAAATAAGTGAAATTTCTGATTTTAATAGTGATGATTCGGTAAATGATCCGGATTATGTGTGCGAAGAAAATACACCTAGTTCTTCAAATTTTTTAAATGAAACTTCAACTGACACCCATGATTTATTAAAAGACGAAGAACTAATGGGAGTCAATAAAATTCTTTTTAGCGAGGAATTTTTTAAAGTTGATGAGAAGGTAAATAACATACAAGGTCGTCTTAGCCTAGTGGTTGACACCCGGGACTCTCATCCCTGAGCCCATATGTTTGAATCCCCGTTCAGTCGGTATCTAAACATTTCTCATGTGCTAGTCACACATTAAATCTTTTGGCTACAACCGATTTCAACAAAATAATGAATACTTTAAGTCAAGACGTAAAAACTATATTCAAAAATTCTTTCAGAAGGTAACATTGATAAAATTTAAATTACAAACTACTCTATATTTTATTTTTTGGTTATAGATGTACACAGATTTGGAACAATTGTAATAGACCAAAATCTGCAGAAATAATCATTTCAGTTTTAAGTACCAATTTATCGACCCCTTGTATAACAAGATGGAATTCTCTTTACGATTCAGTCAAGAAGTTGCTACAACATAAGGCAAATCTACCGGAATTGTGCTATCGTCTTTCCATCCCCACTATTCCTGCTGATGAAATTGAGTATTTTGAGAAATATATAAGCATAATAGAACCTTTAGCAGAGGCAATTGATTATCTTCAGGGGGAAAAAGCTATATTGTTCGGTCACTTTGTCCCAACTATTGTCTCTTTAAAGCCGAATTTAAGAACTTAGTCGAATTAAGTAAAAAACTGCAAGAGGCATTAGTTAAGAGATTCGAAAAATATTTTCTGATCCAGCCTGACACTTGGGATGCCATTATTGCCGCAATAACAATACCGGAAATAAAGCTAAGGTTTCTAAAACCACTTTTAGAAACGGCAACGGGGAAAACAGAAGAAGAGGTTAAGGAAATGTTTAATTTTGTAAAATATGGAAAAATACCCACACTTGAAAGCCGTGCTTTGCCTCAAAGACCGCAAAAGTCATTTTTTAGATTTTGGAGAGGAAAGTAATGGTAACGTTTTGCATCTTATTTTCCATTAAATTTTTGTATTTATTATTCACATGCTTATCTTATTTTCTTAAACAGATGCGGGTATAACTATTATTTCAGGTGACTTGGCAAACTATCTCCAGGAAACAATTTTGTACCTGGCCGAACAAGACACTAGCATAAATTGTCTGCATAATCACAGTGCTATTAAAAAAGTGTTTTTGAAATACAATACTCCTTTGCCTCCGTCTGCTCCTGTAGAAAGATTGTTTTCTTTCGCTGGGATTGTGAATCGTTCCAGAAGACAAAAACTCAGTGATACAAATTTTGAAATGCTTGTATTAAGAAAAGCCAATAATATATAAAATCTTTTATCTTTATTCAACTAATTTTCCAATTTACAAATATTTCTTGTGCTAAACTCGCAAAGCTTTGAGCTTGTCAAAAAAAAAAAAAAAAAAAAAAAAATACGTAATCGTGACTCAATTTTCAGTAATCAGTTAAATTTACTGGTTACTGAAATTTTTTTCCAGTAATCAGTAAAATTTACTGCATACTGATTTTTTCTTCCAGTAATCAGTAAACTTTACTGAATACTGATTTTTTTTTCAGTAATCAGTAAAAATTTACTAGTAATGAAAATAATATTTCATTACCAGTAAGCATTTACTGATTACTGAAACGCTTGCTGCAGTAAAAAAGTAGTGCAGTATGCCCATGTATGCTTAGAATACACATTCGAATTAATATGAAAACTTATAAGAGAAGTTAAAGTTAAATTTAATTAAAGTATAACTGTGGCATTATGTAGCATTTACAATCTTCTAAAATTGGTCATTGGTAAATAATATTTTCAGTTCTTGGTCATCCTTCTCTTCATTCCAGAAATCATAAATCTATCTAATATTTCGACTTTGGGAATGTCTTGTTAGAATTCATTTTTACGCATCATCCATCAGTTATTTCGTAGCTTACAGGAAAACTATTATCTAGTTTGAGACTATATTGATGATGTATTTGGCTGTTGCAGGTATGCAAGAACATTTTATATTTTAGTAAATTTATGATACAAAAACTGTTCTCAAAACAAGAAAGTTTAATGAATAGTGTGGTACTTATTGCATCTTTATAATAACGAACCTCGGTCTTAAATTTAACCGTTCTTTCATTGTGTTTCATTCGCACGTTTTAAATTTTTAAGGCAGTTTTGTAACTCCATTTTGCCAGTAAAACAAAAAATGTAATCATAAGGAAATACGGAAAAACAGGGGAAAGGGCTTACAAATTTGCACGTTTCTTAGTTTAGGGTAAAGGTTTTTTGTACGTGTTTGGCACCCTAAGTTGGCTAAGTTGGCATCACTGCATTCTATCAACAAGTTACGACTCCTGTAAAAGAAATCTATTTATAAATCGGCAAAGGCAAAAGAGTTAAGAACACCTTCCTCCTGTGTTTGTCAACAGATTTAAATAAACAATACAACACTTAAGAGGTACTTACTTTCAGAAGTGCGCAATATATATTTGCTTTAAATCTTAAGGGGTAAAAAGGGTAAAAACGGATAAGTTCAGTTACCTCATAGCTCTAAAACTTAAAGAGATCCAAAAAACATTTAATACTTATCGGTGCTCATCACCTTCCATGAATCAGCCCTGGGGGTATACACTGATGGTTCAAGGAAGGGGGAAAGAGTTGGCGGAGGTTTCTACATAGAGGAACTGGGCGTTAAAGTTTCCTTTCGTCTGCCGGATGGATGTAGTGTCCTGCAGGCGGAAATCTCGGCTATAAAGCGGGCAGCCAACTGGCTAAAGTATTATAGCGTATCGGGAGATATACGTATATTTACTGATAGCAAGGCTGCCATTGCCTCTCTTGCGGGTGTCTATACGACATCTAGGTTGACTGTGGAATGTCGGATGTCTTTGAATGACATTGCTGAACATTCAGAGTTAACGCTTATATGGATACCAGGGCACTCAAACTGCCCGGGAAACCAGGTAGCAGATGAGCTGGCCAAGGAAGGTGGTCGTATGGATGAAACATTCATTGATCAATTCATTGGACTTCCAATGGCTCACTGTAAGTCACTCATGCGGCGCGAGAACTATAGAATTGCGCAAGAGGGATGGACCCGTGAGTCCACCTGTTCCACATCCAGGGCACTCTGGCCTGGATATGATGAACGGAGAACCAAATCTCTACTTAGGTTCAATAGGAACCAAATCTGGACCGTGGTGTCGGTCATAACTGGACACTGGCCTGTTGAGACTCATGCTAGAAGAATGGGTCTGGTATTCAATGACTACTGTAGAAGTTGTCATGATGAGGAGGAAGAGGAAACTGTGATTCACTTTCTCTGTCAATGCCCTGGGCTACGGGGTATTAGGGAAAAATACCTGGGAGAACCAGTGGGGAGGGAGGGGGGAACTTTTTGGTACTTCTTCTTTCTTTAACTGATAGTTTTTATATTTTTATTACTGAACCTAGAAACATTAAATTCAACATGAGAGTCCAGAGTGATTGAGACACCAAATAGAAGAGAAACATTTTTGGTACTGTTTTGTTTTTCAATTGCTACTTTCTGATTTTTTTAATTTATTGAACTTACAAAACTAAATTAAATATCTATGGGATTGAGTGGAAGAGAACATGTTGAGCGGATAGTGGTCCTTTGTCAAATCGACCTTTTAAGAAAAAAAAAAAAAAACAAATGCTATTTGTATGTTTGTTTTTTTCATATTTGCATAAATAATTATGCTCGAATTTGTACCACTGGGGACAAAGAGTTATTTTAATAAATTTGAAGAAAAAAAAACCCATAATCCAAATCATGAAATCCAAGTGCAAAGATTTTGAAGTATTGAAATTTTAATCAAATGCTTGGTACGTACTATTTTAGTTCCTAAATCCGTTTTTGAATACTGACGTCAACAAAATTTTTTTTTTAGTTATAACTAGGGCGTGGGATTTCGTGTACTTATTATTGGAAAATATGCGCACAGAACATGCTAAAAAAAATTCAAAATATACTTTAAAAATTAATAAAATATGCATATACTATTTAAAGAAAAATCTGACAGTCAGTGATGTTATACATAGGGAAAATTCCTATTCGTAAGAGGTTTCTTCTAAAAAAGCCAGTAGGAATAAAAGGACGAAATTTTTAAAAGCAATTAAATGTACGGACTTTGGAGTTATGTTGCAAAACTTCATACATTTGACATCCATTTTCGATTTGTGATATCATACTAATAAATTTGTTGGTGCGGCAACATTACTAATTCTTAAACTTCTTTGAAACATCGCCTGCCGTCATTTTAGCTTTGATTTTAATGTAAATTTTATGAAAATCTCTTCTACAAGAATGGAATCACGTGAATTTGACATCGAAAAAATTTGGAAAATCATCTTGTGTTTAAATTTCATAAAAATATTTACTTTTATATACCTCATTCTTTGAGGACCACTCCCCTGAACAACTTTTGAAATCTGGTGAAACTTTCATTTTTACAAAAATTTAATTAAAAATCTTTATCGAATCCAATTTCACGCAATTTCGATTTCCAGAACATGGCCGATAATTGTGATTTTAAGTTTATTTATATCACTTTTTTATGTTTTGTTTTTGGTTATTTAGTTTTAAGTTTATAAAAAGCAGAGCTGTAAGATGTGAATTAAATAGAAAATTAAATTTTTAGTTAACATTTTTAACTGAAATCTAAATTTTAATTTTGTTGATATAAATTTTTTAAAAATTAATTTTCTAGAATCAACTTACATTTGATAGTATTGTATTTAAAATGGAAAACAATAAATGAAAATTGAGTTATACTTTTACGATCAATACACTATTTGTTAATATTCGTTGAAACGTACAAAAATTATTTTCGGGAATGAAATATTTATTATTAATTAATTCATTTATTAATGATGTGCTAATAATCCCAATTTTTGAATGAAAACACTGAAATTTATTGTTGCGGGAAAACTAGTTTCTGTGCGCATTTCGCTGGTTGCTTAGGCCAGCTCGTCAGGAAACTTTTTCCAAATACTTTAGAAAAGCTAAAAATATTATACAACAATTTATTTATTTTTACTATTTTAAAACCAAATTTATTAAAATTACAAAAATGTCTAGTCTTGCAGAACAATACAGGAATTTGTTTTAAGAACTGTTTTTAAAATTAAAAGTTGTTCAAAATGATCATCGGGTTAAGAATTTCTTCTTGGGCTATTCAATAAAAAAGGTCTCTCGACTGGTGCTGAATATGTAATTGGTGTGTTATGTTTTAGAAAAATTTCATAGATTCTCGGATATTTCTTTAAGTTTTTTAAAGATACATCAATATCACTGAGATATGATAATAGTTAATTTTAAGATGGTGAAACAACCTTTTCATTTGCATCTAGAAACAAAGAAAACATAATTAAAAAAGAAGAATGAAGAAAACTCACGGAAATTTTTCTTTCACACCTGGGTGAGCTATCATAAAAGATTCGTAAACGGAAGACGGTTGAATTTAAAGACATTACACCCTACTTTCGCAATGTTTGAACGTTAGATGTGAAATTTAAATTTCATAAAACATTGGTTTTTTCAAGCGGTAACTTATATATGAGTAAACCCCCAACCATAATATGCATAGCCTAGCTTAACCTACTGTCAAAAATTTACAAAAAGTGTCTCAAATGTATTTAAAAAAACAAAAATGAAATAATGAATGTGGGAGTAATTTCGCACTTTGCTTAAGCAAATGACAATTTCATAAAACTTAACAAAAGGTTTCCTTAAGTTCAATATGGTTTGCCTCATATGATTTACATGTATTCGCACATTTGCTGAAGCCAACTTAAACACATTATGGTTGGGCCCTAAGTGAGATGCAAAACTTGTTCGTTACAAAATTAAAAAGCAAGATGACAATTGATTCTCACAGTTTCGTTGATCTCTTTATGAGTAGAAACATACTGATTGTATTAATACATTTCCTTAAAAAAAAACATACATGGAAAAGAATTTATAGTAATTTTTATTTTAAATATTGAAAAATTTTACAATTTTCTTTTTCTTTGAAACAAATCAAAGTATTTATAATTTTTTTTTTTTTTCTAAATAAAATTATTTGGAAGTTTTTTGTTGAATCAAAGTATTTATAGTTTTTTTTTTATTTTAAACTATTTGGAAGGTTTTTTTGTAAATTATTTAATGAATATTGATAAAAACGAATATTTTTCTTTGAATTAAATCAGAGGAAAACAATTCGAATTTTTTTTAAGGTGATTTTTTTTACAAAAAATTTTGTGGATTTGTATATTAAATAAAAAAATTTCTTATATCTTAATCTTAGTCAAATGCTATTAGAATAATATATATTTAATAATTTATATTAACAATTACTTTATTCAAATTCATGGAAGTGAAATTTGATTAAACTTCGCCAACAAGCAAATAAAACAAATTTTTAAATATTTAATTTCAAACTGACAAAATTGGATTTCAGTTATGTTATTAACGATATCAAATGATTTTTTGTTAATTTGTATTCTTCATATTCTGATTAAATTATTGTTTAATTTATTGTTAACAAATATTTGTAGTCAAAATATTCATAATAAGCATCAAGATAAAAAGAACAGATTTAATAGTTCATGAACATTAAAGACTTTATATTTATATATGTATGTATGCATGTATAACCCAGGTAGCATTTTTTATCAGGATCAAAAATTTTAGAAATCAACCTCTCGAGCAAAATAACTGCAAATGACCACGTTTTTTGATCAATGATACTCTCGTTATGAGAATCACCGCAAAGAATCACGTCAGCATGTGATACAATTTTCTGAACCCTTTTTGAGCAATTTTTTGGTAGTTTTTATAATCATTATTTTAAATTTTCCGTCTCATTTTTCAATCATAAATTATATACAGGGGTGTGCTGAAAATCGAAAATGTAAAACGCAAGTGTTTTTAAAGTCGTTTTTTTTTATTAAGATTTCTGTAAGAAAGAAATTTTATGACAAATATCTTACAAATTTTTTCTACTTAACAGAATTTTGTAATCAAAATTATAAAAAATTGGTTAACTGCCAGGCCCACAATGTCGTATATTTATATTGAAAACACAAACAAATTTTAGTTCTAATTATTGTTTTAAATATAAAACTGCGAATGAAATGTTCTTGTCGACATTGTGGGCCTGGCAGTAAAAGAGTATTAAAAAGAACTTCCAAATTCCTGCGGCTTACGTTTCCGATTTCCAGCACAACCCTGATAGTTTTTTTTTTCATATATTTCAAATATTTTAAATCGTCATTTTTTTTCTCCGATAAAAGCAGCACCTGTATGAATTTTGAGTACATGTTTGAACCAACTTTTTTTTCAACCAAACAAAAGTTATTGGATTCTCGGGAAGAAAAAAAGAAACTATTTGCACCGGACTAATTTCATCAATTGACAATAATTTTTTGGGTTAATTTTTTTTAAGTTTCTTTTTTTTAATTTGGCCACAATTCAAAATATTTAAAAATTATTATTTGAACATATCAATGAATCATATGAGGGGCTTAAAGCACGAGGGGTTTAAGTGGCTGTTTTAAAAATTGAGATTAAGTGCTCATATACCCCATGTGCGCCAAGCGAAACAGGTATTTTAATGACAAAATTGGTCGTCATATCTCGCTACCGAAGGAGAATTCCACTTTTAACTCTTATGTTCTGAACTTCTCTGAACTTCACCTACTAATTCCATATGTAATCTTAATTAAAAAAAGTACTAAGCCCCTTGTGCTTTAAGCCCCTCAAATATGATTACATTTTCAATCGCTCAAGTGATAAATCAGTTCACTGTGAGAAGACTCTTTTAGGTGCTTGCTGGGAACAACTTTAAATAAAATTTATATATATTTGGGTTGTTCACAAAAGGCTGGTTATCAGGTTATATGGTTTTTTGTAGAGTTTTTTTTAGCGCGTAGAGAAAAATACGGATTTGTTTGTCCTGCATAAGGACTTTTTTGTGACAGTGTACTTACTGTATTTGTTTTTGACATACAATTTCATAGCATTAAAGTAACTTTTACTTAGTCACATAAAATTTTTAAAAAGTGAGCTACAGTTTTATTGGCTGTACCTTAAATAACGGCCTAAGTTATAAAAATAAAACAGGTTAATTAAGTGTTTTATTTTTTTTATTGCAGAATGTGTGTGTGACACTTCATAAGTTGAGAAATCAATTTGAAGATTTTTGTCAAATACAAAAAACCTTGGAATATGATTAAAAATAACACAGCAGATAAATATCGAACGGTGATTTTAAACATCGGAAATCCTAACTCAAGCATTAGAATAACGTGTTATAACAATTGTGATTTTTTATTGAACTGTGGGTTTTTATTTGAAGTTTTTGATATTTAAATTAGTCTTAAGTTCATCAAATTTTATTTTCATTAAATTATTTTTCGTGAAATAAGAATACCCTCACCCCAATCATCAGAATTCTTTGCCGTTATACCGTTTGCGCCACTGGGTGCCTACCAGTCTATAGTCAAACATCAGTCTTGTAGCCAATGGTATTTGTGGATCGAAATTTCCTGTAATTAATTGGCAATTTAAAATTTTATTTACTTCTGTTTTTCGTACTTTTTGTCAAGACCTGGTTTTGTAAATACGACCTGTAGATTCACTAACTTTTTTTACGATAATCGTATCGTTAAAATAAATATAACGAAAATTTATCGAATTTGCTATTCAGTAACATTTTTAACGATATTCGTTGTCGATTAAAGTCAGCTGTTACACTAATCAGTTTTTTTCTCGTTATTTTAACGACAAAAATTTACGTTGTGTTTATTTAATCGATAAAGTGTATTTTATGTTTAAAGTGACTGAGGCCCGACGTCTTTCATACATACTATGTGTATAAATATTAACAAAAACAAAATTCTAAATTCAAAATGTACAAGAAAAACGAATTATGAACAAACACAAAATTCTAAATGTAAAATTCCCAAAATAAAATATAAAAACAGTAAATTAAGCACCATTTCTTTTGTTTTTTTCTTTATTCTCTTTTATGCTTTTCGTTTATTTTAACATTTTCTAGACAGAGATGTTACAAAAACTACAGCTGTTTACAATCGTTAAAAATAAATTACAGAATCACACTATCGTTACTGCAACCGAATATATATGTCGACGAAAATACGATTATCGGATCGTTAAAAGTTAGTGAATCGCACCACTGGGTTCAATCCCCTGATCAGTCAAGAATAAAGTTATCAAAAAAAAAAATTTTAATTCATTTCATCTTTTAAATTCCCTACTTCACTAAAAAACATTTAATGAAAAATAAATTTTAAGAACGTAATTGTTCAAACAAAACTGCGTTGAGACCACATTTCCATACAATTTGACATAAAAATTTTTCGTAGAAAACAGTCCTCAAATAAAATCTATTTTATTTTAAGAGCGTGTTTTCTAATGCTCTCACATATAGATACTTACTCTCCCAACAATGCTGACATACTTTCATACATTTTGTAAACAGGAAATGAAAAACAAAAGAAAAAATTAAAACTATGAAAAAGAGACAATTTGAAGTTAATGCCGATGTTTTAATTATGGGCTTAAAGATTTTGGCCTGAAGTTAAGGATTCAATTCTGTTTAAACACTAAGCCTGATTTAAATATCAAATAACAGTAATTTTAAATTTTCAGAAAGTTAATTATTGTCAAAAAATTTTTTAAAATGATATATAAATTTTTTTTTTTTGGATTCTACAATTGTTTGATTTGGATAATACCAAAGTGCAATTGATTGAAAACAAAAAATATGCGTTTTTCATTAAAAAATAACATAATATGCGTATATGCATTATATGACAAAAAATGCATTAACGATAATATATGCAAAAATATACACAAGCCAATCGATGCCATTTTTAAGCAAAAGCTGTGGTTCGGATAAATAACTTGTTCACTAAATATTTAAACATTCATGAAAAAACATGCATTTGCATGAAATTCCACGCCGCACAGTACTTTGTCCCCGTATAACTATGGGACAAAAATACAAGGAGTTGCCAGATATTTTTGAAATTTAAAATGTCATAAAATAACTTCTGTCCAAGGCCACGCATACCTCCCATGTGTCCTGAAATGGAAAAATGTCATTTTAGTTTCAATAATGACCACAAAATTACAAAAATAGTCATGCTGATATACAAACAACTAGCAACGTGTGTGTACATTTTCATATAAATCGGAACAAGTACTTAAGTCCCCTTTTTGTTAAAAACGCTATAACACCTGCAAAAATTGTCCGATCGTAATAAAATTTGGTATGTAAATTGATATTTGTAAGATATATATTTATGCCAAACGGGTAGAATAGGATTATTAATGTGAAAAATACAGAAACATCATTTAGGCAAAAATTGGTTAAAAACGGTTAGAATGTTCTTGTAAAAATAATAAGTAAGAAAGTATAGTCGGCTTAACCCGAACATATGAGAACCTAGAGCACAGTATTTAAAAACAAATTTTCTAGAGTGTATCCTATTTGGGAACCATGGGCAATCACGGACCCGTCTGAACAAAATTATTTTATGAGGTGTAGATTGGCTTAAAAGTTCTTTCTGCCGAATGTTATTTAGATATGTTGTTCCTCTATATGAGATTTTTTGTTTTGGACATGTCAGGACAACATTTTGTCATGACATCGAAGCTATCGTTAAAGTAATTGTCGCCAATTTTTATGTAAATACTAACATTTATAAGGAAGTTATGGCATTAAAAACTTTTTTCGGGAGTATTATTTGTATATTGTCAAATATGGACCGATTCCAATAAAATTTGGAAAGATGATTTTGATTGCTATAAAATGTATTTAAATTTAAATTAGTTTGGGCTATATTTAATCTTGATACAAATATAATAAGACGGTTTATCGGCATATGAACCATATTACGAAAAGATGCTTGTATGGGAGATATGTAAAATTTTGGCCAAATTTCATCAAATTATCTCCAAAATTGCGACAGGTACGCACAAGGTTACATTGACAGCCAGCCAGCCGGCCTGCCAGGGTATAATAAGTATGAAAGTAAAGTCGGTCAAGCCCGATCATATGATACCGTACACCACAGTATATAAGAACAAATTCAATAGTATCTATTTGGATTTATTTCTTATTATATTCCTAGTTTATTTTCTTTTAAACCAATTCAAGCTATGGAAATTTGAGCAATAATCACGAAAATGGCAGTTTTTTTAAAATGATTTTTTTTCAAGTTGTGGTAAATTTTTTTGCTTGTTTTTTATTTATTAGAAAAAATTTCATATGTACGAAAACAGAAAAAAACCCACAGACTATATAGTTTTTTGTTTTAAGAATCCATGAAAGTTAATAATTTTTTTAGAGCTTAAAGCCTAGTACTCTGTTCCAATTTGTGAAAAATGTTCAGCATCATCTATTATTTCATGCGAAAAATTTGACATGTATCAATGTTACCTATCTCGAGAGTTTGCACAATTTGACGTTTTTAATCTTTCAAAGTATGCGACATTGTTTTGCTTATATACACAAAACCTACATGTATTTTACTAAAAAGTATTTTTTTAAATAAAAAATTAAGTAAAAATGAAAGTAAATATTGATGAAAAACTGTTACCGGTTGTGTTATTTATGTTTTGCAGTTCTCATTTTAATATAAAGTTTAAACCTTTTTCATTTGCTTAAAATTCCACGTGAAATAAGTGCAGTTTATATTATTTCGCAGTTGTAAAAAAATGATGCCAGAAACATTTCGCAACTTTTTCACAAATTAAACAGAGTACAACTCTATCAACATTTTTTCATAGAAATTCCGCACAAGTTTTTTTCATATGAGTTTTGACAGCATTTCACGTGAAATGTTGAACAGAGTACTAGGCTTAAGTGAATAGTAAGCATATTTCAAACTAATAAAAAGTACTTATAAGAAAAGAATTCATATACATTTTGTTCACAGTTAGTTTTAAAAGTTAACAATACAAAAAAAAATTGTAATCTCGTAGTCCAAAATATAAAATTTTAAATCAGTTTTCCTAAAGCATGTAAAACTCAAGTAGTTGTTTAGCCATTGTTACTTCAAATTCTCTGACTTTGGCGTCCTCTAGCGCCGCCAAAAAGAGTCATATCTAAAAAATTCTTTAAAATTCATTTGAGTTGTTATCCATCGATCTATACATTTGTATGTACAATATAAGACTTGTTTGGTTTTTTTT
Organism: Pollenia amentaria; assembly: GCA_943735925.1. Lineage (NCBI taxonomy): Eukaryota > Metazoa > Arthropoda > Insecta > Diptera > Polleniidae > Pollenia > Pollenia amentaria. The sequence goes on from OX031009.1 coordinate 102,252,047, forward strand.
TTGTCTATGGGACGCAGCACTGTCCGCCGTAGTTATAACTAAATTAAACATAAAATGACTATCACACTGCATTATTCTTTTTTTTTTTTTTGGAATTTGAAATGGCTAAAATCCTTAAACTTTTTAAGTTATTTAAAATAGTTATCGGTAATATTTATTGTGGTGTAAAATATTTACATTGAAAAAAGTTGTGATGCATATTTTTTTGGTTGGATTGTTTTAGAAATTTTGCATTCTAATGCAATAAAATTGATAAAAACTCTTTGTTCGTATGCAGAGTATATTAAATTAACTTTAAGTAGAAATAATTATTAATGGCCTTTTAACAAAAAAAAAACTTTCATAATTTAATCATGAAAACAGAAGGTTCTTTAATTGCTATACATTTTTATTTGAAAGGAGACCGTCCAAAGAAGAGATTGTGAATAGAGATGATTAAAAACTTTTCTAATTTTGCAGCAACTTATTCTTTTAATGTTTGTACTTCATAATTAAAATTAACAAAGTGCTAAATGTTTTGTTATTTTAATACCCTTTAACACAGCTGGAAACTGTTTGAGTTGAAACGATTTACATAAGTAACTGCCTTGTTGGTTTAGGCTCTTAGCCACTGGGTGACAAACAAAGAGATTACCGCCCTGTAAGTGAGAATAACCGATTTTGAGTGTACATTCCGGTAGAATTATGCACTCGTTCCATGTTTAGAAGGTGAAGCTATCTAACCTCTGCTGCATAAGAATAGTCGGCTACATAAAAATAGTTCCGCAGACCGAACTTTTCCATAAATAGTGAAAAATCAATCCCCAAAAGGCTAAGCCAACACACGCAGAGAAAATAAATTTTTTCTATATGGTCACCTCACACAAAGATATTTTTAATGACATTTTTTTCTGCATATGGCTACTTTAACCTGTGTTAAAAAACTGCGTCAAAAGTTGAAAAACTGCCATTTCTTTCGCTTCTTCATTAGTCAATGGCCAAAAAAAACTGTTGATTTTACTTCTGATTCATTAAATGTAACCGGTCGCTGTCAAACAAACTCAAAAAGCGAAAAGTTGTACATAAATATTTTCGTTTTTTGATCGACAGTTTTTGGTTTCGACTGGAGTTTTTTAAACCCTGACTTTAACCATAATATTGTCACCGGCTATCATATAATGGGTTTACATTAGCAATAACATTTTCCTCTTTTCCAAGAGCATCATGTTATGGTTCAAAAGCAACTACTTTATTATATGTGGTAACCATGTAATTGTTATTATTCAACAGAACATGTTCGCAGGCAACCATAATGTGGTTGTGGCTTCTTGATGGATGACTAATTTAACCATATTATTTTTGCCACTGACAATAGCATGGTTAAAGTAACCATAATATTTTCATTAAAAATAGTTTTGTTGGAGGTGACTATATAGGAAAATGTGTTTTTACCGGGATGGCAAACCCCGCAAATAAAACTACTTAATTATATAAAAAGAAGTGAATATTGGTATTTCAGTAATTTGGTCATAACTCGGCCATTTTTCCACCGATTTGATTTATATACCGACATCTTTAGGAAGAAATTTACCATTTACCTTGCTAATAAAACTTGGACTCGGAAAGATCTACGGTTCCGGAAAATAGGTGTTTGTCTTAAAAAAATTATATTTTGGTGATAATTTTTTTGTATCTGAACCGATTTTTCCGAGTTCTTCAGCAAATATGTTCTACAAAATATTTCCGACAGCTCTTAAATTTTAGATTTTATAAAAATGTGTATGCTTTTAAGCCTATTGGAGTATTTTGCTAATAACTTAACCATTTCCTAACCGATTTGGCAGATTTATTTATATACCCAAGCCTTTAGGAAGAAATTTACAATTTACTTAGATTACAAAACTTGGAATCGGGAAGATCTTTTGTTCCCGAAAATGTGTATGTTTAAAAAAACATTTTATTTTGGGCATTACTCTTCCAATTCTGGGAAAAAGCTTTTAGGGTTTTCGGGAAATGCATTCTGCTAAAAATGTTTTGATATATGTCATACTAAAGCCCTAAAATTTCAAATTTTGAGTATTTTCAATAATGTCTTTGTACGGGAGGTACCATGCCCACTTCTCCAATCCCGCAAATATTTTGTGGGATGCTGTGTATTGATAACCGATATATTTGTACCTTCTTTGGGAACTTTAGCTAGATTCGTTCTTCAGATATACAGAAATGTATAACGTCTTTGTATGGGAAGTGCCACACCCACTTCTCTAATCCTACCCATTTTTTTTTTTGGAGAGTTGGTGTATCAATATTTAAAAAGGGAATTAAGCACAACAAACAAAATCTTTTAATAAATAATTGTATTCCCAAAAACAACTTTGATAATAAAATTTTAGCAAGTGCACGTGCATAAAAAACTGAACTGGCAAATTGTTTTTATTTTTGATTTCTTGCGAAAACAGTAAAAGCACTTTGTTTTTGTTTTAAATAGTTTTTTCTTTACCCACCTACAACTACAATTAATGTTGGGAGAATACCAACTAATTGTAGCGGGAAATGTAAGAAAAGATAAAAACTCATCACTGATTTATTGTTTGTATGTATTTTGTTTAAGCTTTGATATCGTTGCAAAAAAGACTTTTTGAGTGTTTTTAGGTAATTCTCATTCCCTCTGTAGTCTTGTTTGCTGATAGCTTTGGCTTTTCTAAAATTATTTAGGAGAACGTTTCCTGATGATCTGGCCTAAGCAACCAGTGAAATGCGCATAGGAACAGCTTATCCTCCAACAATAAATTTCAGTATTTTTTTTATTTTTATTTTTATCAATTATTTAAAAAGGGAATTAAGCACAACAAACAAAATCTTTTAATAAATAATAGTATTCCCAAAAAAAAATTTGATAATAAAATTTTTATTTATCTGGCGATTAGTCGCGGGGTTGCAAAGCGCAGTGGGTCAAACTAGAACATGTGTACTTATGTATTTATTTATATGACTTTCTGTTTTTATCGCACCATGGTGAAGGGTAAATAAGATTCGGCATAGCCGAATATAGCACTCTTACTTGTTTTTTATCTAAAAATCCTTTAATTTTTTTACTCCGAAAACCCTGTACAACTGCCTTTCATCATAAATCTACTTTCGTAGAATTTAGTTATTTTTAAAAATAACGTAAGTAGTTTGACGTCATATCATCAATCAATCTTTGCGGTCATTTTGCCTTAACCAACAACAAGAAATCATTTGATTTGCTTCTTTTTTTTTTATTAAAAATAACATTGAAAAATGAAAAGGGAAAGCAGAATATAACAGGAGCAAATTATAATCATCTCGTCCCTTCTTTTTTTGTTGATTAATTACTGGTTTTGACAAATTTTAACTTTTTTTTTAAATAAATGAAATTAAATGATTTTTGGCTGAAATCACTTTGATATAATAACAAATTGTAGAAGATATTTCTTTTTTTTTTAACACGTTCTTTTGTGAAGGAGGCCATGCTAAGGCATGAATTAAAAGACGTCTTTATGTATCGTTTAGGATAAATTTCCGGCATGCAAAAACTGCGTATGACATCTTTATATGGCATCCAATCTTCTTGCTGATTTGTAAATTTCAAAGCCTTTTAATTAAATAAATGTCATGCTGCGTTACATTTAATGATAAGGCAGCAACTTCTTATGATTAGCACTAATTAAATTTAAAATTTCGTAAGTAAATTGTGATTTTCTTTATGAAAATAGGCCGGTTGTTTCCAAAATTTTGTTGGAAAATGGGTTTTTCGGGTTGGAAAAAAATGTATTACTTTTTGTGAAATTAGCAATTTTTTGTTTTAGGAATTTTGTTAAAATAGGAACAATTTTGGAAGATTTTTGGGATTTTTATTTTAAATTTTAGAATTTTATATAAATTTTTGAATATTCACGAAAATTCTGTATGAATAAGTTTTCAACGTCAGAGGATAGAGTTTGCAAAAAACCGTCAAAAAGTGTTTTTAATGTCTTTTTTTCTTATACCCTCCACTACCACTAGTGCTGAATTCATGTATACTAATTTTGTGCAAATTTTTTAATATTTATCTAAGACACCATAAAGTATATATATTCTGGGTCCTAAGTCGATTTAGACATATCCGTCTGTCTGGAAATTTTTCGAACAACTCAAAATAAAAGAATAATATTTTTTGGTTTCAAAATGCTTCTTGTTAGCGTAAGGAGTTTAAAATTGATGTCCAACAAAATCGGTTCCATAGGATAAGACTTATGAATCCGAATATGGAACCACCACCCAGAAAAATTGATATTTTTGTTAGAAAAGCTAAAATAAATGGTGGCTTAATGCACGGATTGATATAAGATGCAAAAATCCATTCTATAAGCCTAGAAAACATACTACTAAATCTCGTGAAGATCGGTTCATAATTTACCATTGGCCTCATATAAAGCTTACTCTCGTAAAACAGTTCAATACGATTAAATCCGTCACGAATAAGGCAATAAAATGTGGTACGTCACAGGTTAAACGACTAGAAATCACACTGTCAGATTTGGTAAAGGTCGGTCCATAATTCAGCACAGGCCCAGCCGAATATAGTACTCTAACCAGTACTTGAAAATACACATTATACTCGTATACTCTTCTTTAGTGGTCGGTTTGGAGGATATGTGAAAAACACAAACGCTAATAGTGTTTGTGTAGTAACTCAATACTGTACTTATCCAACCCATCAAGAAGGTTGGAACTTTTTATTCAAAAAGGTTGCAAACTTTTATTTGTTGTGTTCTCCTTAGCGCATTAATGCTCGTTTTTTTCAGTAGTACTTAGCGCCCTATCGCCTGGTAAAGGAAACTAAAAAGGGTATTAAGTATTAAGGGTTGTGTATTAATACACAAACACAAAAAACAATAAATACCTTTTCTGGGTGTGTGAGTCATACACTAAATAATGTTCTATTTATTTTCGAACATTGAATCTAATCCAGTGATGCCAGTATAAATTTTAAAAAAATCCCTACGTGTCTAAAAAATCCCTTTTTTTTCTTTACAACCAAAGAAACGTTCCCTACGTTAACAATTTATGGTTTTTAGAAACAAGCAAACAAGTATATGTTTTTTCAAGATGTTGTAAAAATTATAATTTAATAATTTTTCAAGAATACTTATTTTAAATATTTTTTTTTAATATCAAATATTTTAAGCCAACTCGGTACCAAATAAAAGGAAAGGATCTGTAGAATTTTAAAATAATATTTACTTCAGTTCCCTTGAACAAAGATAATAAAACTTTCCTTTTAAAAATATATTCTTCCATATCCTTAAACGTTTTCAATAGAAATTGGCAATTGTAAGATTTTATTTCTCTTTGTTTAACAGGTGTGATGGCTTCTTTTTCTCGGTACACTCAAACGAAAAATCAATCCATCCGTACTCAAATCAATTGGAAGCGGTATCAATAGGGCGGTGAGTACGGATTTTCTTGAATCAAGTACAGAAAGATTGATTCAAGTACAAGCGCTTGATGAAAATGCGCTTGATTCAAGAATTATAAAGTTGATCTAATCCCGAATTCGTATTTGAAATAAACCAAAAGAATATTATTATGATTGCTTTACTTACCCGTTTCACACCTCACAGAGTTCCAATTATAAAACACCAGCATCATGCCCAATATGATTTTTACTTTAAAACAGCGATCGGCAAAATCAGGGCGCCGCGTTTTCTCTTTTATTCTCTTTTATTGCGTACGTGTGCACACACATTGCAGAGAATTAAACAACATCAGCAACAACATATGTAAAATGTGTACAACGCATACAATCGCAAAATGTAATAAGCTTGGATCACACGATTGCCGCAATGCACCAATTTTCACATGTTTTAATACCCCAATCGTGTGACTGCACAATCAAATGCCTCATGTACGAATCGAGGGCAATATTGTGCTTACTTTTACCAATAAAATGCAACCCTGGTGCGGCAATCGTGTGACAACTTGATACGCAACCGCGCGTCAATAAAAATGGCAAAAATTACCAATATTTATTAGGTTCTTGTGCGGCAATTAAACAACACAATACGCGGCAATATTTGCCTGTTTTAATAAATTTACTTTTGTGTGTTTCTTTTAGTAGAAACAAATTAAAAACAAAAATTAAATTTATCAAAAATAAAAATTTGGAATTCAGCAAGTCATTAATAAATAAATTAATAATAAATTTTGTATTCCTAAAAATAACTTTTGAAATATAATTTTTATTTCAAATTAGTGCAGTAGCTGTTCAGGACAATATAAAGGAATATATACAGGAAAACGGAGCAAAATGTATTGAAATTATTTAAAGCGAATATATTTTTGAATATAAATATTCTCTATTTCTTTATGTATTTAAAATAGAATTTTACTTTGTTTAATTTTTGGAATTTCATATATTTTAGTAAAAAAAATTTTAAATAAAACTATCTAACAAAATTTTGTTTGAATATATGATACAATTGACACAAGTAAAAACAATCGTGTGACTGGGCTGCGGCAATTATTGTACCCATTTCGATTTGTACCAACTAGCGGCAATTAAATTTGTATAAGGCCTGGAACAGAATAAAGTAGTTGTAGTAGAAGCTGAAGCTGACGAATGCTCTGTAGCGCAACAAAGTTCAAAATTTCGAACTTTGCGCTTCAACTTCACCTGCAACGACAACAACACTACGTATTCTCTTGACACTTCTTTCAAACTGCCGTTTTAAACTTTTCACAACTTGCAGCGCTATTCGTAACGTTATACTACAGCGACTATTCTGTTCCCCACTTAAAACAGGGCAATCGTGTGATTTCAGAATATTTTATTGGGGCAATTTCATTATTGTGCGTCAATAAAGCACAATCAAAATTGTGTTATATTGGTGAATTTGTGGCAATCGTGTGATCCCAGCTATAGTATATTTTTTAATGTACATATTTAACGAAGAATATAAACTAAATGAGAACTCTTGCTTTCAATTTATTTTTTAAAGTTTAAAAAGTAAAATTGATTAAGATTTAAACATGAAAATAATTAGTCAATTCACAAGGTATCCTAACATGTCATATTGTCAAAATGTCCTAATATTTCACAATGGTTTAAAAATATTGTTGTTGGTTTGTTAACAAAAAGTGTCTTAAATAAATAGAACGCTGCTTGCTGTGTTTATTGTGCTGTCGTAATTAATCAGAAAAGTCCAGCGCTGAGCGGCTGAGCCGTACAACAATATTTTTAAACCATTGTGAAATATTAGGACATTTTGACAATATGACATGTTAGGATACCTTGTGAATTGACTAAATGTGTTTTCTTCTTGTTATGTTGTTTTTGTTGTTTCTACACACAACAATCAAATCGGTTTTAGCTACTTGTGTGGTGTTGTTGTAGTGTCTACAACAAATTTTGTTAAGTTGTATGAGATTAAAACGCTTATTTTGTAATTTTACTCTCAGAGTGGCACTACCAACGAAAAATTCAATCTTTTTTTTTTTTACTTGGTTTGAGAACTATACGCTTATTCTAAGAAATTCCGGGATTGATTTTCGAAACATATCCCATTTAGGATTGTTTTGAGTATGTTTTAGTGTAATTCGTACTTGAATTTGTGAGTACGACTCGTACTAAAAGTAAGTATAAAAAGCTTAATTTATTCCGATTTTTTTCTTTCTCTGCAGTAAATTAATTTCTAAGTAAACATTTCATTCATAAGATATACGCTATTAATATTCGTATACGTTTTAGCGAATGTTAATGCGAATAGCATAAATAAGCGAATAGTTCGCAAATGCGAACCCGAATTATCCCCGCTCCCTATTATTCCCCGCCCCCTAATTTTGAACTTGTTGAAGATAGCCAGGTTGTTAGGACTCATAGTATAGGGTTTCTGTTTAAAAATACTACATTAACACTTAAATGATATTTTGTAAGAAAAATTTTAATTTTTAAATGAAAATAATTCGACTATTTAGGTATTTTTATACAATATATTAAAAATGAGATAAAATTTTGAATATTCCCTACATTTGCCTTAAATTAAAATTTCTCTCCTTTTCCCTCTCCTTTTTGCGACTAATTTGTATGCCCTGTTCCACACGAAACGGTAGAGGAGGACGTATTAATTTTGCCATTCAATGTTTGATAACAAAAATTATTCATCAAAAACCTTAAGAAGACCTTGTGCTCCTTTAATAAGTTAATAGACATATCTGTCCGTTAGAAACATGCTTATTTCTGAAAGATTCTCTTTTATTTCTTCTTAATAGTTTGCGACAATACTCGTACCTTCTAACATCGTTACAAAAGAATCAAACTGTAGACCAACCTACAACAAAATATAGCGTATCATTAACTATTTGTATATCCTGACGATCTATTTTTAATCTAGTAAATAAAATTAATTTCCTTTTTAACACAATGTTCTTGCCGTAAAATTCACTTTAACGGAATTAACTAATTTAAAAAATTTGTCGTCATATAAATAGTCAATCAATGTGTTCGTTGTGCCACAACCAACGTCGACAAGAAATTTTAATGATTTTTTTTTTTTTTGTTTTTATTTAGAATTACATTGGGTAAAACCAAAAAAGAATAAAGGGAAATATGATATGCAACAGAATAAAATCATAATCAGTTCTTTTTTTCTTGGCCGTGCACAAAATGACCCCAGGAAATATGGCCCTAAAAACATAATGAAGATTGGCTACACAATTTTACATGAAATACAAAAATACGCAATTTTGGGGCAATATTTGGGATTTTTCCATATTTTTGTTTGGATGTTTTGGTATTTTAATTGAAATGAAAAATGACCCCAATATCAAGGAATTAAAAAATAGTTTTCATTTACTAATATGTAATGCAAATTTTAAGAAATGAGAAATTACCCCAATATTGGATATTCAGAGATGCTCGAAATAGCGAAGCCGGTGTTCATTATGCCATAGAGGAGGAAATCCTTGCGCCCGCCCGAAAGCCTGCTACTAGAGGGCCCTGAAAGATATGGCTTTAAGAAATGAAAATTTACCCCAAATTTGGGAGTTTAAGTTTCGGGAATATGAAAATTTTTAATGTAACTTTCTTTTTGTTTGTTGCCAGCAAAAATATTTCAAGATGTGGAAGCAGTAAATACGTATACTGCATCCCAACCGCTCTCTTTTTTCTTCTTCAAATGACTGCCTTACTCTAGTGCTGTAATATAAGGCATATAATCCTGCAACATTTAAATGCGGTGCTAAATACTAAAAGTGAATCGCTGTTTATTCTTTTTTTTTTAAGATAACATTTTCTACTGCTTCATTGAAACAGTAAAATCCTTTATTCTTTTGATAAAAATTAAAAAATTTTAACTTAATTTTGCAACAATAAAATATAATGTATATAAAACTATAACCCTTTTATTCCAAAAAAATATTTTGGATTTATAAAAAGTTTTTTACACGCTGAAATAAAATTTTTTCCAATGCTTTATTTTTTCACTCTCTTTATTCACGTAAATCATGGCCGTTTTCGAGGCGTGAAAAACGCGTATTTCAGATCTCTAAAGCAGAGGTTCTACGCGAGGAATTCCAAACAAAAATCATGTAATATTTCATAGAAGTCTAAGCCCTTCACTTCGAATTCTCCCTTACATTACTGCTTCAGAGGAAGCATCAGTTTTTGCTGGGTTTTTTATTTGAACATTTTTTGGGGTTTCAATTCAGTATAAATTTTGAGGTGATCTTTTATAATAAAGAATTACCCCAAATTTAGTTTTATATTGGATTTTATTTTTGGGGCATTTTTTTGGGGTAATTTTTTAAAAATTTGGGGCCATATTGCATTACGAAAAATAGCCACAAATTCGGGGTCAATTAATTTTATTTTTTTTTAGCCATATTGGTCTGCACACCTGAAAAATTATTTGAATCTAAATTTTTATGATTACCTTTAATTTCGCTTGCTAATTTATCTCTATATTATTATTTCAGAAACAAGTTCATATTGTACAAAATCTATCATTTACAAAATCTCTTAGAAACCCCCAAATTATTATATCTTGTATACATAATTCAATATACACAGAAAAAAGTGATTTATCAATTAAAAAAATGGTTTAAAAAGTATTTAAATTTAGTCATTGTGATAATTGAATCAATTATTTTTTTAGTTGAAAGAAAATTAAAAATTTCGTTTTGTTTTAATTAACATTTTGGTTGTTTTGAAATAAATTTTCAATTACAATTTTAATTAAATAACATAAAATCTTAATTGACTTTTTTCGTTTAAAATAAAATAATTTAAACATGTAGAACTGTTGTTGGGAATTGTCAATAGTTATTTAAATAAATTAGCACATTGTTTGAAATGGCAAAGTTTTTTGATCACTTTTTTAATTAAAATTAAAAATATTTTTTCTAAAAATTTTAAAAATTTTAGTAATCAATACAATCATTTTGGTAATAGGTGCAAAATCAATAACTTGTTTGCTTGATATTATGAATTTGGAATAAATTTAGTGATTGGAGAAATTGAATAATTTTTTCTGTGTATGAACAATCATTTGGTGTACAAGCTGCGCGTTTTTGGAATTTATTGCCAAGGAATTTGCGCTCTTTTTCAATGTCAGTAGCAACTTTTTAGCGTAAACTTCTTGATTTTCTTTCTTAATTCGGTAATATTTGACTATGCTGATAATAAGGGGAATTAAAATATTATATAATAATTATTGAACATATGTTTGTGGGAGTCGTTAGGATGCATGGATGTTCTCATAGATGATAAAATACTTGTAATATAATTGTTATTGGCCAAATGGCTACATGTATTACAAATGTATAAATAAATAAATAAATAAATAAATAAATAAATAAATAAATAAATAAATAAATAAATAAATAAATAAATAAATAAATAAATAAATAAATAAATAAATAAATATGTCCTGGGCCCTATATCGCAGCGCCCTTTTTTCTTTTAGTTTTTTTCCTGCTCAAATTAATTTTAACAAAATTTAATTTTCCATACGATTTCTTATGCTTTAGTTTAGGTTGCCGGTATCAACCCATTTTTTTATCGGCAGTAAGAATTCAATTTAGAAATCGTCTCATTTAATAGCTCTTGGCTTTAGTTCGTGTGATACCCAAATTCCTTGTTTATAAATATCATTCTGCTTTTAAGCATAATCAAAATATTTTGAGTGATTTTTCCAGTTCTTGTTTAGTTAAAACAGCCTCAATAAAGTAAAATTTATTAAATATATTGCCTTTAAACTTTGTTGGTTGACTTTGTGTCTTAGTGTCTTCCTTGGGAAAAACACCGCTTTTGAACCGCAGAAACCATCTGTATCACGTACGAATCGATAAAACATATTCAGGTTAAGCTTTCATGATAAATCAATTACTTCGGCTGCATTTTTGTTCAAATTGAAGCAGTAAAGCAAAACTTTTCGCAATTAATACAAAATTCGTAGCAAAGAAATTTAAAAAAAACTTTGCTGGTAACACGTTTTTATTCTATTACTTAGTAAAATTTAATGACAAAAATTTTCCCTCCAAAATGCCATATAAAATATAAAAGAGACAAACCATGTATTAGAAATACCGCATTTGTTGCAAATCTCGTATTTTTAGTGTTCAAACAGAACTACGGCGACACTACATTTTCCATAAAATTTGCATAGAAAGCTGATTTGAAATAGAATCTATTTTATTTTAAGAGCGGTGTTTCTTATACTCTCACATATAGGCACCAATTCTCTCAACAATGCTACCATACTTTCATTATGTTTCATATATTTAGTAAACAGAACATGAACAGCAAAAGAAAAAAAATTTAAACTAAACAAATATGAGAGAGAGAATTTGAAGTTACTGCCGACGATTTAATTTTGGGCTGTGTGAATTTTTGCGTGAAGTTGAATACTCAGTTTTGTTTGCATTCTTACTTACTTAAGTGGCAACTATAACCTGTTTTTGGGGTTGGCCTGCTTCAGAAATGAATCAAGTGAACAATTTTTTATTTTAAGTAAATCAAAGACAATTCCCAAAAATTATTTTCGGGAATGAAATATTTATTAATTAATTCATTTATTAATGATGTGCTAATAATCCCAATTTATGATAAAAAACACTGAAATTTATTGTTGTGGGAAAGCTAGTTTCTTTGCGCATTTCGCTGGTTGCTTAGGCCAGCTCGTCAGGAAACTTTTTCCAAATACTTTAGAAAAGCTAAAAATATTATACAAGTAAGACCATAAAGTGAATAAGAATTTTAAACACTCAGCTCTTACTTGTAACAATATCAAAGCTTCAACAAAGACACAACAATAAATAGTGAATTTTTTCTTTCTTACATTCCCCTACAATTGGCTATCAACATTAAAATTACTTTTTCATAACTGATATTTGGCGGATTCTCTTAGTTTTTCTAGATTAATTCATTTCGGTTTTTTGACAGCAATTCAATTTTTAACTTGAATTAAGTTGTAACGACATTAATACACTGCAAAGTGTAGTCTCTCATCGAGATCGATAGCTGAGTTAAAAACTGTAACACTTTGTCGACTGCAGTGCAGTACACCCCTAGGGTGAGGGCGAGATTCATAATCAATAATTTAAGTACGTTTGAAATTTATTTTAAAACAAAATGTTTATACAAATGTTTCTTAAAACAGATTTCAAGTTTAAATAATTTATTTATGAATACGTAATAGTGTTTATTTATAAAAAAAAATTATTTTATTTACCGTATGTTTTTTAAGCAAATTTTTTATTTTTATTGGACCGGAAGGAATATGAGCTATTTCATCAATATACCGACTTAATTGTTATAATTATATCAACTTTTATTCTTTAGTTTCTGAATAAAACTTTAATTGGATCGTTAATAATTTTTATTTTTTGCTTGATATATAACAAAAATAATCCAAAGCTGAACTTGCTAAACGTAATTGTAAAAAAGGCTTGAGATGTGAATTTGCAAATTTCGTTTCTACTTAAAGTAATGGTTTTTATTAAGCAAAATACAAAAATCCAGAAATAGTCGTCATATATCAAGCAAAAAATGAAAACTTTAAATACTCGCTGTGATCCAAAAACAAAAATTAAACGTAAAAATAAGAATTATTTGCAATAAAAAATATAACTCAAATATAATTTTTAATAATTTTTTTGTATAAAGTATAAAAATTAAATAAAAACGAACAGTTTTGTACATAAAAGATGATATGTTAAAAATCCCGGAACTTATAAGAATAAATCCCGGGATTCGGGATTCGGGATTTCCCGTTTAGCATCCCTAGTACAGTATTTAAAACGATGTATTAACCTTTAGAAAACAGTTATTGCCCAATAACTTAATTTTATATTTTTTGTTGCTTGACTAATTTTTTTAAATAAACGATTCAAGAGTTCTCAATGCGCTTGTTATTTGGTGCATTGTCTCCAGTTCGATTCACCAAGATGTTAAGGTCCTCTTCAACTTGTTATTTCAACCCGTTTATGCTCTCCTTCATAAAGTTCCTTGACAGCCTTTCGTTCTGGAATATCCGTGCTCCCGAAGTGTCCCAATCATGGTGCAATTGATACCTTTCACCATGTTGACGTCGAAGTAAATCCCGTACAGCCTGTTGATACTTACAAAATATCAGTATTATCATAAAAGTTGTCTTAAAATGTTTTTTTTTAATGTTAGGTTAGGTAAAAAGGCTGGTCAGTCTTCACACCCTCGCCCAGCGCTCAATGGTCCATTGTGACGCCTTCAGAAGAATTTTAAAGATTGAGAAATTAAGAAGAAGAAAGTAAAAGCACAAGAAAAAGTGAAGAGCACAATTGCCCTGCATAAGACCAGTAAACAATCGCCCGTTATACAGCCAGGTTATGCCGAAAGCCAATCCTGTTAAATTCTCGAGCCCAGAGCTTTAGACATCACCCAATTCGCCTCATAACCTACTAACCAGCGGAATTTATTTTTCAATTTTCCGGGAATACCTGTGTAATATAAACGGTGTAAAATATAATATAATTTGTTTTAACAAAAAAAACAAATCAAAATTCATGAGACCTATTAAATAAGTTTATCCGTATTTTAAGGGCCTTATTGTGTAAAACGCAACGCCAAAAATTTCATTGAAAGGAAAAACAAATTAAAAAATATTTTATAATTTTGTTGTCAACTTCACTTATTTTATCAATATTATATGTCTTTTCCATTATCTTTTTACTATTTTCTCAAAATTTTTGAATATTTGAACATTTCAAGGCGAATTCATACAAGGTGATCTTATTTTGAAAACAGATACAACACAGTAAAATAGTTTAACGTTGTGTCAAAATAGTAAAACACTGAGTAAACAATTCAAGCAAACATACCATTTGGACACATGATTACTTATCAGCTTTTGCTTACGCTGGGTCTCCACGTAGAAATTTTTTTTTGCTAAGCACAAGCAAAAAAGTCGGCAGAATAATGGCGCAATAATTGCTGATTACATTGCTGGAGAACACGTGAAATTGCTTTGCCATAAGCAAACCTATTGAGAAATGAAATGTCAGAAAAATGACGACTGATTTAACACCAGATTGCTAAGCAATAATTGCTAAAGCAATCAATTTGCGGTCCACACGTCGCAAATTTTATGGAGCAATCAAATTTGACGTTTGCAGCAATAAATATTGCTACGTGGAGACCCGGGATTACGCAGCAAACCAAGGTCACCTTGTATGAATTCGCCTTCGAACAGTTTTTGTTTCTTTTTTTTTATTAAGCTGTCATTTTGTTTCTTGTGCAGGGAAGTATTTTTTAGTGCTATATGGAAAAAACCATAGCTGCATCACTAAGTTCTACTAGATTTTAAGTAGATTCGTCAAAGTCTAGACACGGAGTAGATTTTGATTTGTATGCGAAATCTAGTCAAAAACCACTAAATTTGGCTCGAAAACTCGTAAGTACTAGATTTCGTTGTAGTATAAATGGCTGGCATGCATAAAAAAATCTTAATGAGTCAAAATTGTTAGCAGGGCTGTGGAGTCTGAGTCGGATTAAAAGAGTCGGAGTTAAGGTTTGTATACAGGAGTCGAAATCGAAGTATCCGCGAAAAATCGCGATTACGACTCCAAAATTTTTCGGAATACCAAATTTAAAAAATTTTCTAAAATATTTCAAAATAAAATATTTAAAATATCAACTCGAAACTTTTATAGAATTATTTAATTAAAAAGAAAAGTGTTTAAAGTCAAATAAGGACTACTCTCATATACATTTAACATCAATGTAAGAGTAGGAATCGGAGTTGGAGTCGGAGTCGGACTTAACAAATTTCAGCGGTTGGAGTCGGAGTCGGAGTTAGAATTTTTTTTTGACGATTCGACAACCCTGATTGCTAGGCAAATTTACGACGTTTGTGTAAATAAATTCTCATACAGTTTTTGACAGTTCATGTGCGAGGGCATAAAAATGCCCAGCTGGCACGGATTGAGAGACTTTTAACCCTAAATTGGGCACCAATTTTGTACTTTGAATTCGGGCAGTATTAACATTTGTAAATATATGTACTTTTATGCGTTTTCCGAATTATTTTGAAAAATACTTAGAGAGAAAGAACGTTACTTGCCTAACATGAAAACTTAGGCAATGAGTCCGAATCAAAGCCGCATGGGACCTTGAATATAAAAATTAAAGCTCTTTAAAAAATTTAATATTTACAAATGTCAATACTGCCCAAGTAAGTGTTAAGCGATGTCATGAAAATCTTAACTTAAATATGCATAGCGAATAATAATAACACGAAAAATTGAGGACCACTTAGGTTTGATTCATAATTTACTATAGATTCTAGACCCTGAGGAACGTTTTTGGAAAAGCTTAAGGAAGTACCTCCGGGAAACTGGGTTTCTTAACGCCGGACGTTAACCCCCTCCATATTGGTGGTGGTAGCACAATCCTACTAAATCCCCCATGTTTTCTCTCAAGGAGCGCCTCAGGCATGGCCTAGGTGTATATCGTACAGAAAAGAGCTTGCATCTTTGATGCTTCGTCCTCCTTTCCGTCCTAACCTATAACCTAACCTACTATAGATTCTATATTAAGTTTAATCCTATCTTTTTAGGCCATCATTGGCCGTTGCACCCATATGAATGTCCCATTCTATTAAATCGTAGTGAACAGTCATGTTGAAAATTAAAACGTTCTTTTTAAAAATTTTTTTATTGAAAAAATTGTTCATTGTCTTTTTATCTGCATTCAAAGTTTCAACAGTCGTTTCCATTTTGTAATTCTACAATAAATATTCACTAGTAACTGCTAAAAAATCTTGTTGTATTCAAAGCAACTAAAAAATTCTTTTATGGCACTTAATTTTAACAACTCTGCTAATAGAAGCCATACAAGGCTTTTAAAAAATTCCTGCTATAAAATAACGCAATCAAGACTATAAACGCAGCAACTGTTCGTTCACATGCCAATTGTGCAACAGAAATATAAAAAAAAAGAACAGACGCCATTTAGCAGTCGAAATTGCACACACACTCACTTAATTGCCATTTGAGTGTGTAAAAACAAGCCAATGCACACACATACACATACAATGTTTTTTTTTATTAGCTAAAATCTGTGCGCCGAAATAAACCCAACAAACCAAAACGACTTGGAAATAACTTGTAACACGCTAACCAACATAAGCCTTGTGCTTAGATAAATGTTGTGAATACTATTGCACAAGGCTTATTAAAAATTTCTTAATAATGAAAAGTCAACCCTTGCACAGTGATAAGCTTATTCAACAATTCCGATGTTTGGAATGGTCTATTGGGAAAGAAAACAAACATTTTTGATCTTCATAAATGCAAAAATAAATTGTTCTCTTCACACATAAGCAACACTTTATAGGCAACTGTTGCTTCTGGTTGTATGAATCAAATGAATCGGTGTGTGTGAAAGAGTTATATTTTTATCTACAGGATATTTTTATATTCTTTTTATTTAACAATTCATTCATTGTGTTTGAGAATAATGGAAAAAAACAGAAGCAAAAAATCTCCTGCAATTGCATCCTCATTTCAATGTGAGTCTGTCAGCCTTAAAAAAAAGAGCAGGAAATTTAAACAAAAGTTTGTTAATTTTTTATTGAGACCATAAAATTTGTTTTTGTTGTTGTTGTTGTGTTTCCCATGCTTGCTGGTTTTACTGCTGCTAAATAACAAAGCGTTTTTTTTTTAATGAGCTCGTAAAAGTGAACATTTAATTTGACTTAAAAGCAACAACCAGAGATGTAATAAAATGTAACAGCGACAAAAAATTTTAGTTAAATAGAAACATTTTACTTGTTCGTAGAAATTACTGTGTTACAATAATTTAGTCACACTATTAAATATTCACTAAAAGTTGCTTCAAACTAAATTCATGTGTAGTTAAAATGACAAAACTTTTTTGTTACTCTGAGTATAAAAAGTAAGTCATGGTGGAAAAGTTGAACAGGCAAAATGAGGACCGTTGTGTACTTAATTTAAATTTTATGACTCAGTCTGATATAATATTATCATGAATTTATAAATTATTATTTTCTACGGTCGGGCTTCTGGAAAAAATGTTTTTTTATGTATTCCTTTTGGCCTCCTGAATGTATGCTGTAGTTTTTTTTAATTCTTAAAAATTATCCTCTTGTTTAATGGAATTATTTTGTTGGGTTTGAAAACTTAAGTCGATGTGGCACCAAATTTTTACGCCAAAAATTGGCCAAAGTAATTAGCCAATAAACATAAACGTTGGGGTCGACTTCAAGGGTCGGTAGTTACTAAAAATACGTAAACCTGTTGAAATTTGTTTAAATTAGAAGAGAATATTTGTCAATATTTATTTAATATATAATTTTAAGCTTTTGTTATTTGTGCGTTTTTTAAATATAAAAATATATCGTGGACGTCGGTTTATCAATAAACATAAGCAAACATCAAATTCTTTAAAAGCTGATACGTTAAAACGGAGGAAAATTTTAATTTTACCAGGTTCATCCGCAACGCAACGCCACACAAGAGTACTTATTTATACAGGAGCTTGATAGGAAAAACGGAACAGCTGACAGGCAACGTAAACGTTTACGTAAGAGTAACAAGGTCTTTAGAAACGACTCATATTCGGTTTTTAATTCTTTTTTTCTACTACTGGATCTGTTTTGCGGGTTTCATTCTTTGGCCCTCACCGATCAAAAAGTGGAAGTTTTATTCTTTTCCTACTTCACCGATTTTTGCTTATTTTCAATAAAAAGCTGCTCAGGGGAACAAAATACTATTGGACATTAAAATGGTTCTCTTCCTTCAATCGAATTCGAAATGAGACGGATTTTTAGTGGACTCTTAAGGCCGTGTCAGATACAGCTTCGTTGGTTGCGTGACGTTTCAAACTTTGACAGAAAAGCGTAATGCAAAAGGTGTATGACACAATAAAAACTTTGAAAATACTCACGCACTGTTTGGTTTCCTATAAAAGAGGTTGGTTAACAATTTGTTATAAGAATAAAAGTTAAACAATTTATTCGAAAATTTATTGAAATTAAATTTGGCAAAAAAAAATAAAGGAAAATTATACCAGCTCACTATCAAAGCGCGCAAAAAGATGAGAGTTGCCTAACTTTTCGTAAATATTTAGTAAAAGTATGTATATTTCGTCTTAAATATCAAAGCGAATCTGTAACGCAACGCGAAGCAAAAGTTTTATCTGACATGGCCTTAAACATTATGGGTTGCAAATTTTGAATAAAATACACATTTTTTCATCTTTATAAAAATTAATGCCAATTTCTTAACTTTAATTGTTCAAACAGAACTGCTACGAGACCAATGTGGTCCTCACCATTTGACATAAAAAATTATCGTAGAAAGCCGTCGTGAAATAAAATTTATTTTTTTGAGAACATTTTTTCTAATACTAGACTAGGGATGTAACGAATACCGATACTGAAGTATCGCCAATACTTCGAGTTTGCCGATATATCGGTATCGGCGATATTTCACTGGCGATATGAGATACTTTTTATATAGTTTTTTTTTTGAACAAACAATTTAATTTTCAATGCTTTTTTAATTCTATTGGAACGCTTATTTTGAGAATTTTTTTTCTTATGAACTCTTATATAGACTCGATTTTTTTTCTTTGTTTTTATTATATTTTGATATAAAAAACCCGTTCCGCATTCACCGCCGAAAATTTTTAATCGACAAACTTCAAAAATTTTTGAAATTATATTTTTAATGATTTTTTTTATAATTAATGGGTAGAAAATTATTTAAGGTATTTATTGGCATCAAAATTAAAAGAGGCATTATTTGAATTTTACTGCCTTTTTCGAAGTACGGCAGTATAGACAATATACCTTTGGCACTTCTGCTGATATCTGGAAACTTGAGTTCATTAATATAATTATTCAATTGTCCAACCCTAGACCAAAAAATTTCAATGTTAAGGCGTTTGAAAAATTTAAATTGTACTAAACATGGCATTGGAGTACTTAAGTAGTTTTGCAATGCTTATAGTACTGAAAAAGTACAATTTTATTTATCATCCCTGGTTAGAACACTTACTCTTATTTAAATATCACTTTACAGTGCACTCGCGATAATATGAACTAATTAAAACCACGCCAGTTCGCTTTTGCAAGATTGTTCATATTTACGAATGGCAACTAATTTTCCCTCAAAAATATTTTCCGTGTCCGCCATCAGTGATTTTTTTGTCTCTCATATTCAAAACCCATCAGGTGAACGCATTTTTAGGTCAAATAAACGGATTGTTAGCATTTTTATTTTTTGTCCACATATTGCAGAATATTTCACCAACAATTTATAAGCTTAATTAGTAACCCTGACACCTTTTCCTAAATGTTCTAAATCTTCTAAAATTTCTGACTTCTAAAGTTAAAAACTTATGCTTTTTGTATGCATATTTAAGAACTATTAACGTTCAAATAATGTTTAAAGATGAATATGATATTCTAGTTGAATGTGAGCACTAACTTAATCGTGTATGCAAGACATTTTGATTGACATTTGAAAACAATTTTAAAGCAAGCAGCTAGAAAAGCTCCCCATTTATTATACAGTTGAATCAAAATTTATCCACCACCCTGTTGATTTAGACTTAAACCTGAATACGTAGATAAAATACGTTAAAAATATAATTATAAGTTGTTCATATTTTAAAGCTTTCGCACAAGTTAATATTTTAGAGTAGTCAATGGAAGAATATAAATGTTCTTATTTTGGGATGTTCATATATTAGGGGGTTCATATTATCGCGAGTTCACTGTATTTTGAAAATCCACTATTAACGTCACTCAAATTTAAAATATTTCCCTAACAGGTGTTTAAAAATATTTCTTTTGTTTTAAAACAAAAAAAAATTTTTGTTTTTTTCTATCACAGTGAACTTGAATTTTTGATGATTTATGGGAATAAATTTTTTTTTTCTTTTTTACTTTTTACTTCAGTCTTCTATTTTAAGTACGCAGCGACTTATTTTATAAAAGAACGAAAAATTATATTCTTTTTTGAACTTAAAAGTTGATTAATTTGTATTTTGTACAACAATGAGAAAGTTAAAAAAGTTAAAAGGACTATTTTGAGTTGATGAACTTAAGAAAAAACAAGTAAGGGTGTTTTATTCGGCTATGCCGAATCTTATTTAGTAACCCAATAAAAAATTTTCCTATTTTGCGAAGCACTAATGGTACATTTTAAAAAGTAAGCACACATTAATGCGCTACGCAATAAGACATACAGAGATACAGTGAGGTAAGTGAAGGAAATCTTAATAAATATGTACAATTTGAAGAGCCACGACATTCCTTTAGTACGAATCAGGTTTGTAAGGGAGCATATAAAAGAATAACGGTAACAAAAAATTCAGTGTACAAAGATGATCTTTACATTAACTAATTTGTATATGCGCTGAATAAAGCGCTTTCTGTGTCAAAACTGTATTACTCTAAGTAGGAACTCGCCATATAAAATTCATGTCTTCCGTAAGCGATATGGTAAGAGAAACATTTACGTTTCTGCCTTACAAACATTTATGTTTCTCTCTTGCCTTTCTCCAGATATATAGAAATCTATAATATCTTTGAATGGGAGGTGCCACGCCCACTTGTCCCATTCCGCCCATATTTCAAAAGATGTCGCGTATTAAGAAACCAGCTATGTGTACCAAATTCGGACAATAATTTCTCATACCGTTCTTTAGATATAAAAAAAAACCATTTTTTGCCTCGCCTACTTCTCCATTCACGCCCACATTTTATGGGATGTTGTATTTTGATAAGCGAGATGTATGTTCCTAATTTCGAAACTTTGGCTCTTTTTATTTTCCAGATAAAAAGAAATTTATAATGCGTATGTATAGGAAGTACCACGCCTACTGCTCTAATTCCACTCATTTTTCTTGGAGAGGTTCTGTATTGATAACCAATATGCTTATACCTAATTTGAAAACTTTGGCTCCGTTATCTATATATACAGAAAAAATAAAAAAATAAATGACAGGCATTTTATGGGAGAAATTAGAGGCAGTCGTGGTTTATTGCTCATATCTCAGCCATTTATGGAGCGATCTGGCTGAATTTCAATAGAAAAATTTAAATCAGCATATTTGATATAAATGTATACCAACTTAGTCCCCCTCATATCTGGGGTTTTCGAAAAATCCATTTCAAACGACGGAAGGACAGACGGTCAACCGGCTTTGAACTTTTCTCTTCATAGGGATCCAAAATATACATTTAGACTGTATAGGGTCTAGAATCAATATTTTGGAAGTTACAAACGAAATGGCACAATTATATATACTCTTTTACCTTCGGTGCAATGGAAAAAAATAAATAAAACAGATATAACTGCTAGGAGTTGCCGTTTAGCAGCGAAGTGAATGTTTCTCACAAGAGTTTTGTAAAGAGTGAAGTCGTTTACTGTAAAAGTAACCATTTAAAGTCTTAATTCAAAATTTTAACTTAATACCAACATAATAAGATGATATATTTAGTTGCATTTATAGTACTTTAAATATCGTACGTGACGACCTTTAAATGCATATAAAGAGTTTATTATACCAATAAAAAAAATAAATTCCGATCAATATTTTTTTTGCAACAAAAATCTTGTTTTGAACTTTTATTTTGAAACACCAACGACTGATCAAATACAAATGACATAGACAAATGATGTTTTTGCACCACGCACGTGACATTAGAATAGCATCCAAAACAAACCAAAAAATATACTGTTAATTGAAATATATATTTGGTCTTTCCTCGTGGATCTTGGCCATTATTGTTGTAACATTAATTTTAAAGTATAATTCCAATGTTACCAGTATCTGTATTTAATCGGCAGAAAAGTGAAAATTGTTGATTGCAGTTACTTAAAATGAATCAAATTTTAATCTATCTATATATATAAAATAGGATGTGTGTATGTATGTATGTATTTTATTTATTTATTTATTTATATATATGTATGTATGTAACGTATGGACTCTAAAACGGCTGGGCCGATTTTGATGAAATTTTCAGGGAATCTTCAGAATATTCAGGCGGGCGACTCTGTGAAGTCTGATTTCTAATTTTCGGTCTGGGGGCGGAGGGGCGTGGCAAAATCTATAACTTGAGAACGGCTTGACCGATTTGAACGATTTTTTCTTTAAAATGATCGCCATGGTCCAACGGACAGAAAATTTTGCCCCGCCCACTTTTTTCGATTTACCTAAAATCAGAAAACGGCTCCATCGAGTTGACTAATATTTCTTTCAAATGTTCGTATTAATCAACTTTAAGTTTTCATCGAAAGAAAAATTTACCACGCCTACTTTTACGCCCACTTTTTCTATTAAGCGCATAACTGGAGAACGGCTTGACCGATTTGGACGATTTTTTCTTTAAAATGATCGCCATGGTCTAACTTAGGTTTTGCGGAAAGGAATGTTGCCCCGCCCACTTTTACGCTCACTTTTTTCGCAAGAAAAACTTTATGCTAGGTATTTCATGGATTTTTATTTAAAGGAAGTAAATTTCGTTTAAAGATCAATTTAAATCGTCTGGTAATACAACACTAATGTTTGCGTAGGGCCAGCAACGCGAACCGGGTCAGCTAGTAAGGTATAAAAACCTTTGCATAGTTAAGTTTTAGTAATTTTTTATTTTCTGCCATATTTGAAAAAAAATTTAAGGGATTTTATTTTTTGAGTCGTGGTTATCATTCTCATGAAAATGCCCATATGCTATTGTTCCCCTTAACTCTTGTTATATAATGTATTTATGAAAAAACAATATTCGAAAATATTTAGAGGTTAATACTTGGGTTTATTATCGTTACCTACGGGTATTGTTCAGGTTTTATTAAAGGTTCTAGTTTAACATCCTGGCCCACAATGTCACCAAGAACATTTCTTTCGTATTTTTATATTAAAAACAAAAACAAATTTTAGTTTTTTAATATTATTTTCAATATAAATATACGAAAGAAATGTTCTTGTCGACACTGTTGGCCTGGCAGTAAGCTTTAGTTTTCGTTTTTATTTTAAATTTCAGTTTCAGTTCGGTTCTAGTTCGATTATATAATTTAATTCTTCTAGTTCAGTTTTAAAGCAATTAAACTTCAAATGAGTTCGTTACAGCCATTTAAGGTACTCCAACTTGGTTTTTGGTTTAAGTCATTTTTGCTTTATATTTTTTTGCTGCCCAACCATTAAATCAATTGTTGCATAAATTTTAATATGTTTTAAAGTGTTTGGTATTTTGATAAAGTTTGAAATGTAATAAATTTCATACTTGCCTGCCTAAAACAAACACTCAAGCACACACCCACACACACACACTTGCAATCAATATAAAACACAACTTGTAGGAAATGAAGTGTTGATATAAAACATAAAAACACTAAATGTTGGGAAATGAAAATTTTAAAAAGTTTTTTTCGGTTTGTAAAATAAATTGTGGCGCAGAAATGTTTATTTCCTAAACCATGTTTTTTCCCCTCTTTTTTTATTTTTCTTCGGCCCTGTTTTTCTCCCAGTTGTCTTAATATTTGATTGGTATTTTAAAGGAAAAAAGTTATTATATTCTAAGTAGAATTTCTTTCATATTTCATTTGTTTTTTTCTTTCTTGTGGCAGTCACCTGGGAATTCAGAAAATATAACATAAATGAAAATACATGTAATAAATTCGATAAGAGAAAAAAAAACTTGAAAACACAAACAACTGAAGATCGAAAAAAGAAAAAAATTAATAAAATAAAATTATGCAAAATTTTGAATTTCATGAACTTTAAATACATGTATAAGATAAAAAAGAAAAACAAATTGTTCATGTAGATATGTAAATACAAATTGTTCATATAGATACGTAAAAAAAAGAAAAACAAATTGTTCATGTAGATATGTAAATACAAATGTAGTATTTGTTACAAGTCCACTCATATAACATTTTTAAATAAAACCAAAAATAAAATCAAAAATATTATACAGATAGGCGGCATTTTTACGATGTCTCTTCAGACATGTCTGTTTTGGACAGGCAACCAAAAACCTTTTGCATTTTCACGGTGTCTTTCCAAATATGTCTGTTTACATGACTAATTGGCTTACGCTGCTTTTACACATGAAAGAATTTTCTTGAAAGAAAGAAAGTTTTGACACAAATATCATAAAAATAATAGAACTTCATAAAAATTTACATAAAAGTGAAATTTCATTTTCCAAATGTCGTCAAAGGGAAAAGTTCTAAATAAAATTTATCTTCTTCTTTTTTTCGTATTTAGCTTATTTGCAGTTTCAGAGTTGCCAAGACATTTACTTTCGCCAAACTTCAGACATTCGTTCAAATTAATATTGTTACGTTGCTGCCTTTTCCATAACGTTTTTGGTTTATTTCCTTTACAATTAACCTCTTGAGTTCTTTTGTTGCTTCTTTAATAAAATAAAATGAAATAAAGCCCTTGATTTATTTTCTTGCAACTTAAATAAAATAAAATAAACACGACACTTTAAACACTTTTTACAATTCACAACTTTTTATTTCCACTTAGTCACTTTCACAATCTGTATTTACAGCTCTTGCGACCTCTATTTGTGATCTGCACACTTACACGCTTGTACTAATACTACCTCAATGCTATCTTTTGAGTATCTATTTCAGTGATGTCAATTATGATTGTGTTGGTACGAATACTCTTGTCTCTCTTATTCCCAGCGGGAGGAATCTGCGGTTGCGAGGCCTATTACGAGGCCTAATTAACATACATATTTTGCTATGAAGACTTTAGAGCAATTAATTATAATACAATTATCGAAAAATGTTGAGTTATGGACAGACACAATCAGTTATTATTTAAATAAATTTAATTTGGAACCTGCATTTTGCAGAAACTTTGATTATTTTTTGGAAAAATTGAGCATTTGACAATATTTGAAGTCTTTTTACAACCTTATACAATTCTTTCCAAAATTTTTAATTTGGTGCTCAACATATCTTTGCGAATGCCAACAATGAAAATTCATTTGCACATACTAATGCAAATAATAACCCCATTAAGTTTAAAAATATTCTATAATTATTAACCACCATTATAAAAAGAGAAGATTTTACTAGCCTATAAAAATAAACTTTTATTTACCAATAATATCTTCTAAATTTATATTGCAGTTTCGAAACAACAAAACATTTTTTAGGTTTGCGGACGTTAATTTATTGCGTTGTTTTGAGCAAATGTATTTCAAATCGGAAAATATTTGTTGGCAAAGATATATTGAGGAAAAAAAGCGACAAACATTTGAAGGAATTTTTTTATAATACAGGATATAGTGCCCCGTCTAAATTTTTCCAGAACTCAATAATATTTTCCCTATCTGGATGATTAAATTTTAAATAAACTACAAGACTAATTAATAAAATTCAAATAAAAAAAAGTTTACAGAAGCTCAATAAACACAACATCAAGGCGAATTCATCACAGTTATTCTTGATACTACAACAATTACACTTCACCTCGTACAAAAACCACAAGCAATTTGTTTTTTTAAAATCATTGTACAATGTTAAAAACAGAAATAAAACAAAACAGAAACAAAGATAATAAATAATAAATATATTATTTCTGTTTAGAGGCCTCAAAACAGGCCGTGAGTGTTTTGCAGTAAACAATTATATTTTACGCTCGCAAAATAAAAGAGCGTAAGCGTACATGTGAGTTTTGATCTATTTATACTGTAGCCCAAACGTCTAGATGGTTGTAGATTATTCGAACTATTTCTATAACGTTCTCGAGCATTTACTTATCTAAACTTAACGTCTATTTTGTTATTTAAATTTATCTACATTAACACTGTACCTATATCCTGTATTAAAACTGTTATACATCCCAAAACTTAAGTAGGGTTTCCAGTTTTGAAATCAGATAAATCAGTACATAAGAGAAAAAAAAGCAGTACAATTTCATAAGAAACAGTACATATACTTTTTTATTATAAAATTGCAATTAATAACATAAAAAGCTTTTATCTTTTTTAAAACAAGACTTGAAATCATTCTATAATTTGAACAATGACAATTAATTAAACTAATTAATTAATAAAGCTGAATTTTTTCAAAACAATAATGCAATATCGTATATATTTTTAGCGGGAATATAAAGTGAATAACAAAAAATCTAAAACACAACAAGTTGTTAAAAATTTGATTCTTAATTTCTTGTTAGCTACTTGGTTTAATATTTTTCAAAGAAACATTAATTTTATTAAATGCAAAACTTGAGTTCATTATGTCTGAAGCTTGGTACTAAAAGGGCCAGTGGAAATATTTTGCTGTTTTGAGTTAATTGTTGCATTAGGTCTTTTCTTAAGCTACGGTCACACCTAGCAAATATTTGACTAAAAAAACGTGATCAACATTTGAACTTAAATTTTATTTCCTTTAGTCTTTTATATTTTTTGAATATAGGTCAACATAAAATTAGATAAAAGTAGTTTTAAGCAAGATATAGCTAGATATAGCAGAATAATTAATTTAATTTTACAATTAAAAGGACATGCTGAATCTCTTTAATTTTGCGGAAACAGCCAATGTCTAATTTAACCGAGAGCAGCTTCAAAAGGGGTTTTCTAGCCAATTTCACTTAGAACTCTTCTATAAATAAATAATAGTTTTAATTTTCTCAAAAATTAATAAATTTGACATTGGCCCTTTCAGCACCAAACTACAAATATAAGGACAACAATGTTAAAAGCAAATCAAACACTTGAAATGACGAAGCTTGTTATGTATTTATCAGGGACCGTAGCAGTTATTCCTTTTTTTCTTAAGAGTTAGATGATAACAGTTATTTTTTGATTTTTATTTTTTTGAACAAAAATAACAGTTATTTTTTATTTTTATTTTTTCAATCAAAAATAACAGTTATTTTTCGATTCTTATTTTTTCGATCAAAAATAACAGTTATTGTATGATTTTTATTTTTTCGATCAAAAATAAAAGTTATTCTTTAAAGAAATGTACGTGTTATAATCATTTGGTTGACTTTAAATATGTATAAGATATCCCAATGATGATCACACATTTAAATAAATATTTAAAGACAACTCAATAATTATAACACGTACATTTCTGTAAAGAATAACTTTTATTTTTGCTCGAAAAAATAAAAATCTAAAATTAATTGTTATTTTTGTTTAAATAAAAGAATAACTGTTATTTTTGTTCAAAAAAATAAAAACAAAAAAATAACAGTAATTTTTGATCGAAAAACTAAAAAATCAAAACTTTAAAAATCATTATATTTTATCATGGAAAAGTTCATAAGGATCAATATGGTATACTTGAATCAGTTTGCAAGTATTTACTCCTATATGCTTTTTTGTTTAAAAAAATCAAAATAACTGTTATTTTCGGTCCCTGGTATTTATCTTCGAAATAATTTTAAAAATGATGTAAAAGTTATTTACAACTACAAATTTCTATTAATAATTGTAATTATTGCAAACGACACAATCGATTTTCAGACAATCTAATGCTACAGATTTTTATAAATAATAAATGGACATAAATATTTACAATGTTACAAGTACCAAATATTTATGGCCTTTTTGTACATTTTCCATAATTTCTTGTCTGTCTGTAGTCTTCAAGAAATTGTAAAACTCATAACAACTATAGCCAAAGATTGTCTTAATCTGCAACTCACTTTCTAGGTTTTATATTAGGAGCTTGTTTCTCTCTTTTCTCCACTTTGAATACTAAAGGCTCGTTCTGTAAAAGCGTTTAATTGTGGAATGGCAGAAATAAAATTACACATTTCCTTAAATTCGAAAAGGCACCACCATTTAGAAACACTTTCCATTTTTCTTCTACTGTCTTCTATTTTCGTACTGACTCGGCAAAAATCTTTAATGTTAATAACTCATCGATAAGAACATCTATATTAATATTTGTATTGCAAGCAATTTGACAATATGACAAACTATATACTGAATAAAATTAATTTATAATAGCAGTACAAGAACAGTACATTAATGAAAAAATCAGTACATTTGCGTACTGATTTGCTTGTAATGCATAAATCAGTACTTTAAACAAAAAACAGTACATGTACTGATAAAAACAGTACGAATAGCAACCCTTACCTTAAGGCGTAACAATTTTTCTAGCTATCGAACTTTCGCGCGAACTACAGTGGTATTGAAATACAATTATGCATAAAAATTTTAACATTACATTTGTACTAAATCATTCTGTACAGTGATTTTTATACTAGAAATATGCATAACTAATACAATAATAATTTAAACTAATAAAACAACTAGCAAATACAAAATAACTAATAAATGCAAGATAAATAAAGAAATTTTACTAATTCTTTACTAAAGTTACTTTCGTAACCATATTTATTTTCATGATATTTATACATTTTAATTAGAATAATTGTGTTCTTAATATTTAGTTGAAAAAAAGAAACAAGTTGCTTTAGTAACTGCTATTTAACACAATCCTGAAATAGAAAGTGAAAATTTTCAATTGGCAGCACAGGTTAGTTTATTTTCATTCAAAGGAAAGTTGGACTGAAAGTAAAAAAATGTAAATGTGTTAGTGAAGAAGTGTGAGTGTATTGCGACTAGCAAGAAACACCTTTTATGTGTAAATGTTATGTAACAACACACATATACATACATACATATTTACAAACATGAAAACTTATATTAACAAACATGAAAACTACCCAGCGGGAACATTCAGACCCTCTGACTTCAGGCCTTATTAAAAGCCTGCTTAAAAAATTTTTTTTGATTCAATTACAATTCTTATCTAACTACTAAAGAATGCCTCATAGTAGGCCTTGGCTCTTTCGTATAAAAGCTAAGATACACATTCCCTTCTATGAGAACACCCAAAGAAAAAATATGTTTAAAAATGGTCACCTCCAACAAAACTATTTTAAAAGAAAAATTTTAAACATATTATGTTTAATTTAACCATATTATTGTCACCGACAACAATATTATGGTTAAATGGGTCCTCCATCAAGAAGGCGCAACCATATTATGGTTGCCTCCAAACACGTTTTGGTTAATAATAACTAAAACATGTTTAACACTTATAATAGCATGGTTGGTTTTCAACCATAGCATGTTGCTCTTGGAAAAGAGGAAAATGCTATTGTTAATTTAAAAACAAATTATTGTCATATTTAAACAAAACATGTTTAAAGACAACCATAATGGAGGACCAATTAAACAAAAATATGTCTGTCGGTGACAATAATAAGGTTAAATTAAACATAATAGGTTTAAAAATTTTCTATGAAAATAGTTTTGTTGGAGGTGACCATTTTTAAACATATTTTTTTTGCGTAAAGGGAAAAGAGATGAAGTTACATTTTTTGTTTGTTTTTTTTTTGCCAAAGTAAAAGCCAAGTAATTAATTTTTTTTTATTCTGTGACTATTCTCATGTAACTGCGAAAGAAGCGAGAGCAGTAGGCCTACCCCGCAATGACAACGTGTGTAAAAAAGATTTGATTATGGAATGAAGCGAGCAGACCTTGTGCATCCAAAAGAAGGAGTACAGAGGCCTTCTAGAAGGCATCCGTACTGCTTCTTTTTCCCGCTGGGTCAT
Organism: Pollenia amentaria; assembly: GCA_943735925.1. Classification (NCBI taxonomy): domain Eukaryota; kingdom Metazoa; phylum Arthropoda; class Insecta; order Diptera; family Polleniidae; genus Pollenia; species Pollenia amentaria. The sequence goes on from OX031009.1 coordinate 102,282,153, forward strand.
TTAGTGTCTGTTTGGCAACCCCTCTTTCTTCTCTTAACCAAACGCCGGCAAACAAAACAAACGTGTTTATTAGAAATGTCTGAAAAGACATCGACTAAATTTGACCATATTCATTCTAATGGCAATGAATAGATAAAAATCTTTTGGCTTAAATAACTAAACTTTTTAACGTTTGGCATAAAACTTTTTGAAAATCAGTTAATGGATATCAGAAATCTTCCATAAATCATTTCTTCAGTATTTATAGTTAGTCATAAAATTCTAAATATGAGTTAGTAAACATCATTTAAATTCAACTAATCTGATGTACTCGTACCCACGACAACACTGATTTATAAGTATATGTTGATATAAATATGACGCACAGTGTTGTGTGGTGACCAAAAATAGTAATGTGAAATGTTTGAAATCCGATTTTTTTTAATCTATGTGAAAGCACACACTTCCACTAAGAACGTTTAAAAAAATTAAGCAAAAATGTCAACTCTTGCAGAAGTTATGAAGCATCATAGTGGCACCTTCCAAACTACTAAAATATTTGTTAACACAAATAGAAAATTATCATGTGCTTACACGTATTTTAGAAATAAATTGCAACAATTTATAAAAAAAAAATTGTTCCACACTTGTTAGTTTATAATTAATCAGAATAGTTAAACATATTCTGCTTTGAAATATGAATTCCAATTATAATACCAAGTCGAAAAATTATATCGAAAAAAAAAATTGTTTCTTGTATCATAAATATGACAGACGATAAAAAAAGACTCACAAGGTCCGTTAGAATTTTTAACAAAATTCATTTGCCGCAAGAACAATAAAAAAGTAAAATTAGGTGCCGAAGACTGCCCCATATTCATAAAAAATATTTTTGATTAATAAAAGGTTTATTTAACAAATTTTCATAGAAAATTCGTTTCATAAACTTGCTATAAACCTAAAATATTTTTTATGAATATGGGGGTTAATTTATTCCATATTTCTTGTGTCAGCTCCAATGAAAATATGTGATTTGTTTAATCTTTGGCTTCAAATAAAGAATAGCTCCGACGGAAATATCAATCGATGTCAAAAGAAATTATTGAAAGTTGTTTAGGATTCAGCATGAATAACCAAGGCGCAAAGAAAGTGCTTCGAATTATATAAAAAATATTTTTGAAAAAAAAACAAGTCAGTGGTTTTCGGTGTAACAGAATGCTAACAAACATTAAGCATACAAGTAGCTCTCTAATTTTGTTTACAAATATATAAAATGACATAGTACAGTGGTGATGTTTTATTAATTTTAAAAACAAAGAGCAAACAAAATTCGTGGTAGACCAATGACATCGTTTGATGAAAGTTCAGAGAGAATTAAGAGAAGACGGGTGCAGGGGTTAATTTCATCAACCTATCCTCAAGACAGTATAATTTGGTGAGGTCTACAGTGAATTCTGTTCACAGAAACTGTCTCCCATAATATATATTTTTGAAAAAAAAAATGGCACCAGGATATACAATATTTAATAATTGTAGAAAAAACATGGGCCTCAAAGGGTTAACCCTAGACAGATAATCTGCGTAAATTTTACACATGCACTTTCGAAATATTGCTATTTCTTTTTAATTAGCAGGAATACGTTGCTGTGCACTTCACACATTTTATATATAAACATATTTTAAATTTCTGTCTTTTTATTTAATATATATGTAAAAATATAATCCATAATAGTTTGTTCTTAATTAATCAAAAAATACAACAATACAGCAGGTTTAAATAATGCGTCAGTTTAAAGTATGATTATCTTTGACGTATGTCTTGGTATGATAATCTTTCTAGGGTTAAAATTGATGATGTATTGAGTGATTTTGATAGCAACAGTTCGTAGATTGAAAATGAAATTTATGAGTAAGAAATATTAAGACATATTAGTATGTATGTATATGTGTATATATGTATATATTACATATAATTCTTAAAATTCCTATAAGGAGCATAGGCCTCACTAACTGATCACCATCGAGTTCTATCTGATGATGCTCTTTTGGCTTCATTACATATTAATCCAGCTGTTTGTAGTTCGGCTTGAACTTGGCGTCTCTATGTATTTTTAGGTCGTCCCCTCTTCTTGCTCCCTGCGGGTTGTAATAAAGGGATTTCCTATTGATGTTATTGGCTGGCTTACGTAGGGTCAGGTCTGTGGAGTCGTCAGAAAAAAGTACTAACTCTGACTCCGACCCCAAACGCTGAAATTTTCAAAGTGCGACTCCGACTCCAACTCCAACCTTGATGCTAAATGTATATGAGACTGGTCCTTATTTGACCTCTTTTTATATCCCCCCCCCCACTAGTGGTGAATAAGGGTATACTAAGTTTGTCATTCCGTATGAAACTTTTTTACTATGTATCAAAGTCCCCAGAGAGTATATATATTCTGGCTGCTTGAGTAATTCTAAGGCGATTTAGCTATGTCCGTCTGTCTGGCCGTCTGTTGAAAACACGCTCACTATCGAAAACTCAAAAGATGAGAACAATGTTGGTGTCAAATTGCTTCTAGATATCCTAAGCAGCTTGGGATTGAAGTCCAGCAAAATCCGATCAGTAGGATCAGAGCTATGAAAAAAAATGTAGAACCACCACCGTAATTTTGTAACAAAAATGAAGAGAAAAGGTGGCATAATGCACGGCATGATATACGATTTTGCTCAAACTCGTTCTATATGACTAGAAATCATACTGTACATCTAAAACCGTATTAAATATTGCTTTCATATTAAAATGTGCTACGTCATAGTTTTATAGAACTAGAAATCACACTGTCAAATTTCGTAAAGTTCGGTCAATAATTTACCCTGGGCCGCATATAAAACCTACTCTCGGGAAATAGTTTAGTATGTTAAAAAAGTAATAAATAATGCTATTGTAATACAATTTGGTGCATCAACGATTTATTTGACTAAAAATCACCCCATACAATTTCCTGAAGCTCGGTCCATAATTTCTCATATAATGTCCAATATTATGCTCACTCTGGGAAACTATTTAAATACGCCTAAAACCGTAGCGGATATAGATTTTGTGGTAAAATTTGGTTCAATTTTGGTTCATATGGCCAGAAATAATATTATGCAATTTTCTGATTATCGGTCCATATTTTCCTTAGATCCCATATTAAGCAGCCTTCTGAAAAGCACTTTAAACGTTTAAACAATTTTCACTACTGTATTGAAATTTTTTCCATTTAGATTTTTAATCACACTACAGGATTTCGTGATGGTTAGTCCATAATTTACCATGGGTCTAAGATAAATTCCCCTCCTGAAATCATTTAACTCGGCATAAACTGTTACGAATCGTGGTATTTTATTCAAGTTTGTTTAAATTGCTAGAAATAAAACCATAACACTGTCTAATTGTCGTCCAATTGGCTTAAACCGGAACGAATTTCTATACTGGCGTCCGTTTTTATAAAGACTAATTAATAATTTATATCTTTCATCTATTGTATCTGTCGGTGGAGAGTATCAAAGATTCGGCATAGCCGAATTAAGCACTATAACTTGTTTTTAATGCAGTACCTTTTAAATTGATAAATATAGCAAGAAAATGACTCTGTAAAAATTTCAAATCGATATTGGAAATATTGATCGGCAAATTCGAAGAATTTTTATTTTGGAAAATATTAGAAAATTTTTAAAATTTTTTATGCCGAAAAATTTTGGTGTCGGAGTCAGGAGTTTTTGTGGGTACTACGACTCCGACTCCGGCTCCGGTACAAAAACCTCAGCTCCGACTCTTAAGCTTCGACTCCGACTCCACAGCCCTGCGTAGGGTATGACCGAACCATCAATATTTGTGCATTATGATATTATTGTCAATTGGAGGCTGTTGCGCTCTAAATCATAACTCAGAATTTGTTATAGTATGAGACCAAAATATCTTGATGATTCGGTGAAGGCATTTATTGACGAAGACCTGTAGTTTTTGTATATCAAGGTTCGTTAAATTGATGGTCTCCGAGACACAAAGCAGTACTGACTTCACATTACTATTGAATACCTTAATTTTTGTTGATACTGTAATGTTAGCTGCCCACCAGAACTTATTCAAGATACCAAACGCTTGTCTAACTTTAGCCAGTCTGTTTTGAATATCTTTGCTACAGCCACCTGAAGTAGCAATAATGCTGCCAAAGTAGCAAAAGATTGTGACATCTTCAAGCTGTTTCCCCATCAGTGAAAAGCGATAGATCTTCGTAACATTGAAACGCATTGAATTTGTTTGTATATATTCTTAACGATTACATTTTGTGTGTAAATTTTACCAAATATGTTTTTGATATTCTTTTGATTTTTAATTTTTGTGAAACCGAACGTTGTGTAGAATGTAAAAATAAAGCAAATAATGGCTAATTTTGTAAGTTTTTTTCAGTATTTTTAAAGAAAATTAGTACTGTGGTTATTTTGTTGAACTGTTTTATGGTTTTTAATCCAAATTTTCATATTTTAATCAGGCTAAAGTTCATTAAATTTAATTTTCATTAAATGAAGGAAGGAATTTTAAAACATGAAATAAATTAAAATTTATTGATAATTTTTCATCTTTGACTGCCGTGGGACTCGAACCTAGTACGTTTACGGACAGGTTGATCTGACGCGTTTCGATAGTATCCACACTTTCTCTTCAGAGGTCTTTGCCATTTAACCCTCACCGCCATTGAAGGCGGCTGGTTTTTTTGCTTTTAATTGTCTTGATCCTTCGGACATGTCATATGTATCAGTTGCATAACGAGTTAAAATTTATAACGAGCATAACGAGTTAAAAATTATACGATGCAATAACATTTTTTTCGTTGTTTTGTCAAAGAATATTTTTGAGCTAAGTGTATCCTTAATCCAAATTAATTTGGCAGGGATATGAGGCTCAAAATATATAATGCACACGCAAATTTTCAAAGAGTTGATGCATTTTTCATGTCCCTTATAACATTTTTTAGTTTTAGGATATATAGTAAGGACTCGAACCTTTGTACCGACATGCTGTAAATTTTTGATATTTTTATCTTTTATGAATGTAAATTAGTGTAAAAAATTTCATCGTTGTGCAATGACTCCTACTATTTATGACCGCTCGTTATATGAAATGACGACACTGTGCGTCGATATCATACTTATACCATCTCGAATCTGTTTGATTCATTCATTATATCATCCATTTACCGTTTAATCGCAACATAGCAAACACATAACCTCATAATCAGCGCTGGCAGATAAATTTGTAGATAAATCGTCAACTTCACACATATAACATTAGGAAAATCGTCAAATCGTCCCTTTGCTTTTTCGGGTATAAATGTGGCAGCCTTTCTTATAATAAGTTCGTATGTGAATCATACTTAAGTATAACTCTCGTTTTGCATCGCCTATACAGTTAAGTTAAGTCGAAGCTATTATCAACCAATCTTTATAAAAACTGATCAATTAATTTCACCTGATTTTTCCCCTATGCATATCCCGCCAAGCTCTACGCTTTTCTGCAGGAGACCAGAGTTTCTGGCAGGAATCAAACCCGCAACTTCCGCACTGATAGGCTAGGTCACTACCAACTAGCCAGCGGCGCATCGGGATAAAGTGATTTTCAGGAGGGGATTTTTTATTGGACCTATGGTAAATTATGAATCGATCATAACTCTTATAGCACACACCAGTATTCAAGCCCGAGTACCTTAATATTTCTCTATTTGTTTCCCTCTCATCTAATCATCGTTAGCATTATTAAGGTAGGAGGTTTACGTGGAATTAATTTTGGACAGGGTTTGAATGAGGCGTTCGGAAATATGCGTTTGCTATTCAATGAATTGATTGTGCTAGATTTCAATACGATTTGCCGTTTGACTCATTAGTTTTATATTTGAATAACCAGTAGAATTTAAACTCAGATTTTCTTCATTTACTGATGTTACTTTTAATGCTGGAGATTTTTGTTTCGTGTATCGAAAAGAATGTGGAGCAATTTTTTTAACTGATTTTATATCATGATATATAACTTTGCCATTTTTTTCGCCCTGCACTTTGGTCCTGCGGAAATATCAATCAGTCACATCGTCGCTGTTTTAACTAACCGACCTAACTAACATTTAAAAAATTTTACATGAGAACACTTTTAATATTTTTGTTTTAAATGTAGTCATTTCCTAGCCAAAATACGAATGAAATTAGGTTTATGCATTATTTGTTATGTAGTGTAAAATCTTTTGTTATGTGTTAAATAAAGAAAAATACAAATATTTTTTTTTTGTACTTAACTCAATTTTTAAAAAAATTTCAGATAGGTCAGTTAGTAACAACAGCGACGACATGGTTAATTGGATACCTTCATTCATGGCTACCCGAATGTAAAGCAGGGCTGTGTAGTCGCCAAAAAATAGTTCTAGCAACGAGTCCGACTCCAAACGCTTAAATGTTTTAAGTCCAACTCCGACTCCAACTCTAACTCCAACTTATACTCTTACATTGATGCTAATTGTATATGGGACTGACTGGTCCTTATATGACTTTAATCTCTTTTTTTTAATGCAGCACCTTTTAAATGGTTAAATATAGCAAGAAAATTATTCTGTAGAAATTTCGAATCGATATTTTAAATATTGCATCGCCAATTTTAAGGAATTTTTATTTTGGAAGATTTTGTAATTTTTTTTTTAATTTTAATGCCGAAGTCGTGAATTTTTGTGGGTACATGACTCCGACTCCGGTACAAAAATCTCAACTCCGACGCCACAGCCCGAGTTTAAAGGCACCCATTATATATTTTTGTCTTCTTGATGGAGGTTTAATTTAACAATAATATGGTTGCCATATTTAAAGTTGTTTTTCTCTGAGTGTGCGGGAACAAGTAGTCCCAAGGGACTTACATAAACACTGGACAAAATGTTGTGCCTGCCTAAAAAAATTTCACACGTGAAGCTTTTTGTTATCAAACAGCGACAACTTATTTATATTGTATCAATATTTGGAAATATATTTTATTTAGTTTTTGTTTTGTCTTTTTTTGCATTATATAAATTAATATTAAAAAGTAAATTTGCTTATTTATCTAAAAACTGGTTTTTAACTGTCGCTAGTGCATTAAAGATTTATGGCCTTAAGACGTTCCGCATAAATACAACGAATTCTAAGTTCTACACTCTTTCAAATAACTACTCTATTCCTTATCTGCTGCATATTAAATATGTAAAAAGAAAAACGAAAATAAAAGAACAAACTTAAATATATATAACAACACTCTTCCAACATTCTCAACGAACAAAGAAATTGTCAAAAACACCTGTTCGACATGCAGGCTCCTTAACGAGAAATTTTCACGTACTTGGATTTGAACATTAAAACGAGTACGTAGTAAAAGAGAAAGTATTTACAAATATAATAAACAAATACTGTAAATGTGTCGTAATACCTTGAAAGTATACAAAAAGAAAATAAAAAAAAACAAAATTTTTCAGCCCCATAAAGGTAAGAAAATGTGTATAAAGAGTCTAACTCATACACATACATGTACAATTTAGTTCAACATACGTAAAATAAAAATTAATAAAAGGATATACGTCGTCCTTATAAAATAGAATAAAAACATATAATGTTCCAGACACATGTGCCTTAAGTTGGGGAGATGATAATAAACTCCCAGTCCTCATCAGTATACCCACACTGTAATAAATGTACTTTCAAGGATACTTGTTTTTGGTGTCTTTGCTACAGAAAAAAATCCATCTTCAAAATATGTATGTATATGTTCGGAAAAGTTCGTTGTGTGCGTGCGTTCGTCAGCAGGATTTATTTGTGCGCTTTACGGCAAAGGAAAAGCTTATTATACACGTTTTTTATATCTTTATATGCGTTTTTGATTAAGATCCTTTCTGGGGAAATTTAAATTTCCGTTTTTTAATTTTCTTTGTTTTTCACTTTTTTTTATATATAAATTTCAAGTGCTTAAAAATATGAAACTGTCTTCTTCAGAGTTAAAGCGGCTAGAAGCGTTAAAAAGACGTAAACAATTTTTTATTTGTAATTCTGTTACCAAAAAATGTACCAAAGTTTTCAAGTTGTTGTTGTGTTTCATGTTTCTAAAATAAAACGGTTAATAACAAGAGAAAATTAGAAAATATCTTAAAAAAAGGAAAATAAGAAAATCTTGCATATTTCTGAAATTCATAGGGAATACTATTAATGAGAAATTTAATGGCGAAATATTATTGTTAGTAAGAAATACCAGAAAATTTGAAGTGTGGCGAAAATTCGCTATTCACTAAAATGTTTCCAAAATTTCGCTCATTTATTAAAATGTTGGCATAAGTTCATTATTTATTGAACATATTTTCCTTATTTATAGGAAATTTGATAAAACTTCTTAATTGTTAGGAAGTTTCGCTTATATTAACTTATATAACATATTTTGGCATAAATTCACTTTTTAAGGAAAATTTTATGAAATTTCAACATTCGTAGAAATTTGGAGAAAACTTGATACATAAAAATTTTGGCGAATTTTCACTTTTCGTTTTTGAATATTTTAACTTGTCAGCAGTAACTGGGAATTTTTTGCCGGATTCATTCATTTATTCACCAATAAAATGCGATGACTGGATCGAAGAATTTCTGAATAATTTATTTGATTTATGTCTTTTACAAATTAATAGTGTTACGTTTTTCTTTATAAAAACTAAACTAAACTTTAATGAGTTAGCCGGTATTTATAGTTCAAAACTATTTCTAGTTAATTCAAGAAGCGTCTAGTAGATTCTAGAATGTTGTGTTCGAATTATTTTAAAATAACTGTAAAACATCTAAATCTGAAGTCTACAATTACAATTGCTAGAAAATTTAGTACAGTGGCGTTCATAAAAATATTAACTAATATGACATAAAACTATAATTTACAAGATAACTTATAACTAAAACCATAAATAATTCTTAGACAAATCTATTTTCGTAACACTGCCCTCCACTTAAGTCTGTTCGTCCCGAATAGGCTCAGATTCTCCGTTTCCATAATGGGCTAGTCGTTCTTAATGTACCACCTTCATGTTTGATCATGGACTCTTATATTTCTGAATTCGGTACACCACGTCATTCAGTTTCTTTATCACATTATATGGTCCATCCCAATGAGTCTGCAGCTTGGGAGATAATCCTTTCTTGCGTTGTGGATTAAAAAGTAAAACCAACTGGCCTTCTGTAAAGCCTTCCGAATTTGCCGCTCGATCGTATCTGGCTTTCATCTTGTCACTGGACTGCTTAATCCGGCTTCGTACGAACTCATGAAGTTCATTAAAGTTATCTTGTTCTTTTGAGGTAGAGCCTTTGTCATTTTCATCTGTTGGTCCAGGCTTAGCGCCAAATTCTAGATCTCCAGGTAGTCTGAGCTCTGTTCCAAAGATAATTTTAGCAGGTGTACGAGATGTGGAATTGTGAACAGCTGATCCGTATGCCAATAGAAACTTTGGAATGTGTTCATCCCAGTCCTTCTGATGTGTGCTTACTACTTTACGTAAGTGTTCTTTTAATGTGCGGTTAAATCTTTCAACCATGCCATCGGATGCAAAGGAGTTGTTCTTTTTTTACTCATACCGTACAATTCACACATTTCTTTGAACACAGCAGATTCAAAATTTCTGCCTTGGTCGGAGTGTAATTCTATTGGAACTCCGTATCGGCACAACCAGTTATTCACAAATACGTCTACAACGGTTCTGGCTTCTTGACTTGGGATGGCATACACCTCTGGCGATCGATGACTACTAGTACATAACCAGAATCACTCACAGGAAAAGGTCCAGCTATATCCATTGCGATTAGCTCAAATGGAGCACCTGAATTGTACTGCTGTAGCGGTCCCCGACTTCTCTTTGCTGGACCTTTTGCTGCAATGCATTGGGTGCAATCAGCCACAGCTTGTTAGCACCCAACCCAGTAGAAACGTTGTTTTAATTTCTCTAGTGTTTTTATTACGCCAATATGGCCACCACTAGGACCGTTATGGTATTCATTTAAAACTTCATGTATATTCGACGACGGCACTACAATAAGGTTCTGAACTGACTTTCCATCGGAACTTTCCCATGTACGGTAAAGGCAGCCGTTTATCAACTGGAGGCTGTTCCATAGGGCCCAATATGCTTTTGTTAGTGGAATTTCAGATGAAATTTCGTTTCGAGTCGGCCTTCTTCTTTGGCCTTCATATTTTTTTTAATATATGGTCAGTTTTCTGTGCCATTGTCCAGTCTTCGCTGGACTCTATCTGTAATAGGCGAACTTCACAGCTATATTCTTTACCATCAGCTTTAACACAATGCTTGCATTCCAGTTTGCAGGGTCGCCTTGATAGGGCATCCGCATTTCCATGTTTCACGCCCTTTCAGTGTGCAATGCTAAGATCGTAACTCTGAAGGCTCTCAATCTATCGAGCTATCTGTCCTTCCGGATTCTTGAATTGAAGGGCTTTGAAAGTATTTGACTGTAATAGCCTACGACTCGCTCTATGCCATTGACCACTTGGGAAAGCATACCTCTATTTCCGTATCTGCTCGCATCGGTAGCTAACACAATTTTCTCTCCAGTACTGGGATATGCCAAAATTGGTGCTGAGCACAATGGCTTCAGTCTCTGAAATGCTGTTTCCTGTGCTTCACCCCATTTGTATTTTTGCGCCTTTTTAGTCAACTCGTGTAAGTTTGCAGCAATATTTGGAAAGTTCGGTAAAAAACGCTGGAGTATGTACATAAGCCTAGAAAACTGCGTAATTCATGTAGAACGGCGAACATTTCTTAGCACTAAGCTTAAGTCCTGCCATGGATACACGTTTCAACACTTCTTCCAGGTTTTCAGGTGTTGATCAAATGTTTTCCCCATAACAATAATGTCGTCAAGGTACACCATACATGTCTTTTGGTGAAGACCTTTTAACATCTGCTCCATTTAACGCTCGAATGTAGCCGGAGCATTGCAGAGTCCAAATGGCATCACATTAAACTGCCATAAACCATCACTTGTGATAAACGCAGTTTTCTCCTTATCATTTTCTGAAATTTCCACTTGCCAATAACCGCTCTGCAAATCTAATGTAGAAAACCATTCCATTCCGTCTAACGTGTCCAAGGTATCATCAATTCTAGGCAATGGATAACTATCTTTTTTCGTGACGTCATTCAGTTTTCTGTAGTCTACGCAGAATCTGGTACTTCCATCTTTCTTTCTCACTAACACCACTGGTGAGCTCCATGGACTTGATGATGGTTTAATAGCTCCGCCCTTTTCCATCTCGCTAACCAGCTCTCTTACTTCAGTTCGCTTTGCTAGAGAAATGCTTCTAGGTGCCTGTTTTATTGGCTTAGCGCCGCCGGTGTTGATTTCGTGTTTTAGGATTAAAGTTCTACCTTGTTTTTGACCTTTCAAGGCAAATACAGAGGCATATTTACGTAGTAGTTGCTTGGTCTTATTTTTACTAGGCGGCGTTAGTTTTTGGGCCCATTTTCGCACATGTTCCTCTAGTGATTCGTAGTCCTTAAAACTTTTTCTTGCTGCGACTAGATGCTGCTCGCAATTAATTATTGCCTCTGTTGAAGTACATTGTTCAATCTTGCACTTTTTCACTACTGGATAAATTTAATATTCTCACGGGAACTAAACTCTTGCTAGGTTTAACGAGGGCATTTGCTGTTACGACATCGCCTTTAATTTCTGCTGGCTCCACCACCCACAAACTGTTGTCCTCACATTCTCCATCCATTCGCGCCCATACTAAGGTTTCTGATTTGGGTGGCAATTTTTCACATTCAAGGGCGATTAATTGTCTTTTATGAGAATTGATTTCGTATCCAACTTCAAGGGGTATTTCAACATCACGCCAATACATAATTTGCTGACCCATATCCAAACGAATACTCTGTCTTATCATAAAATCTGCGCCAATGATTAGCTCGTCTACAATATCAGCCACTATAAATACGTGATGGACGATTGTATTAGCCATATTTAATTGTACTTTTACTTTTCCATAGACTATGGCAGACTCTCCTGTAACTGATCGCAGACGCTCAGTGGTTCAATAGATTTTTGTATTAAGTCGTGCCTTATAATAGAATGTGATGCCCCAGTGTCCACAGTAAAAATGCGTTTTCGTCCGTTAATATAACTGAAAGCAGTAAAATTACTGTTACTATGTTGAACAACTGATATAGAAATTGTGGGGCCATTAGATGTGGAAGCTAGCCCATGCCCCGCAGCGCTAGCTCTATTTAGCTTTAAAGTGACTCTTGTGATGAATGTCGATAAGCTCTTTGGTTGTCTCTTTGTGGCGAAGCAGATCGGGATCGTTTTCTTGGTGACTTGCAGTTTCGTTGAATATTACCACAGTTATAGCATTTTACTTTGCTTTTGGTTTTATTTTGCTTGTCGCCCAAAGCTTGCAAAACTGCCTCCGTCATGCTTCTCACTTCCTTTAAAATATCTCCTTCGTCCTCAGCAGAGAAATCAAGCTTTCGTACGTTATACGCTTGCGGCCTTGAAATTATCCTGGCGGTTTCTTGGGCTAAGGCAAATGATACCGTTTCTGCAAACGATGATTTCTGTGAAGCACATACCGCGAGCTTTACATCAGCATCTCGTATACCATTTACAAATGCTTCGGTCTTAAAGTGATCTAACAATGGATGACTTTCACCTGGATAACTAAGCTGCACCAAACGCTCGATCTCTAGTGCGAAACCCTGTTGCGTCCCGTTTGCCTTTTGTACTCTGCCCCGTAATTCCATTCTGAATATTTCTTTTCTGTGTTCACCACCATACTTACGTTGCAGTGCTACCATAATGTCATCATAATTGTTTCTGCAACTTACTGGTACACTTTCTAGAATTCCAGCTGCAGCTCCTTTTAAAGCCAGAATCAACTCTATGGCTTTTTCTTCATTGTTCCATGCATTTTTGTTGGCAACTGTGTCAAACTGGAACTTGAACACATTCAATGGTGAGCTGCCGTCAAAACTTGGAGCTCTTATTCTATTCGAGACTTCTGGAAAAACTCGCACCGCTCCCTCTTGGTATTGAAGACTATTTACTTTTTCTTCCAGATGATGTAGTTTTCCATCAAAAACCGTGACTTGTGTTTTTACATCCGTGACTTGAGTTTTTACATCAGTGACTTGTGTTTTCACATCAAACATCTTCTAGTTGAATTCTATCTCCATATCGTCTACTCTTTCATTTATACCAGTGGAAATTTCTTGAAGCTTCTCAAGTTTTTCATTAGTAGCCTGGAGTTTCTCTGCATCAAAGCAGCAAACATTCTGCTAAGATCCATGTTGCTTGTTACTGCACGGGTAGCAACTTCTATTTCTTCTTTTTCATCAAATTCATAAGCTGCGATGTCAATATTGCGTCGCTTAAATTCATCGATTAATCTTCTCTGCAGCTCAGCTTTATTTCCTGCAGTCAGCATATCCAACTTGCCCAACTCCTTCTTAAGCTGCTCAATCATCGAATTTCATTGTTTATCAATTTTTTTTTATTGCAATCCCACTTCTGACACCAATTGTTACCTTTTTACTTTATAAAACGCGTTAAGGTTTTTTCCCTTTATAATAAAGCTTTGAGTTCTTTTAATTGCAAATCAAAATAAATACACACACGAATTCAACTTAACAAACTTTATTGAAATTCACAAAATTTAACCACTATTGTAAGTACCGATCTGAACCGTTTAATGTCTCCAGTCAAACTAAACTAAACTTTCATGAGGTAGCTTGTATTTATAGTTCAAAACTATTCCTAGTTTATTCAAGAACCGTCTAGTAGATTCTAGAATGTTCTGTTCGAATTATTTTAAAATAACTGTAATACATCTTAATCTAAAGTCTACAATTACAATTGCTACATAATTTAGTACAGTGGCGTTCATAGAAATAGTAACTAATATGACATAAAACTATAATTTACAAGATAATTTATAACTAAAACCATAAATAATTCTTAGACAAATCTAATTTCGTAACAATAGTATCTGCAATTAATATGAACCGATACTGGATTTGGTTTTTTGAGAAGGAACCTAGTAACTGCGACATTACTCGAACACTATCAGACCAGAGGATCACTACCACCCACATTGGTACGAATCCCGCATCTAGCTGGACAAACGTCATAAATGTTATCGTTTCAAAAAAAAAAAAAAAAAAATGGGTTTCTGGATAGTTAAGAGCCTGTTTTAAAAGTACCGATAATTTTTTCGATGTCAGGTTTTATTGTTGAGTGAAGTAGAGTGTATTCGATCCATGAATCAAAAAAACAAGCAGCCGTACAAAAATATTTTCTGATGCTCATCTACGTCAGCATAGAATGCAAATGAGTGTTTGTTGTAAAAAATGCAAGACACACAAATGCACACACACAAATTCTATTTATTCGTCACACAAAATAATAATGGACCTGCGCAATGCGCAATCTTGTTTTTTTTGCCTGAAATTTACACATACATATATGAATTGCTTTTAAATGATTATAATTTATTTAGCTACAAATGCTAAAATATTTTAGCAATAAATATTTATTTTAATTTGATAGGTTAGGTTAGGTTCCATGGGCAGCCATCGAGAGAAAGCTCACTGGGGTCCTTCAGTGGTCTATTTGTGATACTCAGCGCCAATGCCCATCCCATAGAGCAGTTACTCAGATGGCGTCACTGCAGAGTTAACCAATTCGTCTTCTTAATGAAGAGAATAAGCGACCTAAGTTCTACCGTAGATAGATCCTCCAAGCAGGCAAACACCCGTTCTGCCAGATATTTTTCAATGATGCCCCGTATCACAGGATATTGACAAAGGAAATGAAGCACAGTTTCGTCTTCCTCCTCATTATGACAACTTCCACAGTAGTTATTGAATAACAGACCCATTCTCCTAGCATTAGTCCCCACAGGCCACTGCCTAGTTACAACTAGTACCACTGTTCTTATTTGCTCCCTATTAAGCCTCTCTACTAAGTCAGTTCTCCTTTCATCATAGCCAGGCCATAGTGCTGGCGCCGCGCACGCGTTCAGCCGCATCGCCGAGCGAAGATCCATCTGTTTGGCCGCGATTTCCACCGGGTGCCAGTGCAGTAATGTAAACAGCACCCTCGTGGTAGTGGATCGGATTAATCCCATTATCACCAATGCGACCTACAAATGCTAAAATATGTTAGCAATAGATATTGATTTTAATTTGATAAGGTTAATAACTTTTTTTTGCTTTTGCAGTTTGTGAGTGTTTTTGAAATATTTACAATCTTTAAGGGTCTGCCAAAAGAAAGGGCTACCGAGTGTCATTACAAGTCTATAACCACGTATTTGACAATTTATCAGTGAATAATTTTCTGTATAATTTTTAACCAATTCTAACCAATTACCTTGTTTTTTTTTTTTTTTTGGAGTAAAAAATGAGCAATGTTAATATGGGCTTTGTGTTAACAAATAATGTAATAAAAAAAAACAAAAATAAATTTTTTTTTCAAATGTTAGCCATGGCTGTTGTATTGTTTTACACGACGTTACAATTCGTCACATGAGCTGACGTTACGCAATGTAACGTTACGTTACGAAATTATATATGTACGTAAATGCTTACAATTTTTTTTTTAACCTTAATAGTTTATATAGTTTCCTATATGCAGGCTTTCAAGGTCATTAATTTAATGTAAATAAAAGATTATTTATTTCATTCTCAATAAAATCCGACGTTTCGTTGGTATTTTTTCCAACTTCTGCACGGATTGAGTTTTTATTAATATCTGGCAGCATTGCAAAATTAACAAGGTAAAATAGTAGTCAATAATAACAATAAGTATAATCAACATTTTCCACAAATTTACTAACAATTATCTTTTTTGTAAGTTAACATAATTTATAAAAGCTATCACAGTACTTTGTAAAGGTGGACAACACAACCGAAAACTTAAAATATTTAAATAAATGTGTGCATATGTAACCCCATTCTCCTTGTCCCAACAGGACAGTGTCCAGTCACAACCGACACCACAGTCCTGATTTGATCCCTATTGAACCTAAGTAGAGATTTAGTTCTCCGTTCATCATAACCAGGCCAGAGTTCCCTGGATATGGTGGACTCACAAGTCCATCCCTTTAAAAAAGAATATACAAGTGCCCAGGCAGAAAAAGACAATCAGCACGACGCTGTGTCGACGTTGAGTGGGGTACTATCAACATCAATACAACGTACTGTTTACCATATTTACAATGTACTCAAAATAAATGTGCGTCTTCCGAATCTGGTTTTTAGTGTTGCCACAACATTCTAAATTTAAATTTATAATATTGGATTCACGAGTTTACAACGTAGTCACAACATTTAAATGATAACACCACATAACCGTCTTCCGACTATTGTTTTCAATATTGTCACAAGACCGTAAATTTAAATTTACAATATTGGATCAATAAACATGAAAGGTAAATATTAGATTGTGTGAAGTGAGTTAATATTAAATATAAAAATTTAATAATGAAATAATAGCTATACTCTTTTACATAAATAATTAAATGTAATGTAATTAAATGTAATGTAACTACATAAATTCGTTAAATCAACAAATAAAATTTTGCAGTAAATTTGTATTTTTTTTTTTTCTTACCTAAAATAGTTTTATATTTCAATTTTAAACCAGCACTTAACAGTTATAAATAAAATAAAATAGTTTTTCGGTAAAGATCTGATGATTTATAACTTCTGATAAGGAAAATGTCTGAAAATCTTAGAAAGCTTGAGGTTTATTCCAACTTTCTATAGCAAACATTTTTTAATGTTTTCATAGTAATTATGTGACAATATTATCAATTTATCATATAAAACAATCGCATTTGTATTGTGATTTTAAACTTTACCCGAACTCATAATATTTTTTATATAAAAAAGAAAAAAGGTAAAATATATTTTAGAAATCGCCAAACAAAAAATTTCATCGAAAAGTAGGTTTATGAATCGCCACGTTTGGCGAAAAATCGCCACATCTGACAGCCCTGTTAGACCTCTTTCAGACAGGCAAAGTTTACTTTGACAAAGTCTGTTGAATTCTCTTTTAAACTTTGTTTGGTGCTCAGACACACAAAGTTTAATTTGACAAATTTTTGTTTTCTTTTGTTTGAATATAATATATAAACAGCGTTGCCAGAATGATGATTTTATCATATTTTGGATTATTTTTTTTAACAAAAATATGATTAAAGATTTTTATCTCAAATGATGATTTTTTATTTTTAGATATTCTGATTTTTACTTTAATTTTGCTTATAGAAAATACGCGATTATTTAAACCTTCAGACTAATAAAATATTTAACGAAAATATTTGTTCTGATATTTGCTTCAAACTGTGTGAACCAAAAAAATATTTTGTTTAATGTTCAAACTAAGCTCAAATATTTGACAATTTTTGTTTGTTGAAACAGTTGGCAAATAGTTTCAAATAAAATAAATCAAATCATGTTTGCCATGCGTTCAGACTAAAAGAAATATTTGCATCCAATAATTATTTAATGAAAGTGTTCAAAAATAAAAATATATTTCTCAAATAGTAAAAATGAGCGCAAAAGCTAATTTTTTTTATTTTATTCTGTGGATCAGCATCTCTTATAGTGTTAGAACAGGAGAATGTAAAAGAAAAAAAAAATGGAAGCCACTGGGTAATGGAAACATGGCTAAAATTTGCGAAAATTGCGAAGTTGGAAACAAACCCTAAAATATATTTGAAGTCGCTAAATCGGTTAAAAAACAAAATGTCAAGAAAAAACAAAAAAAATGTTGCAAAAATAGCGAAAAATTTAGATATTTCAAACAAGCCATAAAATTTATTAAAGGTGCCTAACACTTTAAGGAATGGTAAAAATTGCTAAATTAGCGGAAATTCGCAAAAATTTGCTAATAGCGGCATGATAGCAAAGTCTAATAATTATAAAAAATCTTTAAAATTGTAAAGAATCCGAAAACTTACAGGAAAAATTGCTTCTATCCGGAACATGGCTTAAATTATTTGTCGTTGTTTGCTCTTACAATTTTTTTGTAATATCAAATAAATGTTTTCTCAAAAATTACTAAAATATTTGATTTTTTCTGTTCACACTATGTTCACATTGGACAAATATTTGCTTGCCGGCAAATACTTTTATTTGTTCAAAATCAGCTGTTATTTTATTTGATACTCAAAAATATTTTGTGTTCAGACTACGTTAATGAAATATTTGATGTTTGCTTTCAAATATTTCATCAGTCTGAACGTACCTTTAGAATATTGATAAAAAAAATATTTGTGAAAAGAAAAAATGTATTTTTATAAAGTTTCATATACTGACGAATTATGTTTTTATGTATTTCAATTTAAATAATAAGAAGTAGGTTTTTATAAAAAATTAATAATTCTTACTATTTTGCCCTTGTTTTAAAATATTTAAATTAAGAAAAAAAAATTTAAGATTTTCCTCTTCAAAATATGATTTCTTTCGCAATATGACAATTTTTATTCCAAAGATTCTGGTAACGCTGTATAAAAATATAAAGTTGCAGCCAACTTCAGGTATAATCTACGAACGAAAAACAAAACGACTTTGCGAGTACGGCAAAGTATGTACTCCCCCGCTATACTCTTTTCCCTTCTCTTCTATAAACTCAAGACTTTGCAAAGTAAACTTTGCTTGTCTGAAAGGGGTCTTAGTATTGTCTTTGTCTTCTTTTGTGTTTATTGCACTTGTCGATTTTTGATGTATTGTCAAGCGTTCCAAATTGTATCTCTTATTTTCCGTTTTCTCTTCATTTAAAATTCTCACGTTTTCAAAGATTGGCTTATGTCCATTTTCAATGCAGTGTTGTCCAAGTTGTAAGGAACCTCCGGTTACTCTGGGTTTGAAGCAGGGGTGCTACTCAGCCGCGTCCAGGGACCTTTTGTGACATACACTGTGGTTGATTTGGATTAAGCGTTTTTTTATACACTGGAAAAGTTAAGTGTATCCAGCTCTGAGTGTAATCACTAACTTTAAGAAAAAAAAAATACAACCTTACAACCTACAATAAAAATACCACTCTACCACATGAGGGTTTTGTAGACTTGGCGTGGGTATAGAGAATTGAAGTTTTCATTCAATAAGTGTAAGCGAAGTGGTTAAGTCGACGAAGTACCTTTTTAACTTGCGAATAAAGGAAGCACATTTTTTCTATAAAGGGCATAATCTGGTAGAGGAATTCTGGACAACTTGCCAGAAGTCAAGGTAACCAAAAAGGAGTGTTGGTGTGGGGAACGCATGGAAGACGCCGCCACTAAATCTATCAGCGACACGACTCGGCAGAACCAACGACCGCAACTCCACCCTAACCTCAAATATACCGACAAGCTGAAACCCAAGGTGTTCCAACTTATTTTGGCGTCCAAGTCTACACAATCTGCCACCAGTTTCTCCCCTAACCACATCCAACAACAGACTTTCACATGCCTCACCGAAAACGTGCCGATTTTTGTCAATCGTTTTGAATAGATTAGTATACCACCACCGTCACAGCAAAGAGAAAAAGGACAAAACCCACGTGTTAACGAAACAACCGTGCCTCGTTAAATCAAAAGTAAGGTAACAACGAACAATAAACGACTTAACATCTTTACGACCAAATCGTTTACAAACACGTGCTACCTATCGTCTTTTGGCGGCAGAATATCACTTCGCCCTAACCACAAATTGAAGGCAAACGTACGTTTCGTGTAACGTAGAAATATTGGCATATATCATCAACAGCCAGCCTCACAAAAACAAAAAAAACAACTATTACAACCAGTTTACATCGTGTCCACAGCAATAACTCCTCATCCTTACCACCGAAAGCAGGGTTACAGCAACAACTTGACAACATAAGCAGCGTTACAACCAAAAATCCACTCGGTAATGGAAACATCGCTCCAGCCGAAGACAACTTCACCAGTACCAACTGTTGCAACGACCACACTTCCCGTCTGGCGGACGCAATCTCCGGAAACACAGGTAACATTTATTCGATCCATAGTCACTTCCGTTCCTGGGGCCAACAACCTATGTTATTACTGGAATCTTTAATTGGTTGACTTTAGAGTGCCAGTTTGGGACATTTAAAACCAAAAAAAAAAAAAAGAAGAAAAACGTAATCCCTACTTGTCAGGAGCAATGCAAGCTCGAGAAGACAAAATACCAATTAAAGATTCGAAAGCACAAACTGAATCAGTCAATTAAAACAAACCCGAAATACCATCTATATATGTAATTCATATTTGATTACCTAAACATACAAACTGAAAAAAAAAAAAACGTAAAATATATTTTAAATTTGTTGTTTTTGAAATCTTACCTGAATCAATAATCCGAATTTTTTTTTTCTTGAGCTAATTTCAAATTTGAATACCCAAATTAAAACTTAATGTATTAGGATACATTTGAGTATTCAAACTGGGTTTAGCTACATATAATAAATTCTAAGTGTACTATGCAAAATACCATTAAATATTGGAAACAATATTCTAATATTTGAGGTGAACAAAATTCAAAATAAAAAAAAAAAAATGCATGTTGTGAACTTATATATTGAAAATGCCAATTAAATAATATTAAGTAGACACATTAAATACTAATAATTTGAAACATTAATTTGAATTTAACTATTTAAGCTCGTCTCCAACTAAAAATTTCAAATACCCTTTTTGCGAAAAAAAAACAAAACAAAAAAAAAAAAGAAACAAATTTAATTAAGTACTTAATTTTTTTTTCACTATTTAAAGTACGTTCGTGCAAGAAGTTTAGATTCAAGGTTTAAAACAACTTTGAACATTTAAAAATAAATTTAAGACTCGAACCGACTTCAAAGCTGAATACTTAAAAATTCAAATTCAACTATCTAAAACTAATTTGAATATTTAAACTAAAATTAAGATCATAAACTTAATTCAAATTCGAGTGGGTAAACAAAAAGTTTAAATAGTCAAAACTAATTTTGAACACTTTGTTTATGTTGAACTAGCTAAACTGAACGTAAATTTGAAAATGGGATCCCAGGGTCAAAGATAATAGTTCAAACCAGGATTGTAGTGCCTAAATCTTAACTTTTCCTGATTCAATTATATTGTTAATACGTAAAACTAAGTTTAAACACTTGAATCATATTCGAGTGCTTGGATTAAACCTGAATACTGGAGCAAAATTTGAATCTTAAATTTTAACTTTAATTTAAAGTTTTAATTCAAAATTTAAATCTTACGACCTAAATAAATAATAACTGAAAGAAAAAAAAAACATTTTAGGTTTCAATCTAAACGTGGCTCCATCAAATACCAACTAGGAATTTAAAACAAAGTTTAAGTACATATCAAAGTACGTAAACAAATTTAATATGTTAATTGATATTTGAAGATTAAAATCCGATTTGAATGCTAAGATTAAGGTGTTCTGAATAAACTAACGACCAATTGGGGACGTTAACTAAAGGTTAAATCGAATCAATTAAACTGGAAATTTAAACGATTAATAAGAGTTTGAATGACTGAAACCAAAAGCAAAGTTAAATACGGGAGAGATCAAGATGTACATATTTCACTAACATGATTTAATTTTAATACATAGATAAAATTTAAACAGTTAAAGAAAATTTTAGGGCTTAAGCCAAACTCAGCTACCGAAACTAAATACGAATTTTACATACGTTAGCTGCAACTTAATTTTAAATATTTTAAACTAAACAAATGGAAACTTCGGCGTGATTTAACTATCGATCCTAAATTCATATTCAAATACGGCAACCCAAACTTTTTTATCTTAATTAACTTAATTAATTAAACTTGATATTAGATTCAAATCGAGATGTAACTACTGGAGTTAACTGAACAACAAAAGAAAAGAAAAAAAAATTTATAATAATTGAATAAGAAACTTACTATAAGTAAATAAATAACTGCAAACAAATCGAAACCACTAGATAGTTAGACCTTTAAAGAAAGTGCTAAACATAAATTGAGTAATAAGAGAAAGATTAGATAAGTTATTAAATAAAGAAACAAATAAGTAAGCGCTTGAATATTTGATTAAATAAATCTTTTGAATAACTGCTCCGATCCAGGATCAATTGATCAATTCTTAGTAAAAATGAATATGTCCCTATAAGTTTATTGACACAATTAAATTCATTTGCTAACAAAAAAAAAAAAACAAAACAAAAAGAAATTAAAAAAAAAACAAAAAAAAAAAGGATTAAAGCCTTGCGCGGCAATTAGAATAAGAGCAAAGTAAAAGAAAAAAAAAAAACAACAAATAATTTTAGCTTGTAATTCATAATCATACACTAGGTATAGTTATTCTTGTCAATACCAGTATTTAGAAATGTAGCTCTACACAATAATTACTTACGTTGTTGTTCAAAGCGTTTTTTTTTAAGTTGGATGATAACGTACTATAACTAAAGTATATTTGAGATAAATATATCAACTTGTATGAATAAACTATTTTTATATTTGGAATGATTGCTTTTAAGAAAGTATGTTTTAATTAATTATTGACAGGGTTGAAATGTGACTAAAGGTGAAATAGAGTGTGGTAAGTAACGTTTAGGGACATTACTTAAATTTTTTTTTCAGGCAAAAGGTAATGTCACGGTTGACATTAACCTGTCATATGGGGTGGGCAGCCTGACCGGGACCATGTCATCTTGTCCCGAGTATTCGAGTCCTGCCATACGATCGCGGTGTGAAAGTTTTGGTCATCGAAATGTCTGTCCGTTCAATTTTAGGTCTTTACCTTTTATTTTTTTTAGGTATCTAGTTCATTGTTGCTCGTTTTTTTTTCATTGCTTCATTTTTTTTGATATTTAGTTTTCATCTCGGCACGGAGTTAGGTAATAATTGAGTAAACCTAGATGGACACGAACCCCCCATTCCCGGCGAGCTACAGCCAGATACATCAGCGTGCCAACGTCCATCGCGAAGCAAAGGGTTTTGGAAAATTTTTTAAAATTTTGTTTTTCCCCCAAATCAAACAATTATTACATCATTACAAAATATGGCGCCCAACGTGGGGCCCGAGAGTGACTTAACCCTTTGGGTTAAATTTATTTAGCCTGAAGGTGTTTTAATTCATCTTTGCTGGCTTCCACACTTTCGAACATTTCAATTTAAAATTTTTTTTTATCTCATACTTGTTTTTTTTATATAATGACTTATGTCGCGGAAGGTGTTAAGTAAACACCATGCCTGCAGTGCGTCGGCATCGTATAGGGAAACTCGGTATAGGGATCTCGGTATTAGGAACTTTTTTTCGGTATTGTATGTCCTGGAAGGTACGTGAATAGTGCCACGCCTGAGTTGCGTCAGCATCGGACAGGGGAACTTAGTACTGGGGGAGTTAAAGAATCTTGATCAAATCTTTTAAAAAAACCGTGAGCATGATCCAGCGGCTAGATAGCTAAGTGTTCATTAGATTCAGGTATTTGAGAAGAGGAGAAAGGGATTTGGCGACTCAATTTGATTAGATGTTCTTTCTGTTTTTTTTATTTCGATGACCGTAAACTAAGTAATTCCAAAGTTTCACACAATTTGAAAAAAAAATTTCTTTCCTTTGGCAAGATTTAGATTTATTCGTGTTTTTTTGTATTGGAAACAATGCATAAAAGCAATTTTATTCTAAATCACGAATATCGTACTCAATCTTCTGATTGGAAGATTGATGAATCGCGGACTCGAACAATTTAGTTTTTCTTAACCACAAATACTTTATTTCACTTTATGCTACACATTTCAACCTCAAGATAATAATTACATTAAATAACAAAAATAAAAATTTGATAAAATATTGGCGAAGACTTAACTATTTAATACATTAGTTAATCTTTTGGCAGTTTAACAAAACGTATCTACAAAAGTAAATAAATAAAATATAGTTGAAAATTCGTAAACTTGGCTACTAAATACATTATTTAAGCATTTGTAGTTTAACAAAACGTATATACTAATTATTTTTTTTTTTTAATCTTCAGTATTTTAACACTATAAATTATTGATAGTATTCAACTTTTGTAGTATTCAACTTTTGTAGTATTAAACTTTTGTAGAATTTAACCTTGTAGTATTAAATAGTAGAATTACTAACTACTAAAACTATTACACAAAGAAATAAAGATAATCTTAACTAAAATTGATTTCTTTTTTTTTACACACATTTTTTTACATTTTTTTATTGAATTTATATGTACATATATTGCGTCTTTTGCCTACGGTTCAGGTATACCTATTTATCGACGATTTCAGAAATTTTTTGAGTATTTTTTTTTAAAATTCCATCCAAACCACTGTTAATTCTACTGTCGGTATTGGTACTGGTGGTTTTGTAAAAGGAATTTGTGCTGATAGTTTTTTTTGCGGCTTGAACGGGAGCTGTCCTAGACGATTGTGTTTTTTTACGTTAAGTATTGACCCTAATTATTTATTGTGCGTATCCTATTATTGGAGGTTAGTCGATCGAATTGAATTGAGGAATTTTTTTTAGGTTGTCTGTTGAGTAGGTTGAGGGAGTTTATCTGTTTTGGTAGGCAGTTTATGATGAGCACTAGGAATCTTAGGTCAGCTAGTCGAAACGCCGTTACCAGCGACGATAATCAACCTCGTGATTCGGCCACAACATCAGCCCCGCAAAACTTTGCACCGGTTATTTCTACAAACGCGGTTACGCCGTTAATGTCAATTAGATTTCCTCCGGGTTTTGGACCACAGACACATTCTTCGCCGGAGAGCGACATCACTATCTGTACACCAACGTATAGCAGTATAACAGCAAGAGATATAAGCGGACAAGGAAGTAGAACTGCAAGGCGCGATATTGACAACATGGATCAACAGGATCAAGATTTACCACCAATTCCAGAAGATGAGGGAGCGACGATTAGGGAATACGTCACTGCATCTGTTGGAGCGGCACAAGCTTCAATAATGAGGGAGGTGCAGAATATGCAGTTGATGTTACCGCAGCTAATTAGGGAATCTTTGCGTTCCGAGCGTAGCTATTCTCTAGACCAGGCGAATCAGCAAAATACTGGACAGGCGAATCCAAATCACGATTTTCGTACAACATTTAACCATCCAGATAGACGCCAACCACAATTTCGTCCACCAAACAATCCCCAAAGACCTTTCGAACAGCGATTACCTCAGTCACGTGTACCACAACAATTATTCGGAAATAGTCCATTAAATTATTTTGAACCTCCTAGCTTTGAAAACTCACCGCATAATCAGGGTTATAACACCATCAGTCCTAACCAGTTAGAAAAGTGGGGAGTTAAGTACGACGGAACCAACAAAACACTTACCGTAGAAGATTTCGTTTTTCGTGTAGAGATTTTGAGGCATGATTATAATTGCTCATGGGACATCGTTATGAAGGGTTTTCACCATTTGGTTACTGGAGCTGCTAGTACTTGGTTTTGGGCTTTTCGTATGAAGCATCCAGTATGTGACTGGAATACATTTAAACACCACCTGATTACAAAATTCCGCAACTTTGAAAGCGATTTTGAAATACATCGCAAAATAATGGAACGTAGACAGGCTCCGAATGAATCGGCTGACGCTTTCATAACGGAAATAATTAAACTCAAAAATCAAATGAGAATCCACGTATTAGAAAGCGAATTAGTAAAAATGGTGAAAGATAATTTAAAGGACGGTTTGGCACAGCTAGTTTTTCCCATTAAAATTGACAATTTAGACCAACTTCTCGAGGAATGCAAAAGGGCCGAAAGAAACATCGCCAAAAGGTATTCTCAACGTATGCCTGGAGGAATCACGCGTAGGGTATACGAAGTTGACGTTTTTGACAGCGAGGGAACCGACGATCAAGCGCGGCTAGTGGAGGAGTTACAAAAGGAAAAACTCACGGCAAAACAGCTTATTTGCTGGAATTGTAAAACTCCCGGCCACTCGTTTTTTGAATGTCCTGTAACCCAAAGGAGGGTATTTTGTTATACATGTGGGTTCGAGGATGTCACTACCCCGACTTGCCCTAAATGTGTGGGAAACATCAAGGTGAACACGCAGAGGACTGGGACGGCGTGTTCATTCCAAAACCCAACCCAGTAAATGACAATTTTTCAAATTTTATACTAGCTAGCGACAAACCAACCAAAAATCAAAATTTAGACCCAACCACAGACATGAGTAAGTCCGAATGCAGCCAAATGAGTGAAAAGAATAGCCCACAAGTGAATCATAGTCCCGACGAACATCAGAAAACAAAATTACCAACCACCATCAATTCTCATCTTCCTTACGACAAACGCCTAGAATTATACGAACAAAAAAGGGCAGAGATTTTTGCTGACTACGAACCAAAGGTAAGCCAAAGGATAATTAACGCCAGAAAAAGATATGCTGCAAGAAAAGCAGAAAGAAAAAAAATCGTATCAACAATAATATGCAGTAAAGACGACATAAGACCTTATATGTCGGTAAATATAAATGGTTTTAATTATCAGGGACTCCTTGACAGTGGCGCCTCAGTAAGTTGTCTCGGCAAAAATTGTTTGGAAAACGTTAGGAAGATGGATGCAAAAATACTGGACTACAAATCTTCGGTGAGAACGGCGGACGGTAAACAACACATGATAGTAGGGAAAATACAGGCAATAATTAAATCAGGGAACCAGTCAGTTGAGTCAGTTTTATACTTAGTACCTAATTTGAGTCAGGAATTAATCCTGGAATCAATCAACATTAGGCACTGGCACATAATCCATAAACATAAGTCCGTCAACCCATACGGTAAAAGAAATCAAATCATAAATCAAATCATAATCCAAATAATAGCAAAGGTTATCATCAATTTGAAGAAATATAAATTATTATAAAATAACCTAATCTTAGTCTTTCATATAATTACTATCCTAGTCTTTCCGCGTAAGCTCCTATTCCATTCAGATAATAATTATAACTATTCCATTCAGATTAGGGTGTATATCATAAAAAGAAAAGTTGTCCTTAGTCTTTCCGCAAAAGCTCCTATTCCATTCAGAAACAACTCATGAAAAGATGATATACGACTTTTGGAGGCAAAAATAAGTTTCGATAACGAAACAATAAACGCCCTTACCGATGTAGATTCAGAAAACTCAAAAACTCACGACTTGACTAGTCACCAGCGTAGAGTTCTTGAAAATGTTAAACTTTCGTTCAAGTGTCATACTCAATATGGCTTAGGTAAAACTGATTTGGAAACTCACAAAATTGACACTGGTGAAGCACCCGCTAAAAAAATGCGATATTATCCTGTTAGCCCCGCCGTACAAAAATTAATTTTCGCAGAATTGGACCGAATGTTGGATTTAGATGTGATAGAAGTAACCACAGGAGCCGAATGGAACAATAGGACAACGTTAGTAACGAAACCCGGTAAAAATAGGCTATGTCTCGATGCGAGGGAATTGAATAAGGTCACTAAAAAGGACGCTTATCCTCTCCCTAACATCGATGGCTTACTAGCTAGGCTCGGCGATACACATTTTATTTCAGCAATCGACTTAAAGGATGCGTTTTGGCAAATCCCGCTGGATGAAGCGAGTAGGCCAAAAACAGCATTCACAGTCCCAGGTAGGCCTCAATACCAATTTAAGGTTATGCCTTTCGGACTGTGTAATGCTGCGCAGAGATTATGTCGATTGATGGATAAAGTGGTACCGTCTGAGCTGAAAGATAGGGTTTTCGTGTACCTCGACGACCTGTTGGTAGTATCCCCAAATTTTGAAGAACACATGGAAATGCTTCGAACCGTAGGTCAGAAATTAACAGCTGCCGGTCTGACAATCAACATGTCCAAATCAAAATTCTGCTATAGGGAACTGAAGTATTTAGGTTACGTTGTAGGTGGGGGTAAACTCAAGCCTGATGAGGAAAAGGTAAAGGCGATTTTAGAAATTAAACCGCCGAAAAATCAAAAGGATGTTAGGAGATTCCTAGGCACCGTAGGGTGGTACCGCCGGTTTATCCATGACTTTTCTACGCTCACCGCACCTCTGACTGATACCCTGAAGAAAAGCCCTAAATTTATTTTTACCACAGAAGCCATGAAATCGTTCGAAGAACTGAAACACCGTTTAATAACCAGTCCTATATTGTCAAGCCCCGACTTTGAAAAGCCTTTCTTTGTCCAGTGTGACGCATCAAACGTTGGTTTAGGCGCGGTCTTGTTCCAAAGGGATGATGAGGGTGGAGAACACCCGATCGAGTATTTCTCCAGGAAACTAAACAGCGCCCAGAAAAATTATTCAACGACAGAGAAAGAGTGTCTCGCGGTGGTACTAGCGATCGAAAGGTTTAGACAATACATAGAACTTATGGGCTTCACAGTTATAACGGACCATTCCAGTTTAAAGTGGTTAATGCGGCAGAACGATCTAAACGGTAGACTTGCTCGATGGAGTCTTAAGCTCCAAGGGTTCAAATTCAATATCGAGCATAGGAAAGGTAGTAAAAATGTAGTCCCTGATATGTTATCGCGTCAGGATATGGAGGAGGTAGTAGAAAACCCTAGCATTGCAATGGACTTTGACTCCGAAGAATTCAAGAGTAAAGAATATCTTACACTCATAGACACCGTCGAACAAAACGCGAGTCGGCTTCCAGATTTGAAAGTGGAAGATGGTATACTCTACAAAAGGGTAAAATTTAACCGTAATGACATAGAGAATGAAGATGATTGTTGGCGAATATGGGTACCGTCACGCCTGACAGATAGCTTAATAAAAAAATCGCATGTTGACAATACCTTACATGGTGGAATAGCCAAAACGCTGTATAACATAAGAGAGTATTTTTACTGGCCGTCCATGGTGAAGCACATCCGAGACTTTGTCGGACAATGTGAAACATGTAAAGAAATAAAACACCCCAGAACAATCCACCGATGGGAAAGGAGGTAATAACCCAAAGGCCTTTTCAAAAGATCTATATTGACTTCTTGGGACCATATACCCGCACAAAATCCGGTAATACATTTATTTTTATAGTCTTAGATCACAAATCCAAATTTGTTTTGCTGAAAGCGCTGTCTAAAGCTACCACCAAGGCGGTGATTAAATTTTTAAGGGATGAGGTATTTTATAAATTCGGAGTGCCGAAAATTCTCCATTCGGACAACGGCAAACAGTTTACCTCCGAAGCATTTAAGGATTTCTTAGAAATATTTGGCGTTAAACATATTCGTACCCCTATATATTCACCGCAGTCTAGCGCAAGCGAAAGGGTCAACCAAACCATTCTTAGTTCCATCCGAAGTTTTTTAGATAAGGACCAAACGAAATGGGATGAAAACTTGTCTAAAATAGAATGCTCACTACGGTCTACTGTTCATTCGTCTACTGGTGTTACACCCTATTTCTCCCTAACTGGTTATAACATGGTTACTCATGCGGACGCGTATGAAATTTTAAGAAAGCTAAAATCAGCCGAGGAAGGAGAAATGTTAATCCTGCCGAAATCATCCCAAATGCAGCTAATCCACCAAAAAGTTGGCGAAAAGCTACATGACGCCTATTTGCGGAATGTTAAGTCATACAACCGAAAAAGCAGAATCATAAAGTATATGCCCGGACAGGAGGTTTACCGGAAAAACTTTGTGCAAAGTAAATTTTCAAAAGGCATCAACGCAAAACTTTGCAGACCTTGGTTAAGGTGCAGGATCAGAAAGGCAGTAGGTAATAGCCAATATGAGATTGAAAATCTCAGAGGACAGTTTATCGGTGTGGTACATGCTCAACATTTAAAGCAATAGGTGGTGTAAGGCGTGGTAGGTAATATCGTTCGAGGGATGACGAGAAACAGTAATGGGGTTGCCAGAGCAGACGATTTCCCAACTCTTTTCACTCCACAGGCTATGGGAAAAGAGCTGGCTTTGTGACATACACTGTGGTTGATTTGGATTAAGCGTTTTTTTATACACTGGAAAAGTTAAGTGTATCCAGCTCTGAGTGTAATCACTAACTTTAAGAAAAAAAAAATACAACCTTACAACCTACAATAAAAATACCACTCTACCACATGAGGGTTTTGTAGACTTGGCGTGGGTATAGAGAATTGAAGTTTTCATTCAATAAGTGTAAGCGAAGTGGTTAAGTCGACGAAGTACCTTTTTAACTTGCGAATAAAGGAAGCACATTTTTTCTATAAAGGGCATAATCTGGTAGAGGAATTCTGGACAACTTGCCAGAAGTCAAGGTAACCAAAAAGGAGTGTTGGTGTGGGGAACGCATGGAAGACGCCGCCACTAAATCTATCAGCGACACGACTCGGCAGAACCAACGACCGCAACTCCACCCTAACCTCAAATATACCGACAAGCTGAAACCCAAGGTGTTCCAACTTATTTTGGCGTCCAAGTCTACACAATCTGCCACCAGTTTCTCCCCTAACCACATCCAACAACAGACTTTCACATGCCTCACCGAAAACGTGCCGATTTTTGTCAATCGTTTTGAATAGATTAGTATACCACCACCGTCACAGCAAAGAGAAAAAGGACAAAACCCACGTGTTAACGAAACAACCGTGCCTCGTTAAATCAAAAGTAAGGTAACAACGAACAATAAACGACTTAACATCTTTACGACCAAATCGTTTACAAACACGTGCTACCTATCGTCTTTTGGCGGCAGAATATCACTTCGCCCTAACCACAAATTGAAGGCAAACGTACGTTTCGTGTAACGTAGAAATATTGGCATATATCATCAACAGCCAGCCTCACAAAAACAAAAAAAACAACTATTACAACCAGTTTACATCGTGTCCACAGCAATAACTCCTCATCCTTACCACCGAAAGCAGGGTTACAGCAACAACTTGACAACATAAGCAGCGTTACAACCAAAAATCCACTCGGTAATGGAAACATCGCTCCAGCCGAAGACAACTTCACCAGTACCAACTGTTGCAACGACCACACTTCCCGTCTGGCGGACGCAATCTCCGGAAACACAGGTAACATTTATTCGATCCATAGTCACTTCCGTTCCTGGGGCCAACAACCTATGTTATTACTGGAATCTTTAATTGGTTGACTTTAGAGTGCCAGTTTGGGACATTTAAAACCAAAAAAAAAAAAGAAGAAAAACGTAATCCCTACTTGTCAGGAGCAATGCAAGCTCGAGAAGACAAAATACCAATTAAAGATTCGAAAGCACAAACTGAATCAGTCAATTAAAACAAACCCGAAATACCATCTATATATGTAATTCATATTTGATTACCTAAACATACAAACTGAAAAAAAAAAACGTAAAATATATTTTAAATTTGTTGTTTTTGAAATCTTACCTGAATCAATAATCCGAATTTTTTTTTTCTTGAGCTAATTTCAAATTTGAATACCCAAATTAAAACTTAATGTATTAGGATACATTTGAGTATTCAAACTGGGTTTAGCTACATATAATAAATTCTAAGTGTACTATGCAAAATACCATTAAATATTGGAAACAATATTCTAATATTTGAGGTGAACAAAATTCAAAATAAAAAAAAAAAAATGCATGTTGTGAACTTATATATTGAAAATGCCAATTAAATAATATTAAGTAGACACATTAAATACTAATAATTTGAAACATTAATTTGAATTTAACTATTTAAGCTCGTCTTCAAATACCCTTTTTGCGAAAAAAAAACAAAACAAAAAAAAAAAAGAAACAAATTTAATTAAGTACTTAATTTTTTTTTCACTATTTAAAGTACGTTCGTGCAAGAAGTTTAGATTCAAGGTTTAAAACAACTTTGAACATTTAAAAATAAATTTAAGACTCGAACCGACTTCAAAGCTGAATACTTAAAAATTCAAATTCAACTATCTAAAACTAATTTGAATATTTAAACTAAAATTAAGATCATAAACTTAATTCAAATTCGAGTGGGTAAACAAAAAGTTTAAATAGTCAAAACTAATTTTGAACACTTTGTTTATGTTGAACTAGCTAAACTGAACGTAAATTTGAAAATGGGATCCCAGGGTCAAAGATAATAGTTCAAACCAGGATTGTAGTGCCTAAATCTTAACTTTTCCTGATTCAATTATATTGTTAATACGTAAAACTAAGTTTAAACACTTGAATCATATTCGAGTGCTTGGATTAAACCTGAATACTGGAGCAAAATTTGAATCTTAAATTTTAACTTTAATTTAAAGTTTTAATTCAAAATTTAAATTTTACGACCTAAATAAATAATAACTGAAAGAAAAAAAAAACATTTTAGGTTTCAATCTAAACGTGGCTCCATCAAATACCAACTAGGAATTTAAAACAAAGTTTAAGTACATATCAAAGTACGTAAACAAATTTAATATGTTTATTGATATTTGAAGATTAAAATCCGATTTGAATGCTAAGATTAAGGTGTTCTGAATAAACTAACGACCAATTGGGGACGTTAACTAAAGGTTAAATCGAATCAATTAAACTGGAAATTTAAACGATTAATAAGAGTTTGAATGACTGAAACCAAAAGCAAAGTTAAATACGGGAGAGATCAAGATGTACATATTTCACTAACATGATTTAATTTTAATACATAGATAAAATTTAAACAGTTAAAGAAAATTTTAGGGCTTAAGCCAAACTCAGCTACCGAAACTAAATACGAATTTTACATACGTTAGCTGCAACTTAATTTTAAATATTTTAAACTAAACAAATGGAAACTTCGGCGTGATTTAACTATCGATCCTAAATTCATATTCAAATACGGCAACCCAAACTTTTTTATCTTAATTAACTTAATTAATTAAACTTGATATTAGATTCAAATCGAGATGTAACTACTGGAGTTAACTGAACAACAAAAGAAAAGAAAAAAAAATTTATAATAATTGAATAAGAAACTTACTATAAGTAAATAAATAACTGCAAACAAATCGAAACCACTAGATAGTTAGACCTTTAAAGAAAGTGCTAAACATAAATTGAGTAATAAGAGAAAGATTAGATAAGTTATTAAATAAAGAAACAAATAAGTAAGCGCTTGAATATTTGATTAAATAAATCTTTTGAATAACTGCTCCGATCCAGGATCAATTGATCAATTCTTAGTAAAAATGAATATGTCCCTATAAGTTTATTGACACAATTAAATTCATTTGCTAACAAAAAAAAAAAAACAAAACAAAAAGAAATTAAAAAAAAAACAAAAAAAAAAAGGATTAAAGCCTTGCGCGGCAATTAGAATAAGAGCAAAGTAAAAGAAAAAAAAACAACAAATAATTTTAGCTTGTAATTCATAATCATACACTAGGTATAGTTATTCTTGTCAATACCAGTATTTAGAAATGTAGCTCTACACAATAATTACTTACGTTGTTGTTCAAAGCGTTTTTTTTTAAGTTGGATGATAACGTACTATAACTAAAGTATATTTGAGATAAATATATCAACTTGTATGAATAAACTATTTTTATATTTGGAATGATTGCTTTTAAGAAAGTATGTTTTAATTAATTATTGACAGGGTTGAAATGTGACTAAAGGTGAAATAGAGTGTGGTAAGTAACGTTTAGGGACATTACTTAAATTTTTTTTTCAGGCAAAAGGTAATGTCACGGTTGGCATTAACCTGTCATATGGGGTGGGCAGCCTGACCGGGACCATATCATCTTGTCACGAGTATTCGAGTCCTGCCATACGATCGCGGTGTGAAAGTTTTGGTCATCGAAATGTCTGTCCGTTCAATTTTAGGTCTTTACCTTTTATTTTTTTTAGGTATCTAGTTCATTGTTGCTCGTTTTTTTTTCATTGCTTCATTTTTTTTGATATTTAGTTTTCATCTCGGCACGGAGTTAGGTAATAATTGAGTAAACCTAGATGGACACGAACCCCCCATTCCCGGCGAGCTACAGCCAGATACATCAGCGTGCCAACGTCCATCGCGAAGCAAAGGGTTTTGGAAAATTTTTTAAAATTTTGTTTTTCCCCCAAATCAAACAATTATTACATCATTACACTTTACATAGATTTACTTGCAACAAAAACACGCTTGCTTTATTAATTAATTCATTTATTAAAGATGTGCTAATAATCCCAATATTTTTAAATGAAAACACTAAAATTTATTGTTGTGGGAAAGCTAGTTTCTATGCGAATTTCGCTGGTTGCTTAGGCCAGCTCGTCAGTAAAATTTTTCCAAATACTTTAGAAAAGCTAAAAATATTATAAAAGTAAGACCATAAAGTGAATAAGAATTTTAAAACACTCAGGTCTTACATGTAACAATATCAAAGCTTCAACAAATACACAACAATAAACCGTCAATTTTTCTCTCTTACATTCCCCTACAATTGGCTGGTTTTTTTCCCTTTAGTTCGGGTTTATTATTCTTTTTTCTTCTGTCTTATTTTATTTTCCTTAACCCACTTCACACAATTTTTGTTTTCAAGAAAGTGCTGCCACGTGAGGCCTTATTTGTAACCAGAGCCAGTGCCCTTCCACTCCTGCCTTCTAACTCTTACCATCCGTTTACCATGGATGTAAGTCCAAGACTACGCTAGGACCCTCTGTTAACCTCTATAAACCTCAGAAATACCTACAGCTAAGCCTTCACTCCATTTTTATACTCCTTCCCGACTGGATGTTAATCTCAGTCAAGATAAGTCAGATGTAAATTCTCCTCGCTATACCAGTTGTAAAACCAGTGCCTTATTCATCGCTATCAAGGAATTGGTGTTACCAATCCCCTATTTATTATATAGCAATCTGTTACAACGTTTCACTTTACAGTCCAAAAACCAAGAGCTTACTTATTTATTAAACTTTTATAATACTAATGTTAAACTACATAAATGTTGCTTTGAAGCTGCTTCATTTCTACTTTTGTTTAAACCGCTAGCGGTAAACTCTCACTATACGTCTCTGTCTGTTTCTGTTTTAATTATCCCATGGATAATTATGGATGTTAATCTATTGTCCCCCATTAAAATATAGACCAGTAAATTATTATATGTGTGACATAAATTGGCCAAAATTTTGGTCTTCACAAAGTGCAGTTGATTTTTTCTCACGCCTAAATTTCTTTTTGAGAACATCACTTTGATCCCTACACTCAATCTTTGTGGTAGTTTGTGTAAATAAATTATGTATTGTCTTGTTTGATTTATGTGCGAGTATTAATAACTTTTTTATTAAATGCAAATAAAACAACACATTGCGGGCATAATTTCTCTAAAACTGTTGCAAAAATTAACTTTTAAGTTTACCTCAATACAAGTTAATAATATTTAAGTCAAGTTGTTTAATACAAGTTAAACTTTTTTATTTTAATTCTCTATTCGTTAAAGCATAACTGTACAAAAAATCATAAATTCGAATTAGAGGAAGAAGCTAAACAACTTCTGGAAAATGAAACCCAAAGCTGTTTAGAAGAAATTTTTACTAATATTGTTTAATATAAAATAGTTTATAGATTAAAATTTGATTTTGATTTAAGTATATATTTGTATTTGTATGTAAAAATAAAATACATATACATTAGGGTGGGTCACTGATGTATGAGAATAAATAAAGCTTCTCGAATCATATTCTAATAGCAATATTTTGTTGTCTTAAGTTAAAACAAATAAAAAATGCTAAAAAAAGTTTACAAAAGTCACATCTTGAGCCCGCGCCGGAGCTACTAAGAATTAAGTATTTTAAAAAAGCCATGTTTTAATATTTTATTTACTATAAATTATTTATTATTAATTAAAACTGAACACATTTTTAATTACACATAAAAAATAAAACTTTTGTTCCTATACAACATAAAACAATAAGAACACGAAATTTTATTAGTTAATTTTTGGACACAAAAGCTTTTATACTGTCAAATCTGCAACCAGAGAAAAAATATGTTTAAATATGGTCACCTAAAAAAAAACTATTTTTAAATAAAATTATAAACATACTATGGTTATGTTAACCATACTATTGTCATCGACAACCATATTATGGTTAAATTAGTCCTCCATCAAGAATGCACAACCATATTATGGTTGCCTCCGAACATGTTTTGGTTAATAATAACTAAAATATGTTTAATATATATAATAGCATGGTTGATTTTCAACCATAGAATGTTGCTCTTGGAAAAGAGGAAAATACTATTGTTAATTTAAAAACAAATTATTGTCATATTTAATCATAACATGTTTAGAGGCAACCATAATATGGTTGAGGCTTCTTGATGAAGGACTTATTTAACAATAATATGGTTGTCGGTGACAATAATATGGTTAAATTAAACATAATATGTTTAAAATTTCCTTTGAAATAATTTTGTTGGAGGTGACCATATTTAAACATATTTTTTCTTTGCGTGTGGGCATTTCAAAAAATTAGATTGTGACTTCTTGACACTCAACTGCCGCATTTATTTCTTCAGTAGTGAAGTTCCGAAGAATTGGTGGATCAAAAAACTTTTGATTCCAATTTATAACTTCATAGTAGTTATTACTTGCGTCAAAATTGATAGAAGGGGCCTCAAAGGCGCGAGGTTGGTTTCCGGTATGAGTTGAGCTTCGTGCTTCATGAACACGTCTGGCTGCCAGTTCTCTGACTGTTTCACCCAACAACATCTACAGAAGCAAGTAGGACCAGCATGCGAATAGGACCAGCATGCGAATATGGGCTCTTGGTAACACCATATAGCTCGTTAAATAGATGTTTTAATGGCAATTCGTTCAAATGCAAATAATCCGTTGCAGTGGGCGCTGAAGTCTTTTTGCCAATACTCTTATTACTCCGTTAAATTTCCCAGTGTTAGTGACTGTACTATCACAACCAATTGCCATTAAATTTTCTTTATTGATTTTTTTGAGACGAAGGAAGGGCAATAAATAACATTTCAATATTTTTAAAGGTACTTCGATCTGGTGTTGCATAGCCAACATAAACTGAATCTGGCTCCTTAACAGATACATGTTCCTCAATCAGTATTTGTCTATATTTCCTAGCTCCCTTTTAAATAATATTAAGCGTCTTATATTTTCAGCCGTAAAAGTATAAAGCTAGT
This sequence comes from Pollenia amentaria, assembly GCA_943735925.1. Classification (NCBI taxonomy): domain Eukaryota; kingdom Metazoa; phylum Arthropoda; class Insecta; order Diptera; family Polleniidae; genus Pollenia; species Pollenia amentaria. Next base: position 102,319,237 of record OX031009.1, read on the forward strand.
AGGTCCAGCTGCTTCTGGTCTTGAATACATTCATTACGTACTTTTTTTCTTTCCCGTCTTATTTTTGATTTATCAATTGGTTCACTGCTAGGAGAGATATCTTGCAATACAGACGAAGCAATATCAGCTGCTGCGCTATCGGAAACACTGAACCGATAACAAGTTTTTGACAATGCTTTTGACGTGGAAGGTAAATTAAAAGAGTCGTCACAAGAAGCACTGGAATTACTTAAAGATAACTCCTGCTATTTAATCTCTACTTAGGTTTAATAGGAACCAAATCAGGACCATCGTGTCGGTCATAACTGGACACTGGCCTGTTGGGACTCATGCTAGAAGAATGGGTCTGGTATTCAATGACTACTGTAGAAGTTGTCATGATGAGGAGGAAGAGGAAACTGTGCTTCACTTTCTCTGTCAATGCCCTGGGCTACGGGGCATTAGGGAAAAATACCTGGGAGAACCGGTGTTTTCCTGCTTAGAGGATCTATCAAAAATAGAACTAAGATTGCTTCTTCTCTTCATTAGGAAGACGAATTGGCTCAACCTTGCAGTGACGCCATCTGAATAACTGCTCTTCGGGATGGGCATTGGCGCTGGGTATCACAAAGGGACCGCTAAAGGACCCAAGTGAGCTGTCTCTCGATGGCTGCCCATGGAACCTAACCTAACCTAACTCCTGCTATTTTAAGTTAATTTTGTCGTGACTTTTATTTACTTTTTTCTATATTTGGTGCTTGGGCTGCGCTTTTTTGCAATTTAGTTGGAAGATCTCGAACTACTCCTCCAATACTCATCTTTCTCGCCCTCGCATCTCACTCAAACACTCCTGTTCTTCTTTGGGAACCTTATATTGCCTTGGACATCAAAAAAGCTCAATTTGTTTACATTTACAGGAACAAATATGAAACAAGACTCTGCTATATCGGAGAAAATTTTCTTTCTAATAAACGGACATTTTTTAACGACTTTATGAGATTTTTGTAATTTATATGATAACCGTTTATTACTTGTATGACTATTGTATTTGACACTGTAGGAAGAGACGATTTTCTCCAAATGCATTCTATCCTTTTAGCTACAAGTTTTGCAATATCTAAAAACGATGGTTCTTTGGTAGTATTCCTTGTTATTTTTAGTTACACCCTATTCCTATCACAGTATTTCGTAATATATTCTTAAGTTGGTACAACATTATCATTAATATCTTCTACATTCTTGAATCTCGTGCAGAAATAATCTTGGCTTCTGGTTTCCATAATAGCGGTTAGAAGTTAAAACAGTTCAAATAAAAAAATAAACACACCACTTTACTGTCCGCGTTGTAAACCCAAACTGATCTTTTTATTGTGCATTATTTTATATGTATTCTATCAAAAATATTTCCTGGAAGAATGTATACTTTTCAATGAATGAATTGCTTGTGTCTGAATCCTAGAGAACGTAAGAATCGTTAGGATACAGTAATATGCTTTTTTGCAATACAATGCTATTGATGTTATATAACAAATTTAACAAAATGAAGATCAAAGCGCGGGCTCTTACACTAAAAATAAATTAATAAAATTTTACAGGGGTCTAATGCAACATATTTACGCTATTAGAAGATGTTAGAAAACAAAATTTTTTTGACCCACCCTAATATACATACATATCAAACCAAAAACAAAAGTTGAATAACTTAAAATCTTTTCGATAGCCAAGAATACTATTTCGGCATTTTTCAAAATGTTCCTTTTCAGTTATATCCCTTTATCATCTCGTTTCGTCCCTTAGAAGCCAACATTTGGCCCCTGTGAATATTGGCACTAAAAAGCGGCCAAATGTTGGCATTTTTTGACAGGATCTAAGTTCTAAATTAAAAAATAAGTATCAGTTGTAAAATACAAGAGATATTTGAAATATTCAACTTTTACACCGAAACTCAACAAAAAAATGAAAATGCATTCCTTTTAGTCAAATTTTACGTTTTATTACGCAAATTAAAGCCTAATATCGCACCTATCGAGCAAAAAATCGCATAATCCAGTGAAAAGTTATGGAGTTTTGACCGCTTTCATGTAAAATTTCCCACTGTGCGGCGTTGCCTGAATTCACCGTCTATCTGTCCGCCCGTCTGTTGAAAACACGCTCACTTTCGACAAACTCAAAAGAATAGAACAACGTGGGTATCAAATTTCTTCTAGTTATCTTAAAAAGTTTGGGATTTAAATCAATCAAAATCGCTTCAGTAGGAGGAGGGGTATGAATCCAAATGCGGAACCACCACCCTAAAAATTTAATAATTTTGTTACAAAATTTGCCATAAATAGTTGTTTAATGCACGGATTTATATAACATTTTGCACAAATTCATTTTATCTGACAAGAAGTTATACAGTTATTTCGTGTTTCTCGAAGATCGTTCCATAATTTCCCATAGGCCACATAAAAAGCCTACTCTCGGAAAACAGTTTAGTATGCCTAAGACCGTAATGAAATCGTAACCGTAAATAATGTTTTTGTAAAAATTTTTTTGTCTTTTGTAGTTTTATCCGAACGTTTTTTGAATCAAAGTAGAAAACGTCGCGATGATCGGTCTATAATTTACCATATTCCCTATAAAATGCCCACTCTGGGAAATTATTTTAATACCCCTAACACCGTAGCAGATATAGATATTGTGGTAGAATTTGGTGCAATTGAGCTTCATATAGCTAGAAATAATACCATGCAATTTTGTAATAATCGGTCCATAATTTACCTTGTGTCCCATATTAGCAGCCTTCTAAACCCATTTTAAAATTATAGAACACTATAACAAATTTCATTACCATACCGAAAGTTGTTCTTATTTAGGTTTTTAAATACTATACAGAATTCTCATCTCGAAAATAATTTTAGTTCGGGTAAAACTGTTACGAATCATGATATTTTACTTGAATTTAATCAAATGAAGTTGTATATGACTAGCAATATACATGATTGTCGGTTAATAATTTTACATATGCACGTCTAACCCGCTTCCAATTTTAATAGTGATGTCCGTTTTTATAAAGATTAAATAATAATTAATGGATCCCATATATGGCCCAAGCCTGAAGTATTTTAGCTGTCGGTGGAGAATATCAAAGACTAACTAGAATGAAAGCTCTTTAGGAAAAGGAAAAATAAATCTCTTAAATTTCTGTGCCTAGGAATACATATGTGACAACTAAATTAGCAAATTTCTTTTTAAACAAATAGTTCTTTTTAAAATAAGTTCTAAAGAAGAACATAAAAATTCACTCAATAAAAAACATTATAAACCAAAAATTCAATTCGATTTTATATTTTTCCAAAAATTTCGTATTGGTTCCCGAAAAATTTCTTAAATTTATATTTCATTATGGCGTGTCATTAATTAAAAAATCCATCCCCCCACAAAACGTGTTAATTTCATTAATTATCCGCATCAGAGCGAAATGCATGAACATTTTAACTAGACTTTCACTATTGCGCTTGAATGTGAGGCAGTTCTAATAATTAAACATGTGAATAAATTTCTGCTGCTACTGTTGGAGGCATAAAGTGTTGCTCAATTAGCAAATGAATTATTCATCATAAAGCAGAAAAACAATAGCTTGAATGGGCGGCAGCAACAAAAATCATAATAAATTTTACCAGTTTTATGTTGGTCGTAAAGAATTTTATGCATTATCAGCATAATATAAACAACAACAATTATACATATTAAAATCCAATAGCAACCATAATAACAACTATAAACTCATTACAATGTCCAGTAATAATAATAAAAAAAAAACAATGTCTTGCTTAAAAGCGTATCAAAAGGACTTCCAAAACGATGAGAATAACAGAGGGGTTCCCTTAAAAGTTAAACAAATAGAATTTCTAGATATCTGGATATTCTGTAAAAGGAGAGCCCTTTTCCTTTATGTAAGGTTAGGTAAAACGACTCACTTGGGTAATTATAGAGGTCCCTTTATGATACCCTTAGTGATAAGAGTCAGCCAGTATTCTCCAGACTATTCACCAAAAGTTAGTGCAGCCTCGAAGTACTCCGACTCCCTGCAGAACAGAGATATCGATTGCTGTCCCATATTTATCGCCCAGACATGGCAATTACGGTCTTCCAAAATGCCTAAAACTAATATCTCCGAGACCGAGGCATTGGCAGAGAAAGTGAAACACCGTTTCCTCCTTCTCATCATCATGACAACTCCTACAGTAGTCATTAAAGTCAATACTCATTCTCCCCGCACGAGTCCCCTACCGAGACCAAGTAGCACGCGCGTTCTCGCCGCGTGAGAGCCAGTCCATAAAGTCCTGGCCATCGAGTAGGTATACTCCCCCTGCCAACTCTCGTGAGCCCTTCTATACGACTCACGTCCAATGAGAGTCATGCAGCGAGCCATTGAAATGCTGCTCATGCCGTCAACGAACATGTCGTCCAAAAACCAGTCCTGTTTGCCCAGACTGTCTGCAATTTGGTTGCTCGGGCATCCACTTTGCCCTGGTACCCATGCCAGCGTTACCCTGGAATGTTCCGTGACATTTATAGTCATCCGGCATACCACTGGTAACATAGATGTCGTGACACCAGCCAGAGCTGCATATATACATATATCGATAAACGTAGTATCTCAGTCAGTTTGCCGCCCGCCTTATCGCGGAGATTTCCGTCTGCCCTTTTCCTCTACTTAATTGGTTTGCTTTTGTGGCGAAACATTCAATTAGATTTTATATGATGCAGAAAATAGTGTTTAAAATGCAACCTTTTTCCATTTAATATTTTGATTGAATAAATTAACGCAACTTTATTTCGAGAGTTTATTTATTGATTCATTTTATAGATTTTTTAAATTATTTGGTTTTGGTTTGATTTTAAATTAACCCTATAACAGCAAACTCACTAAAGAGGAATTATTTGGCCACGAAATTTTTTTTAAATTAAAAGTATTTAAGATCTTGCGATTTTTATGGCTTTTTTTGGATTGAAGCGATTCTTTCTTAGACTGAAAACTACTTTTAACATTTAAGTGATTTTGTTAGTAAGAGTTTTTTTAATTAAAGCTTAAACAAAAACTCTTTTATAATCCAGTTTCAGCGATTTTATCATTTTGGCCCCAATTATGAGTTGCATTCGGCGAACGATTTTCGTTAGCTATAGAACATCGATAAACAGGAATGCGGTGAAAAATGTGTTAAAATCGTTTAATTCGCAAAATACGATAAAAAATCGTTAGTTTCCCAAAAACACATATCCGAAAAAAACTATTTAGAATATGACAAAGTTAATTCAGTATAACTCTAGGAAAAATTTTATAAAATCCTAAATCGAGAAATAAAATCGTTTTCAAAATTAACCCAAGATCCAATTCAATTTTCGACTGCAGTTGAAGTAGCCCATCGAAGAATTTTCATTTGGCTTACTTTCGATAAAAAAAAGCACTATTGTGAATTTTTCTGATTTAGTTTATTCACAGTAGTATACGAGTATTTCTATTGACTGGCATTTTAAATTAAAAATTTATACAAATTTAAAAAACTGAATTAGAATTAAACAAGAGCACGACAAAATTACGGTTGGATGATTCGTCTGTTGAAGGTAAAAACTTACTAGAAATGGGCAGAAGGGTTGTGGGATGCTTTCAATACATTAAAAAAGGACCCCATCGTACACAGAAAAAAATTATCAGTAGTTTTTTATCAATTAAAAAAATTGTTTAAAAAGTATCTCAATTTAATAAATGTGATAATTGAATAATTTATTTTTTAGTTGAAAGAAAATTTAAAAATATGATTCTGATTTAATTAACATTTTACTTGTTTTGAAATCAATTTTTAATAAAAATATTAATTAAATAACATAAAATCTTGATTGATTTTTTTTTAAATAATAACGAAATAAGATTGTAAGAATTAGTAGGAAAAAAAAATTTAAAAATAGTAAGAGTATTGTTAATTTTAATCACCGGTCGGAATTGTTTCATTTTAATACATCGAGCCCTTACCGTGAAAATAGCTTTAACAAAATTTTACAGGATTTTTTTTATTATCTGTTGTTTATAATGGAGCTAATTTTGCACATATTAAAAGTAGAACCGCTATTGCGGAATGATGCTGGTTAAGTTTGGTCTATCATAGTTCGATAAGACACAATGCCAAATTAAATTGAATATCGGTCCATGATTAGCCTTATTTTCATTATTTATTTACTGAATCTTCATATATTAAATATGAACTTACAATAAATAATCCAATCTTATTCTAACACGTTGTTTTATGTCCTGTCAGTGCCGGACGAAAATGTTTCCCTTTACTGTTTCTGTTCACATTTGTAGGTACTTAGCGCTCTTCTTATCTGATGATTCCTGCAGTATCTTGTCTCCTTAAGCGGGCGTTGCCGCCATCATTTATACTATTTCGAGCTAATGGATTCGGATGCAGCTGTAGCTAGAAATAATACCAAGCAATTTTGTGATAATCGGTTTATAATTTACCATAGGAATCATATAAAACGGCCTTCCTAAAGGGCTTCAAAACCCAAAAAGAAAAACGCTAACAAATTACAATGCCTAAATACAATTAGGTTCAATTCAGTTTTTCTAATACTAAAATTCTTTATAGCGAATTCTGTACTGGTCGGCCCAAAAATTACCATAGGTCGAATATAAAACTCCCTTATTAAAATCATATCAATACGAAACGAATCATAATATTGTATATGACTAAAGCAGGGACCGTAAATAACAGTTATCCAGAAAATGTACACTCAAAAACTGTCATATACCGATAGATTCGTATTGACGAGCTCTTTCAATATCTATGGTTATCTTAAAAAAGTGATCAAACTACACAGTTAAGAGTTATTTTTCAATTTAAAATTAAAAGGTCGAATAAAACTCTTAAAAATATTTGAGAAGTTTTATTTTTTCCGCCTTAAATTAAACTCATTTTGCAGTCGTAAAATTAAACTCTTTTGAAAACATAACATTATTCACAAAAAGAAACAAGAATTCCCAAATTCTATTTGATAAAATTGTTAAGTTAAATACATCAAATTTTCAAAGAAATTATGACGAAAAACATCGGACAATTCTGCTGGTAGCTGATAATTGAAAATTTATTTCTTTGAAAATATTTTTAAATATTAAAAACAAATTTAACTAATTTTCACAATTATTTGATGAAAAAAATCAAATTTTTTTCTTCAATAAACTAAATGCAAATATGATTCTGAAGTGTAAAATAAAACTGAAATGACTTTTATTTTACGACGGCGAATTTAAACTCCTCAAAAGAGTTTTATTTAATAACGGCGAAATTAAACTCCTCAAAAGAGTTATATTTTATGACGGTAAAATAAGACTCTTTCTTTCTCAAGAGTTTATTTCGCCCTTTTATTTTTACGTTGAAGAATAACTGTTTTAGATAGAATTTTGTTTTTTAATTCACAAAATAACTGTTATAAAAAAAATGTTTCGATATCGCTGATAACTGGTACGGTCCCTGGACTAAACTCATAAAACTTTGTAGCAATGTATGTATCCCAACCAAGCTCACTTTCGGAATTAAAGTAAATACGACTAAAACTAATTTCTCGTAAATCCCATATAAAGCTTTCTGATTTATATAAGCTCTCGGTGGAGGGTATCAAAGACTCGGCACAGCCGAATATAGCAGTTTAACTTGTTTGCAGTGTTGCAATTAAGCCATTTAGTGGCTAGATTTAGCCATTTTTCATCTGGTTCAAATGTAATAAATGGTGCTAAATATATAATAGTTATGTAATGTAGAATTTTTTAAATTCATCTATACAAACGAACAATATAATACAAGAATTTCAGTTGAACGATGATTTGAAGTATGTGCTTTTCAAAAATTATACTCATGTTTTTCTTATTGTTATAAAAAATTGTCGGGTATAAAGAAACTCATGTTTCTTGACAGAGGACAACGAATTGTTCATTATGGTCTTCGAGTTTTAAGATAAAGTGGCTTCAACCACCCTCCAAACAATTCATCTAAGGAACCCCAGACCTCCCCTCCCTCTGGAGAAGAGGATAACATATGGCTAAAAAGTAGGAATCAAAGGTTAGCAAGGTTCCCCACCATTATACCACTACAGAGGGCGTTGTTTCTAGTCAACAACAGATGACAGCCCCATCATCCTAGAACCTTCTACGGTAGACCAATTATCTACTTAGCAGGAACAACTACCGATTGTACAAAGACGGAAATTGTACAGGGAAAAAGAGAACAATATACTAAGATCAGACATCAACAAAATTTACACACGGAAAAACATTATATATATAATGCAAAAAGTTGTTTTATATGAGTACAAACGTTCTCAGATCTCTTGCGTTTTGTTGCTAAAAAGCGCTAATTTAAAAAAAAAACGGTAAATTTAAAAATTGCTTTAAAACATTAAAAATATCTGGAATTGAATTTCATATTTTTCTTAAATTATTTTTATAAAATTGCTAAATTTTTCAAGAATTCGTGTCAAAATTTTGTATGTATTTTTTTTTTATTAAACCTCATTTTTAGGCTGTTTTTTAACTCCCAAGAATATAAGTTTTTTTTTTAAAAAGTTGACATGAAATCTCAATCCCAAAATATCTAAATTACGATTACGCCATTATCAAAAGAGTTTTGGTTTGAAAAATTGTTTCCTTTTTATTTCAAAACTTAAGTAAATGGAACTTTTATTCATAATAATTTTCGAAAAAAAAAAAATGTTTGCTTGAGTTTGATTACATGACAATGATTTTCTCTTTATTTTTTCTTTACTTTTTGCTTAATGGTCTAGACTAATTTTATTAAATTCATTTGTTCAGTCATGTCAACGGACACAAGCTGCTTTTTTTAAGGAGTGACAGTTTTTGCTGATGGAATCATTAATTATTTATTTAGTTGAAAAATATTGCTTTTATTTTTTGGTTATTTTGTGGATAATAAGATTTTAAGGCCTGAAATGTGGCTAAGAGACATACATTTTGTATCGATTAGTGTATGTAGTCATAATTGAAATAAAAAGATGTTTGTCATTTAAAATAATGAAAAAAGCAAGAGATTTTATAATAATTTGTCGTTCTTAAAGACTAATAAAGGCAGGGTACACTAAACTGGAATACGCACTTGCCCTTTGGCCCAGCTGATCTTTTTTTATATATGCATCTAGATAAATAGTCTTTAACATTTTGAGCTTTACTTTACTCTCAAGGTTTACATGGACAGACAACCAGCCATCCAGCCAGACGAACAGCGTTAGATCGATTTAGAAAGTATTTTGCGCAAATTATAATTGTCTGTAATTACGGTTCAAGCTTAATTAAATATTTACCTATTAAATATGACACTGCATTGGAATCAAAGAATTTACTAAAGGTCCAACTATAATATGCTTAAGTTGACTAAAGCAATTGTGCGATGTTAAGCATATGTGTCAAACCATTTTGTACTTTAAAACATTTTTTGTTAAAATTTATGAAATTGTTATTTGCTTAAGCAAAGTGCGTAACTGATTGCACACTTCGTACGGAATCACATGTTTTTTCATTTTGTTTTGGTTTTTTTGTTAGTTGTTGACATTACATTAAGCAAATTTATGCAAATTATAGTTGGGCCTTAAGCAGCCCCAGAAACGGTGTTGATAATTTTAAGTATTTTATGAAATTTTCAGTTAACATTAAAGTTTTACTTAAAATAGAGAAAGCATTTTTCTACAAAACTCAAAACCAAAATTTTTCCGGTGGCGTTCAAAGCACAGCTGTGCTAGTTTTTTTTTCTTACTTAGAGAGAGGAATAACAAAAGTTGCTTGTATTTTTGACATATCGACCAACGAAAGCAACAAATAAAATACAATGTTGTGTTTTTGTTGTAGTATCGCCACCACCGTTTACATGAGTTCGTCTTACTCAAAACTTTATAATTTCTTTTTATAAAATCTTGAAATAAAAACAAATTGGATTAATCATTCCCGCATTAAATATAAAATGTAAAATTTTGACATTTATGCAAGACAACATCTCTTTTCGAAAAATTTTATCGGCACCCGTTCAAAGCTTCAGAGAAAAGGCCTCCAAACATAATGTCAGCCAAATCTATCAATCATTTTTCTCTATTCCCTACCACATTTCGTTCACAACCCTCATACAACAATAATAATATGACATGATAAACATTTTTTAAACAAAATTGATGACAAAAACAACATCAATTACAAAGAAAAAAAAAAACCTTTAACATTGACGTTTTTTTTTCAAACACACCTTTTTCGCCACCGACTAACGCAAACTTAAAAAAAAGTTTCAAAAATTTAATAAATGATCCAACAAAAAGCTCCTTTTAAAAATTTGGAAAATTTAAAGGCCAAAAATATAATAAAATTTTTTTTTATTGAGGTTATAAAAACAAAGGCGCAATAAAGTGACAGCTATAATAAAAATGGTGCTATTTTTAGACTATCGGGAAATGTGTGTATGAGAGTGTAAATGTGTGTAAATGTGTGAAGGTGTTTTTCTGTTAAACAATATATGGGATGTTAGCGCTAGTCTGTGCTTTAAGGATTATTTCTTATAAAAAAACGTAAAAAGGCTGCAATTGGCATATAAATATTTAAAGGGCTTTAAATGAAAATACCTACTCAAATATATTTTTTATTGTTAATTTTAACATGCGCAAAATATCCTTGAAGTGTAACATTATAATTGTTAAGAACGAATTTAAGCTATTTTGTATTTTTATTTCTTTACCGTTTTTATTTTTAAACTTTAGCTTTAATTTATGTTTTTTTAAACTTTTTCTGAAACGAGAAAATAAGACTTAGAAAAGATTTTCGAGTTATGCTTAAGATTCGCGTTATTACAGCAAACGATTGATGACTCAGGTTTACATTAAAGGGGATGTTGATGTCGCATTTGCATTTTCAGAAAGATCGAATAATGGCCCATTATAAAATTTGTGTAAAACTAAATTAAATCTTATAATTATAGCAAAAGATTTACTACTTAATGACCTTCGATTGTTTTATGAAGTAAGATTGAACTGCAGGAATAATTTAAGTAGCTACACAGAAAAAAAAATTAAAATTAATTTCAATTAAAAAATTTGTGATATAAATTTAAAAATGAATTGAAATTCCACAAGTAAACAAATTAATAGTATCAATTAAATATTTTTTGATATTAACATCATTTTCTGCAGTAATGTTGTTGATATAAGTAAACGTTTAATTTACTTAATTCCATTTTTAATTAAAACTGATTTAATTTTTGATAAAAACCGAGAAAAACACTACTTAATGTGTGATCATCGTGAAGATTATCTCGAAGCAACGAACATTTGCGTTGAGGAATTAAATCGAAATATAAACTTAAATGGAAGTTGGGCACGAAATGATATAGAAAAAGGAAATCTTTTTGTTAATCATTTGAAAACCGTATTTACCCCTCATACATCTCCCGATATTGCAGTCGAGTTGCCACCTGTTGCTGTTAGAGCTGCTGTTCCACTTAGATTTAAGACAAAATAAATCGAAAAGGCTATTCATGATTTAAACCCCAAGAAAGCCCATGGTTTTGATAAAATCAGTAACAAAATGCTTTTGGAGCTACCCAGCATAGCAAAGAAAATTATTCAATTAATTTTAAATGCTATTTTACGCCTTGAATACTACCCACAAGAATGGAAAGTATCCTTAGTTACCACGATACCAGGAAAGGATCCCAAAAAAGTTGAGTCATATAGACCTTTAAGCTTATTGTCTAATATATCAAAGCTGTTTGAGAAGCTGTTAGTGTCAAAATTATCCCAAATTTTAAATGAAAATTGATGTACATATTCCTAACCATCAATTCGGCTTCAGAAGAGAACACAGCACAATTGAAAAAATCCATCGTATAGTAAACGGCATGAGAAAAGCCTTTGGGAAGAAAATATTGTTCAGCTCTCTTCATCGATGTTCCTCAAGCTTTTGATAAAGTCTGGCTTATAACATATATTGAAGCTAAGCTTACCAGTAAACACACACAAGCTGTTAGAAAGGTACTTAGTCGGTGAAAAGTTTGTTATTAAAGAAGGGGTATTTTAAGCTCTCCTCAGCCAGTTGACGCTGGAGTCCCTTAGGGAAGCATCATTGACGCACTGTTATACTTAATATATATCTCAGACATGCCAACAAATAACCACACCCGAACTTCAATATTTGCTGATGATACAGCTTTTTTAAGCCTACACGAAAACTGTCATGAAGCATCTCGCTACTTGCTGGATCATATATTTAAATTGGAAAAGTGGTTGAAACAATGAAGGATAAAGGTCAATGAGCAAAAATTCGTACATATAACATTCACCTTGCGTTGGGAGTCATGCACCCCTATAAAAATCAATAACCAATTAGTGCCCCAACAATCGCATGTAAAATATCTCGGTTTTCATCTAGAACGGCTTTTAACATGGAAATGCCATATAGAAGCAAAACTAACACAAATGAAACTAAAAACAATTCAAATTAATTTGCTTATTGGAAGCAATTCTGTTCTTAGCCTCGACTACAAACTTCTACTTTACAAAGCCAATCTGGTGCTACGGCATTCAGCTATGGGGTACTGCCTCGGCCTCAAATATCAAAAAAATTCAGAGGCGCAAAAATAAACTTCTTCGAATAATCACAGTCGCTTCCTGGTATGTTAAGAACTCAAATATTCACAAGGATCTCAATGTGCCATTAGTAAGAACTATTATAACGAAGAATGCAGTAAAATATTTAAAAAGACTTGAGTCGCACCCAAATCCACTAGCTCCAAATATTTCAAATGACAGCGGCCACTCTAGGTAAAGGAGAAGAGATACTGCAGAACTCATCCGACGAGAAGATCGCTTAACCTCAACATATGTGAACAGAAACCGTGAGGTGAACAATTTTCGTCTGGCATTGGCAGGACGAAAATAAAGTATTAGATTTAAATAATTTTTGTTAGTTCATATTTAATATATAAAGATTCAATAAATAAATAATGAAGAAAAAAATTTGATTAATGGTTAAATAAAAAAAATGGGCGAGCATTTTTTCTGTGCGTTTTTATAGCGTAGGACTAAATGACTTAATTATTATATACAATTAAAGCACTACATTGATAAAGCTGTTAACCTCAAGACAACTAAATATATATATTACTTAAGTTCAAGAATAACTGAACTTAAACCGGTCCAAGACTTTGTAAATATGACATTACAATTTAAGTTTTACCCCCATATTCATAAAAAATATTTTTGATTAATAAAAGGCTTATTAAACAAATTTTCATAGAAAATTCGTTTCATAAACCTGCTTTAAGCTTAAAATATTTTTGAGTAATATGGGGGTTAGACTGTGGCCCTTAATTAAAGCCGAAGCTTGGCTAAATGTAGTACTAAGGTCGAAACTAAAGATTATTTAAATTATGAACTAAGACTGGATCAATTTGTAGCCAATAATTGGAGCTTAAGACAGCTCAATATTGACCTATGGCTACAGCTAAGGATGGATTATATAAGTGGCCATATTAAACATTCCAAAATTAATAGAGTTATGACATACGATTACAGTGCAGGATTGCATAAACTTTCGACTTAGACTGGCTAGATTGGCTAAAGAAGAATATTAGATTTAAGCTTAAGATTGACTTGAAATACAACTTATAGTAAAGGCGACAATTGGACATCAAGATTGTCTGAGTTATGATCTGTGACTGAAGTTTAAAAGGGAATAAATAATAGAATTAGATTAAAATCAAAGTTTTTGAAAACAGTGCTGTATATTGAATAATTAATACTCTTAGATTAACACCCAAGGCTGATTTAATCTAATCTACGATGGATTTGTTGCTAGCGAGCTAGTCTAGCAGTGAATGGCTGTGGGTTCGATTCCCGCCAAAGACTCTGCTCTGTTTCACTACAATGGGCTGAAAGTCTAAGTTACTATTGCTCGAATAGTTAAGTTAGAGTATAATTTGTAATTGTATTTGTTACTCTTAATAAATAGAAAATAATGATATTCGATTGAAGACAAAGATCGACTAAACCTTTATATTTAAACCTAAAGCCTACTCAATATTAATCTACGATTAATCATTAACCCCCATATTCATAAATCAAAGTAAGACTACAATTGGAAACTGAATTAATTATGACATGTAATTCAAGTCTAAAGCTCCAGTTAGCTAAAGCAACAGTAACGTTGCAAATCAGCTGGTTCATTTTGTTATATGTAAATCAATTAGAACGATTATAGTTCGCAGTCAGATGTAACTTTACCGTAACGCCTGAATCTGAAGAAAATAGATTTTTCTTACTTTTAAACTGTACTGTTATATGACTGTTACAGTCAGCTAACTGGGGCTTAATAAAGACTACAAGATTTTACTGCAATATAAATTAATTAATAAAAATAGTTCCAACTGCGACTCCAACTCCAGCAGCTGAAATTTTTTAAGTCCGACTCCAATTCCGATTCCGACTCCAAATCCGACTCCGACTCCTTCTCTAAATTTGATGCTTAATGTATATGAGACTAGTCCTAATTTGACTTTCAACAATTCTTTAAATGCAGCACCTTTTAAATGGTTAAATATAGCAAGAAAATTATTCTGTTAAAATTTCAAATCGATAATTAAATTATAACACGTGCCGCGTTGAGCTTTAGTATAGTTGTTTACATAAATATGTAAAGTATACTGGTCCTTTTTTCAACTAGACCAATAACTGAGTATAAGTGTCGCTAATGCAATTTAGACTCTTGGCCTCACGTATAATCAATGCACCAAAATAAATTAAGGCCCTAATCATGTACAACACAGCGCAACGCCAAAGAATGACATTGAAAGCACAAACAATGTCATAAATATTTTGCAATTTTGTTGTTGCTTTTAACAGAAATTCATGCAGCGTTTTAAAATTTTCAATGACACAAGTTATGCAGCGTTTGAAATTTTAAAACGCAATGTGAATTGCTGTGGAAAGCAACAACAAAATTACAAAATATTTATGACATTGTTTGAGCTTTCAGTATTATCCTTTGGCGTGGCGCTGCGTTTTATATGATTAGGGCCTAAATTATTACACAATTTTAAACTCATATAAAATAAATTAAAGTCTACTTATTCATAGTGATCTGCAAAATCTTGCATCGCCAATTTCGAAGAATTTTTATTTTGGAAAATATTAGAAAAATTTTTTTTAATTTTTTATGCCGAAAAATGTTGTAGTCGGAGTCGCGAGTTTTTGTGGGTACTTCGACTCCTACTCCGGTACAAAAATCTCAACTTCGATTTTACAACTGTGACCCCAAAGCCCTGATAACCAACATTGCAGTCTAATGCTGACTATATTTTTTATCTTAGATTGTAAAAATTTACCAAATTAGAACTTTAAATAAAAAGCTTCATTTCCACGAAATTATGAATTGCTCAAATGAAGGGCCTCAAGACTTGAGGCCAAAATGCAAGCCTTAACTTTGTCCGCTCGAAATTCTTTCGTTTCCTTAAGTAAAGTTCTGCTTACCGATCCCAAACTATAAGTTTACAATCTCACATTACTTTGGCCGCATTACTCTGTTTTAAAATATTGCAGTTCGGAGTTTCGATATTAGTAAAAGTTTTGCCGGGAGCTTGAAGGGAGCGTGTGCTATCTTTCCTCCATATTACAGTATTGCCGCGATTCCTGACGATGCGGCGGCTAAAACCCCAGTTAGCTAACAGTAACAGTAACGTTGCAAATCAGCTTCTTCATTTTGTTGTATGCAGAGCAATTAGAACGATTATAGTTACCAGTAAGATGTAATTTAACCTTAACGTCTAAATCTGTAGAAAATATATTTTTCTTACTTTTTTATTGCAGGTTTACATTACTGTTGCTGTCAGCCAACTGGGGCTTAGGGCTATTTCACGTTTTCTCCTTACTTTTGCTTATAGTAAATTGATAACGAAGGTTTTTCCAGTGCACCGGTTGCGTCCAAAAAAATATTATTTCCCTTTTTTTCTCTATATTGGCAAGGATGTGCTGATATATGTAATCTTTTTCATTCGTCAGTTACTCTTCATTAGATGTCACCAATTCTCTCAGATCACTTATGTCATAATTGGTCTCCCTTAAATATTCTCGATTAACGAAATTTTCTGCAGATGTTTTTGGTCAATAAACCGTTGCGCACTATCTTGCAATTCTCTCTCTAGTTGCCTTTTAATCTCTATATATTTATGCTATATATTTATTTATTTTAAAGGCTTTATGGATCAGAGAGTTAACAGAAAGTTAACATTACTGTTAATAGCTCTTGTAGCTTCAGAGAAGAATCGTTCAACGCAGCTTCTTCTGAAGTAATGTCAAATGTATGTCTTCCTCGAGGAATCCAAGAGTCTTACATGCAGGTTGAAATGTCTTATAGAGTAAACCGTTCACAGTCTTCAAGCCTTCAAGAGATGTTGGGCCTCTAAGCTCATGGAGCAGCAGGCACAGATGGTAGCATTCCATGTTGTAAGGATGAACGGTATACTATAGGCTCTTTCAGAACGTATTTTTTTTCAATCCATGCAGACTGCGCCAAAAAGCGGAAAACTGATTCGGAAATAGGAAATAGTCACTGGGGGCTAAATCTGGAGCATATGGCGGATGAGGTACCAATTCGTAGCCCAATTCATGTAATTTTGCCATTGAGACTGCACACGTGAGCACCCGTGCATTATCTTGATGAAAAATAACGTTTTTTTTAAATCCTCGTTAAATCGGTCCAATAATTTGGTATCATATTCGGCGCTTATTATTTTTCCCTTTTGATGATAATCGATGTGGATTATCCCGCGTGGATCCCAAAAAACTGTTGCTATCACCTTATTGGCCGACAAACTTACCTTGGGCTTCTTCGGAGCCGGTGAACCAGGCGAAACCCATTGGTTAGACTGCTGCTTGGTCTCCGGAATGTTGTAATGGATCCATGTTTTATCCACAGTTACAAAACGCCGCAAAAACTCATTCGAATTCCGGTTAAAGAACTCCAAACAATCCTTTGAAGTTATCACTCGATTACGTTTATGGTCAATTGAGAGCAAACGCTGCACCCATCTTGCAGACAGCTTTCTTAAACCCAGCTGATCATTTAAAATCGAAACCACATTCTTCAATCGGCCAACACCATATCTTGAATTTTTTTTTCGACATTTTCGGGTGTAGTGACTTAAATTGGCCGTCCAGAACGTTAAGCGTTATTTGTACTTGTGCGTCCACAACGAAAGTCAGTAAACCACACTTTACCAATGAAATCGATGGTGCAGAGCCCCCATAGTATTTAACAAGCTTATCCTTGGTTTGATTGACGGTTTTTTTTTCGCAAAAGGTAATGTTTAATGAGCACTCGAAATTCATTTTTTTCCATTTTTAAAAAAATCCACGAAGTTGTATGTTTTGAACAGCTGTTAAACGCAAAGTAAATGCTCAAAGCTTGACAGTAGTCTATTAACAGGTGGTACTTGATGGGAGCAGTGTTGCATTTCGTATAACTACGAGGGAAGTTCGAAAAGTCACGGACTTATTAATCCGCCTCGTACAGCAAAAACGCGGAAAATAAATTTCAACTGGAATTCGATTCGAATAGTGGAATTTAAATTGTGAACTAAAAAAAAAACATTTGGTTAGAAATAGTACCAAAAATAAGTTAAATCTCGTTCCTTTATCAGTCCGAATTTGAAAAAAGTACCAACCACATTAAAGATGTTTTTAAGAAAGTATTTAGCCTCAGTCGATTTCAATTGTATTCCTATTTTTAATACCTTAGAAGTAAAATATGATTGATTTAAAAAAATATTTGTTAAGAAAAAGTACCAAAATTCAGTTCAAATTTGTTGTCTTATTAGACAGAATTTCAAATAGGTACTAAAATACATTGAGATGTTTAAAAAAAAACAATTTCGATTTGAGTTTTATTTCTATCTTTAATACTTAAGAAGATAAATTAGCTAAAAAAAATACTTAAATTAGATGTTCAACCGCTTTACCCTTTAAAAATACAATTATCAAAAAAGTATTAAACACGCATCAGCTTATTTTTTGACGACATATGAATACTTTTTGAATTTTAATTTCCTCTGATGTAATTCCGGAGATATAAGGTAACAGATTTTTAGCCGTGTTTACTTTTTTTACACTTTTAGCGAAAGTATTTTCCTGATTATCGAATTTCAAATCTCTAGAAACCGTTTTGACTGGACGTTAGTGATCAGGCTTTTTATTTTTTATATCTAGATTGCAACGTAAGCCTTCACCCCCCTCACTGCTATTCGATTTAATCGCAATACTTTTTTCCCAACAATTTTTTTTCGCTTAAGTTGTGTATCTACTGAGTTGATACTGAGTAGACACACAATTTACGCGACATTGCAATGCCGAACTGAATTTATCTTACTATTTTAATAATTTATTTCGCCCACTTATTTTTCATATTTCTATCCCTTTCGCTCCATGTTTTGCTAATAATTCTTAAGTTGCGTTCAGCAACAACTGGTACTTAAGTTTCATAGTCTAGTTCATGTTAAGGAAAAGTTTTCATTTCTTTTCTTTTTAACATTTATTTTCCTTTATTCTTTACCGTTTTAACTAGAAAAAAAATTAAATTTTTATTTAAGATTAATTACTTATTTTGCTAACCAAGTTGACGGCAAAAAAAGTTTATATAATCTCTCTTACTTAAAAAAGATTTTTCATTTACTGTGTTTTGTTGTTTTTTTTTTTTTTTTGTCTGATGTTTAGTAAATTGCAATAAATAAACACTTGTGCCAGTGTAATTATTTTTAATTTTTCCGTTTGGATAGATGTTTGACAAATTGTTTTTTAAACGGGGATGAGTTTGTGACACAATCATTTATTTGAAATACATGATTTTGCCATTTGTAGAACATTATGGATACTGAAAACTTAGCTTGAAAAACAAGTTACCTATATCGGTAGGAGATTGTTAGTAGCATAAAATTTTAAGCCAATATATATTTTAAAATGACTTTTTACTGACGTTTATTTACAATAAAAGCTATAAAAAGCTTTAACGGTTAAAAAATTATTAAGATAAATAGAACCGTTGAAGGCAATAAGCACTGCACCCAGAGGGCCTTTTGTGCAGCCTGTAAATCTCAGAATATCAGGTTCAGACTACGTCTGAGGCCAATTGCCTCGTGGCAGATCATAAATTTTAGTTGGACCCTTCAGTAGCCCCGCAAAAATTACACCAAGACGGGACAACTTCAGAGGAGATGTTCAGACGTTTCGTCATCAACTTTACAAACCAGTCTGGTATTAATATTAACCATTGTAAACTGGTGGTATCTGAGACCACAGTGCCCCGTAAGTAGCCCAGTTAGTAACCTAAGAGTTCCATTTTCAAGCAGAAGTAATCCATTAGCTTTACAGCGGGATAGCGTCACAAATATCTGTGCCTGTGTAAGCCCGGAAATGGATGTTCATGTGTGAGACAATTCACGTTTGGATCATGATTGTATAATTTCTTTGATATAACCGATATGTACGCCGAAGCAAGGAACAGGGAAAATTAAAAACGGGGAGCCAGTTTGCCAAGCAATCAGCCCACCTATTGGCCGCATGATCCTCTTGGCCGGGTACCCAACACAAATGTAAATCATTGTATTCTCCAAGATTGTTCAGAGATATTATACAGTCCATAACTAACCTGGACTTCATCTCTAAAGAAGATAGTGCTCAAACAGTGATCTGGCTATCCAATATTATAAATAATCTCCCTTTTGCCCTCTTTCTCAGACATTCCCCAGCGCATATGAGGAAAGCGTTGAGATCCACCTGCAAGATTGTAGGCTGATTTTCTTTTGGCAAGCCCCTATGGTAGGTTTCGTGTGAGGAATAAAAGCAGTTTGGTTTTGGCTTTTCTTAATTTTATTTATTTTACACTATTAGTTATTCCATTCACGTTGATATTAACACTAATACTAATTTTACAAAATAATTTACACTATCTTATATTCTAAATTATAGTCTTAGAATTACATTACCTAAAATGCTACAGCAGCAATTCCAACGACCTAGTTGCACATTTGTGACACACATGTTTCAAGTACTTTTCCGGGTGGTCAAGATGTCAAACAGACATACACCCAAACGTTTTATGATGCCGTCATAAACGTATCGCAAGTATACAAAACAATTGTAACAAAAACCCTTTTAGTTATTTTATTTTGGGTTATTTGGACATACACATTTAATTGTTTTGTTTGTTTATAATTTACCATGTGTGGTTCAATGTCAATTGTGCAGTTTCAAATAACTGTAGAACAAAGTCGTGGTATTGCTTAGTATTCATGCATTTATATGAATACTACAGTATGCATATACTACACCCCATTGAAAATCCGGGCCCAGAATGCCCGGCCCAGTATCAACGTTCGCCAGTTTCGAACCGCCGGTGAACCCGCCAGCAGGACTGGTCCACTAATTGGTCCTTATCAGGTATAATGATCGTTATCGAGAATTCTTAGGACCCGCATGTGCCCTAAAAAGCCGCCTGCAATATATTCAGCAATCCTCGGCTTCCTGCTAGCACAACGTTACTTAGAAAGCGAACACTTTGCAGCGGTCACCATTTGAAAATTTTTAATTCCCATCACTGTGTGTGTTAATTTTGTATACTATTGTTTTTTTATTTATGTATGTGAAGAAGATATAACATGTTTTTTAATATTCTATGATTACACCAATGTACTAGCAGTACGGTACGGTACAGTACGATACGTTACGAGTACATCAACGCTCGGCTAACGGCTCCTTACACGTTAATAGCTCTGGTTGCTTTGGGACTGTCTCATCAACGGCTGAATAAAAGAACGAAGTATATAACTCTTCTGACTGGGAAGTAGTCTTTTTAGACTATAGCGATCGTAGTCTTTTTAAACTATAAAATTGGCAAATATCATCATACCAATTTTTTTTTTAATTTAATTTAATTGCGATTTTCTCTATATTAAGCAATTTAATCTACTTCTACGAAGAACAAAAGTGGATGTTTTTTTTAATAAGGACTTCCTCTCTACATAATTTATTAATAAACTTTCGCAGTTTTAATAATAGTTATCAAGAGAATACAAAAAAATAAATAAATTAAACTGTCTGTGTTAAATGTTGGGCAACGTAAGTTTTTAGTTGCATAAGGATGAGAGCCTGAATTATAATTAACAACATGCTGTTAATAATAATTAGAAAGTTATATTTATATATGTATGTGTTTATATAAACGTTGTTATTTTAATTAATGATTATTACTCATACGCCTACCACGTCTAATTTCATAACTAACCAGCCAGGGATGGAAAATAGCTTATCCAGATTTGGTCATACTGTATAAAAGCAAGATTTTTTTTAATGTATGTACCAGTTTCGTGAACTCCGTCAGCTTCTTCTGTTTATGTCTAATCGTTTCAGGGGACTAACTAACTGTTCGTACAGTTTTTTTTTATATATATTTATTCTAAGATCTGGGATAAAAGGAAAGTCCGATAGTTTTTAAATCCCACTAGATTGGAGGCCAACTCACAGGTTATTTTCTTGAAATCAGCTTATCGCCGAATTTTAATTGTAATGCGGTTGCCTGTTAAAACATAGTCTGGCCCGAGTCAATGTTATCTATATCAAAAAAATCACTGAACATGGTGCTCTAAAGATCAGCATTGACCGTAACGGGATCTCTGGCGTTGCTTTTCAAATAATTAGGTCCGATCATGCCACCAGCATGTAAACTGCACTAAGCGGTACATTTTTCTGGGCCTATTGAATTCTTTGAGGCTGTTATGGATTGGTCTCACTCAATATGGGGTAATGTTATTAATTAAAAAAACCGCTAAGCTAAAATTTAGCTGCGTGCCATAAACAAAACAAAGGCCCTAATTTTGTAAAACGCAACGCAAGGCCAATAATTACATTGAAAGCAAAAACAAAGTCAAAAATAAATTTTATAATTTTGTTGTTGCTTTTTACAGAAATTCATATTGTGTATTAAAATTGTCAACGTCATAAGATATGCAGCGTACGAAATTTAAAAATTCAATGAATGAATTTCTGTGAGATGCAACAACAAAATTATAAAATATTTTAGACTTTGTTTTTGCTTTCAATGTATTTATCGGCGTTGTATTTTCCACAATTAGGGCATAAGTCTCTATAAATTGCGCAAATCGATGACGAATTATTTTAATTAGAGCAAGCACTAAGTGAATGATCCCTACTAATGCACTGCATTGTGTTGATACGAGCGATATAGGGTATGGGAAGGAGGATTGAGGGAGTAGTGCTTGTGAACATTCAAACTGAAATGTTTCATCTTGAATGTGGGAGGGAAGACTTCAGCACAAGGGTTATTACACATACCAACAGTCTGGCCAAAAAACGAATTTTTGTGTAATGCGTTGTAGGAAGCACCGGTCAATTCACCACTATTGGTCCATTTGAGGTCAATACTTTATCATTATATACATATATAATCCATCAAAAAAAATTATTAAATTTCTCCAATCAACAAATTTATACCAAATTAATAATATCAAGCAAACAATTTGTTGATTTTGAACCTTTAACCAAAATGATTATATTGATTACTAAAAATTGTAAAATTGTGAATATATTTTTTTCAATAAATGATATTTTTAATGAAAAAAATTATCAAAAAACTTTGCCATTTCAAACAATGTGTTAATTTATTTAAATAAATATTGACAATTCCCAACAACAATTCTACATGTTAAAATTATTTTATTTTAAATGAAAAAAGTCCATTAAGATTTTTTGTTATTTAATTAAAATTTTAATTGAAAATTTATTTCAAAACAACTAAAATGTTAATTAAATCAAAATTACATTTTTAATTTTCTGTCAACTAAAAAAATAATTGATTCAATTATCACATTAATTTAATTTAAATACTTGTTAAACCATTTTTTAATTTTTTAATTTTTCCGTGTGGGATAATTTGATATTTTTGTTCAAGCGAGAATCTACTCATGATAATTTGCCAGAGTATACTGAGTGCAGTGTGCAAGTTCGTTTCATACTTAACCCATTCGTTTGTTCTATTAATCTTAAAAACGTCATTTAATAATTAAGGAATATTGTTTACTAAAACTTATTGTATCTTATAACTACTATTGAAGTACTTTTAAACTAAAAAGTCTACTTTTCATCTTGAAATATTTTAAAATTAAAGAGAAATATTTTTAGCATTTCATTGAATAAACATGTTGTTTTCGATAGAAAATATGAATTTAAAACTAAATCAAATAAGTCACTGTAGTACAGGGTCTCCAGTAAAATGCTTAAAATTTATAAAAAAACCACAATTGTATTAAGATTTACATCCCTGACAACAAAACACATACACACAAACAAACATCAGAAATAAACAATCCCCAATAGGTCTGGTAATCAAGTTAGAAATTTTTTTGTAATCTAAAAACTTTCTGTAGAAAATATTTACGATCTAAAGATTTGTACCACAAATTTTGCATTGTTGGAACTGCCGGGATACATTTCATAAGCAAAACTATAAAAATGACAAGAGAAAGAGAATATAATAACAACGCAAAATAGAACGAACCAAAATAGGGACAGTTAGAGATAGATTAGAAAAAAATAGTCAAACTTACAACACATGCTGTGTATCTAGTTTTGAATTATACAACAAACAAGTGAATACATTCCGAAACTAAATAATATTATGAAATGGAATGGAATTAAATTTTTTTTCTTCTTGGCCAAAAAATAACAACTAAATAGAAGAGACATTTGCTTATATAATTATTTTAATTGTAAAACGCATGTTGTTCCTAAGGTTTCCCTAACAAATACTTGTTTCACTCAGATGACGTCAGGCAGATTGTTTTTTATGTAAACAAGTGAAAACCGGAAATAGGAAACAAAGCATGGTGTTGGTAAACATCATTTTATTTAGTTGTTTTTATAAGTTAAATGACATAATTAAAATTAGTACTTGTAACATGAACTTCACATGATGTTCATAATTAAATTGAAGGTTTTATGAACTAGGACATGGGGAAGTTTACTTTTACATTTATTTATTTTTCATTGTTCGCAATTCAATATGTATACATTTTATTTAATTTTGGTTTGCATATGGTACTTGTGGGAGAAATTTTATATTTAACATATGTACTTAACAATAAATTTTATTTTAGTATGAAGAAATTTAGATCTATTTCAGAGGGTAGATAAAAAGATATATAAATAACACTGCACTGCAAAATTTAAACTTTTGTCACATAATCTTCACTAATTTGAAGTCACTGATTCCAAATATACCCCATATTTGTATAGTAACAGCTGTTGCTTACAAGTTATAGCTTTCACTAAAAATTCTCTATGGCACAGTGTTACTTTGCTGATAATTTAAAAAAATTCAAGTTTTCCTTATATAATTGAATGGGACATCGTTAAGACAAGTTTGTGTGAATTATTTTTGTTAAATTTGTTGAGAGTAACAGCCTGGCCCCGATGTCGACCGCCGTCGTTCCCATGCATTTTCAACAAACAGCTGATTTGCGTCCCACTAACAATTTTCAGTACGAAAAGTCGATCAACAATTCAAACAACCGATAACGTAACAGTTTTCATACAAATTTGCGGCCCTCTTAGAAATATTATGGGATCACAAATGTCATAAAAAGTCACTTGTGTTGTAGTTGTCGACATAGGGATTTTGTTAAAATATTCAACAAAATTTCTTTACACACAAACACTAAATATTTTTTTATATTATAATATTTTTCAAAACACCGCGCCACTTATAAAATAAAATAGGTTTTAAAATATTTTTTATAAAATTCTATTCTATTTGTTTTTGTTTACTGCTTTGTTTGCTTTTTGTTTACTCCTTTGTCCTAATTTACACGTTGCAAGTCTTATTGATCAGCTTGCTACTTTATAGGCGAGAGGCGAGGAAAGAAACGATTCTCTGGCTCTCTCTTTCGCCTTTAAATTAGCAAGCTGATTAATATGACTTGCAACGTGTAAATTGGAACTTTGTTTTCTATTCTGATTTGATTGTAGCCAGAGTTCTATTTTTTTGGCTTAATTTATATGTTTTGTCGATTTTTATTTCCAAACTAGCGTTTTATTTATGGCATTGATGATATGGCAATACAGTCATTTGACAGTAAATAAATGAATTACGTTAGACACGTAAAACCTGTCGACCGACAAGTCGATAATGAGTGACTTGTTGTCGCTCGCTTAAGTTGGGGGGCCTGGCTGTAAATGTTTAAGCAATATCGCTTAAATGTGACATTGTTCGTAAAGGAGAATTCCAAAAATTACTTTGGTCACCCGCTGGAAATCAAAGATAAGCCCTGGATTCCGAAAAAAGTATGCCGGATGTGCGATGAGTTTCCCCGTTTATCGACAAATAAGAAATAGATTAAGATATGACCACCATGCGAACCACCAGGACGACTGATTTTTTTTTTGTGAACATTACTGGCATTAACCGGAAAAATCAAGCCAAATGGCAATATCCTTACGATCGGCATATAGACGTGTTTTAAGCCTAAAGATATCACCAGAACCTTAAGCTGATGCACCACAAGAGGATTTTGGGGCAGCAAGTGACAGTAGTGATAGTGACTTGTGACTAAAGGATAAAAGTAAGCAAAGTTCTGACTGCTTTACAAACATCGAACAACTAAAAAGGCACTTTTAAAGGCTTGGATGTAACATGATCATTAAATTACACTTTCTTTACAACCACCAGGACTATTTTTCCGCCATCAGAATTTTCGTACGATGGAGGAATGCTATCAAGGCTACTGGATCGCATACACGATGGCTGATCATTGTTTGAGCATTCAGATGAGCTCTCTGCATTCAACTCAAACAAGGAAATAAAAAAATTCTCAATTTAAGAATTAAATGATTTCTTTAAATATACCCCCTTATGCAAAAAAAAAATTAAGTTCACATTATTAAACAACACGTTAAGTTAATACACTTTTGCTGGGCTTAATGTGTTGGTTAACTAATGTTGACTTTACCTTTTTTTGCATAAGGAGGAAAGTGTTTTATTATCTTTTTAAATATTGGTGATAGCGAAATTTCAGTCACAGATTTTTAATTGTTATTTATAACACTGTGCAAGAAATTGATACTTTTTTCGTGACAAGCTGGGCACCTAGCGTTTTAACATTATTCATGAATCCAGTGGTGCACGTGGTTATTTCGAAAATAGAGGAGGTTGCACAACATATGCTCGCGTAACTCAAAAACCCATCAGCTCCTGGAAAAAGCTTAAAAAACCGAAATTTCGCAATAGAATTTTCTTTAAGAAAAGTAAAATTTCTTTCTTATTTCCGCAATCGTTTTGGATACATAGTTTTTTTTTGGAAAAAAAAATAATTTTTTTTAACAAATTTTCAAAATTTTTGTTTTTTAAAAACGCAATATTTGTATGGGAGCCCCCCTAAGGAATGGTGATAAAGGGAAAGTATAATTTGAGAAAATGTTAAGAACAAACAACTAATGGAGGTCAGTCATACATTTTATCCCCCTAGGGGCAACTCCTGGGCATTTATGGGACTTTTTCTTCAATATATTTCTAGTCTGCATTGAACATTTTGTATGGAAGCCCCCTTAAGGAATGGAGATAGCGGGTGGGTATGTTAGAAATAAAAGATTGAGATGAAAAATAAAGTGGGGTTGGGCATACATTTGACCCATCTAGGGGCATCCTAGGCGCTGCATGGGCCAAATTTAAGAATTTCTTTAAACGGCCATATTTGTATGGGAGCCCCCCTAAGGGATGGAGATATATGGCAACTATGTTTTAAGAAAATGTTAAGAACAAAAAACATTGGAGGTCGGTCATACATTTTATCCCCCTAGGAGTGAATCCTAGGCCTTCGAAACAAATGATGGGAATGAAAAATAAAGTTGCGCTGGTCATACATTTGGCCTGTCTAGGGGTATCTCAGGCGCTGCAGGTGCAAAATTTAAGGCTAGGGTTCTACGCGTATAAAAAACAAAGTTCCAAACAAAATAAGCTATAAGTGATTAAAGTATGTCTACAACTTTTGATTTTTTCAGAAAAGATGAAATTTTTTTATTTTTTATAATAACCAAACTTAAAAATTTTAAAACATTTATTTTTGTTGTTAATTAGTTAAAGTTAAAGTTTTTATTTAGAAATTTATTCTTCTTCCTCCTGAAGATTCCAACAAATATCCCCTAATAGCGAATCAAGTTGTTTGCCGCTATACCAGTGTACGAGCCTGGCTGTTACTTGGTGAAATCTCTCGCCATGTTCATCAGACTCGGCTGGTGATTGTTCATTAAATTTTTCGGCCTGGTAATGCAAAAAATTTATTTTCAATGACATTCTAATGTTTAAGTTTCTAAATGCGGTTAGCATATTTTTGATTAAAATTCGCCAGTTTTCGGACCGATGATTTCCTAATACATTTTCTATTACTGATTTCGCACAATTCCAGGCCAATAGCTCGATATAATTCAATGCAACCTCAAATTGATGGTCCTTCATAAGACGACGAATATCCGGTCCAGTAAGAATTCCTGTAAAATAAAAACATTATGTTATGAAATATAAATCTAATTTAATAAAGTAGTTAGAGTTCATACCTTCTTTTACTTTCATGCCGCTTTATTGTGAAAAAATTCGACGCAATCCGTTAAAAGCAACACCATCTGGGCTCAATACCCAGTTTGATGTGGAGCATTTATGACTTTATTTCTTAATTCTAAGAATTTTTTAATCGGTAACTGTGGATTTTCCAAAATTCCTTCCGCAAAGTGAATGTGTGGTAATAATGCATGCATATTTCTTTGGAATAGCATAAATTTGAATGTTTGTTCTTTTGTTTTGTATTGTAAATGGCACAAAAACCGCATTAAAAAAATTTTACGTCAAAATGTTATTGAAAATAAATTTTCTGCATTGGCACATTCACCATATCGGCCCTTTGCTGCAATAGAGTCATAACTCAAATTTGAATTTCTAGCATCTAAATATTTAATTCTTCTCTCTAGAGTTGAATATAGAAGATATTTGTATGAAATTTTTACACAATATGAAGAAGCGATATGGTGATTAACTCCACATTATTAGCTAGAGGGCGGCCCTATGTTCCACTATGAGCTAAAGCATTAAATACATTAGCTCAAAAATCAGCGTTTTTGAGTTATGACTCTAATGCAGCAAATGCTCGATATATACATTATGTTGAATAAAGAATTTAATAATTAAAAAAAATCCTATGAAATGCTCCATATAAATTATATTCTTCATATATATTGAAGAAAAAGTCCAACAAATTCCCAGAAGTCGCCCCTAGTGGTATATAATGTATGACCGACCTCAATTAATTTTTTGTCCTTAACATTTTCTCAAGACATACTTGCCCTTTATCACCACTTCTTAGGGGGGCTCCCATACAAATATTGCGTTTTACGAAATTCTTAAATTAATTAAAATTTGTCGACTTTTGTGAATAAAATCAAAAAAGTTGCTAACAGATTTTAATTATTTATGACTTGTTTTTTTTGCAGCTTTGTTTTTAATATGTCTTCAAAAAATTAGAAGCCTAGCTGCATTTTTTTTATGTATTTTTAAAAAACAAAAATTTCAAAATTTTAATAAAAAAATTAGTTTTTCTTACAAAAAAAAAATTAAGTTTCAATAACGACTACTCATATTAGAAAAAAGGTTTATTTTTCTTTAATGAAATTTTCGGTTTTTTTAGTAATTTCAATAAACTAAACCGTTTTTGTGCTACTCGAATATATTTTGTGCAACCTCCTCCATTTTCAAAATAACGGTATATCTCGAAAACCAGAGCCAATCTTAAAAAACCGTGGGCAGCACTGGATTCAGCGTACCCGAATTATGTTATAACGCCATGTGCCCGGCTTGTCTGTTTTTTTCAACTAGCATAGTGTAATTGGACAACTGTCATGTGACATCCCGTATTCATCAGACATGCTGTTTTGCAGAGTAATGGGTGAAATCAAGATAGCTAAAATTGAGCTTTAATCGCCGATCTTTATGCAGTCTAATGTTCCTGAAATAACTAAACTCAGGATTCTTTCAAAATGCATTGTGTGTCTTTATAAAGTCCAACTTTACCTTAAATAATAAGTCAGAGAATATTAGGCATCAAGTGCAGTTCCTTCTAGAGTCCATCTTTAGCTTAAATCATAGGTAAGTCTTTATATGCAGATGCCATCTTTAGCTTTAATCATATTTCTTTATAAAGTACATCTTTCGTTTCAAGCGTAGGTCTTTATAGACATACCCCCATATTCATAAAAAATATTTTAGGTTTATAGCAGGAATTTGAACATTTGTTTAATAAACCTTTTATAAATCAAAAATATTTTTTATGAATATGGGGGATAATCTTTAGCTTTTATCGAAAGACCTAAAAGAGACAATCTTTCGATTATATCGTACGTCCTTTAAGAGCCCATTCCAATTTTCAATGGTAGGTTTTTATATTGACCTAGTTTACTTTAATCCGTTGGTTAATAGAACTCAACTATTGCTTTATTTGTTGGTCTGTATACAGTCCGACTTTAGTTTCCATAGGGACCTACATTTTAAGCGTAGAGCCTTAAAGACGCAATCTTTATCTTATATCACAAGTTCTTATAGACCCCACCTTAAACGTTCATCGTGAGTTCTTGTTAAGCCCAATTTTAGTTTTAGTTTTCCTTAAGAAATTCATTTTAACTTTCAATGGTACGTCTTTATATTGATCTGCTTTGCTTTAATCCCATGGTTTATAAAGCTCTACTTAAGCTTTATTTAATGATCTTTATTCCACTTTAACTTTAATCGTAAGTGAGACCAAGTTAAGCATTTTTCGTAAGCCCTTATAGAGTCCATCTCTTAATTCAATCATAGGTGATTATATTTGGACTCTTTCTAAATATTTAATCCTAGACCCTTCTATACTACAACTTCTAAGAGACGAGTTTTAATCCTTAAATAAGTCTATATTCAGCTTCAATCGTAAGTCAGACTAAATTCATTATTAGTCGTAGGCTCTTATAGAGTATATTTTAAGATTTGAAGGTAGGAGCTTATATGGAGACTTCATCTCTAGTTCCCAATTTAATTGGAATCGGTCCATATGTTGCCATAGCTCCCATACAAATGCCATACCCGAATAGCCTGTGTGTGTATTGTGTTCATGTTTTGTGTTTGTTTGGTTATTTTTTTGGTTCGAAAGACATTTACGGCAAAATTATTAACTAAAATAACTGAGCATATGTATTTTGTTTTTGTAATAAATTATTTTGCTGTTTTTACCACCCAAGAGGGAGGGTTTTTTTTCCTTATAATATATAAGAAAAACAGCATCGTACAATTAGTATTCCATTATTATCTGCTAGTATCTGCTTGTGTGAAACAAAGGATAACATATATGTTACTCTCATTTTCTTTTTATCCACTCACATAAACTCTGCTTCAAGTAATAAAAGTATCAACGTATATCAGAAATACTTGACCACTCATCAATGCGGACCCACTTGAGTAAACACTTGGGTATTCATTTAAACTTTTGCTCGGTTAATCGCTCGATTAATAAACCGAGGTCTTGGTTTAGTCGGTTAATAATCGGTTAATTTTGTTATTCATCGGTTAACCGGTTAATAGAGTTTTTTTTATAAATTAATTAAATTCAATAAATTAATATGCATAAATTATTTATTATTTGGAGTTAATAAGTAAAATAAAATAAAAACTTAACAAACATAACAATTCTCAAACTAAATAAAAATAATTCATAAATATGTAATACATATTTTTTAATTAACACTCGTACATAAATATAATGTATTACTTAAAAAATTAACTGTGAGATCATTTTATTAGTTATTTCAACAGTTTAAGGAGATCAAATACAAGTAATTTGGTTTAAATGTTTAGGACTTAAGTGATTCTTTTCTTTAGTTTTGATAAAACTTGACGTGGAAAAAATTCGTTCATTTATAATACAAAATATCTAACTTATCGGTCCTTTTCTTGAATTTCTCTAAACATATAAAATCTTCCATTATGCCATTAGAGGCCTGGGGCTAACGAAAATATTAAAACTCTAATAAATGATTTGAAACACTGAAAAAATTATTTAGATTCGTGCAGTATCGACTTAAATAATTAGTAATAAATTTACTTTCGAATCGAGAAAGTTTTCGATCAGGATTGGCAGAATTAGCCACCTGTTTTAATTTTTTGAAAGTTTTAACACTTCTAATTGTTTCGGTTAATTCTGTTAAAAGAGTGATAAGAGAAGAAACAAATAAATTAAAACATACATATAAAAAGTACGTGAAACAAAAAGCTTTTGTTGTAATCTCATTGTTGTAAGATCACTGAACACCTTCTTTGTTTGTATGAAAAAATATTTTCTAAACCTATTCTTTTTGAATGTGAGACGAAAGCAATAATTAAAAACACAAAAAAATATGATACAATACTACAAAATATTAAAAAATTTATTACATCGGTCAATCGGTTAATCGACTGAAATTAAACGGTTTAATTGTTAATCGACAAAAGTCAATTTTAAATTTACCGATCAGTTAGTCGGGTAGTAATTAATCGGTTAACCGATTGACCGAATGAATACCCTAGTAAACACAGAAACTTATACGAACAGTTGTATATGTGCACGTCTTCTATGTAAACCTCTCCCTAAAATCCTTTTTAGACAAAAAATCTCATACATTAATATTTGATATTTGTCACGAATAACTTAAAATATGAAAGTTATTAGCCTCATGACATAATATTGCTTTTTTCGGATCCGTGCTTGATTATCGGACCCAAATCGGGTACAATCTCGAAAATTTGTTTGTTAATACTGTGGTGTAGGGTATTATATAGTCAAAATTTACCGACTATACTTTCCTAATAATTTTTACTGATGTGTATCAAGGGCATTGCAAACTTCAGTTTAATTGTGCTACACGTGGCAAGCTAATTAAAAAATCCGCCTTTCTGCTTACCAGCTGTTGTCTTGTTGGGTAAAAAAAAAATCCTTTTTCCACTGAGCTGCTAATTCCTTTTAAAAAAACTGTCAATTATTCTATTAAAACTCCCTAGTTAATTTAATGAAACATAATTTAAAAATGTTTTTTGTTATACTTTGTTATATATTTTACTCATTTATATTTTTTTATGAAAAAAAAGCCACTGAAAAGAAAAACACAAACATCAAAACATTAAAAAAGAAATGTATAACAAATGATATCAAAAAGCTTTTAGGAGAAATTAAAAAAAAAAAAAAAAAAATATAATTAATTTTTGCAACCATAAAGTTGTTATTGTTGTTGGTGTTTTTTACACAAAAATAAATTGTTTGGCGCAAATAAAGGGTTCTCGAACACACCCTTCGCACAGTGCACAGGAAAATAATAAGATAGATGAATGTGTAACATTCTTTCAAGGATTGTTTAATGAAAAGAGAATGTTCTGAATTTCCTTTTGTACCCCACACACCTTAAAAATTCGTTGTTAATAACATTGAAGTCTCTTGTCCGGAACATATGGACGTGGTGTGTGTGTGTGTTTTTGAGCATTTCTTCATAATTTATCATGTGGCAAATATGAGGTAAGTGTTTAAAGAGAGAATACAAGAAAATTGAATTTCATTGCAAGTTGGGGAAAAATGCAACAGTTATTTTAAGTTCTTTCATTTTTATCTATTGTGTTTTCTTTTGTTTAAATTGAATATAGAAAAGTTTTTTTTATTAAATTTTTCTGTAAAATTAATTGAAAAGAGGGGACGAACATTTAACAGGAGGGCGGTTGTTTGTTTTTTTAATACCTCGTAAAAAGTTTGTATATTAAGTACTTTTTTTTATGAAGATTTCTATAAAACATCTGTTTTTTATTAAATGCACAGTGGGTGAAATGGCAAAAATGCATTCAAAGTTGACTTTAGATTTAAGATTTTTTTTTAAATTAATTGAATTTTTAACAAAGTTTTTAAAATATTAATGGAAACTTATTCGAATATTTTTTTTTTGCAGTATTTATTTATTGAATCTTCATATATTAAATATTAACTAACAATAATTAATCAAATCTTATCCTAATATTTACTTTATGTCCTGCCAGTGCTAGACAAAAAAGATTTAGTCATCACGGTTTCTGTTCACATATGAAGGTGTTTATCGCTCATCTGATTGGGTGAGTGCTGCAGTGTCTCTTCTTCTTAAGCGAGTGTGGCCGCCATAATTTAAAATATTTCGAGCTAATGGATTTGGGTGCAGTTCCAGCCTTTTTAAATATTTTACTGCATATTTCGTTATCATAGTTTTTGCCAATGGCACATTGAGATCCTTGTGGATATTTGAGTTTTTGACGTACCAGGGGGCGGCTGTGATTATTCGAAGAAGTTTATTTTGGCGCCTTTCAATTTTTTCGATATTAGAGGCCGAGGCAGTGTCCCATTACTGAATACCGTAGCACCAAATTGGCTTTAAGATAGAGTTGTAAAGTAGAAGTTTGCAATCGAGACTAAGAACAGAATTTCTTCCAATGAGCCAATTAATTTGAATTGCTTTTAGTTTCATTTGAGTTAATTTAGCTTATATATTCCATTTCCACGTTAGACGCCGATCTAGATGTATACCGAGGTATTTTACATGCGAGTGTTGGGGAAATATTTGATTATTGATTTTAATAGGGGGCATATTACCCGACGCAATGTGAATGTTATATGTGAGCATTTTAGCTCACTGATCTTTATCCTCCATTATTTTAACCACCTTTCCAGTTCAAATATATGATCCTGTAAGTAACGAGATGCTTCTTGACAGTTTTCGTGTACGCTTAGAAAAGCTGTATCGTCCGCAAATGTTGAGGTTTGGGTGTAGCTGTTTGTTAGCATGTCCAAGGTATAAAAGAAGTATAATAGATGGCCCATGATGCTACCTTGTGGGACTCCAGCGTTAATTGGCTGAGGAGAACTTAAAAAATCGCCTTCTTTACTAATAAATTGAAGACCAACTAAGTAGCTTTCTAACAGCTTGTGTGTGTTTGCTGGTATGTTTTGCTGCAATTTCAGTAATAATTCTTCATGCCAGACTTAATCAAAAGCTTGAGTCACATCGATGAAGAGTGCTGAGCACGAATATGAAGTACTATATGTAGCTCTTTGGCGTTAGGTCTTAAGTAAAAAACCACATTTTTAGTTTTTCATTGGCTTCAATTAAGGCCCCAATCATGTAAAACGCAGCGCAACGCCAAAGAATAAAATTGAAAGCACAAACAATGTCATAAATATTTTGTAATTTTGTTGTTGCTTTCTACAAAAACTCCGTTTCAAAATTTTCAACGCCACAAGCAATGCAGCGTTTAAAATTTTAATACGCAATGTGAATCTCTATAGAAAGCAACAATAATATTACAAAATATTTATGACATTGTTTGTGCTTTCAATGTTATTCTTTGGCGTTGCGCTGCGTTTTATTTGATTAGGGCCTAATTTTTTTTCTTTTGGTATTAATAACTTACGACTAGCACAACTACTTCTAATCGTAATCGCCTGCTCTTTCGGAAAAAAATCAATGAAATACACCAATTCAATAATTTTCAATTTAACATTACGAACAACTACAGTTTGTGACTTAAGACGTTTTTACCTAACGCCAATGAATTATAACACAGAAAAAAATAACAATCGTTATTAAGTAATTGAACACAATTTCTTAAAACTTTTCCAATATTTTTAATAATGTTCTTAATGAACAAGTTTGTAAATTGTCATATTAACCATTTATTTATTTTTTTTTGTGGAAAATTAATTTGTATACCATAGTAAAACATTATTTTGGGTCAAAAAGTTTAAAATACAAAATGGAAATAAAATATTTTTGGCTCAAAATTTTTAACGAAATAAAGGAATGATTGGTGAGAAATGGAATCAATCTACACGGTAAGTAAAGTTATTATTTACTGATTCTTAAAAAAATGTTAATGTGTATTCTATATACATACATATGTATTCTAGTATTTCACATACTACTAACAATGGGGCAAGAATTCGTTTTGGGTTGATGTCAGAACTTCCTAGTGCATCCAGGGCTGTCTGTTGCTGGAATAGATTATAAGGTTATTTGTAATGTGATTCTTAACTTATTTTAAATAAAAAATTAATAAAAACAACTTTGATATGCAACTTAATAAAACTTTATGTTTATATTCAATATGACAATTGCTATATCGTAATTTTTTTCTGTGTAAAGAGTACATTATTTTCAAGGAAATGTTGTCAAAAATATATTAAAAACTTTTTCAAAAATTCATATAATTATTCTTATTTTTACTTTAAAACTCATGTTATTGTTTTTCATAGTTTTGAAATTTTTATTGTACAGTTTTACAAACATATCCATATGTGTGTTAACGAACACCCTTCCTGAAACAGAGCCCTTAAGTTCTGGGAATTGTTCACAAAACAATAAAACTTTACTGAACTCAAGCTGAACATAAGCAACAAGAACTGAAACAGAAATGAACAAGAATTGAACGAGAATTTAACTAGAATTTATCTAGGAAAAAACAATTGGGTTGTTCACGGAAGGCTTGTTATCGCGTTATATGGTTATTTACTTATATTCACAAAAACAAAATACATTTATTTAAATTTTTTTTTTAATATTTTGTTGCTGTTAATGTAACTACATAACCATATAACATGATAATCCGACTTTCGTGAACAACCTAAATAATTAACCTGGAACTGAACTAAAACCGCGCTAAAGATTAACTGGATCTAAACTAGAACTGACCTAGAATTGAACTAGGAATGAACTAGCTTTAACTAAACTAGTATCATGAATAAGATAGAACAATAAAAAAAAATACTCTAGAAACTACTGGGTAATTTTTACACTATCACCTTCATGCTTATTACCTATTTCCAATGATGAAGCATAACAACAATAGAACTGTGTTGCAGTATATGAGAAGCTTAATGCTTGGTGAAGGTTATGACAAGGTTATTTCTTGGAAGCATCAAACGCACATGCATAAATATATAATTTACATGTGCACATCTACTTTTTATGCATTTTTACATGTGTATATTTTGGTAAGCAAGGTTAAATCATAACCTGTAAATAACTAAAAAGGATAATAACAATTTTTGTGTGGGTTTAGAAACTTCTGGGAGAATGAGAACTTTTAAATATTTCAAGCAACATATGTGGGAAATTTTGTCCAGCATTTGCAACAACTTTAATGTAAAATAGTTTTAAAAAAGATAATTTTGCGTCATCAAGGAAACTTTATGTAAATTTAGTCAACATTATGTAAAATATGGTTTTTTGTTTGTGAAATGAAAACAGCATTTACAATGAAAAGATGTAAATAATTATGGACAGTCGAAAAGAAGGAAACTAAATCTAAAGACATCATCATGTAAGAACATAATAATTAGAATTAATTAACTTAAAGCCAGTTAAAGGATCATTTTCCAAAGCATATTTACAAAAACTTACTCCTCTCTCTTATGCCACAGAACTTTAAATATGAATAGAATATTTTATAAAACCTAAACCCCCTCCAATACTTGCAACTTTATAGCCCATATCTCGTTTACTTATGTTACGGCATATAAGAAACTTTTTTCACTTTGAATATTTATTTAAACAAACTTTAAAAAAATGGACTGCTTGTGCAAAATTTTAATTTAAAATAATCTTCCCCGTTTCCTTTTTTTTCATACATCTTATCATATTAATTTATCTTTAAAAAATAAAACTAAAAAATGTAATTAACATTAAATTAAAAGAAAATATAACAAAAAGAATTTTTTTTTTACAAAACTTGAATAATATAAAAAAAATTTAATTATTTTAACCAGAATGCATAATTAGAAATACTTATTAAAAGGAAATGAAAGACCACAATGCATACTTATGGGGGCTAAGTAGACGGACGGAAACGGGAATAGACAGCGAAGAAGTAACAATTTTGTTTTACAGTAATTATCGCTTATATGCATTTCTAAATTTGCGAAAATTTAAATGCTTAAAATCGGGAAATGTATTTGGCTCAAAATCACTAATGTTGTAAATTTCAAGATTGATTTTATGCCAGAAAAAATTTTAAGCTATAATGTTGGCTCTTAGTTTATACTATTGCAAAATCTGTATATTAATAAACTTTGACAGGGCAGCGCACACAATTCTACAGTTTTTTCATAATATTGCTTTTTAGTTAATATCTTTCAGAAAACCAACAATTCGGGAAAGTTTTTCTAAGTTTGATAAAATTAACAAAAACAAAGCAAAATACTTAACTTAAGCATCGTTTAATAACATGGGCTTATTATGACTCCATTTTATATAAACATAAGTAAAAACAATACATACAAAATCTTCCACAAGCAAAATACGCCAAAAAATTAAAGAAGTTTCTATTATCGTGCATAAGATTTAACCCTAGGATTCTCGGTAACTTTTTACCACTAAGTTCTCCTCTTGGTCTGGCCAGACCACAATTTGTACAGCTAAAAACCCCAATTAAATAAAAAGTAAATATATATGTTTTTTATTGAACGTAGGCTAATCACTTTAGATTATACAAATTTATTAAATAGTTTTTTTATTTCATTATTTTATTCCATATGCAAGTCTTCGAAAATGTAGTCTTTAATTTCGCACATTTCTATTTCGCATCTACCACAGCTGAAACGAGTTTTGCGTTGGGTTTTTGTAGTTGGATTGAACTAAGCGCATAATGGGACGTGGTTTTCTGCTTTGATTCAAACTTGATTCATTCGACTTAGAACATATCATTTCTAGAATTCACGTATCTGTTTTTTTTAATATATTGTTCTATTTGAAATATCTATCAAGGAAAAAAATTTTATCTGGCTAGACCAAGAGGGTCATTTCATAGACTTTTACATAAAAATTGAAT
This sequence comes from Pollenia amentaria, assembly GCA_943735925.1. Lineage (NCBI taxonomy): Eukaryota > Metazoa > Arthropoda > Insecta > Diptera > Polleniidae > Pollenia > Pollenia amentaria. Next base: position 102,357,233 of record OX031009.1, read on the forward strand.
TTAACCGCACTTATTATCTCCAATCGAATACAAATTAGTTTCATTCGATTCAGAACATATTATTTATAGAATTCACGTCCCTGTTCTTTTGATTTATTGTTATATGCGAAAAATATTACAAGCAAAACACAAATTTGGTCTGGCCAGACCAAGACGGTAATCCTGGGGCTAAGAAATTTCCAAATATTCAAAACTCTTATAATGGAATTAACGTTACATGAACAGAATGAAAGTTCTGTAATAAAACAAACTATGTCTTTTCTAAAAAAGCTCAATTTGTGCGTATTTTATTGAAAAATATTAATGTTCCAGAAAATGATCAATCGTTCCCAGAATGACAAAACTAACGCGTTGCCGAACTTTGTCTGCATGTATATTGATTTAATTTAAAATTTACTTGTTTAATTAATTATATTTCTTGATGTACACATAAAACAGGCTAGTTGTAATAGTTTATAACTTTTCTTTTTTCAATAAAGTCAAGATTTAATACATTAAATTGCTAGCAAAACCAATTTTGCACCGTGGTGATTTTGAGCCATTTGTATTTACAAACTCGGTAACATGTATCGATGGTGCAGTTATAAAAAACTGTTTGTTTTTTTTTTTTTTTTATTAAAATCAATGTTTCATGCAATTGTTACTACATAAATATTAAAAAATAAAATAAAGACAGGTAAATTTTTATCTTAAGTTGAGTTTAAAATCCTGCACTGTAATTATAGAAAATCCAAATATGTCAAACTTTGACTATTGGCCTTCATGATTTTTGGGTTAGTGTTTTCGGATTTTAGTAAAACCTTTAGGGTAAATTCAGAATTTTCTGGGCTATAATATTTTTGCGATAAGTTTTACTTAAAACTCATAACAGTAAGGAAATTGGATTCATTCGCCAAAATATCGTCAAAAAACGAGATTTCCCGAAAATCGGAAAATGTAAATTGCAGGTACGAAAAAACAATGGGTGGTATTGACATAATTTTTTTATATTTTTATTTCCTATTATATCTTCAATCACGCCCAATGTGATGATCAAAAAATTCGGAAATTTACTTTGCCAAATTTTTGAAGAATTGAAAACGAAGTTTTAAACTGCTGTTAAAAAAAATATTTTTTTTGGTCATACCTACTTCTAGGGTTAACGGCATCCTACGAAGAGAAAAACTCATATACAAGTAAATACCGGAATATTATAGGCAAATATTTCTCAAAATATTTTATTTTTTTTCCTGCATTTCTTGTTCATTTTAATGGCCTGGGGGAAATTTTAATGACTCTAAAATTTTTTAACCAAATTTTGTCTTTTATATTTTACTAGCATTTAACCGGCTATTTCGTTAGCGTCTCCTTGTTTAAATGCTAGCATTTAACCCGCTACTCTGTAATAGGTACGATTTTCACCTCTTAAGCACTTTAGGGGTGCCAGAAGTACTGTTTTTAGCAGTACATGTACCGATATTTTTCAATTGTACAACACACAAAACATTTCGTAAATGTAATGTTTTTTATACTTTGAATCGTTTTTTTTTTTTTGATTTAGTCTACAGAAAACAAATTTATTAAGAAAACCCCTGTTAAAGTACTACATATTTGGGTGTTTGAAATGGTATGCTTTGAAGTCATATTGTCTTTCTATCCTTATATTTTACAATACAATACAAAAGCTTTTAAGAATACCTATTATTAACTGGCAGTTATAGTTAATTATAACTGAACTTGGTGAAATCGTCGTTAAAAAATTTAAAATTGTTTGAAATTAGAAAATTAATCTAGGAAACAATCATTTTCTGAAATTCTAAACGATTTGTGCAACTATGTGTGTGGCGAAAATTGCTTTGAATACCAAAATGTTTAAAGAAAATCCTACTAACACAATCAAAGAATTAATTTTTTAAGCAAAGTTAGGTTAGGTAAAATTTGGAACATGAATTATGGCCAAAAGCTTCATTTATGATGTTTGTTTTATAAACGCAAATGGTGCCATTTCGTATATGAAATGCAATAAATATTAATCTTTCCTTTACTTTTTAAGCGCATTTCTTTAATTTTGCATTTCTTTTATTCAATTATTGTTGTTGCATATTGAATCAAAACTTTAAAATATTTAATAATTAAAATGAATGTGTGAATATCGACTTAATCAACAAGAGGGTATTAAGTCAAAATATTCATTAGACGCAAAAGAATTTTTAATTTTACATTAAAGCCATAAGAAAAAATTTTTTTTTAACAAATGCTTCATTACCAAAGAGTACACAAAATAACACAATATTTTTAGAGCGTGTAGAAATGAATGTTACGTGTCGATTTTTTTTCCCAAAAGTAAAAAATAAAAATTTTGAGCTATACCCTCTTGTTAATAAATTTTTTTTGCATCTACGTTTTCTTCAAAAAAAAAAAAAAAAAAAGTATTAAATTAAAAAAGTACCACTTTAATTAAAAAAAAATCCAATAGAGAACGAAAAAACACCAAAAAATCACACAGGTTTTACCCATTTACTTCCTAAAAGGGCCGATTTAAAAATAGTACCAGACACCTGCTTTTTTATTTAATGAACAACAATAAGTATTGAATTAAAAAAGTACCACTTTAATTAAATAAAAATACCAGTTAGAGAACGAAAAAATACCAAAAAAAAAAAAAAAAAAAATCACTCTTACACATTCTCATTCACTCATGGCATTATATGCTTAATTTTATGTTTGTAGGCCCAATATTAACGAAAATTTAAATAAGTACCAGTTAAAGAACGAAAAAGCCCCAAAAATTCCGCTAACAGAATCTCATTTACTCAGGATCTTGGACGTCTAATTTCATATTTCTAGGGCCAATACTAACCGAAATTCAAAAAGTACCAGTTAAAGAACAAAAAAGTACCAGAAATCTCAGGACATTGCATGTTGAAATTTATGTTTCTAGGCCCAATACTAACGGAAATTCAAATAGTAGCAGTTAAATAACAAAAAAGGACCAAATTGCCCTTTTACAGATTCTCATTCGCTCAGGACCACGCATGTTTGATTTTATGTTTATATGTCCAATATTAACGGAAATTAAAAAAGTGCCATTTAGACCGAAAAAGTACCAAAAGTCCTCTTAGAGATTATCGTTCACTCAGGACCACGCATGTTTAATTTTATGTTCATAGAGCAATATTAACGAAAATTAAAAAAGTAATAATTATGGAACGAAAAAGTACAAAAAAGATCCCTCTAAAAGATTCACATTCACTCAGGAGTTTGCATGTTAAATTGTATGTTTCTAAGTCCAATACTAACGGAAATTCAAAAAAGTACCAGTTGTAGAACCAAAAAGCTAAAGAAAGAAATGAAAGTTCACGTATTTCTTTTTTTTTGGTACTTTTCCCTCCCCATTGAAGCATCAACATTTTCAATACTGTAGAGCGAGCTTATAATTTAATACGTATATGTCAATGAATGGAGAATACTGTTTTGTAAAAGAGTACCAAAAATAGTTACGGGTTTTACCCCTTAAACGTCCAAATTTCAAAAAAGTACCATATCGGTACTTTTATTATTAGATTAGTTTAAAATGCGATATCGCCATTATTTCTATGTTTATGAGCTTAAAAGATAGATGGGATGATAAAAAAGTACCGAAATGCAGGTTTTACCCGTTTACTCTGTAAAAGGGCCGAACTTCAAAAAAGTCCCTGTCCGCTCACTTTCCTAAAGAACAACGATAAGTATTACATTTTTTTTTGAATCTCTTTTAGTTTTTGTTACCGAATTTTCCCGTTTTAGCCCATTTTTACCCCTAAACATTCGAATTTCGTCTTAGTGGATCGATTTGGGGGAGAGACCAACCTCTGGTCCAAAGTTCAAGTTTTTAACCTAATGCGTTAATGCTGTGCGATGATGAATAACTCATCAGTGAGTCAGTCAGTAACGGTTCATTTTTATATATCGTTAGCTGAAATACAAAACCACGTAACTAACAAAAAATGCAAAATCGCGTTTTTGACTTACACACATTGATTTTTATTTAATTTTATTAATTCTTAGTAGGTATTGCATTTTTATATTGCACTAGCGGATAGTGCTTATATCCTCTCCCCTCCCCTCGTAGTCCTATTATTAACTATGAAATTTTAACTTTGTTAATATAAAAAGTTTTAATCATGTTTTACAAATTGAGTTCGGAATGTGAAAATGATTTTGAAAAAAGTTTAAAAAGTTCTATAATTAATTCCAACAAAATTAAAAATTTCAAACAGGAAAACAAAAATTAACGCATGTATGGAAAAAAGTATCAGGGAATATCAAATGGAAATATGAGTAATATATCAGCAAGACAAATGAAGAAACCATGTACTTCAAAATTTTGTGTGAAAAGTTCTCCTCGACACTGTGGTTTTTTTTTTACGGAAGTGAAGAGAAAGCAAATATTTGACCTATTCTGGAAAATGTGCTGGAATGAAAAGAACGTATTTGTCAAAAGTCTTATTGAATACTCGGAAAGAAGACGTGTTTGCATGGAAAATTCTCGACGTTCCAATACAAAATCGTAGTATTTGGTATATAGCCAAATCCGCAAGCAACAGTATGCAGTAAAATTTTTATTTCCACTTTAGGAATTTCTACAAATACTGCAAGAATATGGACAGCACATCAAGGCTTTTGCAAAGATAGTGAACAAAGTTATGACACAAGAGGTAAAAGGGTTCAGTACGAGAAACGAATGAATTTTTTTTTAAAAATTGGCTAGAGGACATGGCCAAAATCGAATCCTATTACCGATGAAAATATAGGAAAAAAATTATTTTGAGACGAATTTTACCACGTATAGACAAATTTTTAATTTATATTTCCCAGAGTGTAAGACAAATAAAGAAAATTGCGTTATTCCGGTTTCCTTCCAAAATTTTATGGCAACATTGAAGGAGGGCAATTATTTATTAATTATTTAAGGCGAGAAATGATCAGTGCGATATCTGCTTACAATTCAAAGCAAAAAAACTTATCACAACATCAGTTTAACGAACACAGAAATGAAATAGAAATTATGAAAAATGAAATGGCAAATGATGTAGAGAGCGCAAAAGCAGGACTATGCTTTCTCTTCTGTATAGATGTGCAGGCCGTAAAACTTGTTCCACAACTAAAGGCTGCTTCTTCGTACTATAAAATGAAATTGCAAGTCCACAATTTTACGATTTATAATGTTACTTCGCACGAATCGGATGGGGGTAAACTTGCAGCATCAACATTTACAACTTATTTAAGCAATGCAATTTCTCAGTCTCCCTCTATTATTCATATAATTATATACTCTGACAGCTGTGGATATCAAAACAAAAATGTTGTATGATCCACTTTCGTTTTGCAAGGAAACAAATTCGACTATGGAACACAAATACTTATGTAGGGCACACACAAATGGAGTGTTACTCAACAAATTCGCTCATAGAAAGAAAAATTAGCAACAAACAAATTAACTTACCATCGAAACTTTTAGATTTAATAAGAAACGCACGAAGAAACCCCATTCCACTCAAAGTACATAATTTGACTCATGAAAACTTTCTCGATTATGAATCAGTTCCCAAACTTTATTCATCAAAACGACCCGGTAAGGTATCATTTTGAATGTTCCTTATAAATACTCATTAAAACATTTTTTCTGCAGATAAAAAGGTTGGAGATCCCACAGTCAGTATGATTCGTGTTTTAGCCTATGATCCGTCAGGAGTAACTTATTTTAAAGTAAATGCAACAGCTGACTATAGGGAACTTCCGCAAAGAATTGGAAACAAACTAAAAGCTTTTGAACCTTTGAAATTGCATTTACAACGAATTAAAATTTCAAACAAAAAATGGCAACATCTTCAGGACCTTAAGCCGTTTCTTCCACCCGATTGCCATTCTTATTACAATGAAATTCCATTTGAGAAGTAGTTAAAGATCTATTTTTTTCTTTTATTTGCATTCTAGTTATTCTTGTGAATTATCTTTTGTGTTTGCAAACCATTTTTTACTCTCATATTTTGCAACAAAAAAATAATAGATATATAAACTGATATATTTAATAACAATAGAACAACTTCTTTTATTCTACATTTTACGAATGCCAAATAAGATTTTCTTTGAAACTTAAAAAAATTTCATTGTAGTTACGTGTTTTTGTTGAAGAAAAAACAAGTTTAAAAGCACGTAACTAACCAAACTTTATGAAACTTTAACAAATTATTATTTTTATTCCACAAATGAATAAATCGATCTATTTTAGTTAATCTGCGATATTGGATTACCAAAATTTTTTTGTTTCTCCTGTAAAATAGTAAAAATGTTAGTTGCGTGGTTTTGGATTTCAGCTGACGATATATAGATTAGAACGATAATTTCGTACACATTTCGATTCTTTAATATTTAATTGCAAAATTAATGATTAAATGGCAAAAATTAAAAAAATTACTGAAAAAAGTTAATAGGGTGATCCATTTCGAGGTTCCCTACTTTTTTAAAGAAAAAACACAGAAAATTCAAATTTAATGGGGAATGTTTATTACCATTTGAAAGAACATTCTTTGGCATTTATTTTTTGAAGATTATGTCTATCAAATGTTGGCCGTTGCTATGTCGCAGATGGTCCATCCGTTGAGTCCAATTTTCGATGACTCGTTCGATCATTTCGACTGGTAACTGGCGAATGACACGCGTGATGTTTTCCACCAAGGCCTGAATCGAAGCGGGTTTGTCCGCATTAACTTTAGCCTTTACATATCCCCACAGGAAAAAGTCTAACGGTGTGATATCACACGATCTTGGTGGCCAATCGACCGGCCCAAAACGTGAAATTATGTGATCGCAATAAATCCATTGATTGATGCGATGTGTGGGAAGTGGCGCCGTCTTGCTGAAACCAAATGTCGCCGAGATCACGAGCTTCAATTTCAGGCATCAAATAGTCGGTTATCATGGTCGCCATTGACGGTTACGTTCGCACCGACATCATTTTTAAAGAAATATGGACCGATGATTCCACCGGCCCACAAATCACACCAAACCGTTGTTTTTTCTGGATGAAGTGGCAGTTCTTGAATCTTTTCAGGTTGCTCTTCGTCCCAAATACGGCCTCATCCCAAATAGGCCTCATCGCTACACAAAATTTTCCAGGAAAACGTCGAAACACATTCCTCACAGAACTTGAATTTTCGTAATAAAGTTGAACGATTTGTAAACGTTGTTCAGGCGTAAGTCTTTCCATTATGAAATGCCAAACAATACTTAACAAAAATAACATGACATCATGACACGACTCACACGTGATCTGTCAAAAAAGGCTATTGAAAAAAGTATCTCTACTTGAATCACCCTATATTTCCCCCCTTGTAAATGGACCATCAAACTTAAGCCGGATTAGCCACGGCTTTCCGATAAACGATAAGCGAAATTTTTTGCGAAACACAGTTTTTTGATGGGAAGCACATTTCTTGGGGGAGTTACGGTACAAATTCGCAAATCTGAAAAATAAGGCGCACCTTACCTACTGTGCATATATCAGAATTATTTACGTACAATTTCAAAAAAAAAAAAAAAAAAAATTATATCGGTGCATAAAATCGAGATATGCAAATAAGCGAAATGCATAGACACACAAATTTGTCGGGTATTATAAATACGAAAGAAAATTGTTCATGTTGGGGTGCCAATAAAGGCCGTTTTACACTATAATAAAAGTCTAAAGTATTTTGACAAAAATGCTTCCCTTATCTAATTACACTGCGCTGGTTGAAAAAACAGACATGCCGGGCCCCTGGCGTTTTAACCTAATTCGGGCAAGCTAAGTCCAGTGGTGCTAACCGTGTTTTTAAGTTAGATCTTGTTTTTGAGATAAACCTTAATTTCGAAAATGGAGGAGGTTGCACAATATATATTCGCGTTACTCAAAAACAGATTATTTTATTGAACAGACTCAAAAAATTCCGCAATAACATTTTATGAGAAAAATGTTTAACCTTTCTTAAAGGAAAGGAGTTTCGGTGTTTTGAGTTTGTTCAATAAACTAAACCGTTTTTGAGTTTCGCGAATATATATTGTGCAACCTCCTCCATTTTCGAAATAATGGTATCTTTCTCGAAAACAAATGTCAATATCTTCTTATATGACTTGTAATATCGTGTTAAACTGCCTTCAACACTGTATAGTTGATTGTAAATACCACAAATTAGAATGAAATATAATACAATAAATTTTAAATTAATTATTACTGCAATTTTTTTCTTAATTTTAATAAGATACTAATTAGAGAATTGTATATTTTTTTAAATTTATTTTTTCAGTTTTAGTTCAGTTGTTATTTATTTCAAGAACGGTCTTAATGTCTAACATATCACCCTACAATTTATAGAAAACTTTAAAGAGATTCTGTAGAAATACTAAATGTCAACAATTAAACAGTTTACTTTCACTTTGATAAATCTTATCATTTTAATAGCCTCAAGAGGACTTTCTTGTTCAAACATCAACACTTTATGTTTGGATTTGTATGGGAATTTTGTATAAATGTTTGTGTGTACAAAATGGGTTTGTGCACATAAGATACGATAACTAAGTATTTTGTTTTTGCTAATAAACAGTTTAAGATATTTAAGACATCTATTAGGATAATATGTCGGATTGAAATATTCCAGATTAATTAAATTTTCTGTTAATAATAAATATGTGGAAGTAAATTGTTATACTACAGGAACTGAATTAAAAAAAAATACTAACGGGTGGTCAAACCAAAACACTCGCTGTAAATTGTAAATAAAACAAAATATTTTTAGAGATTTATCTTAATATTTTATATTATGATAGAAGGATCTATGAAATTTGTGTGTGAAGCAAATTATCGGCTAAATGCTCGCCACGGCTTCGGTGGCACACCTCTATCCGATGGTTCATATTTTCAATGACTCTGAGACGTAATTGAGGATTAATATCATTAATGTTCCGAATGATCGATCTCATCCTTTAGATCATTAATTGTTCTTGGTTTATTGACGTACACCTTTTCTTTTAAATATCCACAAAGAAAAAAGTTCGTCGGTGTCAAATCACATGATCGTGGCGACCAATTAACATCGCCATGACGTGAGATAACACGGCCATTGAATTTCCCGCGCATTCTTCGCATCTCGCGATAGGGGACACCATTCACGGTTACTGCTTGGCCGACCTCATTTTCGAAGAAGTCCGGCCCGATGACGCCACTAGCGCATAAACCGCACCAAACAGTCACTCTTTGTGCATCGGCTTTTCAACAATCACTCGTGGATTCTCATTTGTCTAAATGTGGCAATTCTGCTCTTTAACGAATCCACTGAAGTGACCAAAAAATCACGAAGTGCACGAAATGCATTTTGATTTGAACGCCCATTTTCGTAAAAGGCTTAACGCACTGCTCAATTGTGTACCTCTCCATGGGTCATAATAATTTTATTATGCTCTGAAACCTGCTTGTCACACAATTAATTTATTTTCTAATTTCCATTAGTTTTATACAGGGCTGTGGAGTCGGAGTTGAGGTTTTTGTACCGGACTCGGAATCGGAGTCGAGGTACCCACAAAAACTGACGACTCCGACTCCAAAAATTTTCGGCATACAAATTTAAAAAAATTATCTAAAATCATCCAAAATAAAAATTCTTCGAAATTGGCGATGCAATGTTTTTTTGTCGATTCAAAATTTTAACAGAATAATTTTCTCGTTATATTTAACCATTTTGAAGGTACTGCATTAAAAAAAAAGAGTTTAGAGTCAAATAAGGACCAGTCTCATATACATTTAGCAGCAATGTAGGAGTAGGATTCGGAGTTGGAGTCGGACTTTAAAAATTTCAGCGGTTGGAGTCGGAGTCGGAGTTAGAACTATTTTTTGACGACTCCACAGCCCTGGTTTTATACGTTTTATTTCTGAAATAATCTCTTACATTTTTGATGCAATATTTGGTTATACATACATACATATGTATTTAAAAAATGCAATTTTTATTTGTTAATCGTTTAATATGATTTGTACATATGTATGTATATCTTTTGAAACGTAAGTGCAATATCGACTGTGATTATGTGATTATTAAGTAGACAATTGGGAATTTGCTGGAATGATTTGGCAGATTAATTAAAAAACTCAAATGACTAGATTTATTTTGCAATTAATAATCGGGCTGAATTTCTTCGATACTATTGCTCGGGTAATTAAGTAAGAATATAATTTGCAATTGTATATGTAAATCTTATAAAATAAATAAATAAAAAATTTATTGATTTTTAACCTTGTTTTTTTTTTAAATTCAGACCACATTTCGTACTATTTACCAACCATTTTTAATTTAGTATAAAGAAAGTTTTTTTTAATGTTTACCAAAGTTTGGCTTAAGCAAAAAGTATGTGAAATATTGAAGGAATAGGACTATTGCAAGAAAGCTTTATAAATTGAAATTTTTATTCATCGAAAACATTCGAAAAATAAAAATGGTTAAAAAAGTTTTTAAGTTTAAAAAAATCGATAATTGGAAAAAAAAACTTTTTATTCAGTTTAACAAACATGTTGTTAAATTTTTTGAGTTTCTACATAGCATTTCACCAAATAAACAACAAGTTGCAGAACAAAACGCAAATAATCAAATTAAGGACTTTTTCCAATGGCCAATTCACAATTCATAAAGTTTTTTCTACAATAGTCCTATTCCCCCAATATTTCACATAGTTATTGCTTAAGCCAACCTAGATTATCATTGAAGCTATAGATATGTACATATACATAAGGTTCATGTACACGATATGTTTTTTATATCTGAATTATCAACTTTTCAAGTCTCATGTAATTTTGGATGTCTGTCAAAATTGCTGCTTTACAGAAGGTTCATAAAATTCGGTCACAAAGGTACATGCCACTGACAGAGGCTCTGATTATTTTTGCAAAGTTTTTGCAGAAAACAAAGTACATAGTTCTTGGTTTACAAATAGCGTGCTGCCGCCACAAAATTTGTTACTTGCGCCGTAAATGAGTTAAGTCACCTTAAAATGTTTTTGCTTAAATTCGATTCAATTGAAGTGTTTTTCATAACTATATGTTCAAAGTTTCTATTCAATGGTGAAATCTTCATAAATAATAATGATAATAACATTATAAAATATTAACTTTAGCCGACTAATGATTTCGTCAATAATGGACCGCCGCTGCCGGTTTTCTCCCGGCATAGAATTCTGACACAGCTGATGTCAGCACACTCTAGTTGAAAATTGGTCAGATTACTTCGCATCTGACTTTTACTGAAGCAATGTTCTAAAGGTAACAGTCGACATGATTGTATTTTGCAGTGGGAAATTTGACAAATCAGATGTAAAAAAATGTATTGTACATGTACCTTAAGAAATGATTCTATACACTACCACATACGAAAAAATTTTAATATAATAAAAATTATTTATGAAACATAAATAATTCCCATATTCTTACCCCCATATTCATAAAAAATATTTTTGATTAATAAAACAAATTTTCATAGAAAATTCTTTTCATAAACCTGCTATAAACCTTAAATATTTTTAAAAAGTAAAAGTTTTTTACTTTAAAAAAAACAAGTTAGAGAGCTATATTCGGCTGTGCCGAATGTTTGATACCCTCCACCGACAGAAGTGGGCTCTATATGATAAATATATATATAATATTAACTAAGCCTTACAAAAACGAACGTCAGCATTAAAACTGGTTGTGGTTTAGATCTATATTAAATTATTGACCGACAATAAGGAAGTTCTATGCATTTCTTGTTATAACTTTGAACTGGCTTGAGTAAAATATCATGATTCGTAACAGTCTTAGGCAAACTAAAATGATTTTTAGGAGGGCAATTTGTATTGGACCTATGGTAAATGATGGACCCATCATCACAAAATTCTGAAGACTGATTTCTGTTATTACAAAAAATAAATTAGAATAAATTTCAATACAGCAGTGTAATTAGTTTAAGCGTCAACAGTGAATTTCACAAAATTGCATGATATATTTTCTGGCCATATGATTCTAAGTTTGAAGAAATTTTACCGCAATATCTATATCTGTTATGGTTTTCGACGAATTAATGTAATTTCTCATGCTATAAAACTGTGATGTACCTAATTTCATTATGATGACATTATATTTTACGGTTTTAGGCGTACTAAACTGCTTTCCGGGATAAGGGTACATATGGGGCCTAGAGTAAATTATGGACCGATCTTCAAAAAATTTTACAGTGTGATTTCTAGTCCTATAAGACTTTGGTGTACCAAATTTTGGTATATTGGCTTTATTTATTACAGTTTTAGGCGTACTAAACTGTTTTCCGCGAGTATGGTTTATATGGGGCCTATGGTCAATGATGGACCGATCTTCACGAAATTTCAGAGTATGATTTTCAATCATATACGGCGAATTCGTGCAAAGTTGTATAATATTCCATGCAATATTTCATCATATATATTAGTTTTTGTATAAAAATTATCAATTTTTAGGGTGGTGTTCCACATTTTGATTCATAACTCTGGTCATACTGAACCGATGTTGCTAGATTTCAACCCCAAGCTGCTTAGGATAACTGCCAGCAATTTGTGACCAAGTTTGTTCTTTTCTTTTGCGTTTTTCGAAAGTGAGCGTGTTTTCAACAGGCTGACAGACAGATGGACATGGCTAAATAAACTTAGAATTACTCACGGAGCCAGAATATAAATACTTATTGGGGTCTTGGATGTATAATAAATTATCATTCACCACTAGAAGTGGTGGGGGTATAAAAACATATTAAATAAAGTTTAGTGTTAATTGTACCGACGCGAAATAGGTGGAGAGGGTACAGTGCATTTGCGCTGACATGGGCTAAAAGTACAGTTTACCATTTTGGTGAATATTTTATAAGATTTAGTTGTCACAAGTTGACGAAGCCTTTAGATTAAAAATATTTTATAACAACCTAAATCATGGTATCATACAAATATCACTTCTGAAAATAGCTTTTAGTGCCATAACTTTCTTATAAATGTGCGTATTGATATACAATTTGGCGACGATTACTTTTTCTTGATAAATTCTGTGTCATTTTATACTGGTAGGTCCAGAACTGATCACAGGTCCGATATAAATCCCCTTTTTAAAATTGCTTTAAGCCAAAAACATCTCAAATAATTGGCATAAGCAACTCTTAAATATATCTTTACCTCATAATATAAATATGTTTAGGAGCGGCCATGATTTCCCATTGGTCTTAATAGGGTACACTCTCGAAAATGTTTCTGTAAATACAATGGTGTAGGATGGTATTTAGTCGGCCTTGATTGGCTATACTTTTAACTTCTTTTGTATTAATTTTACGTGTTTGCTATAAAATGTTTGTTGTTTTTATCATGGAGATACCAACTTTATTTAAAAAAAAAAAAAACAAAAGTAAAGGAAAAGTGATTCTAAGATCCACATTTTTAAATTAATAAACAAAATTAGTTTTAGGTCTTTTCCTAAAAAATGTGCTTTAATCAAATTGTATGCCTTTTTATTTCATTTTTTCTAGGTTCATCATTCTGAATTAAATAAAACGTAATAAAACAACATGATAAAATGCAGATAAACATTTGAAGGAATTTTAATTGGGTAGCATTTTCATTCATTCCCTTAATAACTTGTCACTTATTCAGTCACTCATCATTCACTTATACGTTTCCTCCATTCGTTTAATATTTGTGAATAATAATTGAAATGGCATAAAAATACGAATATAATAACAAGAGTCCTGAAAAGATTCAAATAATACAGCAAAAAAAAAATTATCGCACAAAATTAAATAAAATAGAAAAAGTAGCAAAAGAAAGTCATTAAACTTTAATTACACATAAATCGTGAGCAATTAAAAGTGCTTTTGTTAAAACAATAAAAAAGGAATAAAATAAAGAACTTCAAGACAAAAAAGGACCAAATATTTATCCTAACCTTAGAAACAATAAAAACCAGAGATACAATAAATCATTTTCTAAAATAGACAAAGACCAACAATAAAACAAAAAAGAAAAAAGGATTTGTCAAAAAGGATTATTTCATATTTGAAATAAAATCAACAACAATAACAATCAAAATGATCACAACAACGTGCTTAATAACAAAACGCTAAAGGGTTTCCATCATTAAGGATAAAAATATATTTTATCTAGAATTATAAAGACATCACAAAGGGAAAAATTATAACGCAAGAGTTAAACAAGGGATAATAGAGAAACAAATAAATCATAATAGAGCAATTTGTCTTCAACGAAATTAAAGTTTTGTTCGTTTGGAACCTTAAAGCTGTCAATTCAGCATAAATGACAACATGAGCTTTTTAAGTTCCATGCAGCAGTATGTCACCAGCGGCATTAGTAGTTTGGGCTTAGGAAATCGCCGCTTTTCTTTATCTCGCCAAGAATCAAGTGAACATCAACAGCAGCAAGCGGCCCCACCTACGGGGCTTCTTCCATCAAGTGGTACTCAATTATCGGGCTCTCTAACTCCCTGTCCAACACCAAATATCCAGTCTAATGTTTCGGGCACAGGTAACTTATTCAATGTTGTGGCCTCTACAGTTGGCAGTTCTCCGGGTCAGACAAGTGGAGGAAGTTATCCAACTGGTGGTGTTGTTATAGGCAATCCAAATGCCACAAATCCTTTGCTGGGTAAGTAAAATATTGATTGAATATTAAGCGGCTCTAAACACAAGCTCCTAATTTCAGGGATGAAACTGAATACATAAGTCCTTAACTTCAGGCAAAATCATTGTCAAATTTACAAAGCTCATAATTAAGCCGTCAGGAGTAGTTAAAATGCTCTCTTGATTTTCCTATGATCTTAATTTTCTGTTTACAAAATTTATGAAATTGTAGCATTGTCGAGAAAGAATTAGTGTCTTTATTTTGAAGCATAAGAAAACATGCGTGTCAAAATTAAATAGATTCTATATAATGAAACAGAATTGAGTCTTCAACTTAATTAAACTTCGGCAGTACATTCAAATTCTCTCTCATTTCTATCTTGTTCTTATTTTTCATTGTTTCCAAAATGTAGGAAAATGAATGAATTTACGGCAAATTTTTCTGTCAAACTGTATCGAAAATTTGCCATAAAAAGCCGTCGTGAAATAGAATCAATTTTATTTTGAGACGTTTTTTCTTAGTCTCTTACATAGAGACCCTCATTCTCTCAACAATGTTAGTATTTTTGCATTAAATTTCATTTATTTTATAAATAGAAAATGAAGAACAAAAGAAAATAAAATATGAAAACAATAAAATGAGAGAGAATTTAAAGCTTCTGCCGAAAGTTAGGTTAGGTTAGGTTAAGAGAGGTTATGCATCTCCACTCGGAGACCAATGCGGTCCATTGTGAATACCTTCAGTATAGAAAAACAGGAAAGAGAGACGTAAAGAAGAAGAAAATTCAACAGAAACAGCCGTCCTATTTTCCTGACAAACCCTTGTAGATCGGCTGGATTACAAACAGCGATACACCGCAGTTCGTCATGAAATTTAGCCCCATCCATTTCTGCCTAGGACCCTGCATCCTAGGACAGTGGCATAGTACATGCTCAACCGTCTCTAGCTCCTCGGCATCCCTGCAGAGTCTGCAGATGTCTGGTATAGCATTGTCCTATTTACTCATAAAAGCCCTTACAGAAGAAGGGTCCTGAGACCACTCCTATCCAATCGTATTAGAACTCTGGTGGCCCCTGCGTCCAATCCGACACCCTGCAATCCGTTCTATCCCTCCAGGTCAGCCGACGGCTTAATTATGTGCTTGAAAATTTTTTTCTGAAATTGCAGACTCAGTTCTGATAGAACACTAATCGTAAATTTTTTTATTGTCGTTCTAATGAAATTAAATATTTTGCTCAAAAAATCTAAGTTAAAAAAAATGATCAACTGAAACACAAAAATTGTAATTTCAAATTCTCTTCATTATATTAAAGTTTTAAATTTTTTGTAATTCTCCTTTTTGCTTTCTCCAGGCTATCCAAAAGTTGTACCCATATCCGGTGTTACCACGGCCACAAACAGTACCCCACCACCTACTGGCACAAACTCCGCCACAAGCACCCCAATAGGTTCACGCCGACAGTCGCGTGCTTTGGAGTGTTTGGCCCCTCCACGCACCGGTTCTTTTCGTCAACGAAATTCGCCACTGCATCAACCAGATGCATCACAAAGGACACCGTTGGCATTCTGTAAGAGACGCCTGTCATGGCCGGAAGTAGATCCGCGTTCGAATTCTGGGTAAGTAGCCTAGCATTTTGCTTTAAGCTCTTTCATTAAACTGTAAACATTATATGGTTAATTAGGCATTATAAAATAATTATATCAATGATTTACAACATCGAATCTTATATGTTGGACTCTCGATCAACAGTTTTTTTTTTAATTTATTTATCTAATTTAAAATAAAAACTAACAAGAACACTGTATACGAAATTAAGTTTTTGCTAACTAATTCTTGAAGAAGGGACCAAAAAAAATATTTATATATACGCGTATCGGTGTTTTGAAAGAAAGTTTACATCTCAAACTCATTTTACGGCCTTTTTAAATTTGCACTCTTGTGAAGTAAAATAACGAAGAATATCGTGTTATACTTCGGTTTTTGGTACATTCTGCCTTTAGAAAATTTATTCAGAACATTACAGGCAACATTTTATTAGTATGTTGGTATACATTAACCCTCTAACTCCTCTGGAAATAGGTCTTTTTGCAATTTTTTTTGGAAAAAGAAAGCAAAAATCACCCTTAAAACAGAGATGTATGTATTTAAAATATTCCGCGAAAATATTTGTCACGTAATTCTACTGCAGGTCTTCCAACATAATTTGTATGCCATATTTAATCGCTATGTTGGCATAAGTTATAATGAACCGTTAAGCCACCTTTCAAGTTTTTGCTTATTTCTGGTATTAAAGTTGAATTTTTGACTAAAGTGTGTTCGGAAACCGCTAGCAGAATTTCATGACAAATATTTTCCCAGAATATTTTAGCCACATAAATCCCAGTTTTAAAGGCGATTTTTGCTTTTTTTTTCAAAAAAAAAAAAAAAATAAAAAATTGCAAAAAAAACCCATTCCCAGAAGAGTTAGAGGGTTAATGTATACCAACAAAATGTTACCTGTAATGTTCTGAATAAATCTTCTGAAGACACTTTATACCAAAAACCTACGTTTTAGACGATTTTCTTCGTTTTTTTTACTTCACAAGGGTGCAATTTTAAACAGGCCGTAAAATGTGTTGCAGATGTAAACTTTTTAAACGCCAAAACACGTATATCTTTTTTAAGTCCGCTCTACAAGAATCAGTGTAGTTTTTGATTTTTTTCTAATTCTTGTGCTTATGTCATACCAATGCCATCACGGTTTCTATTAACAGAGGTGTTAAACGCTCTTCTATTTGTACAAGTCCTGCGGTGTTTCTTCTTATTAAGCGACCACAAGCACTTAAAATATTTTAAGCTGAAAGACTTATTAATAAAAAAAGTTCAAGTTTTTCAGTCGGTTCGGTCTTAAATTTGTTCAAGAGGCGCAAAGTTTTATTTTGTGACCAACGCAAAGGCTTTTCTCCATTTTAAGAATACTAATTTTGTCATTCGCCATATAAACGGAGGACAAAAGACGCATACCAGTAATTTCTTTATCGGTCAAAACTGGTCTATTTGCTATTATATAAAAAAACACAAAGCCTAAAATACCAACTGAAAAATATACATTGGGAATTTATTGTAAAGGTTACAGAAGCATCATACTTCTTGGTTTCGACGACGCATATGCAAAGAAAAAAACTATTTAGTTAATGTGTTGACAGGCGCACACATTAAAAATATATTAACGGCAGCCGCCATATGATCATTAATCAGCTTAAAAAGAACACAAATACAAAAAAAGAAATACGAAATAAAAACATGCGTCATCGATTCGACGAAGTATGACGTTTTAGGGTTAATATTAAATTAAAAAATAGCCCATTTCACAATCTTGTGCAAATAGTCTTACGTCGTAGCATTTGCAAAATGATATAGTAAATACTACAGCATACTTTTGGGATTATAGTAAATGCTATACCCATTTGGAAATGCTACGATATTTTTACTCAACACTAATTTTAACACACATTTTAAGCCGCCTTAGCTTTTGAGCAAAATAAAGTCAGCGACGGCGGTTAGCCACCGATTGCTTCACTGAGTGTCAGCTGCCGGTTTGCAATCAAGTGTTTCATACGTTAAGTAAATATAAACTATTGCTTTAAAGCGTTGCATATTTGCAAAAGAGTAGCAAGTGCATTGCTGTATATTTTGTTACTGTAGACCAGGGATTTCCAAAAATTTTTTGGTTGTGTAGTAGTGAGTACCAGAGAGTAAAAAAATTGAGAGAATGCATTCATTTACACCCGAAATAAAATGTTAGTAATATATTTTATAAGTTGTATAAAAAATTGTGTGGATAAAAAATTTGTAGCAATTCTTTACCAATTCAATGTCGCTGATTTTAAAACTGCACTTTTTTTTATTCGGAAGCTTTTTGACTCTAAATCAGTTTCAAATATCTTATCAAACAATTGTAAAAAAATTAAAGATTTTTATGTTTTAAAAATTCATAAAAATTAAATATTGCACGCCAATCACAGCTGATAGAAAAAAAAGTGCAGTTTTAAAATCAGCGACATTGAATGGGTAAAGAACTGCTACAAATTTTCTATCAACACAAAAAATGTTTAATTTTGTTCCCTTGTGTTATACAACTTATAAAATAAAATCTTCTAAATTTATACTTTAATGGCAGTTTCGTAATAGTAGAATGCTTTTCAAATGGGATGAACTCAATTCATTACGTTGCTTGGAACAAAAAAATTTTAAGTCCGAAAAAATTTGTTCGCATAGGTAAGTAGTGCCGAATAAAGAGAGGCACTTAAATGAATTTTTTTTTTTAGTTCAGGATAGAACTCGCCATCCAAATCTTTCCAGAACTCTACAATATTATTTTCGTCTGGAGCATTTACTTCGCTTCGTAGTATGATTAGTTCTGATTGAATATCAAATTCGTAGTTGCTTACATCGCAACGAAAAGGGTTTTTGAAAAGATCTAATAGCGGTTGTAAAATTACAAAATCTTTAAACAAAAATATGTATTAGTAGTGGTATACACAAGTGTGCCTAGAAATGGTCTATTTATTCAAAAATAAAATAAATTACATGAGAATTATAACGTGAAAAAGTTATTTTAGTAAAAAGTTAGGGTATTCATAGTGGTAAGTAAAATAGAAAAGGTATTCACGTTGTTGGGTTACTCATACTTCAAACATCTGTGCATTCATTTTAATTCTTGCTAATGGTATATCATAACTTTTAACAACGTACCAAATGCGAACCTGAGTGCCTGCAAAAATGTAGGAAGTCATTATAACAGTTCAAAGTTATGTACGTTAAATAAATACCATAAATTAGTAAGGTTAACTCTTTGGACTCGGTCATATAATTGTAACATAAAAAAGTAAGCAATAAAAATAGTGTCAAACAATAACGCTTCATTAATACATCAATAAAACACATCTTCTTACCCAAAAATTTTACCTGGTGTCACATTTGCTTTTATGTGTATAGGTTTACACATAAATTGTAGGAAAACAAGACATTTTTAACTTGTTTTTTAAATATTTTTACTTACTTAAGAAAAGTGTTTTCAAAGAAAAAAACCTTCCGACGCGGTTGGTACAGAAACAAAAATATTTTTACAAGCACAAAATACCAACAAATTCTTGTGGCTATTTTTTTTTCTCTTAATAATTTCTGCATTTAGGTACGTCTTTTTTACGAAAGAAAAAGGGACTCTTTTACAGGAATCCAAGAATTTTTTTTCACAAACAAAACACATATCGTTAGCTTAAATGCAAAACAATGTAGATATTATTTGAAAATTTGAAATATTTGTTGATTGGGATTCACGTTACATATGTATTTTTATATAATTTTAAGTTATTTACAAAATTAAAAATGACGTATCATCAAATACATATATAATTTTTTTTAACAGCATAATTTTTTTCTGAGTGTGATTATAACTCAATAAAAAAATTAGCAGAGTTTTTAATTCTTTTTATAAGAACACATTAATATTTTTAAACAAAAAAACTGGGTAATCTGTTTTATAACTATTACCACGGTGGTAGTGGAATTAGTGATCAGATAATAATTTATAATAATAATAAAGTATTGCATAAGAAAAAATAAAAAAGTGCTGTAAAATTATAAGAACCGAATCCATATACGTATGTAAAATAAAACCTGTAATAAATGTGACTATCAGCTTCTTCCACATAGGACTGTTAGACATTTTGAAATTTTTTATCTGAAATATTAAAAATTGCTTTTAAATCTCAAATAATTACCATTTTACAAAGTTCTTTGCTTTGCATGTAAACTTATGAAATGTTACATTATTCTACATTTAAGTCTTAAAATTTAAACTCTAAATAAAAATTGCACGCAAGGCATTGGATGTTACCAAAAGCATTTTTGACCGCACAATATTTTTTGAGTGTAAGCTGAAACAAAATAATATAGCATCCGCTAGACATGCACACTTGTCGAAGTCACATCGACGACTGAATTGAAGAGTATAAAAATATGTGTTAGTAGTAGTGCGCACAATTGTGCAAAGAAATGGAAACCCCTGCTGTAGACTAAAAATATCGTAGCATCTGCAAAATGGTATAGTATTTACTCAAATCCCGAAAGTATGCTATAGTATTTACTATACCATTTCGCAAACGCTACGATGCAATACCATTTGCATGTGAATTGGGCTATTTATTTGCTTCTACTAAAAATAATAATGCGATATGTATATATGTATATGCATACTTGAAATACATATTTGCTTACTTTAAATCTTAAACATAAAAATATAATATTAAATTATTTATGTATATGTACACTCAAAAGAAAAATCAATCCATCCGTACTCAAATCAATCCGAAGCGGTATCAATAGTACGGTGAGTACGGATTTTCTTGAATCAAGTACAGAAAGATTGATTCAAGTACGGATTATTTAATCGCGAAATACTCAACTTATCCATATTCAATCCCAAATACGTACTTTTAATAATCCGAAAATGAGATTGATTTAAGTAAAAAATTGATTTAAGTGTTATAAAGATGATTTATTCCCAAATACGTACTTGAACTTAAAAGTGACATTAGAAGAATGATTGATCTACTTCCCCGTTTCACACCTAACAGACTTCCAATTATAAAACACCAGCATTATGTCCGATATGATTTTTACTTTAAACATTTAATGTACATATTTAACTAAAAATATAAACTAAATGAGAACTCTTGCTTTCAATTTTACTTTTTGAAGTTTTAAAAGTAAAATTGATTAAAATTTAAATATGAAAATAAAGTGTTTTTTTCTTGTTCTGTTGTTTTTATTGTTTCTAAACCAAGCAAATCGTTTTTTAGCTACTTGTATTTGGTTGTTATAGTGGCTAAAACAAATTTTGATAAGTTATGTGAGATTAAAACGCTAATTTTTTAATTTTACTCTCAGATTGAACGAAAAGTTTAGCCTTTTTTGTACTTGGTTTAAGAAGTTTATACTTACTTTAAGAAATTCCGGGATTGATTTTCGAGAGTTATCCCATTAAGGATGGGTTTGAGTACGTTTTAGTGTTATTCGTACTTGAATTTTTGAATACGACTCGTAGTTAAAGTAAGTATAAAAAGCTTAATTTATCCCGAGCGTTTTTCTTTCGGTGTACATACACAAACTACTGTTTTAATACCGTTTAAATTACTCAGTACTTTTCCTACACAGCGGTCACCACTTGAACATTTTTAATTCCAATTACTGTGTGTGTTGTTTTATGTATACTAATGCTTTATTTGTTTAAGTATGTGAAAAACAGCTGACACAGTTTTACATGTTCTATAAGTTCACTAGCGTGTTAACATTAAGGTACAGTCTGTTACATTACATTACAGTTACAGCAATGGTTGGCTAACGAGTCCTTTACACATCGCACGCTTTAAATGCATACTCGCATTAAAGGCATAAAGTAGGATTTCTTTCTACATTTGAAAAATTTCAGAACGCGTGGTGTGGACCTGCAGCTTAAGTTGTACGACAATGAGAAGTTTGACATGGAAAACGTTTAACGCTCTTATTAAGGTTATGCTGTCCCCGCTCTTAATAAAAGTAAGCAACAAAGAAAGAACTGGGACAAACCGTATCCCTAAGCTGTCTGCAATTTTCGTAGCTCGTTAGTTCTGAGTTTTACCGATGTTTGTGTCGGACTTGTGAAAAAATTCAAAAAAAATTCGGCTCTAGATTTTAAAAGTGTCTTTCTTTGTTTTTAGTTTAGTCCTTTTTATATTTTTACATAAATATACTCTTCTCAAGTTCGTTACTGCCGATTTTTCACTTCGTTGCCTTTTAACTTAATTATATAATTTTTACGACAGTTTCCTTATTTTACAACAAATAATAATGGGGCAAAATATTACGCATTTTAATTGAATTTATAATGTTAAGCAAATATTGAGGAAACGGAGTCGAACAATTGTAACTTAATGGATAAATTACACTGAAATGACAAAGTGCCGGAAAGTGAGTGGGTTGGAAAATAAATCATGTTCATAATTTATAATGAATATTATTATACAAGTTGACAGAGTACTGATGACTGGATGTTTCAAGGAAAATAATTGCTGTAAAAAAAAATTAATTTAAATTGTTTAACAGCGATATTAGATTTAAAATTTGAAATTCCTTTAACAAGACAACAGCATCGGTTTGTCACTGCAAAGTTCGTTATTTTAAATTTTGATGGCAGAGAAAGTTCAATGCCATTATCGATAAAGATGACTGACACATAAAAACATGATTTTAATTTATTTAAAAGCGTAGAAAATTATATAAAATTAAGAAAATGGGTTTCTTAAAAATGCCGAATTCTAAACTGGCATATCAGAAATGCGAGATTAACGAACAAAAAGCTGATTTAACAAACAAAGTCCAGACCAAAACCTAATATTCAAAATACCCTGCATACGGTGGGATACGAATTTATAAAATCGTTCAAAGATTCATTTGAAGAGAGTAAACCCTAAAAAACACTCATTTTGAAATGTTTAAACAGCTTTAAATCCTCATTGTCACGTGGATAATTAAATTTTCATACATTTTTTATAATTAATTTATATTTATTTTTAACGGCAGATGGCATAACAAGTTGCATTTTGAAAAGATTGTGCATCAGTTATTGCAACACCTTAATCAATTATGTTTAATGCTGCATTAAAATATTGCTACTTCCCTAAAATTTGGAAAGAATCGTTTCTCATTCCTTTTTTCAAATCTGGCAAAAAATCAAATATAATAAATTATGGAGGAATAGCTAAACTAAGCGCTATTCAAAAACTATTTGAAACTGACTCTCTCGTTCATGAAGTAACGCCATGTGAACGCGGGCTTCGTAAAGGGTCTTCAGCTATGACTA
Organism: Pollenia amentaria; assembly: GCA_943735925.1. Classification (NCBI taxonomy): domain Eukaryota; kingdom Metazoa; phylum Arthropoda; class Insecta; order Diptera; family Polleniidae; genus Pollenia; species Pollenia amentaria. Next base: position 102,380,776 of record OX031009.1, read on the forward strand.
ATATTCTACAATTAACAATTTTAACAAATAGATATTGGGAATTATTTCTTTTTTCATAAGCAATTTTTATTATATTCAACATTTTTCATTTTTCGAATTTATTCTATGAGTTAAATTTCAGTTATGTATTTTATAAAGCTTTTTGAATAAATTCGAAAAATGAAAAATGTTGATTAACAATTTTAGTTAATGAAGGTTTTACAATTGGTCAAAAAACTGATGTCATTTATACTGACTTCAGTAGAGCCTTAGATAAGGTTAATTACAAAATTCTGCTAAAAAAAACAATTGGTTAAAATGGCTTTCTATAATACTTTTTTAAGCTGGTTAAGATCATATCTGTTATTGAGAAGACAGTCCGTAAAATTTAATTCTGAAAATTCAAGACATATTTTGGTAAAATCCGGTGTTCCGCAGGGAAGTCACCTTTGCCCAATTTTATTTTTACTTGTCAACAACGATTTGTTTTACCTGATATACCGACGTTCGCAGATGATGTTAATATATTTTTCAGCTTCAAACATTCACCAGATCAGAGTTATCTTCAACAGGACTTGTATAATTTGTATAACTGGTGTAACATTAATTAAATGGAACTAAACCTGAAAAAATGCAATCATATGACATTTTCGAGACGGTGTGACGCTCTTGGTCACTTTTATATCTGTGATCATAAACTGGAGTCGGTAAACGTTATTATGGATCTTGGTATTTTGTTAGATGGAAAATTACACTTTATACAACATATTGCGAAGGCAATTAATAAAGCGCGAGGCATCTTGGCTTTCATCAAACGATGGACAAAAGAATTTAAGAACCCCTTTATTACCAAAAGATTATTTACGTCACTAGTAAGACCGATTTTAGCGCACGGCTTAATTGTATGGGACCTCTACTATAACGTTCACATTAATCTTATCGAATCGGTCCAGAAACAGTTTTTATTCTACACTTTATTCATACGACTTAATTAATTTCGGCTGCCGAAGAATTATGCTTAACGTTTCATTTATTGTAAATCTTTTAAATGAGAATGTTGTATTTGATTTTCTTTTTAGTAAGATATTATTTAATGTTCCTCAAGGCACATTACGCTTCAATACCCTACTTTATGTTAAAACTTTTCGAACAAACTACGAAATGGCAGATCCGTTTAGCAGATTATGTTGTTGTTTTAATGAAAGGTTTTACTTACAAATATCTCTCCAAATGTTGATATTATAAAACGTAATATATTATTATAAGTTTGAATAAGTAACTATTTATTAAGAAGAAATGGTTAATTTAATATAAGGTCTATAAGGATTGTATCCATAGACTTAATTAAATAAATAAATAAATTGGCACAAACACCAAGTCTATTTAAAATGGGGCGAATCGGTCCAGAATTTCATATATCCCCTATGGCTGAAGTGCACTTTGGGCGTACGAAAAAAAAATATAAAAAATATGCCACCCGATCCAGAATTAAAAAAAAAAAATACCAAAATTAATATTAAAGGGGGCTGAGGCCCGTGGGGACCCCTGGGTTCATAAAACCGCCCCGCCCACTGAATGGTATGTGTGGTTACTCAAATTAAAGGTAATTTGCTCACGATTGCAAATATGTATTTTGTTTTTGTATTCGTTTAATATTTTCCTCTCTAGGTTAATTTATGTATCTTTTATAGCTATGCAGAGAAGTTTTAGTTAGCGAAGCCGGTCTTTGTTATACCATAGAGGAGAAAATCCTTTTGCCCGGCCGAAGACCGGCTATGCAGAGAAGCTTTAGTAAGCGAAGCCGGTCTTTGTTATACCATAGAGGAGAAAATCCTTGCGCCCGGCCGAAGGCCGGCTAAACAGAGAAGCTTTAGTTAGCGAAGCCGGTCTTTGTTATACCATAGAGGAGAAAATCCTTGCGCCCGGCCGAAGGCCGGCTAAACAGAGAAGCTTTAGTTAGCGAAGCCGGTCTTTGTTATACCATAGAGGAGAAAATCCTTGCGCCCGGCCGAAGGCCGGCTATACAGATAATCTTTAGTTAGCGAAGCCGGTCTTTGTTATACCATAGAGGAGAAAATCCTTGCGCCCGGCCGAAGGCCGGCTATACAAAGAAGCTTTAGTTACAAAAAAATAATAAAACTCATTTAAAAATTTTAGCGCATAGGTATAACATTAAAAAAGCAAAATAAAAACAAAATATTTACAATCGTGAGCAAAATACCTTTCATTCGAGTACCCACACATAGTTATAAGGGTGGGAGGGGCAATTTTTTTACCCCCAGAGGGACCCAGAAGTCCCGCTCGACCTAAATTTGATTAATTTCGTATTTTTTACACAATTACCTTTAATTTGAGTACCCACACATACCACTTAGTGGGCGGGCCGCTTTTTTTGATCCATGGGGTCCCAGGGGCCTCAGCCCCCTTAAATTTTAGTTTTGGTTTTTTCTTTTTTTATTCCAGAGGGGGTCCAACTTTTTTTTTTTTTTCTGTACGCCCCGTAAAGTGCACTTTTGCCATCCCCTATACAAGCATTTTCCGGAATACTGTCTCTGTGCTCATAAACCATCGTCTAATTTTGGTATTTAGATTAAATTTGGTCCAAACTCATTTTATTGCAATCAAAATCATCTTACCAAATCTTATTGGCATGGGAGCTATGGTCAAATATGGACCATTGCTCCAATACAAATACTACTCCCGTAAGTATATGTATAATGAGAGTTCTACGCCAAATTTACCCAAAAAGCCATTAAAATCACCCAAAAGCCATTAAAATTACCCAAAAGCCATTAAAATTACCCAAAAGCCATTAAAATTACCCAAAAGCCATTAAAATTATCCAAAAGCCATTAAAATTTTTCCAAAGCCATTAAAAAGCCATTAAAATTATCCAAAAGCCATTAAAATGAACACGTGTTAAAGTATGTCAAATGAACACGTGTTAAAAAAGGTCAAATTTTTAAAAAAAAAAAAAATTTTCAAAAACAAAGTAATAAAAATGTCATAAATTTTAAAAAAGGCAAAATTAGGGGGGAAATTCCTGAACACGTGTTAAAGTATGTCAAATGAACACGTGTTAAAAAAGGTAAAATTTAAAAAAATTTCAAAAACAAAGTAATAAAAAAAAAGTCGTTAAATTTTATAGGATAGCAATGCACAAGTGGTGGGTGCATTGTTGAAGCCTTTCTTTTGTTGTGATCGATAGACAGACAGCCAGACAGACATAGAGATATGTAGATAGATAGACATACAGACCTTGTAGAAGCAATTGGAAAATATTGTTGATAATTCTATCTTTTTTGATTTTTGTGGGAAATTGAGGATTTTCTGGACGATGAAGAGGGAGATACCATCATTTTGAAGGCAAATGATGGTTTTTATTTGGACGAAGATGGAGATCGTTATATTAGGGAAGTAGACTTATGTTTATAGATGTAGTAGTGATTTTTTTTTTAATTCAAAACAATATATTTTAAGAAATTAATAAATAAATATAAATAATAAAAACTAATAAAATTGAAATTAGAATTTGTTTGTTTTTACAATGGGTGTGGTGGGTAAAATTAAAAAACATTATCGATAATTTTAATGAATTAGAGCAAACAACATATGTTAAAACTAAGTGTAACCAAAAAAAAAAAAAACAAAAAATTTTTTCTATAAATTGTGAATTTATTTAGTAATTTATTACATTTCATTATAAATTATCAAACGATGAATATTAACGCGGAATTAATTGCTTCATTCAACAAATTAAATATAAAACATATTTTAAGTGTTAAAAATATGATAGGTGGAAAGGACTATCCTATTACAGGAGCTGAACGGGTAACTACAAAATATGGAGATGCCATTGTCTTGGAATTGGATGGAGCTATGCTTTATCTTCCTAAAAGGTTTAATGTCTTAACTGAAAACGATGTTGGGAGCCTATCAACTGGCTCATATATAATTTCAAAGATTCCTTTAGATGACGAAAAGGATAGCATTAATTATAAGCTAGAAATTAAGACGGCTGCTCCTATGAAAGGATATTACCCTTATACTCATTTTAATACATTTAAATAAAATAATTTTTTCAATAAAAAAAAAATGATTGAACAATAAAAAAAAATTATTATAGATTCTAGTGTTTTTTTTTTTTATTTTATTAGTATATATATATATATATATATATATATATATATATAATATAGAAATATTAATATTTTTAATAAGTTGTAACTGAAATCTTAATGTGGAAAGATGGAGGTTATTGAAGCTTTTCTACAAGAATTTGGAAGTGTAATCTTTGAAGAACATTTGGAATTATTATGTACATTCAAAAGAGAATATACAAATTTTAATGTATATAATATGCCTTGCTCTCACGAAAGTACAAGTGGAGATATCGTGGGTTTGTGTGGATGCTACTTTTTCTATAAGAGGAAAAAGGAGGTTATAAGAATTATAGAAAATTATAAAAAGATATTAAAATATTTTAGAAGTCTAAATTTATGTACAAGAAAACAAAAATAATTAAAAAAAAAAAAAAAAAAAAAAAAAAAAAAAAAAAAAAAAAAAAGATAAAAGCATTTTTTTCTTTAAATAGAGAGTTTCAAAGCAAAAATATTATTAGTTTACATTTAAAATTCATCGAGAATGTTCAATCTTGTAAGAAGCCCGAAAATATACGACTGTGTATTTGAGTTGGAATATTTTATAAATTTAAAATTAAAGATATCCTGCGGATTTTCCACAGCTCTTGGTTTTAAGCCTATTGTCTGGTTGCATTATAAGGATAGGAACTTCATTGCATTGGACCGGGATGAATGGATAAACCTTATGAGCTATAAGGAATATATTAAGGCAACACTTAATCAGTATGAATTCCAAGATTGTATGAATCTAATTAATAAGGATGAAAAGAAGGATGTTCAATATACATTTCAGTATAGGAATAATATTTGCTATCTCATCCTACAACAGGGAAACCATAAAATAAAAATTGATCCTGAAACTTGGAAATCTCTGACTCAAATTGGAATATTCTTGACGACATTTTTAAGCTGGAATACAATTCTTCGCAAGCAAATCTTATATTTTTATTATGAACATTATATTCCTAATTGCTCTATTTTAAATAAAACAAATGTACAATATTATGAAATTAAAAATATAAATGAAAGAGATATAGAAATTGATTTAACCAGACTTTGTTATGAGTTTGGAAAAAAAATGCAAAATAAAATTAAAACAGATGTTAAAATCTATAGATTATTATTAAGAATGGATAATAAATAAAAAACAAACAAACAAAAAAAATAATAAAAAAAAAAACAAAATATTTGAGTTTTTTATTAATTCTTTATTTTGAAATTTATTAAAAATTTTAAACATAAATGACCACAAATAAAAGTATTAAATTTTTGATATCTTAAATAGTTATATTTAATGTTTTTACCCAAGTATCTTAAAACTTCTATAGGTGGTTGGAGATTACCAAAACTATCAAAGTATTCTACATTGTCATTATTTTTATAAAATGCTACCCAATGCGTTCCATATCCTCTATTTGAATCCAAGTTTATAATTCCATTCTCTATTCGGTGTGGAGTTTTAGGAAGTTTATCCCTCATATATACTCCTCTAAAATAAGGAATATACTTCTTCCCAAATGTTCTCAAGTCCACATCTGTTAGCGGTCTATTAGGTAGCTGCTTTAATAGTTTTTTGATGAGGTATAAAATATTCCATAGCCTTTTTTATAGGGTTTAAGATATAGACCTTTACCCATAGCTATTGCCTCTAATGTTTTGTTATGACGCTTACTTTCTTCGAGCTGTTGTCTACCATTTTTAGCTAAAGTAATAGTTTTAGCGATTGCTGACCCACCAGAAGCTATTGCTCCCAATGCTCCAAGTGCTGTTAGAATAGGGACAAGTGGAAGAAAACCGCCAAGTTTAGGTATGTTGATAATTCTAGGAATTTTTACTATAGATTTTTTTCCAAGAAATGAATGTTGGATAGCTTTTCGTGCAGTTTTAATAGCGGTTTTGATGTCATTTGGTTTTTCTTTTTTTAAAATATCGGTTGCTGATTTAACAGCATTCTTAAAAATATTTCGTCTACACTTTTTCTTTTGTTTGTCAGTTTTTACTCCCAAGCCCAATTTAACTTTTGACTTCATTGTGTTAGTGACAAGGTATGCGTTGAGTTTTTCTCCAAATGTACTATCTTTAGCTTTAACTCTACTCCAAGCTTTTTCTGCTAGTTCTTTATCTGCGTAATGTCGTTTATGAATATCAGTGTTCTGGGCATAAGCAATATCATGAATTTTACAAGCTGCATCTAACGGATTGATACCTTTATCACCCCTTTGTAATCGTTTTTCCAATTTAGTGCCTGGTCCACAAAATTGATAACCCGGTAAATGAAGTTCAAGTGGTAGTGAATTAATTAAGCTATTTACAAGTCCTTTTCCAAGGACGAAATGTTTTCTACTAAATTCTTTATTTTTATACACAATCATTTATATATAAAATTGCTTTTCTGAAAATAAAAAATAAATAAAAAATCTAAAAGTAAATAAAACGCAATATTAAGCAAACGTATGCTTTCAGTTATAAAGATGCGTTTGGTAAAACAACAATCGAATATTTCAGTGAGAAACTTGGATTTAATGGAAAACAGAAATGGTTTTAAACATAGCTGTCTTTTACCTAATTCTATCAGAGCACTAATAGTTGGTCCCTCAAACTGTGGCAAAACAAATATAATGCTAAGTTTAATTGAAAGTCCGAATGGTTTAAAATTTAAAAATATTTATATATACTCAAAATCATTAAATCAACCGAAATATAAATATCTGTCAAGATTAATTTCATCAGTAAAGGGTATGGGACTTTATACATATTCAGACAATGAACATGTCATACCACCCGAAAAAGCTAAAGTAAATTCTATTATGATATTTGACGATGTCGCTTGTGAAAAACAAAATAATATAAGATCATATTTCTGTATGGGGAGACATAAGGATATTGATTCTTTTTATTTATGTCAGACTTATACACATATTCCAAAACATTTAGTACGTGATAATGCAAATATGATTATTTTATTCAAGCAAGATGAATTAAATTTAAAGCACATCTACAATGATCATGTTGGCAGTGACATGAGTTTAAATATGTTTCGTTACATTTGCGGAGAATGTTGGAAGGATAAATATGGATTTCTTATAATAAGTAAAGATGATGAAATGAAGCAAGGGCGTTATAGAAAAGGCTTTGATCTATTCATTCAGATTTAGTCATATAAATACTACTAACTACATCAGACGTATACCTATTAATATTAAATACGTTTTTTTTTCCACTTGGAAACTGTTAAAATTATTCCACGAAGCTGTTTATCTGTTTTAAGAAGCTGTTTAGCTGTTTTCAAAAGCTGTTTAACTGGTTTCAAAAGCTGTTTATCTGTTTTAAGAAGCTGTTTAGCTGTTTTCAAAAGCTGTTTAACTGGTTTCAAAAGCTGTTTATCTGTTTTAAGAAGCTGTTTAGCTGTTTTCAAAAGCTGTTTAGCTGTTTTCAAAAGCTGTTTAGCTGTTTTAAGAAGCTGTTTAGCTGTTTAAAGAAGCTGTTTAAAGAAGCTGTTTAGCTTTTTTTTTTCATCAAAGTTATAATCATGGAAGAAAATATTTTAAAAGAGTTGGTGAAATCCAAAAAAATTTTAAAGAAAAAATTTCAAAGCATAAGACTGGGAGAATTGGAAAAATTTAATAATTTAGAAAGAACGTTTAAACCTTTAACAGAACCTCTAAAGAAACTAGTCAAATTGTCAGATTCGTCAAATCTAACAATACCCACAGACGAAAAATATAAATGTAAGCACAATACTAAAATAAAAACGGAAAATAATACTATATTCACCAGCACTCCTAAGAAAAAATTATTGATCGAGAAAAACATTAATTCAGCACCTAATAAAATAAAAAGGGGTAAAGAAGAAGAAGAAGAAGACTATAATAGTAATAGTGAAGATGAAGTAAATGATAAATCGAAAAATGAACAATTTTATTCTCAATCATCCGATTGGGAGTTTGATTTATCAACCCTAAATGGAAATAAAAAGCTTGACACTATATTTGGACCTCATAAAATGGAAAATGGAGACTGGAAATTTGGAAATTCTATTTTAAAGCTAACCGATGATAAAATAATAATAGGTCAAAAATCTTGGGCACTAACCCCAGGGTTATACTCATTACTTTTTCATAAAAATCCAAAACAATTTGATTCGTCAGAGCTAGCAATATATAAAAATATTTTACTTGATACAAATGCACATCGAAGAAACTATGATCCTAATAATCAAATCAATGGAAACAGAGGTTATAAATATAAAAAAATAATAAATAAATTGTTTACTACAACTACTCACGTTGGTAAGGGTTTAATGGAGGTAAATCTTAATAAACCGAACTATATATACTGGGATAATCCTAATGAAATTGTAGACCGATTGAGGCTGTTAATAGCATCACAACATGCTGGTAACAATAATCATTCTAATGAAATAATATCTATAATCGAAGAACTAAGGGAAGCAAATATAATTGAATAACTTTTAAATAAATAAATAAATAAAAAAATTATGACTGTTGACAAATTTGGTCATTACTATAATCAAAAATATATAGGAGATATAACAAGAAACAACATTTCAAAAAAATTCGGTATCAAACTCAACGTAAATAATATTGATATAGAGAATAAAAGAATTTTAAATTTGTCACCTCCAATGAATGGGACAGATGCTGTTAACAAAAATTATGTGAATATACAAATGACCCATATGCAAGAACATTTAAAAAGGGGTATAAACAAAGAAGTTTTAATTGTAAGAAATGAAATAAAGGATTTAAATAAGAAAATTTCTGATATATATAGTGCAATGATTCATCACAACAAACTTTCATCACAACAACAACAACAACAACATAATGGAAAAAAGAACGGTAATAAATGAACTACATTCTAGAGCACGCAAAAATTTCTTAAGACGGAAAGTAATAACAAAGGGAATTGATGATCTTTGGCAAGCAGATTTAGTAGAAATGGGTAACTATTCCATTATAAACAACGGATACAAATATATGCTAACAGTTATTGATACATTTTCAAAATATGCTTGGGCTGCAGCAATTAAAGCAAAAACCGCAAATGAAGTTTCCAAAGCTTTCCAGGAAATACTAAGTAAGGGGCGAATACCTAAAAATTTACAAACAGATGACGGAAAAGAATTTTTTAATAAGGAGTTTGGTTTACTAATGCGTAAATATTCAATTAATCATTACTCTACTTATAGTGTAATGAAAGCTTCAATTGTTGAACGCTTTAATCGAACACTAAAAGGTATGATGTGGAGAGAATTTAGTTATAATGGAACATTTCACTGGATTGATATTTATAAAAAACTAGTTGATCAATATAACAGAAAAACTCATAGTAAAATTAAAATGGCGCCTATTGATGTAAAACGTGAACATGAACAACATCTACTGAAAACTGCATTTAGCAGTTTAAAAATGTTTAAATCATCAAGGTTTAAGGTTGGGGACTATGTTCGCATAAGTAAATATAAACATATATTTGAAAAAGGTTATACACCAAATTGGACTACAGAAATATTTAAAATAAAATCGATACAGAACACCTACCCAATAACATTTTTACTTGAAGACTATCAAGGAAATCCTATAAAAGGCGCATTTTACAAGGAAGAAATACGTCGTACACGTTATCCTAATACATTTCTGGTGGAAAAAATTTTAAAAGAAAAAGGTGATAAAGCGTATGTTAAATGGTTAGGTTTTCCAAACCAACATAATTCTTGGATAAGTAAAAATGAAATATTATAAGAAAACAAATACAAAAAAAAAAGTTTTTCTAATAAATGTATAAATTTAATAAAACAAAAAAACTCAAGCATTTTCATTTCATTTACAATTTACCATTCAGGATGTCAATTACTTTAGCTTTAAGTGGAAATTCATCAATCCTAACGGCAAATTATTTCCCACCAATAGATCTAAAAGATGACTATGAATGTTCTCTAGTTGATTTTCATTCATATAACTCTATTCCTAATGTAGATTATGATAATAATTTATTTCATATAGGAGATAAAATAATTGAAATTCCTATTGGATCATACGAGTTACAAGATATTGTTGATTATATAGTTGGGCAGTATAAAGCAGAAAATTATAATAAATCTATTCTCATTAAAGCTAATAACAATACTTTACAGATTGAAATAACTTCATCCCACGATGCAATTTTATTTAATCGAAAACGATCCATTGGTACGCTGTTAGGTTTTAGTGAAGAAATTTTAAAGGCTGGTATGAAACATATATCAAATCAACCTGTAAATATATTAAAAGTGAATGCTATACAAATTCAGTGTAACATCATAACAGGAGCATATATGAATAATTCTCCCGCACATATACTACACGAGTTCGCATTAGACGTACCACCAGGCTATAAATTAGATGTTATTGCTAATAACCTAATTTATTTACCAGTAAACGTCAAAGAAATAACATATCTCAAAATTTGGATTGTTGACCAAGAAAATCGTGCAGTTAATTTCAGAGGTGAAGAAATAACACTTAGATTACATCTAAGACCCAGAAAAAAATGATAATTTACAATAAAACTAAGCACATTAAAGTTAATAGGGTCATTCCTACTAATCATATTAAAGCTATAAGACCATCATTATCGAAAGAAAACACCACCTTTTTAAAATTGCTTAAGTTAAAAATAAAGAAAAATGTCTGATATACTCAATGTCATTGAAAAACCGTATTCTGATGAAAATATAATAAAAAAAGATTATCACAGCTATGTGCCCTATATTCAATCATTTAAAAACAATGATGAAATTCGAATTACACTACAAAATCAAGACTTATATGTTCTTCCGTCTGAAAGCTACTTATATATAGAAGGAAACATAAAAAACACTAAAGGTGAAGAAGCGTCAGAAAATACTAGATTGAGGAATAATTGTGTTGCATACTTATTTGATGAAATACGGTATGAGATTAATGGTGTTGAAATTGATCGTACTCGATACTTGGGAATATCCAGTACAATTAAGAATTATGTCTCACTAAATAAATTTGAAAGCAATATGATGAGAAATGCAGGGTGGAATATTTCTGAAGACCTGTCAATGCGAAAATTTAATTTTTATATTCCCCTTAAACTACTATTGGGATTTGCTGAGGATTTCAATAAAATAATTTTAAATAGTAAACATGAACTTATTCTTTTACGAAGTTCAAATGATGATAAGGCGTATTACTCTACAGATGCTAATGAAAAATTAAGTTTATCGATTAAAAACATAACATGGAGAATACCACATATTCACCTATCAGATACACGAAAAATACAAATAATGAAGATTATAAAGGAGGGTGTTTCATTACCCATAGCATTTCGCAGTTGGGACTGTTATTTTAATCCAACATTTTCCGGAGGCAGAAATCACAACTGGAATATTAAACTATCAGTGAATAGAGAAAGGCCAAGATTTCTTTTATTCGTATTAGAAAACGATAATAAATATATACATTCAGATTTGAAAAATGTTAAAGTGCATTTAAATTCAGAATCGTATCCATATGATGATTTAAATTTAAAATTTGAGGAGAATCGATACGCTATTTTGTATGATATGTATGCTAAGTTTCAACAAAATTACTATATGAGAGAAGCACAACCTCTTCTTTCATGTGAGAAATTTAAAAATATTCCAATTGCAGTAGTTGATGTTAGTTATCAAAATGAAATTGTTAAAAATGGGCCTATCGATGTGAAAATTGAGTTCGAGACAAGTAGTCCAGTATCAAAAAATACAAATGCTTATTGTTTAATCCTACACGATCGTATGATGGAGTACACACCTTTAACTGGAATTGTTCGAAAAGTTATATAATCTATTTTAAAATACATTCTAATACTTACTTTTTTTTCATTTAATTTCTATTAAATAAAGAATAAAACTGTTGGTTTTTTTTTTAAATAAATTTTGGTTTTTTTTTATTTTATGTGTATATAGGTGTATATATTTACATTTACATATTCTATACTAATTATTTAGTGACTCAATATCACTAATTAACCTACTTAATTCTAAATCACCATTATCAGTATCTAACTGATAATGGTGCCATGCAAGTGTATTAATCTCATCATTTCTTATTTTACGTTTACTATCAATAAAATTTAAAGCTATTTTATTAACTCTATTTGTTAGTATTGTGTGTAACTTAGATGTGAATGTGTACATACATGCCCCTACTGATTTCTTATTAAATAAGACATGTTTATAATGATCTATAGTATAATTGTCTACCACGCATTTTTTAACCCCCTTAGCTTTTTTAACATCTTTATCATCTTCAACTGTGAAAGAATAAACTTTGGGTCCTAAGCCTACATATTCAGTGATGAATTTACCTTCAGTTTCATCTTTCATCATTCCAAGTACTTTTTTATTTAATTGAGGAAAGTTAAATGGATTATTTTGTAAATATGCTGATGTGTCAAAGAGTGTTTTTAAATCTCCTCTTATATCATCATAGAAATCATCATTTAATTGAGTAAATAAAAGAGTCAGTGTCCATATAATTGAGATTTATATTATCTCCGAATTTAGGTTTCATATACTCATAATGGAAATCATACATTTTCCATTTTGATAGATCAAGTACACAAAAGCCTAAATAAATGGGTTTATTGTAATATGTCAAAGTTTTGTTCATTTGTACAGCCCATAATTTATCAGTAAACTGTGAAATACTGTGAAAATTTGGTTTTGCTATAAGTTCACCTACACCCAATTTATTGCGATTAGTACGACCCCATTCACTAACCAACCGAACGTCTTTTCTCTTATCGACATTTTCCATGGTTTTACCATACACAGCATTATTGAGCAATTTATAGAAATCTTTTTCAAATTGATTCTTAGCTTCTGTTCTATGTGTCGTATTTAAATCTATGTATGTCTTTAACCACGGCTTTTGATTAAATTTCAGAATTCGGTGAACTTTTTCCAAAACCAATCCATTATTTAAACATTGCTCTAATGTTTTATAATGTATGACATATTTCTTTTTGTCAGATAGATCAGCAATTAATTTTTCATATTTACTCCCACCAATTATTTTGTTTTCCACACAGAATGGCAGGTCATTATGATAATCATGACAGCTAGACGGGTATGATAAATCGACTTCATAAATATAACCAACATCTGAGTTATGTGGAATATTTTTGGGGTGAATGAAGTCATTTGTCCAACTGAAGCCTCCATATGGTAGTGACTCTGACATTGCCCAACCATAAAGATTATTTGCGTCTAAATATAAAATGTATTCGGAGGGTTTTGTAGGATCATAATCATTAAGATATTTATGATTCGCCTTACTATACCTCTTACTACATTGTGAAAGACCACCACGAATTCCTCGTTTAATAAAATTATACATTTCTAGATCTGTTAATAATTCTAGCTCAATTCTTGTATATTTTAACATTGCATCCCAAGAAAGCCCTGGGATGGTATAATAATGTGGAGGATCTAGGTTATAAATCTTCTTACAGAGCTTTCTGAAGTTTTCAAATATATCTGTAAGTAACAACACGTCAGTTTTTAAATACAGCTCCATGTAATCCTTAATAGTCTCACAATCAAATTTTGTCCATATATTTTGTGCTAGCAAATAATCTTCTTCTGAACATTTTTTATCATTTAACCTACTATAAAATGCTTCAATTGGTGGGAGTTTCTTTTCATTTAATTTTTCAAATGAATTTAAATATTCATAAGGAAAAACACCCTTTCGCTTCATAAGAGAAAACTTCTCAGCATCTGGAAAATATTTTCTAACTGCATTTAAATCTTGATCATTGAGGTTACTAGCTAATGATTCCAAACCAGATGCCATAAATCTTAAAGAGTCTAAAAATCTAAGCTCAATTTTTTTTCCAGTTTTATAAACTCGCACCTTTTCAAGTTGTTTTGAAATAATATGCTGAGGAATATTTTGCTTCACTTTTCTTATATACAACTCATTTATATAATCATCAATTTCTTCATCAGTATATACCCGAACAGTATGCGACAAAGAAATGTATAATTCTTTATTTATTGGAATTACATTTGTCTCCCCTTTAATACTAAGTAATTCTTTAATAAATAAGTGACAGTCATATTTCGAAAAATTATGGAAAAATATAGGAATAAAATTTGGAATTTTAAAATTTAAATTACACGAATTATGTGCAGCCCCTCTATATTTTCCTGATAAGTGGCAGTGATCTCTCACAGCTAGTTCATCGCCTAGTGCTAAACCGCAAATATGACAGTTAATAGAGTTTAAAAATTGTTCTTCTTCTAAGGGGGTTAATGAATGCATGGGGACAATTTTTTCATAATACTTCTTATACATTTGTCTACATTCATTTATTAAATTATTTACAAAATGTTGCCCTACATTAACACTACTACTACTACTACTACTACTAAACATTTTAAACTTATCTAAATTTTCATTAAAATTACACTTAATATTAAAACCATATGCACATGGAACATGTTTTTTTGTAAATCTACTATTTTCATTAATACTACTTACATCTACTTCCTCGAGAACGCATTCAAAATCCGCATACACAGTGAACGGGAGATCCATTTGTCGCTCATGATGGGAAAACTTTATGATGGATTTGTCTCCCTCCGGCATCTTGGGAATGCACTCTCCACATTCTTTTTCTTTGTGAAAAATCATTTTTTCCGGTATATCTGTGTGGTAAAGGCATGCGTTGCAAAATATAATTCTTCCATTATGCGCAGATATTTGACTTGAAAGTAGTCTAAAAAAAAGAAATAAATTTATTAAATTGAATAGATTTTTTTTTTTAAAAAATTTTATATAAGTTTTTGATAACTACCTTGAAATATTGTTTATTAGAATGTAGTGCATTTTATCACCACATTCGTCTTCCAGCAGCATAAGGTTTATATGCATATTTTTTTCCTTTTTGGTAATGTAGTATGGTCCAATAACAGCCTTGGATTTCCTATCAAACCCGAACACATTTACACTTATATCAGTATTATTTCTTTCAAATACTTTAATATCTTTCACATCAGTAGGAAATTGCATTGATGTGAAATTAAGTGTTCTACCGCAATCAAGCTTAATATTATTGTCAGCAATATTTGGTATATTGTAAATTGTCTGTCTGTATACATGACTGTCATCACCATTATAAAATGCTGCTATTACACTCCATTTAAAGCAAAATATATCATTGTTTTGAATGTTGACACAAGCTTTCTTCCTCGCCAGCTCTACGGGTGTAGGTATATATTGGGATCCTGATAATGGTGATGCTTTATTTATGTTTATTTCCAGCCATTTAATTTGGATAAGCGTCCAACCAGAATCTCTTTCTTGAAACTCAGACATCTTCGCCTTAATCTTTTCAAATTGAAGTGTGAGAGCTGAGCCAATATTGTCTGCCCTTGATAAGCGTATCATTTCCGTATTGTGGTACATATCAGTTTCTGGTTTAAGAGGATGTGCTGGTAGCTTATATCGAGCTGTCAATTCCAAATTAAATTTCACAATTATGTGCTCAGCCAGACAATTATTTAATAATTTCTGAACATACATTTGACCCTCTTTCAAATATTCATTTACATTCAAATTCAAATCTCCTTTCGGGAAACGGTACGTCAAAAGTCGAGATTTAAATGAATTTTTTATCAATTGAATCCGGTTTCCAATTCTCTCCTGTACATTTTTCTTGTGTTCGGGTTGGGAGCAATGAATAAACCACTGTTGTGGTTGAATTTTAACATTACAATCCTCACACATAATAAAAGATTCTGAACATGACTCAGGCTTTTGTTGTTTAAATGGTATATTTGATTGTAACATCGATAGACGCTTCCTAGATGCATCCGATGTTGAAGGATGTTCATCCATTTCTTCTACTTGTTGTTGTTGTTGTTGTTGCTGCTGTTTTTGTTGCTGTTGTTGCTGTTGAAGGAAATCTAGATGGATTTCCATATGTTTTTTCCTCTCCATTGATGTCAGGGATATATGATTGCACATATCACATGGCACATGAATTTGAATATGTTTTTTTAATTTTTGTTTCTTTTTATATTGGTTTTGGCAAATTTCACAAATTAGTACACTAGCCATTATTATTATTATTTTAAATATTAATTTCTTTTTTTTATTTTCACAAAAAAGAAACACAAACTTTCTTAAGCAAGTCTACTTTAGAAACTAATGAATAGAATATATTTAAAACCTTTTATATACTTTCAAATATCTATACAATCGTAAATTTACTTATCAACAAATAAAATGCCAGACTGTCTCTGTATATCTGTCTGTCTGACTAACTTTCCTTTTCCCCCTTTTTATCTTCTCTTTTCTTTTAAAAATCATAAATAAATACTTTGAATTTTTCTTCCACCCAAATAAAAATTTAAATAGAAACACCAATTGCATCTATACAATTTTTTTTTTTAAATAACTAAATAAAATCATAATTTATAGATACTTTGAATTTATTCTTCAACCCCAAATAAAATTGAAAAACCATTTGCTGTTACGAAGCCAGTCTGTCTGTATGTCTGTCTATCCATCCAATAATATTTTCGTCGATCACCCAAACAAACAAAATAACAACAACCCTCCATCTGGTTACCCATAAACACACACACAACAAAAAAAAGGACTTTTATCAGAAATGTGTTTTCTCCCAACAATCCACAAAACACACACAAAAAATAAAAAAAATATTTTTCCAATTTCTTCCTCAAGGTCTGTCTGTGTATCTATCTATCTATATTCAAGACACACTCTAATACAATACCCTTATCATCTCACACCCCATAAATTATTAATTTTAATATCAGCGCTTTGAAAAAATTGTCCACAAAAATTTTTTTCAAAATCAATTGCATCGACAAGTACACAGTATGTCTGTCTTCCACAAAACACACACAAAAAAATAAATCACATCTTTTCTCAAGTGTATCTACACAGTAAGTCCGTCTATCGATCACAACAAAAGAAAGGCTTCAACAAGTGCATCGACAAGTACACAGTATGTCTGTCTTCCACAAAACACACACAAAAATAAAAAAAAATATTTTTCCAATTTCTTCCTCAAGGTCTGTCTGTGTATCTATCTATCTATATTCAAGACACACTCCAATACAATACCCTTATCATCTCACACCCCATAAATTATTAATTTTAATATCATAAAAAAAATAAAAAAATGCGCTTATCAGCTTTGTGTGTTTCCTCAACAAAAATTTTTTCTTCACATAATTCAAGAAAATAAAAAGATAGAATTATCAACAATATTTTCCAATTGCTTCTACAAGGTCTGTATGTCTATCTATCTACATATCTCTATGTCTGTCTGGCTGTCTGTCTATCGATCACAACAAAAGAAAGGCTTCAACAATGCACCCACCACTTGTGCCTATAAAATTTAACGACTTTTTTTATTACTTTGTTTTTGAAAATTTTTTTTTTTTAAAAAATTTGACCTTTTTTAACACGTGTTCATTATTTTAAAAAATCATAAATAAATACTTTGAATTTTTCTTCCACCCAAATAAAAATTTAAATAGAAACACCAATTGCATCTATACAATTTTTTTTTTTAAATAACTAAATAAAATCATAATTTATAGATACTTTGAATTTATTCTTCAACCCCAAATAAAATTGAAAAACCATTTGCTGTTACGAAGCCAGTCTGTCTGTATGTCTGTCTATCCATCCAATAATATTTTCGTCGATCACCCAAACAAACAAAATAACAACAACCCTCCATCTGGTTACCCATAAACACACACACAACAAAAAAAAGGACTTTTATCAGAAATGTGTTTTCTCCCAACAATCCACAAAACACACACAAAAATAAAAAAAATATTTTTCCAATTGCTTCTACAAGGTCTGTATGTCTATCTATCTACATATCTCTATGTCTGTCTGGCTGTCTGTCTATCGATCACAACAAAAGAAAGGCTTCAACAATGCACCCACCACTTGTGCATTGCTATCCTATAAAATTTAACGACTTTTTTTTTATTACTTTGTTTTTGAAATTTTTTTAAATTTTACCTTTTTTAACACGTGTTCATTTGACATACTTTAACACGTGTTCAGGAATTTCCCCCCTAATTTTGCCTTTTTTAAAATTTATGACATTTTTATTACTTTGTTTTTGAAAATTTTTTTTTTTTTTAAAAATTTGACCTTTTTTAACACGTGTTCATTTGACATACTTTAACACGTGTTCATTTTAATGGCTTTTGGATAATTTTAATGGCTTTTTAATGGCTTTGGAAAAATTTTAATGGCTTTTGGATAATTTTAATGGCTTTTGGGTAATTTTAATGGCTTTTGGGTAATTTTAATGGCTTTTGGGTAATTTTAATGGCTTTTGGGTGATTTTAATGGCTTTTTGGGTAAATTTGGCGTAGAACTCTCATTATACATATACTCCCGTAAATGGCTTTTACCGCCACAAGTTCCTTACAAATGTTAATGTTGGCATACAAATTGGCGACAATCACTCCTACGATAGTTACTATAACATGACAAAATGTTGTGCTGGTGGGCCCAAAATTAACTATAGGTCCCTTATAACGGCCATTTCTAAAATCACTTAGAGACAAACAAATTTCATATGGATCAATTTATATTAATAATATTTGGCACAAATACGTAATTGTCCATGATTGCACATTTGTCCCAAATTGCGTACACTTGCAAAAATTTGATCTTATATAATGTGGTGTAGGGTATCAGATGGTCGGGCTTGGCCGACTATACTTTCTTACTTGTTCGATCATATTAAAATTGCAATTGTTTAGTTTCAAGCCATATTGTTTTCACAAAAAAACAACGAGAACGAACTTTTCTAGACTACCAATATACAAATTCTTTTAAGCTAAATTTTTTTTTTAAATAACTTTCACTTGAATATCCTTAAATATTTTAGGTTTTACTACTTAAAATTTTAACAACTTTCTTCCATTATTTTCTTACAATGACGAACAAGAAGTATTGATTTTTTCTCCTTCCAATCAAAGAAAGGAATTTTCATCTATTTTTAAACACAGACACGATGATTTGATTATCTTAATGAATAAGTAAAAATAACTGGTCGTAAGTAACAACTGCTGGTGAATGAAAAACATTTAGGGGATAAACAATTTTAAAAGATACTATGAAAAGATTAAAGCAATATTCCAAAAAAATATTATTCAAATAAAGGCCGAACTATAATATGCTTAAGTTGGCTTAAGGAACGGTGCGAAAACATGTAAATCATATGTGTCAAATCATATTGTACTTAAGGAAACTTCTTGCTAAGTTTTATGAATCTGTCATTAGCTTAAGCAAAGTGCAGAACCGATCGCACTTTCCGTACGGAATCAAATGTTTTGGTTTTTTTAAAGCCATTTGAGAGAATTTTTGCTAATTTTTGACAGCAAGCTTATGCATATAATAGTTGGGCCTGAAGTCACTCAGATTTGGGTATATTTGTTATACCCAACATCACAATAGGTTGTCCATCCGACCAACAGTGGTAGAAATCATTGATCTAGCAACATTAAACTCGCAACTGTTTAAAAAGATTCTACTTTAATTTTCTATTTTAAGATTTGTACCTTAAAGTACTTTCATGAAATTTCTATATACGTATTATAAATAACAATTTCTATAAATTATATAAGTGAAAAATGTTTGCTCTTCTAATTTTTTATGAATATTTGAAAACAAAAAAATCATTAAGAAATTTAACGCCATTATTTTCTGAATATCTCCGAGACTGTTGAAAATATAAAAAACTATTTTCAAGATCTCTAAAAGCAAGTTAAATTTCAAATCATTCGCTGGTTATTGTATCGGACAAATCGTTCTAAAGTCATGATGAAATATATTGGCACAACCGACTTTTTTCGGAGGAAATATTTGTCAGGCCCACAATAATCAATAATACAAACAATAAACATTTGTCCTTCGATTTTCATGATATTGCTGTATTTAATTCGCAATACACCTGGCTTTCAGATAAATGATAAAGAAAATGTTGTCCTTAAAATTTTTATATGATTTTTTGAAAACAAAAATAGTACTTATTTTGGAAACAATGTATCCCACTAATTTCTGAATAACTCCGAAATAGTTGAAAATATAAAAAAAATTTATTTCGATGACTCAAAAGAAAATTTTGTTCCTAATCATATCTAAGTGTTTTGACAATATCGGACAAATCGATCTCAAGTTGTGATAAAATGTATTATCATAGCCGCCTTATTTCGGACGAAATATTGGTCTTTCCTATAAAACTTTAAACAGATTTGAACTCAGTAGCTGCAGTCAATTAAAAACAAAGTTCTTGCTTTCTGATATAGTTTTTTTTATAAAATATTATTTGAAATCAAGTACTTATTCTGATTTTCATAAAAAGTTGCCCCATTTTTTTCTTAAATCCCCTTTATGGTGCCACTTTTTTGT
Organism: Pollenia amentaria; assembly: GCA_943735925.1. Classification (NCBI taxonomy): domain Eukaryota; kingdom Metazoa; phylum Arthropoda; class Insecta; order Diptera; family Polleniidae; genus Pollenia; species Pollenia amentaria. The sequence goes on from OX031009.1 coordinate 102,401,405, forward strand.
AAATATTCCCTTCTTGGTACTATTTGAAAATATCCAACGGTAACGCTGATAGGACCTGTGTGAATTCAACACACTAGTACCTTAATTGTTTGGAAAATATTTTGTAAACAATAAACAACTAAAAACCAAATTACTGTTTCCTTAAAATTTTTCAAAATAAATTTTAATTTTGAAATTGCATTTAAAACGATACCTAAGTCTTAATCCGAACTGTCCTTGGCGCTGGTTCCTTATCATATTTAAAAATCAAAATGCCAGAAAACAACAGGCTACATTTGCGTTCTTCAGTGTGGCCGTGGGTTGTTCGTATGCGTATTGTGGATCTCCTTTCTTAAGGGGCCTGTACACGGTAAAAATGCTTCTCGTGCAGGGGAATGCAGTCGTGTATGTGTGCCGGACGTAATATTCGCCGGCATATATAGATTTTTTTATTTTCCATCCAGCATCGACGGTGTCACACATACAAACACATTTTCACTAATACTACCATAGAGGCTAATCAGAAATACTTGACCGTGTACAGACCCCTTAAGTTTAGTGAAAATTGGTCTGTACGCGGTCAAGCATTTCTCATCAAGCGCTATGGAAGTACTAGTAAAATGTGTTTGTATGTGTGACACCGACGATGCTGGATGGAAAATCAAAAAATTTAGATATCACGGCGAATATTACGCCCAGCTCACGTACACGAGTGAATTCGCATGCCTGACAAGCATTTTGCCCGTGTACAGATCCCTTTAAGCGTGGTACTCTGTTCAACATTTCACGTGAAATGCAACATTTTTTTTACAACTGCGAAATAACAAAAGCTGCACTTATTTCACGTGGAATTTTAATAAAATGAAAAAAAGTTTTTACTTAATATTAAAATGAGAACGGAAAAACGTAAATAACACAACCGGTAATAGTTATTTTTATCCATATTTACTTTAATTTTTACTTAATTTTTTATTTAAAAAAATACTTTTTAGGGAAATACATGCGGGGTTTGTTTATTTTTCGCATACTTTGAAAGATTAAAAACGTCAAATTGTGAAAACTCGCGAGATAGGTAACATTGATACATGTCAAATTTATCGTAAGAAATAATAGATCTTGCTGATTATTTTTCACAAATTGGAAAAGAGTACTAGGCTTTAGAGAGAAAAATGTAAAAAGTTGCTAAAATTGTTTGTCGTGTCGATCAACTGAATTTTGCATTAAATTGTAGCGAAGTTAAAATCGGACAGATTTTTTAAGTTCTTCAAATTTCAAATTTGCTTTTTATACTAGAAAACCCATGTTTTTTTATAGAATAAAATCTGTTCATTTTATGTCATTATTGCATGAAAGTTAAAAAACCCCTTATTTAAATTTTTAATTTTCTTGATTAAAATCTGTATTTCTGCTTCAATCTTTTGTAAAAAATATGTAGGTATTTTCGTAAGGAAATGTTTTTTTTTGGCGTGTAGTGCAAATTCGTACTATTTTTTTTTTGTTTGGCCGCGCATGTGTTTTTTACTTCCAACACTGCATTTGCTGTTCAGTAACTTGTTTAACCTTTGCCTTACCAATACCCACCTGGATGACCATTTCGGTTGTATTTCTTTAATTACTTTCTTAAATTTGCTTGTGTTGAAAGAAAATGTTTATCCACTTAACAAAATGTTTTCTTCGGCTGTGCCGAATCTTTGATACCCTCCACTGACAGGAGTGGGCTCTATATGATAAACACATATACATTATTCTTCACAAAAACGAACGTCAGCATTAAAACTGGTTGCGGTTTAGACCTGAATTAAATTATTGACCAACAATAAGAAATTTTATGCGTTTCTTGTTAGAATTTTGAACTGGCTTGAGTAAAATATCATGATTCGTAACAGTTTTAGCCGAACCAAACAGATTTTTAGGAGGACAACTTGTATTACATATATGGTTAATTATGGACCAATCATCCCAAAATTCTGAAGACTTATTTCTGGTATTACAAAAAATAAATTTCAATACAGCAGTGTGTAATTAGTTTTAGCGTCAACAGTGAATTTTACAAAATCGCATGATATTTTTTCTGGCCATATGAATTTAAGTAAAAAATTTCACCGCAATATCTATATCTGTGATGGTTTTAGGAGAAATTAATTATTTTCCCAAAGTGGGCTTATTTGTTTATAGGCGCAATAAACTGTTTCCGGGAGCAGGGTTTATATGGGGCCTAGGGTAAATTATGGGCCGATCTTCACGAAATGTAGCAGTGTGATTTGTTGTCATATAAAACTGTGATGTATCAAATTTCATTATGATAGCATTATTTATAACGGTTTTAGGCGTACTAAACGGTTTTCCAGGAGTAGGATTTATATGGGACCTAGTGTAAATTAGGGACCGATCTTCAAAAAATTTGACAGTGTAATTTCTGGTCCTAAAAAATGCGACGTACCAAATTTTAGTAGGATAGCGTTATTTATTACGGTTTTATGGGTACTAAACTGTTTTCCGCGAGTAAGGCTTATATGGGGCCTATGGTCCACTATAGACCGATCCGCACGAAATGTAATGATTTACAGTCGTATAAAGCAAATTCGTGCAAAATGTTATATCATTCCGTACATTATTCCACCATTTATGTTAGTTTTTGTATAAAAATTAAATTTTTTTTTGGGTGGTGGTTCCACATTTTGATTCATAGTTCTGATCTTTCTGAACCGATGTTGCTGGATTTCAATCCCAAGCTGCTTAGGATAACTACAAGCAATTTGAGACCAAGGTTGTTTTTTTTTGCGTTTTTCGAAAGTGAGCGTGTTTTCAACAGACGGACAGATAGACGGATGTGGCAATATCGACTTAGAATTACTCAAGGTACCGGAATGTATTTACTTTATGGGGTCTTAGATGTATAATAAAAAAAGTTTCACACGGAGTGACAAACTTAGTATACTCTAATTCACCACTAGTGGTGGTGGAGAGTATAAAAAAAAAGTTGAAAAAAATGTATGATGAAAACTTGTTTTCATCGCTTTTAAACATGCGGTAACACCCGGGTAAGTATTGGTAAACGATGTACATAAAAATCTTTGGTAAGGCGAAGTTTAACTGAGAAAGTTTTTGTTTTTAACGGAAACCCCTCTATCAAAAAGGTAACAAAATATTGTATTTCATAATTATACTTGAAGCAAAAAATGCTTTTTTTTTGTTGTTGCATGATCTTTTAATATAGAAATAGACTTACTGCTAGTGCTTCTAAGCCCATCGATATGATTACATATTTATAATATAAAAAGTTAATGGAAATCACATAAAGAGAAACGAGAAAAATCTGTAATTGAAAAGTTATATAAAAATTTGTATAAAAAAGTTTATTTTTTAATAATACCCTTCTCCTATTTCGAAAAACAAAATTACAAAATAAATGTTAAAAGAAAAGAAGGTCACTTAGATACTTAAAATTGTAATTTAATATTTAGCATGTAACAAAATCCAGCAAATTATGAACAATACGAACACAAAAAAAGAAAGAAACAAATTAGTCCAAAAACTTTTTTTGTAAACCTCCTCAAAACAGCTACAAATTGTCAAGGAAAACTTAACAATTCACAAAAAGTCTGTTACTGGCAGGGACGCTGTCAAGGATTGTAGTGACAATCTTCGCATTTTTGTAAAAGGTGATGACAACATTCACATTTGTTACAGTAATAGACCAGCAGGCAAACGGATAGACAAATGTATGGACAGATAGACAAAGCGTCTATTAGCACAACAAATGTGACATGTTTTTGATGTCGTCTTTAAGGCATATAACAAAAAAGTACTAATGAATGAATGACTGGCCAGCTGCTTGACGGCAGGCTGTCTTAAGTGCACAAGCGAATGAATAAAAGAATAAATTATCAAAATAAAATGAAATTGACCAATTTTAACATTGAAAAGGGTTAAATTGTATCTTTATTTCGGGGTTTTTTCCTACTTTCTCTGCTGGCACTTTTTATCGTGAAATTTATAGAATAATCATACAGCTATTGAAGTAAAGGATAACACAGGACAACACACCAAAAGTTTCCTGACGTTTGTCCATTGTTTTAGGTTAAATTGAGATACGCTGATTATGATGGCATCATTAGTTTTTAGTCTAGCGGCTTTAGTTTTAATGATATATTTGTTTCTTTTACTCCTCTGGGGACCATAGAGCCGCAACAAATTGATTCCAATGAGCTCGAGCATAAGCGCAATGTTTGACATCGTTCCACTGTAGTCGTAGCTCGGACAGATCGGTTATAATTTGGCGTTTACAGGTGTGTGAAGGTCGTCCGATGCGCTTGCTTCCCTGGCGCTTCCAGTCTATGGCATTCTTAATAATAGCATCTTGCGGAGAGTGTGTCCAAGCCAACCCCATTTGCGTCTTTTTATTTCCATCTCAATTGCTTGCTGGTTTGTGTATCACCAGAGTTGGGCATTTGATATTAATGAGGGCCAGTATACATGCAGGACTCTGTGCAGGCATTTGTTAACAAACACATGAACAGACTGTATTTTGCACGGTGCCATATTCCACGTTTCGCAACCGTGCAATAATGTGGACTTAACGTTAAAATTGAAAATTTTAATTTTGGTGCATCTCGATATGTTAGACATTTTCCAAACAGGGTTAAGTTGGGCAAATGCATTGCGTGCCTTATTAATGCGACTGGCAACATCTGCTGATGGTCCACCGAATTTAACATCATCAATTTCCTTGCCGTATATAAGGAACTTTCGCGCTGCGTTTGCATTTATCCTCATTGTTTTGGTTTTGGGGATGTTTATCTTCAATCCATTTAGCTTTGCGGTTTCGCTAACTAGATTTAGCTTTGATTTCATGTGGGAGAAAGAATGACTGTGTAAGCATTTATCATCCGCATAGTCCAGGTCTTCTAATCTGTCTTGCAAACCCCATGTAATCCCTCTTCTGTGACTTGTTGACTTTTGCATCACAACATCGAGGACACAGTTAAGAGGAGTGGTGATAACAAACAGCCTTGGCGAACTCCGGTTTTTATTTTGATGTTTTTGCTTAGTTGTTTCTCATGTAATACGTGGCATGTTGCATTATAGTGCAGTGTCTTTATTAAGTTTATTTCTTTAGTAATGACACTCTTGCATGCCAGTGCGCTCCATATGTCCGTATGACTGAGAGTATCAAAAGCCTTTTTGCAGTCAACAAATAACAGATAAAGAGCTATCTCCATTCAACTGACTGCTCCACAATTATTCTGAGACTATTTGTTGGAGCGGAAGCCAGCTTGTTCTCTTCTGAGAAGAATTGCTTTTGACAGTCTTTTGTTTTCAATTTTTGTTTTGTATTCAAATTTCGCTCTTTTTTTAATACGGTTAGCTGATGACGAAAACAAAAAAATAAATAAAAATTCGTTTCAAATTTTGAAAGAGAAGAAAAAATGTTATTTTTATGGTTTATTTAATTAATTTTTTTTAATAAAATGCTTATCTAAAAAACTTTTTGTTGATCCACTAAGGTTTGAAGTAAGAGAAATCGAGAAGGCTATTCATGATTTAAACCCCAAGAAAGCCCCTGGTTTTGATAAGATCAGTAACAAAATGCTTTTGGAGCTACCCAGCATAGCAAAGAAAATTATTCTACTAATTTTTAATGCTATTTTACGCCTTGAATACTACCCACAAGAGTGGAAAGTATCCTTAGTTACCATGATACCTAAACCAGGAAAGGATCCCACAAAAGTTGAGTCATATAGACCTATAAGCTTATTGTCTAATATATCAAAGCTTTTTGAGAAACTTCTAGTGTCTAAATTAACGCCGATTTTAAATGGTAACAGATGTATTCCCAATCATCAATTCGGTTTTAGAAGAAAACACAGCACAATTGAACAAACTCATCGAATAGTAAATGTCATAAGAAAAGCCTTTGAAGAAAAAAAATATTGCTCAGCACTCTTCATCGATGTGTCTCAAGCTTTTGATAAAGTCTGGCATGAAGGTTTACTACTGAAATTGCAGCAAAACTTACCAGCAAATATACACAAGCTGTTACAAAGCTACTTAGTCGGTCGTCAATTTATTATAAAAGAAGGCGAATTTTTAAGTCCTCCACAGCCAATTAGCGCTGGAGTCCCACAAGGCAGCATCCTGGGCCCTCTATTATACTTAATTTATACTTCGGACTTGCCAACAAACAGCTACACCCATACCTCAACATTTGCGGACGACACAGCTTTTCTAAGCGTACACGCAAACTGTCAAGAAGCATCTCGTTATCTACAGGATCATATATTTGAACTAGAAAGGTGGTTAAAAAAATGGAGGATAAAGATCAATGAGCAAAAATGCGCACATATAACATTCACATTGCGTCGGGAAACATGCCCCCCTATTAAAATAAATAATCAAATAATACCCCAACACTCGCATGTAAAATACCTCGGTATACATCTAGATCGGCGTTTAACGTGGAAATGGCATATAGAAGCGAAATTAACTCAAATGAAACTAAAAGCAATTCAAATTAATTGGCTCATTGGAAGAAATTCTGTTCTTAGTCTCGATTGCAAACTTCTACTCTACAACTCTATCTTAAAGCCAATTTGGTGCTACGGTATTCAGTTATGGGGCACTGCCTCGGCTTCTAACATCGAAAAAATTCAAAGGCGCCAAAATAAACTTCTTCGAATAATCACAGCCGCTCCCTGGTACGTCAAAAACTCAAATATCCACAAGGATCTCAATGTGCCATTAGTAAAAACTATGATAACGAAATATGCAGTAAAATATTTAAAAAGGCTGGAACTGCACCCAAATCCATTAGCTAGAAATATTGTAAATTATGGCGGCCACACTCGCTTAAGAAGAAGAGACACTGCAGCACTCACCCAATCAGATGAGCGATAAACACCTATATATGTAAACAGAAACCGTGATGACTAAATCTTTTGTGTTTGGCACTGGCAGGACATAAAGCAAATATTAGGATAAGATTTGATTAATTATTGTTAGTTCATATTTAATATATGAAGATTCAATAAATAAATAATGAAAGAAAAAAAAAAAAAAAAAAAAAAATTTTTTACTTTAAAAATCATTTCGTTAGATTTTTTTAATGTACTAAAATGAACAGTTAACTTTCAGGATTAAAATAACAAAAAAATATAATTAAGTGTCAAACAAAAAAAAAAAAAAAAAAAAAGAAAAAAAAACGAAAATCTAAGTAAACATACTAAATGAGGGTATTTAGCTATTACTCAAAAAGAAAAGCTATTACAGAAAAATTGCTGCCATATTTAAAAAAATACGTGACAAACTGAGATAGAAACAAAAAAATCCTAGGAAACGCACAATATTTATATTTTTTGTTAAAAAGTGTAATCAGTTATTTTAAGAAACTAATAAAAAAAAATATGTTTTTCAAATAAACAAAAAAAAAAAAGGTAATAGAAACAAGTTAGAGTGCTATATTCGGCTGTGCCGAATCTTTGATACCCTCCACCGACAGGAGTGGGCTCTATATGAGAAATACATATAAATCGACTTAGAAGTACTCAAGGAGCAAGGATATATATACTTTATGGGGTCTTAGATGTATAATAAAAAAAAGTTTCACACGCAATGACAAACTTAGCATGACTTTTTAAGGTGTTCACACTGCCCATAATACTGCAACTGTGGGTAGTATTTACTACTTTGTTTGAATAATAAAGAGTTTGTTTTATTTGCCATAATACATACTAGATGCCTTCAACAAGACCACTTACAAATCAATTAAATTTATTGAACTTTTCTAATACACAAGTGTTACGCAAACAATGACTTGAATGAGTTGAATTTTTTTTCCAATCATTTGGTGATTTGTTTTTTTCTGTTTTTTGGTTATGTCAATTGTGAAGCAGGGATGGGATTTGAGCATTTTTATTTTGTGCCAAAATTGTAACGAAAACAGTCCAAATTGACTGAAAAGTGGCAAGTCCATTAATTATAGAAATTAAGATTCAAATTTTCATATTTTAGTCAGGCTTACGTTCATTATATTAAATTTTTATTAAATTATTTTTTTTATGAAGAAAGGAATTGTACAACATGAATATTAATTAAAATTTATAGATAAATTTTCATTGATTTTTATTCATTAAAATTTAAAAATATTCACGGAAAAAATTATTAAATTTCTCTAATTACCAAATTTATTCCAAATTCATAATATCAAACAAACAATTTCTTGATATTGCACCAATTACCAAAATGATTATATTGATTACTAAAAATTTTAAAATTTTGAAAAAATATTTTCAATAAATGATATTTTTAATTTTAATTAAAAAAGTGATCAAAATACTTTGCCATTTCAAACAATGTGTTAATTTATTTAAATAAATATTGACAACTCCCAACAACAATTCTTCATGTTTAAATTATTTTATTTTAAACGAAAAAAGTCGGTTAAGATGTTTTGTTATTTAATTAAAATTTTATTTGAAAATTTATTTCAAAACAACTAAAATGTTAATTAAATCAAAATAAAATTTTTAATTTTCTTTCAACAAAAAAAAATAATTGATTCAATTATCACATTAATTAAATTAAAATACTTTTTAAATCATTTTTTTAATTGATAAAACACTTTTTTCTGTGTTGTTGACATTTTTCATTTTTAATGGATATTTATTATATTTTATTATTAATAGAATGGTTTCGACACTAAATATCCGAAAAAGATCAGGCCTTAGTTTTGATTATGCATTTATATTTCTGATGTCTGACAATTAAGAGTTCTTCCGTAGTGTAAGGACGCCAAGGAAAATAAATAGAAATAAAAGATGTGAGAATACCACATATAGTTAAGAATTACTTCATAATAAAATACATATGGTGTCCTAAAGCTCTCCTTCCTCTTCACTTCTTCTTTCGTCGTCCTCATACCTTTTGGTGGATAAAATAGCAAAAAAGTATGTAAAAAATATGGGGGAAAATAGTAAAATTTTAAATTTACTTATTTTGTTTCTTTATTCAAATATAATTAAACATTTTATTTACAGGTTCAACAAAAAGTTTGTTAAAGTTTTTTTTTGCTTAATAGCATAATAATTTAATTGAAAAAATAAGTATGAGGCCTATACTCGGCTATGCCAAATCTTTTATAGCCTTCACCATGGTGCGATAAAAACACAAAGTTTTAGCTTCGGTGAGCTTTGATATTGTCAATCTCCAAATACACAAAAATTAATTTTTTTTTATCGTGGATTTTTTGTAGTGGTATCAAAGCTATTTGTACTACATTTTTTAACATTTACTGTAACTTATCTATTTTTAATTGAAGGTGCCACGCCCACTTATCCAATAACACTGCCTTTTTTGTCGGACTTTGTCTGTTGATAACCCATCTATTTTTAAAAAATTTGGATAAATATTTTACTACCGTTCTCCAGATATAATGAAATGTATTTTGTGGTACGACTACTTCTCCAATCCCGCCCACTTTTGCCAGATGTCATGCATTGGCATGGAAGCTATTTATACCAAATTTGGTACTTCTACGTTTCTCCAGATATACAGAAATCTATTTTTTATTTGTTTGTGAGAAGCCACTTCTCCAATCCCGTATACATTTTGTCGGATGTTGTCTATTGGTAAACAAGATGCTTGTTTCTTATTTGAAAACATTGGCTCTTGCCGTTCCACAGGTATTCAGTAAAAAAAAAAAACAACTTCAATTGGAGAGTTGTGAGTTAAATTAGAACCAGTTGTGGTTTTTTTCTTAATTTTTTAGCCATTTGTAGACCGATATGGCTGAATTTCAATAGCAAACTATTTGAGACTATGTACACCCAGAAAAAAAACATGTTTATATATGGTCACCTCCAACAAAACTATTTTAAAAGAATAATTTTAAACATATTATGTTTAATTTAATCATACTTTTGTCACCGACAAACATATTATGGTTAAATTTGTCCTCCATCATGAAGCCACAGTTATATTATGGTTGTCTCCAAACATGTTTTGGTTAATAAAAACTAAAATATGCTTAACACTTATAATAGCATGGTCGGTTTTCAACCATAGAATGTTGTTCTTGGAAAAGGGGAAAATACTATTGTTAATTTAAAAACAAATTATTTGCATATTTAACCAAAACATGTTTAAAGAAAACCATAATCTGGTTGTGGCTTCTTGATGGAGGACCAATTTAACAATAATATGGTTGTCGGTTACAATAATATGGTTAAATTAAACATAATATGTTGAAAATTTTTCTTTTAAAATAGTTTTGTTGGAGGTGACCATTTTTAAACATATTTTTTCTCTGCGTGTATGATGTAAATGTATAACAACCCAGTCCTCATCATATCTGGGGTCTTCGGAAAACCGATTGCAACGGAGAGACGGACATCGTGAAATCAACTTCGCTACTCATAAGGACCCAGAATATATACACATACTTTATGGGGTCTAACATCAATAGAAATAACAAACGGCAACTTATATATCGCACTTGTTCAACAATACTGCACAAACCAAAAATTTACAAATTTTCAGAAGAAGAAAAAACCATTTTTAATTTTACGAAAGGCAGATGAAAATAATTTTTAAACCAACCGTTTCATTACCAAAAAGTTGACAAAATAGCACGATATTTTTACAGCGGTTAGATATGAATATTACATGTCGATTTTATCCAAAAAGTGAAAAAATAAGAATTTGGAGTTAAAACACTATTGTTGAACAAGTGCGATTTGTATAGTGTTGTCAACAAAAGACTTTGTCCTAAATTACTGATGTGAAGTAAAATTACACATGAATTTTATTTTAATCTAGCTTAAAAAAAAAACAATATAACTAAATTGGGTATATTTTAAGAAAAATATTTTAAGAAAAATTTGTTTAGAAATTTGGCTTAAAAACATACGTTTGAAATTTGAATTTTCTTTAAGTTATTTTATTAAATACAGTACAAATACAGAACATTTATTTATTTTTTTTTAAATTTTTAAACTTCTACCTTTAATCTGAAACGAAAGCAACAAACACTCGATATTTAACAGACGAGTAAGCTGAAGTTGTTTACTTATACAAGAGAATATGAACACTAACAACTCTGAAACAACCACTGAATAAATGTCGAATAAGTTCATGGAAAAACACATTGATTTAAAAGTCAGTATTGCCAGTTGTAGGAAAAGAAAAACATTATGAAAGATAAAAAAAACACAAAAATAACCATGAATAGTAAAAGCAACAAGATTAAGAAGTACATTAATATTAAAATAACAAAAAGAAAAACAAATTTGACTTTGTTTTCAATGTAAATTAATTAATTATTTTCAATGAAAATTTTAAAATTTAAAAAAAAAATTAAATTATTTTCAAAAACATTGACTAACTTCAAAAACATTTTTCAGCAGTATGTTTTGCTTTGGAAGTACATAAAAAAAGTAGTTAGCCAAAAAATTAAAAATGCTTTACAAGTGTCATATTATTGTAAACGTAACAAAAGAGAAAAAAAATAACATGAATTTACTAAAGTGGCAACATTGCTATTGAAAACTGTCAAACAAAAACGGTTTCAATGAACAACGTCTTTGTGTTTGCAATATGAAACGAAATGTATTTGCTAGTAGCATAAATAAAACAACAGTTTTTTCAGTAATCTGAATTTACTGCAAGGCCCGCAATGTCGACAAGAACATTTCTTTCGCATTTTTATATTGAAAACAATAATAAAAAACTAAAATTTGTTTTCAATATAAATATACGAAAGAAATGTTCTTGTCGATATTGAGGGCCAGGCAGTTAATTTGAATAAGAACTTCATTGGATAAACATTTCAGTATGTTTATGAATGAAGTTGTTCATGCAGCCCTTTAGTATGTAAACATTATTTGTCAATTCACAAGGTATCCTAACATGTCATATTGTCAAAATGTCCTAATATTTCACAATGGTTTAAAAATATTGTTGTTGGTTTGTTAACAAAAAGTGTCTTAAATAAATAGAACGTTGCTTGCTGTGTTTATTGTGCTGTCGTAATTAATCAGAAAAGTCCAGCGCTGAGCGGCTGAGCCGTACAACAATATTTTTAAACCATTGTGAAATATTAGGACATTTTGACAATATGACATGTTAGGATACCTTGTGAATTGACTATATATACATATTACAGTATTACACATGCTTCTAATTTATTTGAGTGAAAAAATTATAAAAACTGCTTCTAAATAAAGTAATACATAAATCGGGGAGTTAAAAAAAATTGAAAAACAAAGTTACAGATATTTTTGCCAACATTTTCGCACTGCTTAAGCCTATAGTACACGGCATGTAAAAAGACACATGCGCATGTGGTTCTGACGTAATTTTGACGTCATCACACAACACGCGATGTTTATTGTGGCTTTGCATTGACGTCAAAATTACGTCAGAACCACATGCGTATGTGTCTTTTTACATGCCGTGTACTATAGGCTTTACAATTGCCGTATTCACTAAATCGCTTATATCGTTGTATCGATTGTATGTTGTATTAAAAAACATAGTTCAGTATTGTTTTTTTATTCAATATACAATCAAAACAACAATACAAGCAAAGGGTTTTGTGAATATGGCAAATCTAAAAAGCATTTTATCAATGTAAGTAAATCTACAAAAATGGGATTTTATTTCATGAGAAAATCACAATTTAACCAGCTGTAGTACAACAAACATACGCATGTGTACTGCGTCAAAAAAGTCAAAAATGCAAAAACTAATAAAAAAAAGGACTCAAAAAAAAAAATTACAAACAGATTACACATGAAACTAATAATACATGGGCTACACATGTAAGTAGAAGTTACACGCAATATGTGTAATTACTAGGGAGATCGAACGGTTATTATTCGACCGGTTTTAACCGGTTATTTTTACTTTGCCCAAGTCGGTTATTTTAAAATGCCCATATTTCGAATATCGAATAAACCGGTTATTTTAGTATAATAAACCGGTTATTTTAATAATGTGTAATTTTCCTTACTCTGGTTATAGATGTACCCGTAATTTAAGTATTTTTTAATTGAATATTGGCCAAACTTAAACTTTTAATAAAGAATGTCAAAACAAAATGTTACAAAGGTCAAAACACATTATGAACACTGTAAACACAAATCTCTTATAAAAGCGTGTGTTCTTGTAAAAAAAAACCAAAAACTATGCAAAATACTACAAAAACGTGTGCAGTTAAAAAGTAAGAATTTGTGCGAGACTATTCTAAATATTAAATATATTTTTATATAAAGGTTATCTCTAGATATTTTTCGAACGCGATTAAAAAGACAAAGTTAGGTTCTTGAAGTGCCCTAAAATGATAAGTTACAAAGGTTCTTCTATGTCACGACTTATTAATCACCTTTAATTAGTCTACATGCTTAACATTAATGTGATCCACATAAAACTTAGCTCAGTTCGAAGTAGGTCTAAAGAGACGACAAAGAATACTTTACTTAAATACGCGGCCAAAAAATGAATCATTGGTGAAATATTAGCCCATTGTGTTGCCGAGGACGAAATGCACTTTAAGGCACTAAAAACTCTTAAGTAGTTCTAGCATCTCTTCATGCTGAAAACTACAACATTCCGGCGGAATCAACGATATAGGAAAAATTTCTACCAGTTTTATTTATTAAAACACCAAGAACTAAAAAACAAAATTGAAGAAATCAGACAATGTCATGGAAGTTCTTAAATTGTAGTCGACGAATTGACAAATATTTCACACAAAAAGCATGTTCATTTTACTATTCGTTTCTGTAATGCTGAAACAAAATAATTTGAAATAGATAATCCTGGCTAAGAGGTTTTGTTTGCAACTTTTTAAAAATATGATTGATTTATATAGATATCTTAACCACCAACAAATTAAAACTCATTCATAATAAATTTGGGAGAATATTTCAAATAATAACTTTATAAAATTCCTATAATTTTGTAAAACGTTTGTCTAGATCAAATATCATTCAATAGTTTCTAAATTACATTAAACAAATATCTTTTTACAAATAAAGTATAGTAAATCAATAAAAAATTGTTGAAAACTAAGTTAAAGTTTGATCAATTTACTGGTCCCACTTTTCTTGGATTTTATTGTCAAATATTTGTTAGGTCTTATCTAAGTCATATCTACATATGTATTTTGTTGGTTCCGTACCTTTGCAAATTGTTTTGTTTTTATTCAAATTTACGTTGTATTACAAAAACTTATTTGATTTTTGTGTTTTATGTATTCGAATTAATACCGGTTAACCGGTTATTTAAAAAATGCTTAACCGATAACCGGGTTTTTTAAAATAGCAACTATTCGTAATATTCGAAAACCGGTTATTCAAAAAAGTCGAATAATCGATCTCCCTAGTAATTACACATGGATTGGCAACACTGGATATGTATAACCTTTCTACCTGTGGTCAAGAGTATAAAAATGATTAACAGTCAATCAAATATTTAGAAATGTTTGAGTTTACTATTCTTGTAATAGGACCCGCTTTAAACAAATTTGTGTTTGATTCACTGAATTCATTTACGGAACTTGAAATTCTTTTTTTCTGTGTAAAATACGTGATAGGGACTTATGCGGGGAATGGGTTCTGATTATAATGACTACTGAAGAAGTTGTCATGATGCGGATGAGGTGGAGAGGGTGTTTTACTGTCTCTGCCAATGCCTCGGTCTCGGGGATATTAGATTAAGGCATTTTGAGAGACCGGAATTGCCATGTGTGGACGGTATGTCTGATATGGGACTGAAATCTCTCTCTCTCTCTCTCTCTGTTCTGCAGGGAGTCGGGGTGGTTCGAGGCTGCAGTGACTTCGGTGGAATAGTCTGGTGAATGCTGGCTAAGAGTATCGCAAGGGGGCCGCTATAAGGATCCAAGTGAGCCGTCCTCGTGTCGGCTCTCCATTGAACTTAACCTAATCTATCCGAACATCGTTTACAACAGTCAAGACCGTTAGGCGATATATATTTTTGACATTAATATTGTACGCTTTTTGATTGTGTGTTGTAGTTCTTGCTATGCCTTTCCGATATCTGACTACGATATCGATAACTGTTTATCTTTTTTCCTCTATTGATCTAGAGAAGATAAGTCGATTATATAAATAGCCTGGTTGTTTTGTATAAACAGTTTTATGTAAGAATATTAGAGAGCGGCATTTTAACAGGTTATCAAAAGATATGTTGTATAACTGCTTTGCAAAACGGGAAATTCTTGTTATTTACATTTGGAGTGTATATTCATGTTTGTTATACTTTTGATTTTTGTACAAGATTTTAAGAAGTCAGTTTTAAGTCTGCTGTATATTTTTACAGATATTTCACATCATAATATGATGCAAATTTAAACATAATATTTTTGTTGTAGGTCGCAATTGTTTTATAGAATTTTCATTCTTTTTCTCTAAAATAACACAAAACAATGGTCAATATTTTTGTACCATTTTCAAACAGTATTAAAATTTTTTAGCATTGATTTTTAATTTTGTGACTCTTAACTATTTTTTTAATGTCCCTACAATTTTTTAATTTCTTTAAACTTGGGTTTTAAAGGGATATTTTTTAATTGTTTAACCACTGAATAACTAATAATTCGAAAGGCATGTGTAAAACAAACGACACAGCTGGTGCAAAATTATTTTACAAATGGCGATGACAAAAAATTTTAGAGTAAAGATATTTTGTTTGCGTCTTAAACATATTATGAGTAACAAACATAACCATGCCCAACCATATTTTTTCTCTGCGTGTAGTTTTTTTTAAAAATAAGGAAAAATTATGAAAAAAAATTTAAGGTAATCAATATACAAAAATAAAAAGTTTTTTCGAGCTCGAGGCCAATTATTTGTAAAAAATATTTATTTACTAATCTTCTGCAATATTTCTATATCCATCGGATATCATTATCAAGGAATGAGTTACAAATATATTCGTAAGAGACGTATGACCTTCTCCACATTCAATATTGCACTAACTTTTGGGTCCACCCTAATATTTACAAAGTTTGACGATACTAAAAATATATATACTTGCATTAATAAAAAATGAGTAGTTTTTTATTGTTGACTTAGATATTTTTCAATTTATACTTCTCGTTCAGGCGCCATCCAGAGTCAAATGCTGGTTCAATTAAAATTAATTATATGTTGCTTTAAAGGATGCTAAATTACGCGTCAAATAGTGGCTAATTGGATAGAAAATACCTGATTTATAGTGGATAAAAGCTTAAATCTTACGAAAATTTGATTAATAATTAGTATTGTGGTTATTTTATTGAACAGTTAATGGTTTTAAAACCAAATTTCGATATTTTAATCAGGCTTAAGTTCATTGAATTTAATTCTCATTAAATTATTTTTATGAAGAAAGGAATTTTACAACATGAAATTAATTAAAATTAATTGATAATTTTTCATTCTTGACTGAGCTGGGAATTGAACCCAGGTTTTCACGGACAGGTTGCCCTGACTAGTTTCAATTGTAAACACAATCTCTTCAGAAGGGCTTGCCGCTAAGCACTCACCGCCATTGACTACGGATAACGTCATTAGTCAAACATCAGTTTTCATGCTTGAATAAAAATTAGTGAATTCTAATCATAAATGCAGCTAAAACAATGATATATGGGAGGTAGGAATTTTCATTGCACCCAATGCAACAATATTTGAAAAAAAAAACGCTAGAACGTGAAATTAAACAGACAGATACCAGTTTTTGCTACATTCTGATATAATTTGTGGCTAAAAATCAAATTTTTTAATTTAGGATGCTCCCATACATATGCAATCCATGCACCGATTTTCTCTAACTTAAAATTTTTCTTAACTTACCTATTAAGTATCAGTTCTTTAATTTTGTCATTCTGCGATAAGAACTCTAGTTTTGCCGATTCACTTTATGGGGAGAGAGCACGGTGTGCCGTGGCGATTCAGCTACAGAAAAGTATGCTTGACGAAGTGCTGAGGTGTTGCCAACGTAGCTGAGGTGGTACAGCTCGTAAACAACTTTACGTAGTTTCTTTTGTAATTATATTATTTGTGCTTATCGTTTATCCATGTAGACTTCAAGGAATCTATACGTATTTACCAAATCAATAAAGGTATTGCAGTTATCGTCAATATTGCTTAGTTTGATATGTATGCATTAAATATCATGATATTTCAATTTTATGTTAATTTGTTTTACGTGTAGTTTGCTTTTTTTTTTTTAATAAATACCTCTGTTATCCATCAGAACTTTGTTCAGGATGTCCTCTTATACTACTAAAAATAGAGAAGGAGACATAAGACAGCCTTGATTGACACCGGTATATGTTTGATGGCAGGAGTTTGTTGTGCAGTACTTTGCACTTGAAATCCTTGTAGTGGGCTTCAATGAGGCTAACCAATTTGATTGGAACATTTTAGAACGCAGCGTTTGCTATATTATTCCTCCGTAAATTATGTCAAAAGCAGTGGAGAAGTCTTTAAATCGTGCAT
Organism: Pollenia amentaria; assembly: GCA_943735925.1. NCBI lineage: Eukaryota > Metazoa > Arthropoda > Insecta > Diptera > Polleniidae > Pollenia > Pollenia amentaria. Next base: position 102,418,885 of record OX031009.1, read on the forward strand.
GAAAGTTTTTTTTGTTGTTCATTTATTTTCTCCATTATACTGCACTTACTCCACTTTAAATTTAACATTTTATTTTAGTTTTAAATTTTCCTACTAAATATTGTATGCAGTACATTTTCAGTTATTTTTCAATAAAATAAAAAAAAAAAAAACGTCAAGCTAATTTTGTCTGTGTTTGCTTAAAAATTCTTTTGTTTTCCCAACAAATACTGGGGCTGGTCCTACCAGTTTTTAATTTATTTTAATGAGGACATCCATCACACAACGATATCATTTGGCTTTACAAATTTTTTGGATAAAACTTTTGTATTTCCGTTGAATTATAGCTATAGAATAGGGCCATTTTGGTCTAAGTTATTATTTTTTGGTATTAAATTGAAGCAAAATATTGGCCCCTTTGTGGTTTTAGTACAAAGGTGACGTACATTTGTATACCCACACCACAATAGTGGAGAGTGTATTATGCAATTGTGCTTATGCTTGTAACACATTTAGCATATCGATTGCATTAGAATCAGGCTAGCTGGTAGTGAGTTAGCCTATCAGTACCGGGGTTGCGGGTTCGATTCCCGCCAGAGACTCTGGTCTCCTGCAGACAAGCAAAAAGCTTCGCGGGATTTAGTGTAGGAATAAAAAAAAAAAAAAAATTTAAACATTATGCGCAATGTGCAGGTGGCAATTCTAGACATTAATTAATGAAATTAGGTGTATAGGTTCAAATTGTGACTAAACCTATTTATTAAGGCGATATTCGGTCCATAATTTTAAAATTAAACATAAGTCCCATACAAACCCCTTCTTAAAATTTATTAGGCTGGGTTTGTAAGATCTCAGTTAAACTAGGTTTAGTTAATCTCAAAACAGATTTGTACCGCCATTACCAGATTTGTATACAAAATTTTGACGGAGCAGCTTAGTTTTGCTTAAAATGTTGACCTAACTGAAATAATAAAAAAAAAAATCACATTTCGCCAGAAAAGTCGGAGTTACAGGGTAAGTTAAACTAAGTTTAAACTTAATCCACATCTCAAAAATCCGGCCTTAAAGACAGACAAATCTCATATAGATGAATTTATCTTAATAATATTCGGCACAAAGAACTTTTACACGAATCTTAACCTCATAATTTTGTTCTGGCGGGTCCGTGATAACCCATTGGTCCCGAATATGGTACACTCCGGAAGATTTATTTATAAATACTGTTTTAAAAGGTATCATATGTGCGGGCTTGACTGGTTTTACTTTTTAACTTTTTAAAACAAAAGTATTTTAAATATAAAATTTTATCATAAAATGTCATTGTTGGAAATACAAAATTTATTTTTAATAAGATTAATCTATGATGTGCTAAATTCCCTATTCCTACTCTTGAAATTCAAATTTAGTGTTGGAGGGATAAGCCAGTTCCTATGCGCATTTCACTGGTTGATTAGGCCAGATCGTTAGCAAACCTTTTTCCAAGGACTTTAGAAAAGCAAAAATATTTTCCAAATAAGACAAGATGGAACTCCTCATATCGTGTTGACATTTTTTATGCCCAAAGTGTTGAAGTTATTTATGCACATTTTTTTTTTTTTTTTTTTTTTGTAAACGGACGCAAGAGAGTTATTTTCTACACATTTTTTTTTGCTGTTTAAATATTTTATTCAACGCCTAAAGGAGTTTTACTGAATTAAGTAGATTATTTAAATGAAGAAAGTGAAATAAAAGAGAAAAAAGTGTTCGAGGCATATAAAAAATAATAAAGTTAAATAATAAACACAAGACAGTGTAAAGTAGAGAATACTCGTAGTGAAGGGCAGACATCCAAATACGACTAGAGTGTTGTAGTGCAGTAAAGTTTGTTAAGTGAAAACTAAAGAGTCTCGCGAGCCAGATTTTATTTTAACTGACATTTATAAGGGATTTTAAGTGCATTAAAGTTAAAGTTAAATACTTGAATTTGTTTTCAATAAAAACAAGATAATTTTAAAAAGAAATATATAGTAATAAAAAAAAGTTGTTTTATTTTATTTTATTATCTTAAGACCTTTAGATGAAACAAATAAAGAGTTACACATAACAACACAGGTGAACAAAAGTGAAACATCTAACAAAAGTAATAATTTTAAAAGAGATATTCTATATTATCTTAAAATATTAAATCAAACCCAATATTTATTATTAACGCCAAAACATTAAATAGACACTTCACGAAAAAATAATTAAATTAACAAATTCTTTGAAAATTTTTAGCTAAGAAAAACTTCGTTGAAAATTCGTTTTACTAGTGTTAGTGAAAACATCTTATTGAAGAAACGTTGTTAATGAAGATGAAGATAAGTAAATAATATTCAGCAAAAAGAACCTTTTATGGAATCTTTACTCCATAACATAATTTTGTACTGTCAGGTCCCTGTTTGCCGACCAAGGGCGGATCCAGTGGGCTGGGGAAAAAACCCCCACCCCCTGCAAAATAATAAAAAAATATGTTTCCTTTATTGAGCTAATAAACGACTTATCAATAGTAAAAACTTTTGGTTATAATTATGATGAACATGTGGAGTTAAGTGTACTACACATATGTCTGTCTTTAGTTTTCGTTTAATATGTACCGGTTCGTTTTTATAGGATCGCTCTACTTTTACCCCCTTAAAAAGAGAGATTTCTTCAAAAATTTTACTAGAATTTGAGAGAAAATAATAAAAAAAATTAAACAGTTTCGTTGAGAGAATGAGTAACTATTAGAGGTTTTTTATATCCGCACTTTTTGGATTCCCGGGAAAGCGGGAAATAAAAATCAAATTCCCGGGATTCCCGCCAAAAATGTTATATTTATTTATTTACTTATTTCTCCAATGAAACTTATATTTCTAATTGGCTATTACGCTTAACCTAATTAAACCTGGTATCTATTATATAACAAAAACGTAAAAAATTTAAGATTCAAATTATTTTAAGACACTTAAGAGATTATATTGATGCCAATAGGATAATATAAACCAATATACCTATATACATTGTCAAACTAAAAGCTTATTTGCATAATTAGAATGAAAGTATTAGTCTTATGGGAATAAAAATTCTGGAAGGGTGATTAGGAACTAAAAGCTCAATATTACGAAGAAGGAATTCTGAAACAATTTTACCGTTAAATAAATTCAGCAGAAAGGAGAAATTTGATTTACTACATTTATTTAATAACATATTTTTTACAATTTTATAACCCTTAAGGTACGGGCAGATATGGCAAACACTTGCCGAAAAAAGTGACCACAAAATATTTATTTGCGACAAACAGGAAAACAGCTGAGTTTTAATGTAACCACGTAATAATAAATATTTGCCTGTATTTTGAGCAAACAAATATTTGTTCTTACAATTATTTTGTAAGACCAAACAGTAGCAAATAACTGCTGTTGGGAACAACTAAAAAAAAAATACCACTAAAATCATATAAAAAACACAAAGTATTGTTAAAATATTTTTGTAACATTTAACATTTATCTAATTTATTTATTAAAAAAAAAAACATATGATTTTGAAATTCCATTAAATTCGTTTTTGATTTTCAGTATTTTTTGTTGTTGTAGCCAAATCGTCGTGCGGTTACTGCCTTGGATCAAAAAATAAAAAAGTTATCTAATTATTGTATAAAACCATTTTTTGAGTAATTACCATTTTAAGATATCAAAAATGGATTACGAAATATAAAAAGAACACTGAAATCATATATAATCGATTAAAAACTCAATCTTTTCAAAAATGTTTAAGGCAATTTTACACGATATGTATTTTTGTCAGATGTAAAGTCCATATATTATTTCACATGTCTGTCAAAATTGACAATTACAGAAGGTTAATCATTTTTGCTTTCACACGTTCCTTTTTGGTTTCACCTGACATAACCTAAAAACATTAACATTAGCAAACTATTTACTGATTTATATTTCTATTCACTTTTTATTGTATTTTAGTTAATTAAAAATGTTGTTTTTTTTTTAAGAATATGTGTAAATAAATAGATTTTAATATATATTTGCCTCCACAAACAGACGACTTGCAAAACAGCTGATGTCAGATGGTTTGCCAAGTCAAAATAGAACACGCTCTAATTGAAAGAAATTCCTCTATATTTTTCATCACAATTTGTATAATAGTGTTTTGACAAATAAATTTATATATTTTGACAGTTTGGTCAAATATTTTGCTTCGGCAAATTTTTTTTTTAGTGTGACCATATGGAAAACATGTTTGCCAATATGTTTGTTTGCCGCTATTTGATATCTGTTCGAGCAAATAAATGTGCGTAGTGTGACCACAAAATGAAACCTACATTGTTTTGAAACAAATTTTGCCAAATAAAGGCAAACATATTTGGGGCTAATATTTGCTATATGTGACCGTACCTTTAGTCAGCAGTGGTGTATTCAGGTATACTAATGGTGTTTTCTTTTCTACATAAAATGTTACATTTTATTTAAAAAAAATGCAATTTGGTGTTCGTTTCTTAAAAATGCTTCGATATCTAAAAGGGTGGCTTGTTTTATTCTTAAAAATGCACCGTTACTTATGGCATAAGGTATTGATTGCACCTTACGCCCTGTATAAATCGACAGTGTTGATAATGCCTTGTAAAAAGATGGTTTTTTATATATAGGGCTACCAGACGAAGTTGGGAAAAAATCGCCGCAAATCAGGACAGTAGAAATTTAACATTTTAATAGTTATTTTTTCTATTATTTAATAGTCAAAACATAAGAAAGCATTACAATGTTAATGATAGGTTGTCAGTGATATAAAATTTAATTGGATTCGGTGTTACAAAATTGTTTTTGAAAAAAAAAAAACGTCAAATCAAGAAATCTGAAAAACTTGGTGTTAATAATTCTGGCAAAGGTAAATGCGCATAGGAACTAGCTTTCCCACAACAATAAATTTCAGTGTTTTCATTTAAAAAAATTGGGATTATTAGCACATCATTAATAAATGAATTAATTAATAAAATATTTCATTCCCAAAAATAATTTTTGATAATAAATTTGCATGTGCCCGGCAAAGGTATTTTCTTGTTTACATAGTTTATAAAAAACAAACTAAAGAAATTGAAATTTCGTCATACATTTTGTTAATTTATTAATTTATTTAATATCAATCTATTAACAAATTTTGGTTTATGTATATTATTTTTTATATTTTGAAGCATAAACTATTTAATTTATGAACATATTTTTTTTTAATTTTGAAGAACAAACTTTTTGTCATCTGTCAAAAACAGGGCGGTCCAATTTTGTATTTTCTTTGTAGAAAAGAAAACACCATAAAATTGCTATTCCATGTGATATTTTTTAAATATTCATATAAGGTCCCATAAAGTATTTGTATTATTAGTCCTTTATTAATTCTAAGCCGATTTTGCCATTTGGGTGTCAAATTGCTTCTAGATCTTCTAGGCTGTTTGGGATTGAATTCCAGCAGAATCGCTTCAGTAGGAAAAGAGTTAAGCACCCAAATGTGCAACTACCTCCCTAAAAACTCAACAAAAACTATCATAAATGTGTGGCGAAATGCACACAAATTTCTATTTTCTACTTTTATAAGACTCAAAATCACTTGAAATGACGCATATGAAACACAATCTAGGAAAACAATTTACAACACCCTTAACCGCAAAGCTTTATAATAATGTTGTAAAATTTACACTTCAGTTTTCTAGTACAAGAAATAAAATTTCGTGATTATAGGTCTATAATTTATCATAGGCCCAATAGCCTTAAACTGTAGGGAATTTATATATTGCACTATAGGAAATTTTCCCTTTTTTTTGGCCAAAACTAATTTTTAGCCAAACGAGTGGGCCAAACTAAATGATTTTTTAGATTCGCTTTTTGGAAGTGTTCCTCCTAAATGATTTTTTAGATTCGCTTTTTGGAAGTGTTTTTCCTTAAGCTAATAAATTTTTAGTCACGCACCGTCACGGGGAAAAAAGTTTGTCACGCGTAAGTCTGCATTTGGTACGCTGAAGTTACTTGGAAAAATACGTTTTTTTTAAGACATATGCAAGTATATGCAGCTGAAATAAATTGCGAATGGATGACAACTTATGGCTCTATCGAAATGCGTAAGTGTTATATCTATCACTTTTAATCATTTTTTTTCGGAGCTTAGTGAAGTTGCAATTTATTATTACAGTATATAACATCGAGGTCTTTTTCTTTTCTTCGATTTAACCAAATTAAAAAAAAAGTTGAATATCTTTTTAACTACTATAAAAGTACTCACTTTTAGCATTATTGTTAATTTTTCACTTTTTTTACATGAATTTTTTGAATAAAAACTTTAAACTTAAATACACGTCTAATTTAATATAGTAACTTCCTCGTTGTGTTTAATAAACAAACCTCATGTTTTTGCATTTATAAAATAACGGTAAAGCATCATTGATGCTTTATTCTTCGGGAATGCTTTTTTTAGTATGTTTTTAAGTACATAGTGAAAAAAAAAATCAAAAACTCCAAGAAAAAAATTAAGTACTTTTGGCCAAAAAAAAGGGGAAATTTCCTATAGTGTATTGTGGTGAAATTAAGTTGGATAAAACAACTAAAGACACAAGTCTGACATAAATTTACTTCAGTTGTAAAAAAGATTTTCTTCAAAATTTCCCGGGAATCCCGCAAAAAATTTCCGGGAAAGCGGGAATTGAAAACAACTGAAAATCCCGGAAATTCCCAACAACAAACTCTAGTTACAATATAAAACACCACCAAAAAATTGAGTATTCTAAGAGTAATATACTATGGATTTTAACAATGTTCATGTGTACAGGCAACCATATTATATTTAAATATGGGCATAACATAGTTAGAATTAACTATAATTTGGACAAATTCAACCATAACATGGTCGAAAATAACCAAAATGTTGTCGAAATTAATTAATAATTGTTAAAATGAACCATAATATTGTAAAAATTATCGTTATAATTTTAATCTACACAAAATCAAACAAATTACGGTCAGATTTATCAATAATATGGTCAGTGTTAACCATACTATGGTTATTTATTTTATCCAATTTGTCACTTTCTTCTTTGAGTCAAATTCAAGAAGTTCCAAGCGAGGTAAACATTTTATTGTTAAATGAAAACACAATTTTATTAGTTTGTTTCTGGCCATGGCGGTGAATTTAATATGGTTTTATATTTAACCATACTTAAACCACGTTTTATTTCTGAGTCTGGAACCACAGTTTTGTATACCGGTCGACTCTGAATCACTTTCTGAATCGATGTAACGATGTCCTGGCTGGTAGTCTTTCTATGTGAGCATTGTGCGCAAAGTACAGATCTCAATTTTTGAGGTAATTAGATGATGTTTGGTAGCAATTGTCACAAGAACGAAAATGGAAAAAATTGGTATCTCATTTCACATATTTCCCATACAAACTTTATCCGAAATTGAGTCTTTCTGCGCATTAACCATTATGCTGGTTTTAAGATTAAATTTTTAGCAAAAATATTTAATTACAATATATGGGTGTAGAGTATCTAATTATTCAACTTTAGGGTTTGTTCGAGCAATATATTAGTTGATTTTTGAAATTGCTCGATTAATCGAACAAAGGCTTGAAATTGTTTGAATTACTCGAATAATTCGAATAATTCAGATAAGTTTATCCAATGGGAAAAACCTTCATCTCTATTTGAATTCATACTCTTATTATATTAATAAACCGAAAAACAGAGGTGCCAGCAAGTTATGAAAAACATTTTAAACCAATTTATTGTTCCTGGAAATCGAGTAAAATTGATTTTAAGTCGATGGAGATTCTCAGTTAAATTTTTTTTTAAATCACCTAAGTTTTTCCTGTTTAAGGCAAGGATTCATAAATGTAGTATATATAAAGGATTTTTTATAAACTTTTTAAAAATAATAGTTTTTTTAATTGGTTTGATTCCAACTTCACTTGTATATGAATTATAATTTCCCTTATTTTAAAAATCTAATCTATAGGTTTGGCTAATTTGTTTTTAACATATAACTTTTTCGCACCAAAAATCGAACACTTAGTTTTCAAAGAGGGACACTTACATATAGGTCTTTAAGGTTTAATTTGACAGTGCATGGTTTATACATTTATAACTGCAGATGAATTTTTTTTACAATAAATAAGAAAAATTTTGTTTATATGGGACCTAGTGTAAATAATGGACCGATCTTCAAAAAAATTTACAGTGTGATTTCTGGTCCTATAAAACTGTGATGTACCAAATTTTGGTTCATTATCGTTATATATTACGGTTTTAGGCTTACAAAACTGTTTTCCGCGAGTAGGGTTTATATGGGACTTATGGTCAATTATGGATCGATCTTCACGAAATTTAACAGTATGATTTGCAGTTATATAAGTAAAATTCGTGCAAAATTTTATATCATTCCGTGCATTGTTCCACCATTCATGTTAGGTTTTGTATCAAAATTATCAATTTTTTTTAGGGTGGTGGTTCCTCATTGTGATTCATAGCTCTGACCCTACTAAACTGATGTTGCTGGATTTCAATCCCAAACTACTTAGTATAACTACAAGCAATTTGAGACCAAGTTTGTTCTGTTCTTTTGAGTTTTTCGAAAGTGAGCGTGTTTTCAACAGACGGACATGGGTAAACCGACTTAGAATTCCTCAAGGAGCCAGAATATATATACTTTATGGGGTCTTAGATATATAATAGAAAAGTTTCACACAGAATGACAAACTTAGTATACCCTCATTCACCACTAGTGGTGGTGGAGTGTATAATAACTAATCGAGTGGATATTCTAAATGTGTGGTCAAATGTCACACAAATACCTCTACCGAAAATGGTGGAAAACCATTTTTAAATGATTTAATCAGTAACGTGTTTTTTTTTGATGCAGATTTTCGCAGCATTCCATTGTTTTAAAGTTATTTAAGCTGCCTTAATACGGTTGTCGTTTTCGTAACCCTGCTGCTGGTCCTGGGAGTTGTGAAAATGAAACAAGCACAAAAAGAAAGAACTCATGACAAGTGAATGGTGAACCAATCATTTAACTGTTATATGAAGAACCAAAAGGTAGAAAAAGTTATAAATTACAGTACAGTATTCACCGGTGATGTGACATATTTTTTGGAATTTCTAAATTTTGTCCTTAAATTTAGTTTTAGGACTTGTTTTATTGAAATAATACTAGATTGTAGTAACTAACACTAAACACGTTCATTGAGAATAGATGTGTGACCTGTAGGGTATTCATTCGGTTAACCGTTAGTCGGGTAACCGATTAATTACTACCCGATTAACTAATCGGTAAATTTAAAATTAGCTATTTTCGATTAACGATTAAACTGGTTAATTTCAGTCGAATAACCGATTAACCGATGTAACAATTTTTTTAAATTATTCGAGGTATTATGATATATGAGGGGCTTAAAGCACAAGGGGTTTAAGTGATGTTTTCAAAATTGAGATTACATTTGGAATTAGTAGATGAAGCTCAGAGAAGTTCAAAACACAAGAGGTGAATGTGGATTTCTCATTCGGTAGTGAGATATGGCGACTAATTCTAGCAGTTGGCATTAAAATACCTGTTTCGCTTAAAGCACACGGGGTATATGAGGACTTTATCTGAATTTTTAAAAAAAAGTTCTAAGCCCCTTATATTTGTTTGGGTTTTTAATTAGTTGTTTCTCTCATATACATATAGAAAATAGTTTTTCTTAAGAACTGATCTTCATTTTAAATAAGTGTTTGCTCTCAATAGCTTTTTGTTTTACGTACTTTTTATATGTATGTATGTGTTAATCAACCATTAAAAATGTTGAAAATTAAAAAAAAACAGGTCTCTAATGACATAACAGAAGATGTTATATGTTTGAAGAAATCCAGGAAATTTACTTACTCATATAAAGTATTAGGACTAGAACCGGTCTCTACCACCAAAGACCTATCACGGGACTACTTTGGCGTCAATTCGCTTCCCTCTGGGAAAATGGCTAAGTCTTTTTGTGGAGAACAGTCAAGAATACAAATTGAGTGATACTTTAATATTTTACAAAAATCGAATCATTCGTTTATGACAACGACAAGGCTGATAAGGCTGAATATTAAAAATAAACTCTTTTTTGAATTTTCTTTAGTAACTTTAAGTCTCCCTTGTTTAGCTGTGTCCCTAAAAAAAATACTTTTTATATAACTCTCTTTTATTTGCCTGTTTTTGTTTTAGCCATTAGAGGTTTTATGCTGATTATACAATAAACTTTCATTATTCGGATAAAAATAAAAGGACAAAAAAAATTCATAGAAATCCCTTTACAAATTTGCTGTTAATGCAAGAAATTGGATTTAAACAAATTGTTTTATAAATTAGAATGTGGGAAAAACTATTAAGTTGGGGGGGTTATTGGCTGTTAAGTGTTTTTTTTTTAAGATAAAATAAAATTATTACCTAAATTTCTACAAAAAATTTGGGTACTAGGATTTAGACGTGATGAGTAAGTTTTTATAACTTTTAAAGGCTTTAAAAATAATAAATTTATAAAAATTAAATACATATTATAATATATTTTATTAATTAAAATTGTATGTTTAATGATTCAATAAAATCCTTGATTACAATCCATTGAATTAATAAACATGTTAATAATTTCATTATGGCATAATGTAAGTTTACACTTGACTGATTAAAAAAAAAACATATTATAATAAATGAATATATCTTAACAAAACACACGCGAACATTTTGTTAACAGACATATACAATACACTGCTCGTTACACTGTGCTGCAAAATAATAAAAAAAAGTCTTAAACAGACATATCACTGAACCAATAATGGGAGAAATTCAGCAACATTTTCGTTAACAATTAAACATTTTGTTTTAAATAGTCAAATAAAAATTTACTTTTAATCAAGTAAGACTGCTATATTCGGCTATGCGGAATCTTATATGCCCTTCACCAGAGTTATATAAAAACCTTTTTTTTAGATATAAACAAATATATTTTGTTCAACGCCTGCTTCTCCAATCCGGCCCACGTTTTGTCGGATGTTGTGTACTGATACCAAAGATGATTCTACCTAATTTTGAAATGTTGGCTATTGACGGGTGGCATGTCATTTCGTCCAGTGACACAGTGTCCATGAAAACTGTGTCACTCCAAAAAGTGCCGTAGTGTCAAAAGGTCCATAATTACAAAAGTAGTTAAATACAAAAAATAGCTACATATATATTAAATATATAACGAAGGATTTTCTCCTCTATGGTATAACAAATACTTCGCTTATTAAAGTTTCTCTTAACAGCACACGCAGAGAAAAAACATGATTATTGAATGGTCTCAGCGACCATTTTTATTCATATTTGCCTAATATGTTTACCGTAATAAACTTATTGTAATCCTTATTTAACATGAAAAAATATTTTTTCCCCTTAACATTTTTTAATTCATTATAATAATATTATATGGTGTTTTACACCTAAATAGTTACCATGATCTAGCTAAACATATTAAATTAGGTGAAATAATTGCTACTATAATGTTTATATTTTCAACTATACAATTAAAATCATAATATTAGCTGTACACAAAAGATATGTTTGATACCATCATTTTTGTTCGCTTTAAAACAAATTCTCTAAATGAGCAAACATTTTTTGTCAAAACAAACAGTGTCTGTTTAAAAAGCAAATACAATCTTCTTCCACATCATTTTCAGTCTGCGAGAGTCAGTTAATCGGGAAACATGAATGACTTCAAAATAATTAAAAGTTTTTCGGAAGAAAAAGGAGTTGCATGATTGCAAAATTAATTATCATACATTTATTGAAACAGATAAAGCTATTAGTATATATACATATATATATATAAATGTATGTATTGAATTTTTTTTATTATTATATGCTTAGCTGTATATATATGTATGTTGTAATTTTATTAAAACATGAAATTTTTTAAATTGATTTTTTTATTGGTTTTATTGTTCAAATAGACATTTTGCATGGTATTGGGAAAAATAAATACATGGTTAGGAAGATCATTTGTGTTTTTCTTCTAAACATAATAATATTTTTGAGACAATAATAAGCTATAAACTTGTCTGAACATATATTGTTACTGAAGACGTGTTTGACACAATCATAGCCACAAACATTAATGATAGTTTGCGATTGTGATTGTATCAACCATGTTTTTTCTTTGCGTGCAGTCCTTAAGCCGGGCGCAAGAATCTTCTTCTCTATAGTATAACAAGTGCCGTGAAGTATCGCCGATATATCGGTATCGGCATCGGTACTCATTACATCCCTAATTTAAAGGTATTGATTTTTTTGGGAATAAATGCTGTTTTTAATTACACAGAAAAATTATGACCCAATTAAAGCATTAATCAAAAATAAAAGCAGTTTTAATTAAATATTTAATCAAGTGAATTAAATGTTTAATCAAGTGAATTAGACGTTTAATTGTTACTATTAATTTGTTTACTTGTGCAGCTTAAAACAGCAGCTTAAAAGATTAATGTGCCTTGTTAAAACTGGCTTATGACATACTAATGTTTTCTTACAAATCATAAAAAAGGTAAACCGATTCATCTCTCCTTAAATGCAGCTCTTTGAAGCCATTCAGTTTGAAATCTTAATCAATTTTCTGTGACATTCTTTAAAAGAGTTATTCTTAATAAATAATTAATGCGAAGCATGTTAAATTAATTACATACGTGCCGGTATTTATTATTTCAAAATATATTTAATAAAACAAATTTTTTTTTTAAATTTAACAAGCCAAACCAACTTTAAAACAAAACTCAGAAGCAGAGTTAAAAAACTAAATGAAACATTACTTGATTTTGTATTGTTTCCCCAAAGAAGGCACATCAATCAGGTATACGCATAAGCTCAGCTGTCCGTTAAACACATACCCTGCAGGCAAAGTAAATAGTATTTAGCTAAAAATAGCACTTTTGATTTTTTTTCATATATCAAACTATCGTACACAGAAAAATTCTCCAACATATTTCACCAATTAAAGTATTAATCAACAATAAAATCAGTTTTAATTAAAAATTTAATCAAGTGAATTAAACGTTTCATCAAGTGGATCAAACGTTTAATTGATACTATTAATTTGCTTACTGAAATTTAATTTAATTAGTTTTCTTTTTAACAAATATCACAAATTTTTTAATTGAAACCAATTTTTATTTTTCCAACTTGTTCATTTCTATGCATTTTTGTAATAGTTTAAAACTAGTTTCTTTACAGTAGAAGTACTAATAAAAGCTTAAGTTAAGTTAATTTGACAATTCCCCTCAATATTTTCTTTCATACTTATACTCACTATACTTATAACCACCATATTTATACTTACTATACTTCTACTTACTTACTCACTTACCCCTGGAAGCAAAGAACCATTAATTACTACCCGATTAACTGATCGGTTAATTTAAAACTGGTTATTTGCGACTAACGACTTAAACCGGTTAATTTCAGTCGATTAACCAATGCAACAACATTTTTAATTTTTTGTTGTATTATAAACATATTTTTTTGGGTTTTTAATTATTTAAAAGTTATGTGTTCAGAAAATATTGCTGTCAACTGTTTTTTGTTTTACGTACTTTTTATATGTATGCATTTAGTTATTTGTTTCTTCTCATATCTTCTCATATCAATGTTTTAACAGAATTAGCCGAAACAATTAGAAGTGTTAATAATTTAAAAAAAATTAAAACAAAGACTCTAATGGCATAATTAGAGATTTTATTTGTTTAGAGAAATCCAGGAAAAGGACTGAGAAAATAGACATCTACGATAAATAAAAGAATATTTTCCAAGTCAAGTTTTATCAAAACAAAAGAAAATAATCGTTTACATCCTACATAATATGTATTAATTAAAAAATATGATTACATATTTATGAATTATTTTTTTGTTGCTCGTTTTAGTTCAAGAATTGTTATGTTATTTTTTTTTTTTTTTTGTTACTAATAAATTCCAAATAATAAATAATTTGTGCAATTTTATTATTGAAATTTCTTAATTTATAAAAAAATCTTTATTAATCGGTTAACCGATCAATAACAAAATTAACTGATTACACTGTGCAAGAAATTGACACTTTTTTTCGTGACAAGCTGGGCACCTTGCGTTTTAACATAATTCGGGTATGCTGAATCCAGTGGTGCCCGCGGTTTTTTAAGATTGGCTCTGGTTTTCGAGATATACCGTTATTTCGAAAATGGAGGAGGTTGCACAACATATGTTCGCATAAATCAAAAACGCAAACCACTAGATTCAGCGTACCCGAATTATGTTAAAACGCTATGTGCCCGGCTTGTCTGTTTTTTCAACTAGCATAGTGTTATTAACCCATTAAGCCAAAACCTCGATTCATTAATCGATCAACTAACAGATTAAAGCAAAAGTCCGATTAAATGAATACCATTGTTAATACCATGTTTAACTTTTATTTAATTTCCCTTTGTTTACAGAATTATAAGAAACTAGCAGAATGCACGGATATGGTTTTCGTCATCATTCCACATTGAAGAATTTGATGTATTTAACTTAATAATTTAAACAAACACAACACGGGAATTTTCCTTCTCTTTATTTATTTTTTAAACAAGAAAATAATTTGTCAACTCTAACACCAACCACAAATCAACGTTTTTCTTCTTGTAGTGTTGTTGTGTCTACAACAGACAAGTAAATTGTTTTTTAATCTACTTTTGTAGTGTTGTTGTTCCTACAACGAACAAGTATTAAATCGTTTTTTTCAGGGCTGTGGAGTCGGCGTTCCGGTTTTTGTACCGGATTCGGAGTCGGAGTTGTATTACCCACAAAACTCGCGACTCCGACTCCGACTTCGACTCCAAAATTTTTCGGCATAACAAATTTGGAAATATTTTCCAAAATAAAAATTCTTCGAAATTGACGATCAATATTTCAAATATCGATTTAGAATTTTTACAGACTCATTCTCTTGCTATATTTAAAAAGGTTCTGCATTAAAATATATTCGGCTGTGCCGAATCTTTGATACCCTCCACATACAGCTAGAATTAATGAAAGCAATAAATTATTAATTAATCTTTATGAAAACGGACGTCAGTATAACAATTGGTTCCGGCTTAAACCAATTGGACGACAATCAGACAGTTTTATGCTTTTATTTCTAGCAATTGAACTTGAATAAAATAGCATGATTCGTAACAGTTTATGCCGAACTAAAATGATTATCCGGAGGGTAAATTATATTAGACCAATGGTAAATTATGGACCAATCATCACGAAATCATGTTGAGCAAATTTCTGTTAATAAAAATCTAAATGGAACAAATTTCAATACAGTAGTTAAATTTGTTTTAGCGTTTCACGTGCTTTTCAGAAGGCTGCTTAATATGCGATCTAAGGCAAATATGGACCGATATTTAGAAAATTGCATGATATTATTTCTGGCCATATGAACCAAACTGGAACCAACTTTAACCACAATATATCTGCTACGGTTTTAGGCGTATTTAAATAGTTTCCCAGAGTGAGCATAATATTGGACATTATATGATAAATTATGGACCGAGCTTCAGGAAATATTGTGGGGAGATTTTTAGTCAAATAAATCATTGACGCAGCAAATTGTATTACAATAGCATTATTTATTACTTTTTTAACATACTAAACTATTTCCCGAGACTAGGTTTTATATGCGGCCTAGGGTAAATTATGGACCGATCTTCCCGAAATTTTGAAGTATGATTTCTAGCCTTATAAAACTGTGACGTACCAAATGCTTTTATAATCGCATTATTTGTTACGGTTTTAGACGTACTAAACTGTTTTCCGAGTGTAGAGTTTATATTGGGTCTATGGTAAATTATGGACCAATCTTAACCAAATTTGACAGTGTGATTTCTAGTCCTCTAAACTATGATGTAGACGTACAGTATGATTTTTTCTCTTCCGTTTATTTAAAATTTGACTTCCTTAAGCTAATGTTATCACACAATTTACAGAGTTTTAGTTATTTAATAACTTTTCTACTAAAAAATTATTATACATATATTTAAATTCAAAGTATAGATTTTAATTCCAAAAAATAATTTTTCAAAGGAAAATTAATAACAAAAACCTCTGATATATTTAATTACAAGTATTACTCTATTATAAATTCTTCTTTACATACGTAAGTATATTTTATAGAGTATGGATAAATAATAAAGCGCTTACTAAAGTAAAAAAATACAAGTAAATAAATAATAAAAAATAAAAAAAAATTAATTAGATAGACTTGAAATTAGTGGGTTATTGGATTGTTCACATAATAGTCTAAAACGTTCTGTCATGATGCGTATTTTATCGCGAATCATGTTAATATTGTTTTCGTTATGGAGATCGTTAGTGGAAAAATGCCAGGGTAAATTCAACATCATTTTAAGTAATTTGTTTTGACAAATTTGCAATTTTTTAATGTGGGATTTTGCACATACCCCCCAAACAGGACAAGCATACAGAATAATGGATTGGAAAACTACTTTAGCTAATATTATTTTATTCTCGCGACTTAAAAAAGATTTTCGCCCTATTAGCGCATATAACATATTCTTTGCTAAGTTAAATTTTTCTATTTGCTTTTGAATATGCAAGTCAAAAATTAATTTTCTGTCTAAGAAAACTCCTAAATATTTTACATTGTTGCTCCACTGCACTGAAGAGCCATTGATTATCAATTGGTTTGTGGGATAAAAATGAGAATTTCTTCTACGACTAAAGAAAACTGCTTGCGTTTTACTTTCGTTAATTTTGATTTTCCATGTATGCAAATAATCAGCAAGTCGGTATAACGCAGGTTGTAAATTATCTACAATATTTTGGCCAAATTTATGTGATGAAAATATACATGTGTCGTCAGCATAGGCTGCACATTCAACTGCATTGAATTGTGGCATATCAGATCAATATAAGTTATAAAGTAATGGTCCCAAAACTGAGCCTTGGGGGACTCCTGCCGGTATTTCAGTAATATCAGAATATGTATCATTTAGATTTACACAAAAATATCTATTTTTTAAAAACGATTCTATGGTTTTTATAAGATAAAATGGAATGTTGTATTGAATCATTTTGTATAACAGACCATTATGCCAAACGGTATCGAAGGCTTTTTCGATATCAAGTGTGACTACAACTGTAGATAATCCATTTTCAAACCCTGTACTTATATGTTTGTATATACGTTTAATCTGGTGAACAGTACTGTGAAATGGTATAAATCCAAACTGTGTAAGTGGTAAAATATTATTTTGTTCAATAAACATAAAAAGTCTTGTTTTAAGGACTTTTTCCAAAATTTTGCTAAGGCTACTTAGTAGACTAATCGGACGATAGCTTTTTAGGGAGTTAGGAAGTTTGTTTGGTTTTAAAATTGGCACTACTTTAGCCATTTTCCAGGCTTTTGGAAAATATTGTAGTTTTAAACAACAGTTTATAATAAAGCAGATATAGACAATGGCTGAATTTGGTAATTGCTTAAGCATTATATTTTTGATCCCGTCTAACCCGGAGGCTTTCCTAGGGTTTAATTCTTTTATAATTGTTGTAATTTCATTAACGTCCGCGTATTCGCTTGGTTCAAGGCTTACATCAAGTGAGGAAAAACGCTGGTTTATAGTATCAACTAATGAAATATGTGATGGATTGCCTAAATTGCTTGAAACTAAATGATTTTGAAAAAAGGTTGTAGCCAGTTGGTTGGCTTTTTCTTCATCGGTATAAAATGTTGTCGAGTTTTCCCTAAGAGGTGGCATAAACAACTTCCTTTTCCTTAAGCACTTTGCTATATTCCAAAAAGGTTTAGATGCCTTATCTAAATTTTTTATCTTAGTATTCCACATTCTATTTCGAAGCCTAGTAATTTCACTATGTATTATCCTGTTATAACTTTCCATTATTTTGAGATCAGTTATATTTCGATATCTCATCCACTGCCTACGAAAATAATTTCTATGGTTTAGTAATTGACTAATAAATTGTGGTAGACTATTTCTATTAAAATCAATGTTTATTTTCGGCGTTGCAGTGGCTGTGGCATCTATAACGCATTTTGTTAAATAATCTACATTTACATCTACAGTTTCTCTAGTTACATTACTTATATCACGAGGTAAGTGGGAAATCGAATTGTTTACTAACGATCTAAAAAGATTCCAGTTGGCATTTTTGTAGTTTAATATGTATTGAGACGTTCTTAATATATTGATGTTAAGTTTGAAAGATACCGGTAGGTGATCTGAGTTAAATTCATTTATTGTTGTAGGGTGGGTTATGCAATGTGGAATATTAGAAATTACTAGGTCAATAACTGATGGTGTTCTGTTCCTAGCATTAGGAATATAAGTTGGTGAACCTGAATGTAGAATTGTGTACGGGAGAATTGATATACAATCAAAGAGAATAGTACCCCACACATTCGCGCGGTTACAGTTCCAGTTTCTATGCTTGCTGTTTAGATCGCCACAAATTATGACGTTTTTATCAATTTGAAGAAGTTTGCGAATATCATTTCTGAATATGGCCTTACTGTCTGCATTTGCAATATTGCCAGGAAAGTATACTGCAAACATAGTAATTTCTTTGGAATGGCTGGTTGTGATGCTTATCCCAACATTCTCAATTAAATTAGTTTTCACATATACAGTCTTAAATTTACCTAAGTTTTTTTTAATTAAAACTGCAACTCCTCCACCAACACGATCTACCCGATCACTGCGAACACAATAATATCCCATTTGTGGTATATTAACTGAATTTGATAGCCATGTTTCTGATAAGAAACATAGATCAATATTGTTAGTATTTAAATAATCATATAATTCTAAGTATTTATTTCTTATACTTCTACAATTCCAAAAAATAACATTTAATTGATTTGCCATTGTTACAATTTATTTATTATATAAATATTTAGTTGCTAATTGTGTGATAACGTGAAATTGTTCTTCCTTAGATTTACAATTTTTCAATCTATTTAATAAATCTAAAGTCAGTTGACTTATTTCTTCTGCGGTAAAGAGTTCATTTGAGTAATGATTGTTATTTTTAATGTAACTATTTTGAGGACTTAGCCAGACATTTGGTGTTCTTTCAGGTCTTTGGTTTGTTTTCGGCAGGTGAGGAAAAGCGTTGTCATTAAATACTGTAGTTGTAATATTATTATTAATTCTTCTTTCGCTATATCTACTATTATTGTTTGTATGACGATTGTTTTTGCGTTGAATATTTTCTCTTAGATGTAGAAAAGATTCTCTTACTGGACATAACATATCAGTTGCTGTGTGAGAGTTATTACAGTTTGCACATTTAATTTTATCTCTGTTAGTGCATTCTGTGGTTTTATGTCTACCAGCACAAAGAGCACATTTTGTTTTAATAGAACAACCTCTTTCACCATGACCAAACATTTGGCAATTATAACATTGCACGGGTTTATCTTTAATTTTCCTTTGGTAGTCCCATTTAACAACCATATGAAAGAGAGTTTTAACAGTCTGTCTGAGATCATGTAGTTTAACTGATCCGTTTTCAAAGTAAACGATATAAATAGTATCAACGTACTCATTATATTTTTTTTCAACTTTTTTAACATTTATGCACTTATATTTTTTTAATATCATTTCTTCTTTTACTTCTTCGGCTGTTTTGCCTTCCAAACCAAATAAGACAAATTTGAAGGGTTTATCATGCTTTGATTCATGAGTAAAAAATTGGCAATTATGTTCTTTTAAAATTGTTATAATAATTTTGAAGGTTTCTTTAGTTTCACAAATTATTTTGATTCCAATTGAAATTTTTTTAATGCAGTATTTAGTCATACCGGAATTTTTAAACATTTTATGAAATTGTTCACAATTGTGTGACAGTACTTTAATGGGAGAAACATATTCCTTAATTTCTGAATTTTGCACTATAGTGTCTGTATTTTGAGCATTATCGTCATTGTCTAATGCTTGTAAAGGAGTCCAATAATTAGATCGACTCATTTTAGAGTTTGACGAATAAACCAAGGACTTTAAGTCCTCTGGTTGACTATTTGCACGCCGCTTATAAATGATTGTTTTGTTTTTTTTTTTTTTTTTTATCAATTTATTTACAGAGTAGAAAAAAGACACGTCTTACACAGTTGATAGTTACAAGAGAACTGAACACAGTATGATTTATATTCATATAGAACGCGTTTGTGCAAAATTTTATATCATGCCGTGCATTATGCCACCTTTTATGTTATGTTAAGTTTTTAACACCCAATTTTCACGGGGGATTTTACGACGACGTTTTTTCTTTATTCCCTTTTGAAGCAACTTCCAAAAACCCTTTACATTTATACGATGATTTTTGGTTGCATGTCTTTTTTTATTTACTGTAGGGCCTTGATTATCCGTAATTCGACTAACCGGCAGCATAAATTAAACGGGAAATAAAAATAATTTGTTGGCATTGGTTTACATTTTCTTGCAACGATAACCTCTATTAAAATTACTTTTTCCCCGTATTATTTAAATATTTACATTATACCTACATATATTTACATAAAGTAAAAAAAACACAAAAAATTTATAATCCAGAATGTTGCCGGTCCCGCCTTTTATTGATAATCGAGGTCTCACTGTATTTTCAACCTGATACTTCAAAATAATAAAAAGAATAAAACGGATCAAGAAGAAGTTTAAAGAGACATGAAAAACACAAACTGAGTCTTTTTGTTCTACACCTCTTTCTTCTATACACCGTTTGCCAACAACCAAAAAGCAACGGCATAAAAGCCTTCGTGAAAATTGGGTGTAACAAAAATGTAAATTCTTTATGGTGGTGGTTTTTCCTTTTGATTTATAACTGTGATCCTACTGATCTATTTTCCTGAATTTCAATCCCAAACTGCTTAGGATAACTAGAAGCAATTTGACAACAACATTTTTCTTATCTTTTGAGTTTTTTTGAAAGTAAGCGTTTTTTTAAAGACGGACAGACAGACGGGCATGGCTAAATCGACTTAGAATTATTCAAGAAACCAGAATATATATATATACTTTAATAAAAAAGTTTCACACGGAATGACAAACTTAGTATACCCTCATTCAGAACTAGTGGTAGAGGTATAAAAAGAGTTTAAAGTCAAATAAGGACCAGTCTCATATACATTTAGCATCAAGGTTAGAGTAGTAAATGGAGTTGGAGACGTGAGTCGGAGTCGCACTTAAACAATTTCAGCGTTTGAAGTCGGAGTCAGAGTAAGTACTTTTTTTTGACGACTCGACAGCCCTGGTTTTTTACCAACTTTATTTATTTTTGTAGTGTTGTTGTTGCTTCTATTTTGCTTCTAATTTCTTTATCTTTCTCATTTTTCGACGCTTGACAACTAGTAATAAACTAGTCCAAAACCTTACTAGTAACGATTTTAGCTGCAGGGACTGCTAAGCTTCTATTAAACCAATTTTTTAGCAATCTGTAAACTGAACCCTTACAGATTGCTAAAGTCAGAAAAGAATGGATGCATATGTATAACATTTTTTTAATATGTTAGTGTTGGAATATGAAAATATGTCATTGAAAAATTGTCCGGGTTGGAATGTGATAAAAACTGAAAAAATGACCAAAAATCAGCATTAAAAAAACTTAATTTTCAAAATAAAGACATAAAAATTTAATTCAAACTAAAATTACACACAGATTATACATGAAACCAATTTCACATGGGCTTCACATGCAAGTATAAATGATACACAATATGAGTAATTACACATGGATTGGCAACACTGATCGATATACAAAAATTCATACTCGGCCCAATTATGAATGAAAACTCCCTGGGAGTTATTTCCCTTCTCCCATTTTTCCTATTTAAATTCAATTTAAAAATAGGAAAAGGAAAAACTCCCGTGGAATTTTTATTCATAATTGGTCTGACTGTCTTTGTGTGGGAGGAGCCACGCCCTTTTCTCCAATCTAGCCTTTTTCAGATATTATGTATTCATAAAAAGTTATTTGTTTGAAGTTTGTAAATTCTACTTGTAATTGTGTAATTGTCCAGATATAAAGAAATTTGTATTGTCCTTGGATAGGTTGTGCCACGCCCATTTTTTAATCCAACCCACTTTCTTACTAATGTTGTAGGTTGATAAGCAAACTATTTGTATCGAATTTGGAAACTTTGACTGTTACTGTTCTCCTGATATGCAGATATAAAGATTTAAGGAAGGCGTCACGCCCACTGATATAATTCAGCCTACTTTTTAAAACACGCTATTTATTGTTAACTAAACTGTTTGTACCAAATTTTAATAATTTTACTGTTAACGTTCGCCAGAAACCATATTGTCTTTGAAATGTTGGTGTCACGTCCTCTTTGAATTTTACAGATATTTAAAGCCGTCATGAAAATAGTGTGACATTTTTATGAAAATTGCTGCAGTAGTTAAGAAGTTTTTAGGGAACAAATAGGCGCGTTT
The DNA here is from genome assembly GCA_943735925.1 of Pollenia amentaria. Taxonomy (NCBI): domain Eukaryota; kingdom Metazoa; phylum Arthropoda; class Insecta; order Diptera; family Polleniidae; genus Pollenia; species Pollenia amentaria. The sequence goes on from OX031009.1 coordinate 102,441,383, forward strand.
TCAGTCTTACATTTTGATATGAGGAGCCGCATAACAAAACGTAATTTTTTGCTCATATATATTTTGGAAAATTGAGGTCTATTTATTTTGCCTCCTTTTAAATTTGCATGAGCCTGGATATGGTAGCAAGTTTTTTACTTATTAATAGAAGCATCAAACTATCATAAGCCACTACATCAAAGATTCAACGAAAATATTGTAAAACTACCAAATAAAACCCCATTTATCAATAAATGTGAAAAATTACGTTTTGTTCAGCGGCTCCTCATATATATATATGTACATATATAAAAATAAGTCAGTATATGTACGTCGCCGAACTAATCATAAACGCGTCGTGCGATTTCAACCAAACTTATACACTACGTAGACAGTGGCCCATATATGGTTTATATGAAGTTTGGTTGAAATCCGATAACGCATGTGTGTGCGGTGCGTATGTGAAGTGAGTGTGTTTTTGCCGCAGCCATTTTTTGTACCGCAAACAGCATTCATTAGTATTGAATACATTTTGGTCGTTTTTTTGCCGTGCGAAGCAGGCAACGGGCCCGCTAGTGTACATATAAAAGAAGATTAATAAATCCCAAAAGTGGCAAGTATTGAAGAAAATTATATAAATAAACAACTGAGTGCATTTTTAAGATTTGGTCTTAATGTGCTTAATTCAAAATTCTTACTCTCGATAAATACACTGAAATTTATTATTGGCGGGATAAGCGCAGTTCCTGCGCACATTTCACTGGTTGCTTAGACCAGATCATCAGGAAACTTTTTCCCAAAGGTTTTAGAAAAGCTAAAGATATTATATAAATAAAACTGTAAAGCGAATGAGAATTACAAACACTGAAGTTTTACTTGCCACGCCATAAATTTTTTTTCAATTCAATTAGTTTTTTGGTAATATAAAAATAAATTTCTTACGTTTAAGTCTATATGATTGATTCCACACTTTTCGCCAACAAAAATAATATGGTTGTTCCTCGAAACAAAATAGAAACCCAGAGATTTGTTCAGTAACTACGATTATTGCTGAAAAGAAAGTTTATTTTTTGAAATTCGAATTTTTAAATAAATCTCTGTTAATTAAACATTTTCTTAAGTACAAAATTATTTTTTAATGCAAGATCTAATTCAGTGTAGGTGATTATTTCAAAATATTAAAAATATCTGAAAACTGATATACAATTTAATAAAAGTTCTTAAAACTAAATAAACAAAAAGTTCATTATACAGTCTTCCTTAGCAACATCTTAAAATAATTGTGTTTTTTTTTTTTGTTAAATAACGGCAAAACATTTCACATATCTTTTCTTAATAAAAATCATTATTATTATTATCCTTATTTTTATGCTTTCCTTTTAGCGTACAAGAAACAGATGGTTCTTATTTCGAAAATTTCACATCATTGGGATGGAAACGAGAAAATCGTCGTATGTCGGCAACGCGTGCTGCTGAAGCACGTGCCGAAGCCCATCATGAAAATGAACGGGAACCGCCCAATATTGCTGAAGATTCGATAGATAAACAAGAGGAAAGCGAAAAATTATATATGGAAGTGTTGCAAACAATTGCCAATACAGTTGGGGCACCGGCACCCGGAGGACAGGTAAGAAAAGTAAGAAATGAACACACGCCCACACATACACACACACAAACTTACCTCCACATTTATAAAAGCATTAATTACAAGAATATTGAAATGAAAATCATAAAATAAACGAAATCATCAAATTAAGTCAGAGATTAACTGAAAAATAATAAAGAATGATTTCTTGGCATGGCACATTTAAACACACACACACATATGTTTGTATGTATGTATAGGTTTTGAAGTCATTCAACCGTTAGGCCATGTAAAAGTCATGAAAGTCCTTTAAATACTTGAAATACTTTTCCGTTTTTTTAAATTCATTAATTTCATGGAACGTTTGTTGTAATTTTTGTATTCCTTTTAACATAAATAAATAAAGGCTAAAAGGATGGATTTATTTATTTAGATTTTAAATTTGGTAATATGTACAAACACATATTTTGTGGCATACAGTTAAAAAAACAAATAATTTTTTTTTTCTGATTATAATCGAAGTATAACAAAAAATAACTTTAACATCGTCATTAAGATGCGAGTATATCCCTTCTTAATGGCTTTCGAAAGGAAGAAAGGTAAAAAGTGAGAAATTTTATAGAGTATACAACAGACTTCGCATCAACACAAAGAGTTAATACAATCAATACCAGCGTACTCTTTCCCAATAATACTATTTTAAAAGATTTTCAGTCCTTAAGCTAACTTGACTGACAATCTCAACAAAACGTGGTGCAGATGAAGAAGTAGCAAATCGTATAGACAAAGCTCGTAAGTCTATGTGCTCGGTGAGAAATTTACGGATATCAAATGATCTTTCTCGTTATAATAAGCTAAGAATTTATAACCCCTACGTTAATTCTATTCTCCTGTATAGGGTCTGAGCGCTACAAGGAGGCCCCAAACATTCGCCAATTGTTGCCTTCGACGTATCATCCGAAACTTTTGGCCAAACACGAACAGCACTTCTGAGCTCCTTTACCAATCCACCAGCACCTCATAAAGCGAAAATTTGGATGCATTGGCAACACGTTCAGATCAGTAAACACAATTACAAAGACTGATCTGATGTATAACACACAAGGCTATCGTTGATAAGGACGCCCATAGGCAACCTACCGTACATCACATTAAACCAGCTCAGTTAACAATTAACATAGAACGAAACTGTTAAAATAATCTCCGACAAAATCCGATGCATATCTCTTATAGAGGCCGCTTGCTCCCAAGTTGGAGAGTAGCGGAACATCATCATTAGACCATTAGCGTTCTCAGTTTTGGAGATTTGTACCTAAATGGGGGCTTTTTTTTGGTAATTGGAAATAAAAATTTCCTGAAAATCCCCAGAGGATTATTTGGATAAAAGGAATTTTTTTTTGCTGGGGATTTTTTGGGGATTATATATTATTATCAGAGAAGACAAAAAAAAGCAAAAAACAAAGTGTTTACAGCAAAAAAAATATATAAAAAAAGCACAAAAATTTAGAAAAAAGCAGCAAAAAAAGCATTTTTATTTTTTTAATATATACATTTAAATATAAAAAAATTACAGTTATTCTATTTCTTCAGATTCGTGAAAACAGTTACAATAACCAATCATGTGGGCTTTTATATTTGTAAACGTCATTTTTCTTCGTCTTTCTGTTAAAAGTGAATTGTATAAGTAAAAACTTCTTTCCACGTCAACGGATGTTGTTGGAGCAAATTTTTATTTCAAAATTTCATTTCGTCATCAGGTTTAGCACCAGTTTGAAGAATGCTGTTTATTTGTAAAATTTGTTTGAACCCCGGATTTCTTTGAAATACATACTGCATTAAACTTCTTCATATATATTTTTTCATGTAGATTCTCAAGAGCTTTTCGTACATTTGACACAATATTTACACTTTCGTGAATAGCTAACCCAACTGTTTGTAGCTTTTTCTATAGAAGACACAGTAATTGAAAAATTGTTTTTGATAAACGCAAGTTGGGAACTTAATCCGGGCAAGTTATATATTTCCTTGGCGTGCGGGATCGAATCTGAGTCTTTACTTTTCAGTTAAGAAATAACAGCCTTTACTTTATCAAGGTATTCTGCATAATGCATTGTACCAAGTACCCCAACGTGTAGGGCATGAGAACGGTGGAAGAGCCAAATTGGGATTCATTTGTAAAAACAACTGCTTTCTACGAGGAGCCTATGGAAATTAAAATTTTAGTTTGTATGTGTGTAAATACGAGTTATTGAAAAATTAACTTAACAAAAACGGATTTGGTACAAGATATTAATTTATTTATATGCTGAAACTCTAAGCGCTGCATCAGTTACCATTAGCAATATTTTGTCGTATTGAATGCCTAGATTAAATTAAAAAAAAAACATAAAAAATAAAAAAAAAAATTATGAATCAAATATTCACTTACCATCAGGCCATAAAATTTGTAATGAATCGTTGAAGAAAGATGCAATAGAAGCCCCATTTGCATTTTCGAGAACACCCATGTTCAATAAAAAAGGTTTATTTCCAACATCGCCATTTAAAATACCAAATATAAAGTTGGCCACATATCTTTGTTCACTGTCTGTTGTTTCATCAACAGAAATCCATATATATTTACCTTAAGCCTTTTTACGCATTTTTCACAAAGCTTCCGTATACATTTGAGGTATGTATTTACCTCTAATAGATGTTTCGCTTGGAACTGACAAATTGGCGTACTTTTGAAAGATATTTTTGAAACTGGGATGGCTTACTTTTTTTCACTGGTATATTGGTCTCCAACAAAAATTTACACATATCTTCGTGAAATGAATTGGCAGTAATAGTAACAGGAAATTCCGTTATAAGTTTTTGTGGACGATTTTCTTGGCAAGCAGCTAATTTGTGTTTTTTGTACTAAAATGTTGCTCCACATTGCACTTCTTTTCGCTATTAATTTTACTCGAACACACACTACAAAAAAGCCAATCTTTTTCAACTTTAAAAACTTCAGGATACAATTTTACCATTTTTAGCAAAAATAACATATTTGACTTTTCTTTCGGCATTTTTTTTTATTATTTTTTCGTTCACAACGGCCGGTTTACTTATTTTGTTTTAAACTCAAATAAGTAATATGGCTGTTTTTTTTTTTGGGATGGTAAGTTTATTAATTTTAGTTGTAATAAAGCGCCCAAAAACGTTGAGTCCACAACTAACATATTTTTGTTTTAACCCAGAAAAAAGTTGTCAATTATTTTTTTTTCTCATGTTTTCTCAAAAAAATATTTTTTACGTAAAAATTATGTTAAAAAAGCTATTTTACAGCAAAAACATAGGAAAAAAGCAAAATAAGATCCATAATAACAAAAACAGCAAAAAAGCAAATTGGTCTTCTCTGATTATTATAAACGCCATTTGTGGAATAGCAAGTCCGATTTAGACCTGATATCTTCAAGTCTTGTTTTGTTTAAAGTTTGTTTTAAACCATGAAGCTTTTGGTTCGAGAACTTTTCAAGCTCTGTCTGAAATAGTTTTAATTATGCTTTCTGTTCCAACAAGTAACGCTTGTTTATTTATAATGTTATAATGAATACATGCAACACCAAATGTTGCAACAGAATGCAGTATGAGTTATTAAAGGCTCTTCTTAGTATAAATACGCACTTTTAAAATAATTTAGCTTACTGTGACAAATTTTTTCCATCTTCGCAAATTCTAACTTTTTTTTTAATATAAACAACATGGACAACAAAATTGCTTTGCCTGATAAATCAGAAGATTTTGATTCAAAAGTTTTACAAATGATAAACATTGATAAATATTTTTTTTTATGGTTTTTCCTTACTTATTTTATATACTGATGTTTAGAACTCAAAGTATAAATATAATAAATTTTAATTATACAGGGTGGGCAACTTAAAATTTTAAATATGAATCGGCTTTATGAAAAGTACTGATTAATTTTTAAAATTTCTGGTTTTATTGGGAAGGTTGAACTTTGTCATTTAATAATCATCCGAGCAATTTTTCAGTACATTTTCGATTGTTCGATTCGGCTCGAATCTCTTAAATGGAAACTTCGATTTCATGTTTCAACTAGGGCATTCATTCGGTTAACTGTTAATCGGTTAACCGATTAACTCATATGTTAATTTCAATTTGCCTTTTTTCAATTAACGACTAAACCGATTAATTTCCGTCGATTAACCGATTAACCTATGTAGCAAAATTTTTTATTTTGTGTAGTATTAAAACATATTTTTTTGTGTGTTTTAAAATTATTCGTTTCGTCTTATATGCAAAAGGTATGCATTTAGAAAAGCATTTTCATACAAACAAAAAAGGTGTTCACTGATCTTCATTTTAATTAAGTGTTTCTCTGTCAACAGCATTTTGTTTCTCGTACTTTTAATATGTATGTGTTTAGTTATTTGTTTCTTCCTTCTGATATCAATATTTTAACATAATTAAAGGGAACAATTAGAAGTGTAGACAATTAAAAAAAATTAAAACAGGACTGTAATGGCATAATGTAAGATTTTATATGTTTAGAGAAATCCAAGAAAAGGACTGAGAAATAAGATATTCTGTATTATGGGTTGCTTTTGATTTCTCCAACATCAACGATAAATGAAACAATTTTTTCCAAGTAAATTTTTACTAAAACTAAAGAAAAGAATCGCTAAAATCCTAAACATATTAACCAAATTATTTGTTTAAAAGATTATTTTATAAGATCACCTCAAACTATTGAAATAACTAATAAAAGGATCTTACTGGTTATTTTAATTAATACATAAATTTAAAAATATGTATTATATATTTATGAATTATTTTTTTTTGTGTGCTCGTTTTAGTTTACAAATTGTTCACAACTACACTAAAGCTACACATTTCGTACATACATAAAGTACTTAACATGTTATAAACTTAAACATATACTGGGCAAAAGAATGGTCTGAACTATGTCAACAAATAAAATTTAACCCCACTCCAGATGGACCACTATCTTTACAAATTTTAAACCTGCTTATGATCAAAGAAAGCGAAGAATACGTATCCAATCTCAATCACAAAGTTGCGCACTTGTATACTGACTTTCCGTCACATGCTACTGGACTATTAATAAAAGCAAGAGGAGGTTTACTAGACATTAATGCAAGATGTTTCCGGCAAAATACGGTGGGCATTTGTATCTTATGCAATTTGGATGCAACAGAAAACACATTTCATTTTTGTGGGGTCTTTCCAATATATAAACAACACAGAAGAAAATATTTTGGCAAGGCACAATTAAGTACGGCTGAAGTCAATTCATTATTAAATGGCAAATACTTTAACTCTTCTCTTTTTGGAAACAAGAATTCGTTGAGCTTGGTACGGTACCTCTCGCAGTTGACGGTAACGGCGGCTTCTTGCTTATTTTCGAAAAAAAAAAAATGGTCCAAGGATGCCACCAGTCCAAAATCCACAACAAACAGTGACTCGTTGTGAATGCATTGGCTTCTCAATAGTGCCGTGTGCATTCTATGAAGCCCATATGCGGTAATTTGGCTTATAGACATAGCCATCGAGATGGAAATGAGCTTAATCTGAAAAGACGATTTTTCGGTAGAATTATTCTTCTCCTGCCAAATAATCCTTAGCACATTGCTCGAGCGTATAGCGTCCCATTTTGCAAATGCCAAACATAAACTGGAAAATATAAATAAAAACGAATGTTATTTTATCTTTTAAAGTCAAAGTAATCGGTAGTTAAAATTTAAAATCTTAAATGGCCTACCCTTAATTAGACAAATGGATTTAATTGAATGAATAACTTTATTCATATTTTTCCTATGACATAATATTTTTTTTTTTAGAAACTGTAAACATTTTTGGGGATGAAAAATCACAAATTTGGGATAAGTTATAAAATAAGGCTGGGAAATCTGGAGAGTATATCTTATTAGGACCCATAAGCAATCGTAGGTAAAATATTGTATTAGGGGCTTAGAGGCAACTTGTTTTATAAGATTTCTAGTTGCATGAGTTTTTCTGATTGCGAATTTGCATCAAGTTCCTTAAATATTTTTCAGCGATGCTGTTTTCTAAGACTGCAGTTACTTCCTTAGCAATTTGGTGTACTCTTTTAATAAATTCTTAAGTTGAGGCGATATGTGCAATTGCCACTCCTTTTTTCAGTATACTGAAATAAATAAAGATTCGATTTCTTTTTGCATATAGTAATTTATATTTTTTTTTTAAATTTAAATAAACAATTGGTATAGCCTTATTTTACATTGTAAAGGTCTATTAAAAAGTTGAAAATAAATGAAAAAATCATTGTTGTTTAAGGATATATTTTATATGATCCCTATGCCATGTATCCTTTTCATGGATCTTTCTTAAGGTGCCCTATTGGCGGAATTATTAGCCGGCTGAAGTTAACATTTTACAATACAAATAAATATATGATCATTTCACCATCGAATAGAAATTATGTTCATATATACTCGCTATCATATCCTAAATCGATTTCTTCGAATTTTAAGAAAACAATTTTAAGATGGCTGAACTCTTTTGCAAAGTAAATAAACATTTTTGTGGAGGCAGTCCGCTATTTTGAAACCGATAACTACTTTGGTTTATGCAATAACTATGCGAAAAAAATATAGACAGTGTCAGAAGCAAATATTATAAACCTTATGTAAAACAGCAATTTTGACAGGCGTGCACAATTAAATATGACTTGAAAAGTTGACAAGTCAGATTTAAAAAAACATGTCGTGTACATGCACCTTTTGTAAAAAAAATTTGAAGAAATCTATTAATAATAATACTTTTTTATAAATTACTGTAAACAAAAATTTAAGCTAAGGAAAAATTGTAAAGGACATACATTTTACAAAGGATATATGCAACACAAAATAATTAACTTTTGAACAGGTCTTAAAAAAGATAAGAATAAAACGACAGATTTATCGGTTCATATTAAATTCATGTGAGCGTTAGGCAGAACATTAATGATATTTAAAAGAAGGTTATATACTTAATACTCTGAATTGTCCTTGCTTTTAAACATTTTAATAAAATTCGAAATACAAGTCATTTTCGCAGGCAGATTAATTTTAGTTTCAAAGAAATAAGGCAGATTAAACCGGTCGACATGTAAATCGGCCCTGAGATGGTTTCAGCTTAATCTCAACCCCTCATTAATGGAGGGAAAAAGGAGTAAATATTGGAATTAGGAAGGACATATTACATAAGAATCGGATGAAATGGAGTCAGGGCTCAATACATTTTTTTATATGCTCCAAATAAACATATAAGGACATATTTTTGGTGTCTTAAAGTTTAAGCTTCAAATATATAAAATGTAAATGAATTAAAATATTTTTTTACATCTGCATGTGATTCTTTGGCTAACAAATTAATGCTTAAATTACTCGTATCATTAGTAATTTTTGAAAGTCATTAAAAAAAGAAAGAAAATGTATTTTCTGTGAAATAAGTAAATGTGTTAATAATCTTTTAATGGCTTAAAGATAATGGCAAAAATGTTCAATAAATAAGTTATAAAAAGTCAAAGTAATAATAAAGTACATATGGAAGTAAAAAAAAGTTAAAGTACAAAAATTACATTTTAAGAACTCAGCGTAGACATTATCAATAAATTATTATAAATAATAGATTGGGTCAAAGAAACCACTTTATGATTGTGGTCAAGTTACACATTTCTATTGAAACATTTGCAAAACGAGGTTAGTTTTGGGAGAACAAAAAAAAATTTGTTGTTTTCGATTGAGATAAGATTCACTCAACACTATACAATTCTCAAATTAACTACAAGACAACTTGGGTAAGAGCATAATCTATAATTTTCCAATATTTCTTTTTTATATCTTAAGCCGTTTAGAAGTTTGCCATATATCCTTTTTTTGTAATATTAATATTTTGTGGAAAAAAAAATTTGCTCATACAATTAACACATTTTTACTAATTTATTTAGAAATAATACAGTTTAATAAATATATATTTATATATTTTCTAATATATTAAAAAAAAATTAATTTACTACATCACATGTCGTGGAAACAATTAGTCAATGCACAAGGTATCCTAACATGTCATATTGTCAAAATGTCCTAATATTTCACAATGGTTTAAAAATATTGGTGTACGGCTCAGCGCTGGACTTTTCTGATTAATTACGACAGCACAATAAACACAGCAAGCAACGTTATATTTATTTAAGACACTTTTTGTTAACAAACCAACAACAATATTTTTAAGCCATTGTGAAATATTAGGACATTTTGACAATATGACATGTTAGGATACCTTGTGAATTGACTAATTGTCTTTTCACGAAGTCTTTCCAAACATGTCTATTTTTATGTAATTATTGTCTAATATCCAGATGCATACAAATCAAAAAACATTCATAAAAACAAACTCGAAAACTCGTTTCGTGTCTGTTTGATAACCGCTCTTTCTTCTCTAGCACGATCGCCTACAAACAAAACAAAAGTATTTGTTAGACATGTCTGAAAAGACCCCGTGTAACTCCCTCTAAGTTTCATATTAGTAATAATTTTTTTTTATCAAAAATAAGTATCTCAATCAATTAAACAACAACTACTGGAGGAGCGTAGTAATTACTTTTTTTAATATTGTCTCTCATTAGACAAAGTCTTAAAGCTCGCGGCTGATTAATATTATATCTAATAATGCGGAAACCAGTAGCCACAAAGATAAGCCCTGTGCGGGACGACTAACTGCTGTACCCGTTCGCTTATTTTGGGCTGGCTGTGGTTTAAACCCAATTCGCGAGAAGGAAGTTTTTATATATGTCGGCTGATGGGTTTTCTAAATGTCCTTGTATTGTGCTGCTTTTTAGCAGAGGTTAGAAAACTGGTGGACCTGAGGATGTACATGATCCGGGCAATCATGTTATACAACTTGAGACGCTAGCCAACGTATTGTGTTCACTCGTCATGTACAGTACTATAAGTTGAGGCCAAAAGACATTTTACTACACCACAAGTCGTTATTAAACTCATTCTACAAACCCACCAAAAATTTATAAAAATGTATGTTTTCGTTTTGTCGCCAGTCATATATCCTTTTTCTAAAATTATCAAAGTTGTTTTTGGGAATACCTAATTTGTCATTAAAGGATTTTGTTTGTTGTGCTCAATTCCATTTTTTAATTATTGGTAATAATATTGAAATTTATTGTTGGCGGATAAGCTGTTTCTATACGCATTTCACTGGTTACTTAGGCCAGATCATCAGGAAACGTTTCCCAAAAAATTTAAGAAAAGCCAAAAATATCAGTAAATAAGACTACAGAGTAAATTTCATTATTTTTTTATCAAGAATACGAATAGGGAATTAAGCACAAGAAACAAAATCTTTTTCTAAAATGTCTAAACTATTAAGCAATTATCAAATTATTCTAACTACAGAAATATTTGAAATAACAGTTGTACAAGTCGTACTAATGTTCCTGCCATAAACGTGTTAAATTTCATTACAATACCTTCGACCGTTTAGCAGCCAAGTATATATCCTTTTTGTAAAATTTAAACAAGTATTGCGTAAAAATACGTTTTGTTCCCATGCTAACATACATATAAAATTTAAATAACCATAAAAAATAAAAATTATTATTAAAACTATTTTTTAGGCAAAAATATAAAGAATACTCTTGTAAACTATATTACAAGTCGATCATAAATTGTTTCTTATAATATTACAAATTTTCATTTTAATATCTTTATTTGTATAAATGACAGCCATATATCCTTTTTCTAAAATTTTAATGATATTAAAAGATTTTGTTTGTTGTGCTTAATTCCCTTTTTTAAATTATTGATAAAAAAAAATACTGAGATTTATTGCTGGAGGATAAGCTGTTCCTATGCTGATAGCTTTTGCCTTTCTAAAATTATTTAGGAGAACGTTTCCTGATGATCTGGCCTAAGCAACCAGTGAAATGCGCATAGGAACAGCTTTTCCTCCAACAATAAATCTCAGTATTTTTTTTTTAATCAATTATTTAAAAAAGGGAATTAAGCACAACAAACAAAATCTTTTAATAAATAAAATAGTATGCCCAAAAACAACTTTGATAATAAAATTTTAAAGATATCACGAAAAAACTATTTTTTTCGAACATTTTTTATTTTGTGGTTACAAATACATTTGAATACTTTCTAAGTTACAAGATTTATAAGCGATTAATAATGATTTGTTTCTTATATTCCGTTTTAAAAAGTAAATAATTGATTAAATAAGTTAGAAATAAATTTATTCTATAAATTAGTATTCTACAAGTCGTTTATTATTTTTTCTTTCATCAAGCTGTTAAATTTTATATATAAAATTACATTCGTATCACAACATTTTTAAGAAACTTTTGCTTTAAAGCAACATATTGTTTAAATTTAAAAAAAAATTGTGTAACAACGTCAGAGGGTTCTTATGATTTTAATAGACTTTTCTGGTTGACTTCGTATGTAAAATTTGGTATTTACTGAACCAGAGACATAGAAAATATTTTTATACAATAGTTAAGCATAACGCAGATTTTTTAAGAATTTACAAATAAATAACTATTCAAATACTTCCTAAGAGCAATTGATTGCAAAAAAAGTGGTACATCACAAAATGATATATACAACTGACTTCAATGTATTAAATAAAATAAAATCGTATATATTATAAAAATTCACTACATCATGTTTTATGACTCAGCATTTCCAATACACACCAAAAATAATGAAAAAAGCACCAGCATACACAACACACACATAAATTGTATTCAATACAAGTCATTACAATAAATATTTATATGCAATTCATTCCACTTAAACACTTTTTTTTTCTAATAATTATCTTTCTTTTATCGTTGTATATTTTTTCCAATCCATTTTCTCTGCCATTAGTATGCCCATTATAAGGAGGAAATGTATTTGCATGCTCAACGTGCATTTGGCATCAGTCCAGATCGTCATTATCGCCTGTTGCATGCAACAGCTGAAGATAAACCCAAAGTTATTGTCCTGTCAGTAGTTGTGCTCGAAGCTGAAGGCTTAGAAGCCAAAGATGCCAATGGTAAGTAAAAAAAAACAAAATAATAGAAATAAACTTATTTATATATTTATTTTAAAAACGAAAGACTCATTTGCTGTGCAGTGGGGCGTATAAGTGCTAGAATAAGTTGACGTTATAAATTTGAATAAATGCAAATAATGGTATAATAATAGACTCATACTCAATGGGTTTAGCTCTTTTTGTATAAGTCTACTGAAAGATGTGAACGGAATTTAATGAGTTTTTCATTTTTTGTTATAGTTTGTTTTTTCAAATGTAATGAATTTTTAATTTGAGCTTTAGTTTGAACATTGAAAGCAGAAGTAGTTGTAGAATAAGTTGCTCAATATTATTTTATATAATAAGTCATTGCACACTTGTCAATTCCGGCCAAAAATGATTTTTTTTTTAAATTTCAAAAAAATTTCGACAGATGACAGATAATAACTTACACTTCAAAACATAAAATGTATGTCTTATTTCGGGTCTTGAATAATTCTGATACTGTTAAAACAGGGGCAAAGTGGATAATTTTTTTCTTGTAATCTTAATCAAATAAATAATGCACAGAAACGTATTACCAAAATGATTATATTGATTACTAAAAATTGTAAAATTGCCAATATTTTTTTTTAGTAAATGATATTTGTAATTTTAATTAAAAAAAGGATCAAAAAACTTTGCCATTTCAAACCATGTGTTAATTTATTAAATTAAATATTGACAATTCCCAACAACAATGTTTAAATTATTTTATTTTAAACGAAAAAAGTCAATTAAAATTTTTTGTTATTTAATTAAAATTTTAAATGAAATTTTATTTCAAAACAACTAAAATGTTAGTTAAATCAAAATTAAATTTTTAATTTTCTTTCAATTAAAACAATTAATTGATAAAATACTTTTTTCTGTGTGCGCAAGACTAGACTGAAATGTGGAGAAAAATAAAAGAACTATTATTAAAAAACTCTAGAAATATGATAAAAACTGTGATATTTAAAGAAATAGAATATAAAGACTATTTTCAAATAGCCGAAAATTTTAATAATCATTTGTCAATAGTATTATGGAATTAAGAAACTCTATCGATTATGTGCAATATGAACACAAAATACCTGATAAATTTTAAATTAAAATTCCGTGCAATATCTTTACAAGAACTTAAAATTATATGTTAGAATATTAAGAAAAAACCTGAATACAATAGAGTAACATTTAATATCGTTTTGGACAACTGGAACACAACAGGCAATATGACGCTAAATATTCTAAACAAAATATAAGAAACAAAAATGTTTCCAAATAGTTGAAAAGAATCCATGATTACACCAATTGGAAAAGTTAAAAATACAGTCAAATGTAATGAATACCGTACAATCAACTTGCTTGAAAAAAATCCTTGAAATTAGTGTTAAAAACCAACTTGAAAACTATATGGAACAACATAAGCAATTTTCAAAATATCAGTCGGGTTTAAAAAAAAAGTATTCATGTGGAACAGCTGTCAACCACGAGTATGTTATAAATAGGTGGCAATTTGTGAAGAAGAATAACAAAAAAATGGCGATTTTTCTAGATTTTAAACGAGCATTTGAAACGGTTGTTAGAGATATTTTATTGCGAAGACTTTACGAATATGGAATTCGCATTGAAATGGTTTAAGTCATATTTAACTTATCGCAGGCAATTTACAAAGGTGAATGGCACATTCACAAATACTACGATAAATGATTTTGGATTACCACAAGGCTCAATATTAGGAGCGCTTTTATTTATGATAAACATTGATGATATGGAAAAAGTTTTAGACAAATGTGAAATTGTTTAATACGCAGATGATATACTTTTTCTCACTGAATCGGCAACGGAGGCGATATGTCACGCTAATTTGTCAAATGATATGGATAACATTAATAAATATTTAATATAATATTTAAAATTAACAATATAATACTAGAAAACGTTAATAATATAAAATATCTGGGTATTCTAATAGACAAAGACTTAAAATTAAAAGAACATATCGAATATATACAGTGGTGAGCACTTGTGGCTACATGTAACACATTTATTACTTAAAACGCATCAAATTCTACAAAATATGTCAAATTCAACTGGATTTTCTGCTAAAACTATTTATAATTATCCAATTAAAGGGCATACACAAATATTTTTTATAAACTGAAGTTAAATCTCAGTTTTGCTCATCTTCGTGAAAAAAGTCAATGTATCCACTTTTGCCCGTTCAGGTTTTTGTTAACTGGCAGCACAAATCGTAGTAGCAAAAAACAGTTATTTGTTCCGTTATTTTTTTTGTTTGTAAAACGTCTAAAGCATAGACCTTACGCTAGTTGCCTCTTTTTAATTGTCGTAATTTTTTCAAATAAAATTCAACTTTAAATAAAAATGAGAAAGATTTCCGCCGTTTTAGAAAATCAAATTGTGGAAATGACAAAAAACAATAAATCAGCACGTGGAATTGCGAGATTATTAGGAATTTTCCACCGAACAGACGCTTCAAGTAAGAAAAAGAAAAAAATATTAGCATAGACAGTGCAAAAAATAGCGACGAAGTTTGTTTACCGAGAGAGATGCAGGGGCCATGGAAAATTTGCTGGTTACGAAGCAGACAAAAACACCAAAAAGAGGCAGCAGCTGCGATCAGCAAGCCAGTTTTTAGGGTTTTATAAGAACGGTGCCAGTAGTACTTCTTGCCAACCATTTATTTTGGTTTCATCTGACCATATTACCCGTTTGCAGTCTCCTGCACTCCAGTTTTTATGCTCTTTGCAGAGCTAAAGTCGTGCTTTTAAATTTTTTTCCGACAGTGCATGTTTTTTTTTGCTTTATAGCTGAAGTGAGCCCGATTCTTTTATGCGCCCTGGCTTGTTGATCGCAGCTATAATAATAATAATAATAATAAAAGTCAGCTATGATTTTTCCTTCAAACTTTTTCTTGTGAAATAGCACGTTATTTTGAAACTATCTTAAATCCGTTTGTCATCTCCTCACTTCTTTTCTCCTCCTCTTCTCTCTTTCTTCCCCTATATTGAAGAGATTCACAATGGACCGCATTAGTCTTCGAGTGGAGGTGTGCCCTTGGGTGAACAGCCCACCCTAACCTTACCTTAAAACCATGTTAGTAATTAATTATTCCTTGTGATAATTGTGATTTTGTGCTCGTTAGTTTTTTGGATAAGTGAAGTGATTGTGAGTTTCTTTAAAAATAAACAAAAGCTAAATGAAACCAAATTTAAAAAGATAATAACAAATTAGTTGGGGATAGGGGAGGTAAAAGTGCTTATTACATCTTCTGCTGTTAGGTATGAAAATTAAGTATTATGAATTTTAGCTGCCACCATGTGCCACCCTAGTAACCAGTGCATTTTAAGTGACTTCGCCTATTTTTATAAGATTATTATGACAGACTGGGTTATCATTGCCCAGTCCCAGAGACTTGACATTTTGTATCCAGACTCAGTCCATGTGTAGATAAAATAAATAGGATTTTTTTGGAAATTAAATTTCAAAGAGGTTTCAATTCAGGTAAAATTAAATTGACATGTTCTCGGTAACGTTTGTAAATTAGTGTATTTTTGGTAACCCAATTATCTTCCATAGTAATAAAGATAGAAATAAAATATAATTTTGTTCTCCTTTCTGAAGAAGCTCTCAAACATATTTTGGTACTTTTTGGAAATTCGATACTATTTAAATATTGTTAGGACATTTTCTGTACTGTTATTTATGTATTGCAAACAAAAATTAAATTCAAAATAATTTTAACCCACTTTTCGCCGCACCAAGTAAACTCACAAAATAATAACGAAATAAGATTTTAAGTAACTGATAAAAAAAAACATCGCTACAAAAAAAAAAGTATGAGTAGTGGTGATAATAATCACCGGTGGGCGAAAAATGGGTTAATAAAATAATAATTTTCTATGACGCCATGTAAGACACATATTTATCTTATATAGTGATGCAGTTGTGCATACAAGAGAAGGAAAATTGGATATTTACTTCCCCCGTAAATATTCCCCGGCCCCTTAACCAAAAAAAAAAATCGCAAAATAGGGTCGTTAAATGATCCCCCGCCACCACCCCCAGAAGCGCATGTGTCTTTATATATTTAATCACTAGGGAAACCAGAAATATGGAATTGCATGTTTTCCTTGTGCGACCAATGAAGGCAGAAACAATATATTTATCCGTTAAGGAGCTTTTTATGAATTTTGGCATCGAATTGTTAGTGCACATTTTTTCCTTAACAGCATTTTTATTTTATTTATTTATTTATCCCAAATATTTTAAAAACATGTTAATTTATAAAATACTTAAATTTAATAGTGCGGACTACTAGATCATTGCACTAATGCGTTTTTGCAGCATATTTTGGTACATGTTAAATTTTATTTGATGCTTACAAGAGCTTTTGCAGGAAATAAAAAAAAGTCTTTGTTTCAAAATTCTAGTTTTTCTGGTTTAAATGTGTATCTGTATACCCAACGTGTTGCTTAAATTTTGCCATCTACATTTAATTTTTGCTCTAAAATTGTATGCCAAAGCAGGGTAAATGTTATTTTAAACTTTCGAATTTTATTTTAATATGAGAAAAAATTAAGGCAAAGGCAATTATATACGTTCTTGGCGATGTAATAAATTAAAATCTGAATCAATTCTTGAGTATGCCGACCGACTCAGAATTACTGTTTAAAGTGATCTAAGGATGTCCATCCGTCCATCTGACTGGTTGTCTGTCGATCTTAACTTTGTGCGCAAAGTACAAGTTGTAATTTTGTAGATAATTTTATCAAATTTAGTACTTACATATAATTTGTACGAAGGAAGAAGTCTACGTAAATAGTAAGAATCGGTCTATAATTTCACATATCATAATCATTAAAACTCCTTTCCAAATTAGACTTTTTGTGTCCGTAAATCATCGAATTATGTTGGTATTAAGGTTGACTTTGCCGCAAAAATATCTTACAGAAAATTAATTTATTTTCGAATCGGCTCACACGTACCCCAAGCTTCCATCTATAAATAGCTTCAACTTCATTTTAAATGTTAATACTAATTAAGAATTAAGCGATCGTCCCTGGAATCCTTTTAAGACAAAAAATTTCATAAATGTAGATGTTAATATCTTGATAATATTCGCCACAAATAACTCTTATATGAATTTTAACATCATAATATAAACTTTGTTTTTGTGCGCCCATGACTGCCCATCGTTTTCAAAAAGTATAAAATCTTGAAAATTCGTCTGTAAATACTATGGTTTTTGTGTTTTACCGATTATAATTTTAGGATTGTTTTTTTTTTTTTAATGCAAAAAATTAAATTGTTGAATATTTTGTTTTCAAATGAGAAAGTTTGGAATTTTTTGGGCATATTTTTAACAATTTTCGTGGCATATTTTCTAGTTTTTACTGCATATTTAATGCGCATAAAACGCGTTTTTAAGAGCGTATTACTGGTTTCCGTGATAATCACAATATATGATATATATCATATATATTTTTTTTATTCATGTAGTCAAAAATAAGGGGACGGGAGAGGAGCGTACATCGATATTCCACAAACTACTAACACAATCTCTTTAAAAGGTTATAGGTAAAAACACCTCCAATACCTGTTTTTTAATTTTGTTAAGTTCTTTTGTGTCGTCATTGCTAACTCTTCCAACCCCTGTATCTACATGTCCATAATTAGCGAGGGGTCAAATTTTCTATTCTTAGGTTGGATACCAAATTTTATCAATTTACTTAAAGAAATTAAGAAGTTATGGATTTTTGGCCGGAATTGACCACCGTGCATTGGCTCAATGCTTTTTATAATGTTTAACTAACGAGTCATGTTAACAGTCATATTTCTTAACGTAAAACATTACAAAATGGAGTTGCCATTATTTTAATAAAACTAAAATTTTAAAGAAACGTAACTTTCTAATTACACACACAGTAACTGAAGCGTATAATTAGTTTTTAAATATTCATCATTAATTTAAAAATAATACACGTACGTATAGTGTACCTACACGAACATTAGGATGGTATCGAAAACTTTGCTCTATTTGAGTTCTGTTACTAGCTCGGGTGCCAATTCGACAACTATTAATTTTTAAATATTAATCGTTAATTACACAATAATACTCATACGCACAAAGTACCTAAACAAATAGTGGTTGGTCATATCCCAATAAAAATTTTTCTTGTTTTGCAAAGCAGTAGAAGTAAGTTTTAAAAAGTAAGCGCACATTTTTGCGCTACGCAATAAGACATACAGAGATGCAGTACGGTAAGTAAAAGAATTCTTAACAAATATAAAAAATATAACATTTGAAGAGCCACTACATTCCCTTACTACGAAGGAGGTTTGTAAGGGAGCATATTAAAGAATAATGGCAACAACAAAAAATTCAGTGTCTAAAGCTGATCGTTACATTCACCAAATTTTATATCCGCTGACTAAGGCTCTTTTTTTTGTCAAAAATGTATTGCTACAAAGTGGGAGGTCGCTATATCAAATTCATGCCGTTCGTTAGCGAGATGGTAGGCGATAGATTTGCGTTTCTTCCTTAAAAGCTACTGCGTTGGAAGCTCCATTTTATTATTATGCGTACATTTAACCACCCCCATCCCCCTAGGGAAGCCTTACAGGCAGTAATAGGAGTTAGTCTTCAATACATTTCTAGTCTGGATTGAAAATGTTGTATAATATGTGAGATAAAAGATATGGGTTAGGTAAGTTAAAACCAAATGTTGGGGTTAAAATATAAAGTGGGATGGATCATACATTTGTCCCGTCTAGGAGTATCCTTGGAGCCTTGGAGCCAAATTTTTAAAATGTTCTTACAATTTATACTTTTCATTGGAGCCCTCCTAAGAAATGGATAAAAGGGGGCTAGTTTGTTTGGGAAAAATGCTGGGAACGAAAAATAAGGGGGGGGGGGGGGGGGAGGAATTTTTTTTTACGCCTCGAAGAGTGACTCTGTGGCAGTAAAGAAGTTTTTTTTTCAATTGATTCCTTTTTGCACCGACTGTGAGCTCGATGATTGCCGATTTCCCCACGTCTTACCCGCCTCATTTCTTGGCTCATTAATTTTTTTCGAATCCTCATAAAACTAAAAGGCGCAGCATAGCCCATTCCTGTTACTAAGAAACTTCATTTATCACTACCTCACAGCTATTGTACAGGGGCAAATGGATGAACTCGAAAAAAGCTTATTCAAAGATCTGTTGCTTTTAGTTCTAGTTCAGGCACCACTATGCGTTCCCAGTCGGCCTCTAGTTCAGAGTCTAGCTCAGGTTTTAGTTAATGTTTTAGTTCTTATTTAAGTTTAGCATCAAGTTCAGGTTCTAGTTAAGAATCTACTTCAGGTCCCAGTTTAGCTTCTAGTTCAAGTTTTAGTTCAAATTCGGTTTTAGGCTTAGGTTTTAGTTTCGATTTAGCTTTATCTACTGCTACTCTGTAATGCGGCAAAAAGAGAACATAGTTTTTAAAACTTAATTTTAATGCACATTATGTAAGGTGGTCGAGACCTTTAGTAGCTCTGTAAGGATTAAGAACATTCCAAGGCTAATGTGTTATTTATATTTCACTACACGTTGGAAAACATGTTGTTAAGCTTGTAAATAAATTTTAGGCCCTAATTGTGTAAAACGCAACGCCAAAAATTATATTGAAAGCAACAACAAACTTAAAAGTATTTTGTAATTTTGTTGTTGCTTTCAACAAAAATTCATATTGAGTATTAAAATTTCAAACGTTGCATATCTTGTGGCGTTGAAAATGTTATAACGCAATATGAATTTCTTTCGAAAGCAACAACAAAATTATAAATATTTTTGACCTTGTTTTTGCTTTCAATGTAATTTTTGGCGTTGCGTTGCGTTTTACACAATTAGGGCCTTAATTTTTAAACAAACTTCTTTTATTAAACTAATAAGTTAGTGTATGAGTTTTCTCCTGATCCTTCATGTTTCTGTTATTCTAGCAATATCGAAGTTATATTTTATTAACACCATTGTTTTTCTTAAGCCCACTTCCTTTCGTTGTTCTCTATAATTGATTTGTTTAGCTCTATTGCATGGTAACATTTTTGTTCTTGCGTTGTTATTATTTTACTGGCACATCTTAATTGTTAAACACATGTTTTAGCTAAATGCTCACATTAAAGGAGATGCCCATAATAAACAAGTTTATAAGCAAATTTATAAATGGTTTCTGTTTGCGTTTTTAGCGAATAAATTTACTAATGGCAGTGACTTCTCATTGTCTCTACACACTGCACACGCACACACGAACGAAAGGATAAATAACTTCCGGTCAGGTTATATGCCAATTATATCCTGTTAGTTTTGCACGAATGCAAAAAAAAATAAATATTCTGCTAGAAGATATTATCAAATGCTAAATATTTTGCAATAAATTATTTTATGCAAAATGATATTTCATGGCTGAATACTATTAGAAGAGAAAAATTGTAAATGAAAGTTCCTGTTTGAGGTATTTGTATCACACTAAATCAAATCTAAACATTTTATGGACAGAGTATGTGCAAAAAAAAATAGAATATTGAGCGACACTTTTTTCCTCAGCTTTTTATTACAAAGAAAAATTATGACCCGAGCCAAAATTATGATATTCGATATCGATCAAAGTTATAATAAACTTCAAATAAAAATGACATAATTTGGCTAAACTTATTTTGTTACGTCTTATTTAAAATTTATTTAATATTCTAACACTTTTTATACACGTGTCTTGAAATATAACAATCTTAAATTTGCCATATCTTTATTTAATTTTTCTGTAAATTTCTTTACACTGCTATTTTTCCAATTTAGTTCTATTGAAAGGCTCTCAAGGTTAAAGCAACTTATTTAATGTCCTTGCTAACAAGGATTATTACCCCCCCTTTAGTTTTTTTCCTGCAGTTTATATAACTTTATTGTTTACAATTTTGTTTGTATATTTTCTTAAAAAAATTATTCTCGTTTATTTTTTTATTGTCTTAAATATTTTATTAAAATTTGTTTCACAGTCCCAAGATTTTTAATTTCGTTATTTATTAAAACTAACCACAAACTAAAAGTGAAATAACATTAAAAAAAATATTTATATAAAAAGGAATAAATTATAGCAAATAATGGGTGACGAATTTGGAGCTATTTTTAGCAATACAAAAATTATGTCACTCTTAACATTTAAATTTTATTGAAATATGACAGCTAAAAGGTTCTAGTTCAAGACCAGTTCAATACCAGTTGCAGTTTCGTTTCAGTAACTTCAGTTATTCAGGGGGCGCATACGTAACGTTATGATTAATTTAGTGAATTTCTTTTTTCTTTCTGATCTTATTTATGGTTGGCATTTATTTAAATTTAGATTTTAGGCTGGAAATATGTTCATATCATGCTTTGAAGATAACATCTTTCAAATGTTGCTCATTGTTTGCTTCAACCTGACGTGCTCTTTCCAAAACATTTCCCATTACTTTTCTTAGAATTTCAGATCGCAGCGCCCTCGCTTCTTCCTGAATATTCGCCTAAAGCTGTTGGATGGTTCTTGGCTTACTGGCATACACCTTATCCTTTAGGTTGCCCCAAGAAAAAAAATTAGGAGCCGTTAAATCTGGCGAACGTGGTGGGCAGTTAAAATCAGAAAAATGCGATAATATTCGATCTCCGAAAATTTCGCACAAGAAATCCATATGTGATTAGAGGTAGCTCCATCTTGTTGGAACCCCAATGTTGGATGATTCTCTACCTCGGGCCTTAAAATTCCATTCACATTCACCGCAACTTGTTCGTCGTTTTCGAAAAAAAAAATATGTGCATCTAATGGCTAATAAATCAGTGAGTGGTTAAACGCTGGTTTAGTTGAACTAAACTTAAATTTATATGTAGCTTAAACTAAACAGTTGTAAATCAGTATCCCATGTATTATATGCAGTTTAAAAAGTAACATGTGGCAGCACTACGATAAATGTTCTCAAATTCATATGGTCTGTATTGGAAGTTTAAACGCCCAATTTTATGCGTTTAAAAATGATTTATATGTTTACTGATTTATAGATTTGCTGCTTTAAACATATTTTAAACCAAAAACAGAGTTTAACTTGCTCTGATTTATAAGCCCTAAGTGATTCATTACATGTTTAACAATTATTCTGAAATTTTGTGTATTCACGTGACCATTTAGGCCAAAATGGACTTGATCGCTCATAACTCGATATGGTTTCGGTGTCTGAATAATGCAATGCTGACTTTCAAAATAAAATTGAATAACTTTGGTTCTTTTTTCTGTGCTGAGTCCTTCCAATATAAATTTCCCAAGTTTTTTCAAAATAATTAAAAAAAAAAAACCAAAAGAAAATGTGGTCTCGACGCAGTTCTGTTTGAGCACTTAGTTCTAGTTCAGTTTTAGTGCTCTATTAGTTATGTTCTATTGCAGTTCTAGTTCAGTTCAAGTTCAGTTATAGCTTAGTTCTTGGTCAGTTCTAGTTTGGTTCTAGTTCAGTTCTAGTTCAGTTCTAGTTCAGTTCTAGTTCAGTTCTAGTTCAGTTCTAGTTCAGTTCTAGTTCAGTTTTAGTTCAGTTCTAGTTCAGTTCTAGTTCAGTTCTTGTTCTGTTCTAGTTCAGTTCTAGTTCAATTCTAGTTCAGTTCTAGTTCAGTTCTAGTTCAGTTCTAGTTCATTCTAGTTCAGTTCTAGTTCAGTTCTAGTTCAGTTCTAGTTCAGTTCTAGTTCAGTTCTAGTTCAGTTCAAGTTCAGTTATAGCTCAGTTCTTGGTCAGTTCTAGTTTGGTTCTAGTTTAGTTCTGGTTTAGTTCTAGATTAGTTCTAGTTTAGCTTCAGTTCAGTTCTTCTTTCTGGTTCCGGTTCATATTTTATCTCAGGTTCGAGTTGATTTTTATTTCCTTTCTTGTTTTGTTTTTTACTCACTTCTGCTGTGAAAATATTTTATTTTCTTTATTACTACGTTCTTGAAAATGCATGTAAAAATTCTTCCTGATGAATCACTCGATGCAATAAAATAAGAAATAAGAAGAATGAAATCTCATAAATATCTGCAAGATTATTAATCGCACTCAAGTAACCGCACCAGACACTTTAGCCATTAGGATTTTGTGTACTAATTCATTCATTCAAAGAAATATTTAATTCTCTGAATTTATTTGAGAAAGAGAAGGTGTGTAGCATTAAAGATAAAATTATATTATTTATGCACGTACAATAAATTATGTTATTAGAATTTTTGGGAATTTCTCTGAGCATAAATCCAAGAAGGTCTACAGGATTAAACTAAAATGGAGAGAGGAACTGAAGAAAGCAGGATAAAAAAAGTTTTGGCAAGATGGTATAAAAACACTAAACTGATGCAAAGTTTTTGAATATTAAATTACAGATTGCAAGTGAAAATCTAAATTTTCATTAATAATCTTATAAAATTATGTCCTTCTTAATATTTTTATTTGTTATGTTGTAATTTAAATTTGCATTAAACTGTTGCTTAGTAACAAATTACATTAAGTTTCTAATTTCATCCAGAGAAGAAAGTAAATGAATGAAAAAACTAAAACCTTATAATTTAAAATAAATCACATCGTTTCTTTAGAGTTGTACGACTAGATGCAAAATTACTGTTGTCTCTGTAACTTTTCTTTAATTTTTTTATATCTGATTAAATTTCCTTCTTTCAATTACAGGTTTTTCCGATCCCTATTGCATGCTGGGCATACAGCCAGATGGTGGTCCACCCGTATCACCATTGCCACTGCCACCGACTCCTCGTGCTTTGTCCGCCGATATGAGTGCGTTCGATAACAATGCTACCGATTCACCGCCACATCGTAAGCACAGTTTTCGTTTGAGTTTTAAGCGACGCGAAGGCACCAGACGTGAACACCGCGACTCACTGGGTGGTCCAGTGCCAGCAAAATTCATTTGCGCCACATCAATTAAGCCGCACTCATTGACTCCCAAATGGAATGAAAAATTCAAATTGTAAGTATGGAATGCTTAAGGGTTGGCAATTTGTTTGTTTGTCTGTTTGTTTGGTGTGGTGAAAGATAAATAAAATTTTAAGCTTTGAAAGAAAGATGAATTTGATTTGAAGTTGGTTGGCAACAGAGTACAAAATGGATACAGACATATTAAGTGCTATAGATATTAGAAACTGGGAAATTTTTAATTACATTTTTATAACTTTTAGTAAGATATTAAAGGAATGTAAAAATTTGTATAGAATTTTTAAACTTTAAACATTTTGCCTTCGTTTGTATGTTTTCGTTTTTATATTATTAATATTTTCATTTAATTCAAATTATTTCAAAAATAATAAATCTATAATCGGTTATTTTAGTGAACATTCTATTAATCCAATCAAATCTACTTTGGTTTTTGTTAATAATATTGCGCTTACATTATTACTCAGCAGCTCTGGGTAGGGATGAAACAATAAGAGTAAATATTTTATGTAAATACCAAGAAGTTTTGGTATCGATATTTTGCAACCGACTACCAAGTAGGTATCGGTAAAAAATACTGGTATCGGTCAATCGTAATCGCTTCACTATAGTACACCAAAGGAAATGACAAATATGCTGTTTGCAAAAGATTTGTAATTTTTTTTCACAATTTATTATTATACAAGCTCGAATTTGATATTTTTTGTAACAAGCTGGACACCCTTCAGGTCTGCAATGAAAAAGTTTTTTAAATATTTTTATATAAAATATGAATTTGTTGGCCTATGTATTGCAAATGTGTATAATTTCGTTTAAATGTACCACGTCACATCTATGAGATAACGCTTCATATGTTTATTTCGCTTTCAGCCGCCATTCAGCAGCAAATACTCGTTTACTTACTAAAATTGCTATTAAAAAAAAACGAAAACACTAGCATTTCAATTTTCTATAATGTATGCCGTGTATACATCTATTAAAGTCTGTGTTTTTTAATAATTTCTATATATATAATCCAAATTTCGATATTTTAATCAGGCATAAGTTCATTGAATTTAAATTTCATTAAATTATTTTTATGAAGAAAGGAATTTTACAACATGAAATTAATTAAAATTTATTGATAATTTTTCGTACTTGAATGAGCTGTAAATTTATATTTATTCATCTTTTTCAACCATTTCTTCTTAAAAATTCCAGCAAAATAACCTAACTTGGAATCCAACTTTTTCCCACTGTACAAGTGCTCAAGTCTAGCCGTCACTTAATGGAATCACTCTTCATGCTCGCCACCTAAACATTCTAATTTGGCTGCGAATGTACCTTATCGGTTCGCTGCTTGGCGTTTTCGCGCTCTGCGTCAATTCAGTCAGCTGTATTAATTCGTGGCTCTTGGAGATCTTCTTCTGTTGTCCTTTCGCTATTGTGTAGCCAGAAAAAATGTCATGCAGTTTTGGGATATACGGTCCATAAATTACCTTAGATACCATATCAAGTATCCTTCTGAAATTCACTTAAAACGTTAAATCTTATTTCACCGGTGTATAAAAATTTATTCCTAATTATGTTTTTTAATACCAAAAATCACTCTACAGAAGTTTGGGATGATTGATCCATATTTTACCATGTGACCAATACAAATTCCTCCAATTTTAATGCTGACGTCAGTTTTTATAAAGATTAATTAATAATATATAGATATCATATAGAGCCCACTCGTGTCCGTGCTATGTTCGGCTGTGCCGAATATAGCACTCTTACTTGTTTTATCGTTAGGGGAAAGAGAACTAACACCAAACCTGTCACGTGACAGTTCTTGAGTGGTAGGAACCGGTTCTAATTTTAACATGGAGGGGACTTGTCTCTTTAAGGGGAATTGTCTCTTGTCTCTTTATGAAGGGGACTTGTCTCTTTAATATGGCGATGTCCTAGAAGGGGATTAGTTGGCACCTTTTTGACACTTTGTAACAGGACACTGAAATGACCTAAATGGATACATTAAATTTCGGTTATAACAGTGCCTAGCAGACATTGTCCCGAGTGAACAATGTTAATATGATAGATCCACTATGATAGCCATTATCCGCACAAAATCCAGTCGTATTACAATTTTTTTATTTACCTTCCCTCTGGCCTACACCTTCGACGCATTATTATCATTTTACTGATATGTCTCGTTTTCACCTATCAAAATTCGTTTCTATTTAATACAAAATTGTACTCACGGTTCACGGCGTAAGTGTTTTAAGAACAAGTTACACAAATTTCCCGCAGAGATATACCATAGCCCTTACCTTATGTAAAGCTCCTCCAATACAAAATGTCACAGTAATATCATATCATAATATCAAGTAGAGCAATTGTAATAATCATAAGTGCATTCCATGTTTATATATTCAAAGAATTTTTTCATTTCTTGTCGTCGTCATCGTCATTGTTATACATGTCTGTGATTTTCTTTTTTTGTATTTTATTTTTCACTAATTTAATATTCACCAACAAAAATTTACACTTTTTTATTTGTCGAGTTGCGAAAACAACAATTGCTAATTTGACAACATATGAATGTATGTAGGATATTAAAAGTGACAAAAGGGTGTTATCAATTTGACCACAGGTAGTTGTCAATTTGGCAACAATGAAATTTTCTACATTTCTGATTTCAATTTGACAACAGATGTTATCGAAACATTGACAACACTCCGTTATCGGTTTAATACTATTTGTTAAAAAAATTTTATCGTCTTGTTTCGCTCTGTGTACAACTTTTCCCATTGTATACTCAAAGCATCATAAATGGAAGTCTTTCAAATCTGTGATTCTGAAGTTATTTTGAATAAATTTTGAAAAAGTACTGAAGTCAGTTTTATTATCCATTCCAAACATTATTATTTTAACATATGCATACGTACTACTGGGTAATATAGGAAAATCAGTATACGGAAATAAACGAAACATTTCGAAAGCATTTGCAAAATGTAAAATTCTTTTTTGTTATACCCTCTACATTTATTTGTGATGAGGGTTTACTTAGTTTGTCATTCTGTGTGAAACTTTTTTAATATCCAACTAAGACCCCATATATATATTCTGGATCCTGGAGTAATTCTAAGTCAATTTAGCCATGTCCGTATGTCAGTCCGGCTGTCCGTCTTTCGAAAAACTCAAAAGAAACGAACACTATTAGTGTCAAATTGCTGCTAGATATCCTTAGCAGCTTGGGATTGGAATCCAGCAAAATCGGTTCAGTAGGATAAGAGCTACAAACCCAAATGTGGATTCTAAAACTAAAAAAAATATAATTTTGTTACAAAAACTGACATAATTAAAATAAATTTAAATAGACAGAGATAAATAGATAGAGATATTTTTGCAATTTTTATTTTGCTGGAGAGAAGATTTCTTGAACTTTCCTATCGTTTTGCAGTTGTTGAGAAATTTAAGGTCAAAGTCGATCTTTTGATGTTTTTTAGCATTTAGTATGAAAATGCTTTTGATTGAGAATTATATGGTATTTTTTATTCAAAATGGGGTATGTTTTTAAGTGTACTGTTTGAAGAACTTGTTATACTAAATAACTTCAAAATTTTATTATGATTTCTTTATTCAAGTCAGATTTATAGAATGTAAAGCCCTACTCATATTGAAAGCCCTTGCATTCATTTACACTGTAGAAATAATAATTTTAAGGCTTGACATTTCATGAATTTGACATGGATAGTCTCAATTTACACCCCATTAAAAAATGTGCTCCAAAAGGAGCAGATTTTATATATGAATTCATACCTCAAATCGCTTCAAACCTGCTGATGGGATGCCTGAGTTTTGTATGAAGTGTTCCCGGTTTGGAGGAATATTTTCTGCTGACAATAAGCGCTCCTTTTAACATAATAAAACACGCAAACAAAGCACTCCTAAAGCGCTTTTTTAAGGGCTAACTATATTAAAATATTCATTTTTGTTTTGCTTTTACTTGTTTAAATGCCTTTTTTAAGCATTTTCGTAAACCATAACATATTAATATTTTGTTATCGTTTTAAAACCTTCTTCGTTGCAGCACTAAAATAGCTGCTATTTTTGTATATTTTATTCATTATAATTTACTGCTGTATAAGAGCTCTCTTATTGAAGCGCTCAATTATGCGCTTTTTCTCTTAAGTGCTTCAAAAAAGACACATTTTTTTTACTGGGACGTTTCATATTTTAATGCTCAACTTCTATTCAATTCCCTTTTGAAGATGCCATTATGTTCACACGCAGCAACCGGTTTCAACTTTATTTGCTTCAAAACAACAACACATTTATTCAAAGCGAACCAAAGAGAAAAAGAAAAGAAAAAAATTACACGCAGCCATTGTTGTGCGTATATCTACGAATGAGAACACATAGCGTACTGCCCGAGTACAGGCATCTCCGTACCAACTCCTTTTCTTCTTGCTTCCCTCTCCATAAAACACTAGAGTTGAGCATCAAAAGATGAAACGTGTGAATGTAGACATAGAGATATCACATTGAAATTTTAGTTATGTAGACCGAAAAGATCTTAAAACAGTTGACTAAAAAGCATTCAAATTTTTGATTAAGAAATACCCCAAATTTCCAATTACGGAAAACGCTTTAAAAAAAATGATTTTTTTTACAAAAATGCCAATAATAAATGTCACTATTTCCCACTCTAAAGTGCTCAGAATTTTCCAGAAATTTTTGTACATATTAGAAAACATTATTGTTCTTATCTTCTAAAAATCGGTGTGTTAAATTATTAGCATTTTTATTTAAATTAAAAAAACTATAGGAGAAAATAATTTTTTTTTTTTGCTTGCAAGGTTTATTTATTTTTTTTTTTTTTTTTCTGTTTTTAATAGGGCATGTGGGAGAAACGAATGTCAAAATGACTCAAATCTGCTTCTATAAACATACTCATAACGTTTTCTTTCGAAATATATAAACATTTGTAGAATATCTCTTTGAAAGTCTGAGTTCATTGGTGAGAAAGGAGAAACGAACAGCATGTTCTCTTCCCCTCTCACCAATAAATTAACGCTTTCTGAAAGAAAACATTCATAGTAAAAGCCCAGACTTTTAGAAAAATACATAATTATTTAATAATACAACATACCATTGCTTAAAGTCTCCTTTCTTACCAATACAAAATATGTTTAACTCACTATTGATATCAGTTTGATATTTGACATAATCCACCCGATTAAAAAAATCGAAAAATCGTTAAAAAATCAACCCAACAAATCCGATTTATCCGAATATCGCTAAAGGCAAAGGAGATAACCTAAACCCTTAAGCATTTTTTTAAATGTTTGAATATCTGATGTTGCCAATTCTAGTCTCCCGACCCTGTATGGACCCGTGTTCTTTCAAATCAACTCAAAAGCTGTTCGGCTATGACAAATTCATAAATTGCATCAGTTGCAGAATTATTATTTTTAAAACAAATCTTTCGTAACCATTGTGATGTATTTCAGTAAAAATGGAAAGAGCAAAAAAAATGTTTCGAGTTATTTCATTCAAATGAAAAAATTGTTCTACAGACAGTTCCAAACAGTGGCAAAAGTCCCTTTTTTTGAGTTTTCTAATGCCAGTAAAATCTCTTTGACCCCTTTTGACCCTAACAAGTTCTATTCCCCTGAAATTCAGATTTAACTAAAACATTTGGCCTGGGAAAACATTTAACAACACATCTGCTATAAAGGGCGACAGTGATACAACGAACAATTTCTTAAAGACTGCTATTCCACTAATTTAACAAAAAAAAATTCAACCCATTATTCATAATGGTATGCGAGAAATCAAAATTTAATTCCGATCATATTTTCAAAAAATAATTTTTTTCTATAATAATATAAAATATTTGTTTCCAGCAGCACAATCACACAGAAAAAATAAATATCAATTAAAAAAATTGAGCTGGCCTAAGCAACCAGCGAAATGCGCATAGAAACTAGCTTTCCTCAGAACAATAAATTTCAGTGTTTTTTATCATAAATTGGGATTATTAGCACATCATTAATAAATGAATTAATTAATAAATATTTCATTCCCGAAAATAATTTTTGATAATAAATTTGCATGTGCCCGGCAAATAAAAAACTGAAATGGCAAGATGCTTTATTTAGCAACTTGTTTTTTTTAATTTTGTTTTTTCTATCCTCTTACAACTACAATTCGTGTTGGAAAAAACCCAGCCAATTGTAGGGGAATGTAAGAAAGAAAAAATTCACTATTTATTGTTGTGTCTTTGTTGAAGCTTTGATATTGTTACAAGTAAGAGCTGAGTGTTTAAAATTCTTATTCACTTTATGGTCTTACTTGTATAATATTTTTAGCTTTTCTAAAGTTTTTGGAAAAAGTTTCCTGACGAGCTGGCCTAAGCAACCAGCGAAATGCGCATAGAAACTAGCTTTCCTCAGAACAATAAATTTCAGTGTTTTTTATCATAAATTGGGATTATTAGCACATCATTAATAAATGAATTAATTAATTGTTATATAAATTGAAAAAGAAATTAAGTTTGCACCAGTAAACAAATTATAAGTATCAATTAAACGTTTATTCACTTTATTAAACGTTTAATTGATTTAATTCAATTTTTAATTAAAACAGATTTTATGTTTGATTAATGCTTTAATTGGTGAAAAGTGTTGGAGTATTTTTTCTGTGTACAAATATTTAGATCCTGTTTTTGAGATACTTAAGTTCCATTATGTTTTCTATCGAATGGCAATTAATTTTTTGAAATAGGCCAAAACAATCGGCCGATTAATTGGAATTTTTAGCCACTGTGTGGCAGTGGAGTATATCAAAGTTTCGGCACAGCTGAATTTAGCAATTTTACTTGTTTTATTTTATTAACGAAAACCAATACCTTTTAAGTGAGAAAGAATTCATGTCTTAATACAACCCAATGTCGAACGTTTTATAACAAAAGAAATGCGGAAACTTATTTTGTAAATGTTGAACTCAGTTTTTTCCGCCTAAACTTTATGAATCGTTTTGGATTTTGCTTTCTTTTTATAACTGCGATAGTCTTAATAAGCATTAGTGAAAAGGAAAAAACTTTACAAAGCGCTGTTTTTTTTTTTTTGATTTTACTTAAAGATCACGATTAAACCTTCGAATGTGGAGGTGTCTGCGTACCACACTTTTCGGTCTTTGGGTAGTCCAAGCTGCTCGACGGTGAGCATGATGCTATCAAAGGTAAAAGAGTCGATGTAGAAATCCACCTGCAAATCGTCACTTAACACTTTGTTGAGAGCATGGTCGTAGATAAGTCGTTCAAAAAGACACTTCTTGTTGCAAAACGCTGATTCACTAACATACCCCCAATAAAAATATATACTGACGAATAGAGTTGTGAAAATGCTTCGCTTTGTGGTAAAAAACAAAGTCAGTCTAATAAAGAAAGAATTTACAATTACTTAACCACGATTACTTTAGACTATCGTAAAATAATTAAAAATAACAAAAAAATACTATTTCAATTTCAACGGTTCAGAAATAATAATTAAAATTAATTTGATATGTTTACATTTTTTAGCACTTACCTAATAATTTTTTTAAAGCTGAAAACTTTTCCACTTAACATTTTTTGCAGACAAATGTTTAATTTTCAGAATATATATAGCATTCGATTAGGAATAAGTGACTGAGGTGCAAAACATGCTATAATTTTTAGCTGCGTACGTTTAAAACGTTTAACACATTTGCAGCATATGAACGTAGTATAGGGCTGCCAGAAGTCTTACCCCGCCGACCAGGACACTTATAATAATTATAAAATGAAACATTTTCCTTGCTACATTTAATTTGTGTACAAATTTTTCTCTTAACTGCATCTCGCTGAATTGCGTTACACTCATAAATGGGTTATTTATTTCGTAAAAAAACTAAATTTCGCGGTTAATGGCACGAACGAATTTTTAAATTTTTTATATTGTTTGTAACTTTAAACGATTTTATTTTTCTTTGTGTTTTAAAATAATTAGGCAATTCACAAGGTGGTCTATTGTGTCATATTGGTAGTATTTGCTATAATTCTATGACTGTCATAAAAATGGTGTTTAATTTTTCATATTAAAATGTTTAAAGATCAAGGGTAAGTTTGCCCTAGTTATGACATTACAAGCTTGTTACCTATGTATTTTTAATGGGCTATTTTGTCAACAGGCTGTTCAGAACAGTGCTATTTAGATTAAAATTGTACTTTGTTACTTAGCACTTTAGAGCACTTTGTGAACCAGTAAACTATTTTCGGGTAATTTTTTTAGTCAAACCATTTAAATACTAAATTGGATTGAATAAAACTGTTATATCTTATATATTGACGCAATTGCATTGTTTATTGCTATTTCTTTTCAACTTACAAATTGTACATATCGCTCATTTGCTGTAACATCGTCTTAACTGAAAAATATTATATTTACAGAAAAAGCCTTTAAATTCTAAAATTAACACACAACATAATGGCAAAAAAAGAGTTGAGTTTACAAAATCTATGCATCATAGAACACCGGATTTACTATGCATTAGTGATACTAAGTCAAAAGTTGCGATAATTAACTTATGACATTGTTTCAGCAAATGAGCGATATAAGCATTTAAACTACATCTTCAATAATTGCATTGTGAGCGCAATTCTGTTAAATGCGTTTGTAACGCATTTTTTTATAAAGGCATTTATCCGTGAATTTCTGCATATTTCAGATTAAAGTCCAACAATTAAACAATAGATACAAACTCTTAACATAAAAGAACAATAAAATAAATAAATAATAGATTAATTTATGCTTTGACTTAAATTAATTTAATTGAAATCGATTAGTTGAACTACGTTTACCGCAGGCTTAATTTTTGTGTGCTTTGATCTAAATCAAAAACCAGGACAAACTGAGAGTAGACAAGTACACCAGGACAATTTGTTTAAAACCAGGACGTATGGCAGGCCCAGGGGCGGATCCAGCTTGAGCCTTAGGGTGGGGGGAATTTTTTTATGGTACAAAACAAGTAAAAAATTTGTTTTTAAAGGTTTATTAAAAACGATATGTTTATATTATATTAAAAACAAACTCAACAATAAGGTAAAATAGAATATAAGATCAGTTCAATATAAATTAAAATAAATTAATCTTTTAAAATAACGTTTTGGCTATAAAAATAATTTTATTTATTTTTAATGTTTTTTTTTTTTTATTTGAAACAATTTATTTGACTACATCATACTAAATTGTTTGACCAATTTTTCGACCAAAAAAAAAACATATGCAATTGTTAACAAAATTTTGGAATTAGGAATATGCTTCACTAATTTTAAAATTAAAAAGTGAATTTAAGTCGAACTGTTTGGGTTTTAATCTAAAGATACATATATAATTATTCTGGTTTAAGTTGATTACAGCTAATTTTTTTATTAAAATTATTTTTATTTAGAAAGGAATTATAAAGTTTATAACAATGGAAAGACAAAAATAATTTTGGCTGCACATACATACGTACATATGTACCTTCAGCCGTAAATGTGCTAATGCCACAATTTTTGAAAATTAAGTTTTTGATGCAGTTCAATAGAGTTAACAAAAATACATCGTTTGCAGAAAAAATACAAATATTTTTTCTAGTTCTGGTTTTGCAACGATATGTATATCCAAATGCTAAAGATGTAATTCCAAAAATGCTAAAGAAAAAGCGCTATGGCAAATTGAAATGTGAAAATTTAAAAAAAAATTTGTTAATATTTGTTAATAGTCAACATTGAAATAAATAAAATAATTTTATAGTATATTTTATTTTTTGCAAATTGACATGCTAAAATGTACATTAAATGTATAAAATATATAATTGAAAAGGTGATAATTCACAATAAGCTATGTAAAACATAAATGTATTATTTTTAGTTGGTTTGCAAGCCAATAAAGAGTCAACAATGAAGCAAAACTGGATTTACAGACTTCCAATATATTCAGAACTAAAGACCTTAAAAAATTTTTTCTCTCTCCTATAAAATTTATACATTGGACTACATCCTTTTCGACTGAAGGTAATGATATATTCTTATATAGGTAAATTATATTAAAAAAAAATTACGGACTCACCATTGTTTCACTCATTTTTATGTATTTTTGTATATCAAAGAACTTTTCTTATTAATGCACTTGAAATTTGACAGTTATATAATTCTTCTTTGGTGAACTTTTACTAGACCAATACATATATTCATATGTATATATGGGAAGGTAGAATGGCAATGTATATAAAATTCCAATTCAAATCCTACTATTATGAAAATATGATACGAAAAACGGTTATATTCAAATGTATATAATAAATAATTATCATAACACAAATAAAAATATTGCATATACTAAAGAGCTGCACAAGCACAAGAAAAATTGCTTACAAGCAATTTCATTAAATGTAGATAGTATGTGTATATTACTCTCTCATTACAAAACTCATACTTCCAAAAACAATTGTTTTGCTTTACGATCAAAATATAGAAGAATAGAACAAACCTGCACAAGAACAATGCTGAACTAAAATAAAGCTGAATTAGAACAAAGATGAAGTAGAACATTAAAACAGAAATAGAACATTCCAAGCATGTTTGAATGTTTTGATTGTAAACATAAACCAAAGATAAAATTGCAAAGGGAGAAACTTTTGATTTAATTTCGTTTGAGTGGTTTTCAATGGGTTCGGTTGTAGGTTCCTTTAAAATATTATTAATTTTTTTAAATTTAGGAAATAATATAGGTAACTAAATTATTAAGCTTAAAGTCTTTTTTTTATTTTTATATAAAATTTTAAACGTTTATTTAACCAATATTTCGGCACTCCTTTGAGTGCCTTCTTCAGGGTTTTTTCTTCCTTATTTTATAAATTTTCAACAATTTTTAACAAATTTAACAATAACTGACATATTAAAAAATTTTTTAATTAGAAATATTGGTTAAATAAACGTTTAAAGTTTTATATAAAAATAAAAAAAGACATCAAGCTTGATAATTTAGTTATACCTAATATAATAATAAAGGTCGACTAAAATAAAATATACATTTAGGAAATAATTCAAAAAAATAAATTTTGCTTACATTTAATGCAACCATTTCTGTTATAAGCTAAGATCACTTTAAATTTTTTAAATTCCTAATTACGTGCACTCGATGCTTTTACTATAATTTACCGTTTCTTTATTTCATTGTCTGTTTTTGTGTTGATATTCTGTTTGTTTTGATAATACAAGCACTAACAAAGCAGAAGAGAAAAACTTTTCAAGTTATGCTTGTTTTGTTTTGGTGAGAGTAATGTGTTGTTATGTTTGTTTTGCTATGTATGTTTACAGTGAAATAATATGATTGATAGTTGTGTGAAGTAGAACACAGAACATTAAGAATATTTTGCGCAACCCTTTAGCATATACTAAGGCTTATTAATAATTCAACCGCTCGCATATTCAACCCAAACGTTTATTTTTCGGAAATAGATGGCTCTTGCTGGGATTGAATGTAGAATAATATGTATTAAAATACAGTAAACTAGATGTTTCATTGGAAATATATAATAAATAACTATTAAAAAACAAAAAAAAAAATTTTGTACATTCGGAAATTCGTGTATTATCGAAATAAGCAAAACCTATTTTTTATAATTTAGGGGGGGGGGGGGGGGGAATATCCTTTTTTTTAAGATCGTATATATGTTGCACGTTGACATAGATTTTATTCCATTTCATACGCCGGTTACGGCCGTATTGTCACAGAATAAGAAAAATTTTAAACATAAAATAAAATCATTTTTACAACAATTTCAATAATTTTGATTTTTTTTTTAATTATTAATTTCAATGGAAAAGAAAATACGTCTACGATGGAATTGTGGGTAAATAAAGTGCGTTTTTAGAAATTTACGGCATTACGTTCTTATGACGCACGACCCAGTTGTGTTCCTAGCATTACGCTCAAAATCAAAAACAAAGTACAAAACAGAATGATAACAAACCATTTTATTTTTATTTTCGTAGTCTAATAAAAATACGTATGTCAGTATTTGTGTTAATTAAACTACACACTAAAATTTCCGTTAACCAACACAATTATTTGGAGTCCTTTCCTCAAAATAATTGCCAATTAAACGAATTCCTTTTTTTCATTAACTTTAGGGATAATTAAAATGATAATTATATGGAAAATAATGATGAATTATATTTATGTTTATTTCTAAACCAAAAAAAAAAAAAAATACATTAAATCTATTTTAGTTTTACTGATTAATTGCTTCTGCTTATTTAACAATCAAAAGTTTCATCTACTTTGACCAATTATTTGACGAAGAATATTTTCCTTAACATGTATTAATGGATTTAACAAATTGAACTTGTAAATATTTTATCTTTTAGTAAAATATTAAAAGGGTTTGTAATTATTTAATAATTAATTCAAGAAAATGCCACAATAAAATCATTTAGATTTTAAAATATTTTAATAATCGTTTGGTAAGAATTTCCTTCTAATTAATCTTTATACTTAAAAGGTTTCAATGGAAATATTGTGAGAATACATTTGCAAAATATTAAAGTTGTTAATGTGAATTTATTAATAATTAATTAAGTTTTTATTGAGGAGTATAGAAAAATAGACCTTGAAGCAAATTACGCCATTCGATATCGATCGAAATTTCCATTTGAAATGTATGGCATGTTATAATTTGCTTTCTAGAAACGGTAATTAACTAAATAAAACTCTAATAAAGAGAATTTGTAATATTTACACATTTCTTTAGAACTCACTAGCATTTAACCCGCTACATTTTAGCGTCTCACTTTCTTATATAAACATATTTATTAGGGATGTAAAGATACGCCTTTTTGCCGATATCGATACCGATACCGATACCGATACGAATATTAAATTTACTGCCTGACCCTCAATATCGCTAAAAATATTTCTTTCGTATATTTATATTAAAAAAAAACTAATTTTAGTTTTTAATTATTGTTTTCAATATATGTAAATATGCGAAACAAATGTTCTTGTCAACATTATGGGCCTGGCAGTTAAATTTTAAGGAAAAATTTACAAAACTCAAGTGGAGTAATTTCTTTATTATACAAAATTACAGTGTAAGAAATTATTAAAATTTAAAATTGATTCTAATAAGATTTTAAAAACAACGAAATTAATTTAAATTCATAATAAAATTTATTTATTTCATAAACAAAAAAAAAAAAAAAAAAAAAAAGCAGTGCAAGAGATTAGGTGTGTTCATTTACTTTACTAGTATAAACTTGCAACGAGAGAGTAAATTTAAAATTAACAAAATTTTTGTGAAAATTACCCAAACAAATTAAAAAGTAAATGAACGCTTTACCAGCAAAAACTAGTTAGTTAGGTTATATTAACAATATACAGCTGGAAC
Source organism: Pollenia amentaria (assembly GCA_943735925.1). Lineage (NCBI taxonomy): Eukaryota > Metazoa > Arthropoda > Insecta > Diptera > Polleniidae > Pollenia > Pollenia amentaria. Next base: position 102,479,422 of record OX031009.1, read on the forward strand.
ATACGGGATTATTTCTTAATAAATTCAATTGATTTCAATTATTTGCGCAAGAATATTGTTCTTAAATTTTAGAAAAGTAAATACCATATATTATAGAAAAACTTTTAATTTAAAAATTGTGAAAATTATTTTTGTTTTGTAAAAAAAAAACATGAAGCAGGTGGTTGAATAAAAAATTTACTATCAGAAATTTTCAACAAATTTTTTGCCTCTCAAATTTGTATGCTCTTTTTCCACAATCTCCATGCAAGTTTTTCGAGTACGTGAACACTTTCTAGTAACAATTATTGAAAATAAGCAATAATTTTCTGTAAATGAACACACCTTTTATAAATTTTAAATCAAATCTTATAAATATTAATATTTATATGATTTTTTTTAAAAAACAAAGTATTCTTAACTGTTGCGGAGATAATTTCCCAACTCCGTTTGAAGCAGACCTGCAGTAAAATGTCATCTCTCAGATATGACTGAACTCATGTGACAACTTATGTATTTCTCCGCCATGGTCTTAAATGTTGAGTATAATATTTAATAGTGCCAGTAAATAAACAGATCTGCGTCTCTAGAAAAATTAGAAAATCTAAGGTATATCTAGACTTCTTATTTAGCTGAACCCCAGCGTAGGATGGACAGAGGATCATTCTTCTCAAAATTTTCTTTTAAGAGTTTCACAAACGCTCCAAAGGTCAGTTCTTGCAGACTGATCAGAACTTTTACTAGCTGTGGGGTGACCATGTCTTCAACAGTTTCGGAATCTAGTCATGTTGAGTAGCTCATTTAGACATTTTTGATTCATTGTCTTAGAAATTTTCTAGCTTTGTATCGAAGGTAGAGAATTGCAGATAAACAATAGATTTCACTATTCTCTAAAATCCAGTAATGCCCAATTTTCAGGATAGTATTTAAATCTATATTATGTTAATTTTCATAAAAACTTAAATGGTATTTAAATACAGATTGATTTTTTGAGTTTTATATGAAAAGTCTTATTACATTAAGATAAAAGTATGGTAGCACTACTAAATACAAAAAAATATCATAACAAAAGTGTAGTTATTTACAAGGTGGTCTCAAAAAAACAGCTGGTTGTTATTACTTTGTCTGCTGTTTTTGTATTGTTGTGATATTAAGGCCACCTTGCTAAGTTAATCCAATGGAAACTTAAGTGGAATTTAAATGTACCACAGCGGTGACTTAAGTTTCATTTAAGTGTTTAGTGAAGAAGAGAATCATATCATATATATTATTTCTAAAGCACTTTTTTTTGTCGGTTGCAAATATCTCCCATACCACCGCATCAAATTTAATGAATGATATCTCATTTTAAAGCTGATTTCTAACACTAATGGCGAAAAATAATTAGAAATTGAAAAATTAATATTTTCATTGATAAAAATTATATTTTATATAGAACTGCATGATAATACTGTTGTCATTATGATTATATGTTGTTGTTCAAGTGTGGTAATACAGGGCCGCTTAATAGTAATGGAGTTCTACATAATAAAGTATGTATTAAAATCCATTCTGGCAATACCGCTATTTACTATAATGCCGTTTATTACTAAGTCAGTTATATATAATTGCGTACGTTTAAAGATATTTTTGTTTGAATTAAGGATTCGTACGGGCAAAAAGTTAACGATTATCATGTCATTACCTCTAACATTGTATTCAAAGAAGTTTTATAAAAGCATTTAAACATATGTATGTAAATATGTATGATATATATTATGATTTCTAATATTTTTATACTTTTAACAAAATGTATTGAAGTTACTAAAATTTCTATAAATTATTTTCATTTTATGTTACAAAAATGACAACTAACGGTGCGAAATATTCGCACGGGTCATCTAGTTTTATATTTACAATGGTTTTAAACATAAATGTGTTTTAATGTCAATCCTGAAAATTGGCCATAAATCTTTTAGTAACCCAAAATTTGTAGCAAAATGATTTTTATTTTCACAAATATTATTAAAAATGGGCATAAATTCTAAAAACGTACAATAACATACAAGATTTATCAATGGGAGAACGTTTTACCAATACGGTGCAAAGCAAAACGGCTGATGCTGCAGGATCACGCCACGGGTTCAATGCGTTTAGGCATCAGTCCGAAAAGACGTAGAGTAAACTTGTATTGACAATTTATACAGCAAACGCGTAAAATGCATTAACGTATCCCAAGCATGAAGTGGGATTAGGTTCTACTTTAGCATGCGTTTCGAAAAATGGAAAAGCGCGATAAATGGAAAAACGTTTATCAATCTGTTTGAATTTTTGCTATTAGTTGTTTTTAAAAAAAAAGTCTTGAAAATTAAATTTTTTGTTCAAAAAAAACTATAAAAACTGTATCGGCAGCAAAATATCGCCGATACCGATGTATCGGCAAATGTGAAGTATCGCCGATATATCGGTATCGGTTTTCGTTACCTCCCTAATATTTTTATGCCAAAGTTTATGTATCTAGTGTTAGAAACAGGGTTGCCGTTGGAGATTTTCTAAAGGGGTCACAAAAAGGAGATTTTTCCAAAAAAGGGATCAAAAAAGGGTATTTCAAATAAAAAAGGGTCAAGTTTTTTATAAGCAGTATTTCTTTTTTTAAAGAAAAGAATAAGACCAAGTTTTTTATAAACAAACAAAAAATATATTCAATATTTATTTTAATAAGGAAATGCTCAAAAAACTTATAGCCTATTTCCGATGTGCGAAAGAATTCTTTCTTTCGTATAACTACATTGAAAACAAAAACAAATTTTTAGACTTTGTTTTTGTTTTCAATGTAGTTATGCGAACGAAAGAATTCGTTCGCACATTGGAAATAGGCTATTAACTTTTTTATGGAATGCCCTTTCCTTTTTCTAACACCTGAAAAAGAGTTTGCTCTTCATCATTATATTCAACTTTTTAAATGCATTTTCTGTTATCTTCCGATATTTTCTTTTTTTACTGATTTAGCGATTTCAAATATATTTTAGGGTATGTTTCCAATTTTGCAATTGTTCTCCGATAATTTTAGCCATATTCGCGATAGAAACGAGTTTACCTGTAAGTGTTCTGATTCTTTTAAGCTTTTAAGATTTTTAATAATTATAAGGCTTTCCTGTCATGCCGCTGATACCAAATTTTTGGGAACTTCCGCTAATTTAGCAATGTTTACCGAATTTTTCCCATTCCTTTTAGTTTAAGGGACTTTTAGTCAATTTTAAAGCTTGTTTAAAATATAAAAAAATGTTCGCAAATTTTTGCATACTTTCCGAATTTGTAAATTTTTGCGTAGTTTTTTGCTCTTTGAGGCAATCCTCACCGTTAAAAAAATAGTCCCATACATAAACCGAATTCACATATTTTACAGGGCTTGATAGTGCACTGTCGATTTATACGGGGCGAAAAGTTCAATGCCTTATGCTATTAATGAGGGTGATTCTTTAAGAATAAAACATGCAACGATTTTGGAGAGCAAAACATTTTTAAGAAACGTACACCAAATTACAGTTTTTTGAATAAAATGCACCATATTTTTGTAGAAAAGAAAACACCATAAGTTATTCAATAAATAAAAGATATATATAAAAAATAACAAATATGTATGTATGTTTATGAGTTATGTTTGAATTTAGAGACGTTGTACTCTAATTTGTACTTTACTAGCGAAAATCGTATTTAAAAGTCGTAAAAAATGTTTTAACACAAACCCATTAAGAAAACTGACTACTTTTTAGGAATGTGCGTTCTTTGTTATTATATCTTCACTTGAAATCCATTCCTCAATCTCCGCTTCGTTTAAATTAAGAGAGGAAAGCATGGATCTGTAAGTTTCTACTTTGAGTCTGTTCCAAAGTTTATTTATAAGCAATGCTAAATTCGCAAACAGTTTTTAGCACTACTGTGTGTTGACAAAAACAAAATGTTAGTGCTATACCCAAAAAGGGTCCAGAAGTGCCAGCAAATAGTTTAAAATGGGCACGTTTATAAGACGTGACTGTTGCGCAGCCGTTGAATGTTTTTTATATAAAAACACTCCGAAAAACGTTCCGAAACAGGGTCAAATTCATACTTTAGTATTACAACGGTAACGCTGGTTAGAAACCCTTTTTGTACTTTATGAATTTAATTATAATTTTTTGTTACTTAGTTATTTTTGAAATCATAAACGAGTCGTATTTGTAAAATAGAATTATTACTCATTGATTTTGTTCTGCATTATTATTAATTATAATTTTCTGTATAAACAAATGTAAATATAATTTTAGTCCTTACAACATTATTTAAATCTCTAAATGCAGTGAAATCTCGGTAATGCGAACTTCCAACATGGTGAACTATCCAGTAATGTGAACACCTATTTTTTTTATTAACGTTCTTAATAGTGAAAAAAGTTTAATGGCCCTAACAAATGAACAAAAATGTTGGCGGTTTTTGCTTATTTACTAATTTTGGGAATTTCTCGACTGAGTAAGAAATGAAAACAATACATACATACATAATTTGAGTTTTGTTAATGAAAGTTTTGTACATTCCTGTATATTAACAAAGATTCCTAAGAATAACTGATAGTTTGTAACCATCAATGAAAAATATGAAACTCTCCAACTTTTGGAAAAAGGAGCCAGTGTTACAGCAGTTGTGTAACAAATATGAGAATTTAACTAAATACTTTATAGCAATGTGACCATTTTGGCATCTGCAAAATTTTAATTTAGCACTTGGCATTTTATTTAGCATTTTTATAAAATATTTTTAGCTGAAGTTTTTGTTATTTTAATTATGCTTAAGTTCATCAAATTTAATCTTTATTAAATTATTTTTATTGAACAACATGAAATGAATTACATTTTTTTGATAATTCCTGACTGAACACGGGATTGAACTCGGATCGAATTTACAAGTTTCGAAAATAGCCACATTTCCATCATCAGAATTCTGCGGCGCCTGCCAGTCTAGAGTCAAACATTAATCTCTAACCAATTGAATTGGTAGATCGGAATTTGCTGTAATTGATTATCAATCAATCTTGAATTTTTATTTACATGTTTTTTCCTTACTTCTTATGTTTTCGTACTTTTTGTCAAGACTTTGTCTTGAAAACTTAAGCACATTAGTTTTTTATGTTTTTATCTTTTTTTTTTTTGTTTTTTTTTTCTGATGATGGGAATGTAGTTATTCTCGAAACATGTAAATTCGACCCGAGTTCAATCCCGCACTCAGTCAAGAATTATCAAAACAAATTTAATTCATTTCATGTTGTAAATTCCTTCCTTCAAAAAAAAATAATGTAATGAAAATTAAATTTGATGAAGTTTAGCCTCATTAAAATATCAAAAACTTCAATTAAAACCAACAGTTCAATGATAAATCACAATTGTTATTTTTAGCTTTTTTAGCATGATTTTAAAAATTTTAACGAATAGATTCAAATGATTTAACTTACATTTGTATACCCTCCACCACCACTAGTGGCGATTGAGGGTATACTAAGTTTGTCATTCCGTGTGAAACTTTTTTATTATATACTTAAGACCCCATAAAGTATATATATTCTGGCTCCTTGAGTAATTCAAAGTCGATTAAGCCATGTTCGTCTGCCTGTCCGTTTGTCCGTCTTTAGAAAACACGGTCACTTTTGAAAAACGCAAAAGAAAAGAACAAATTTGGTTTAGCAGGATCAGAGCTACGAATCAAAATATGAAACCGACACCTTAAAAAATTGATAGTTTTGTTACAAAAACAAACACAAATGGTAAAAAAAATGCACGGAATGATATTAAATTTTGCAAAAATTCGTTTTATACGACTGCAAATCATACTGTGAAATTTTGTAAAGATCGGTCCATTACTTACCCTAGGCTATTACTAAACCCTACTCCCGGAAAACAGTTTAGTGCGCCTAATACCGTAATAAATTATAGGACTAGCAATTACACTAATAAATTTCGTCATGGCCGTTTCGTAATTTACCATAGGCCCCATACAAAGCCCACTTTGGGAAAATAGATATAGATATTGTAGTGTGTTTGACAAGTCGTTCTTACCATACCTTCTGTATGTAACACGAGCTGCACACTTTGTGCAAGCAGAAATGTCCACAAACACCAAACTAATCGGTAATAATTTGCAACAATGCATATTCTCACTGATTTAATAAAAAATTAAATATGCTTAGTAAGTAAAATGTATTAGTGATAGTTTAGAAAATAAGTACTTAGCGTTTATTAAATATTTATAAGGAATACTAATAAGTTGACACTTAAAGCGGACAGTCGCACAAGCGGATGTCCCGCTGTAATTAAATTGAATCATAATATAAAACTAAAGGCGGACAGTCGCACTAGCGGCCAATAAATAAATACATTAAAAATTAATAAGAAAACTATACAAATAGAAATTGACTTTTATTTAAAAAGATAAGAAACTTTTCTTTACAATATTGCCGTAAAATTTCTTAAAATTCCATAATACATATTAAAAAACTAATTACACTGCTGTATTGAAATTTTTTCTAATTTAGGTTTTTAATTCTAGAAATTAATCTTCAGAATTTTGGGATGATTGGTCCATAATGTACTATGGGTCCAATATAAATTCCTCTCCTGAAAATCATTTTAGTTCTGCTTAAACTATTACAAATCATGATATTTTACTCAAGCCAGTTCAAAGTTCTTAAAAGAAACGCATAAAACTTTCTGATTGTTTTTTAATAATTTAATATAGATCTTAGCCGCAACCAATTTTAATGCTGACCCTCGTTTTTGTGAAGCTTTTTTAATAATATATATGTATTTATCATATAGAGCCCACTCCAATCGGTGGAGGGGATCAAAGATTCGGCACAGCCGAATATAGCACTTTGACTTGCTTTTTATAAATTATAAAAAAATTTTGTCTAAAAGTAGTTGTACTCAAAATTAAATTTCGTATGCAAATGGTTAATTCTTATCTTAAGAAACATCTAACCAGTTTTGTAAAAAAAACAATATTCAGGGAATATTAAAAATGCCCTTATCATGTTGATTGTAAAAAATATTTGCCATTTGATTTTACGATATAAAATTACAAAGAAATTTTACTTTGTATTTATAAAAAAATTATATTTTACACTATATTATTGAAAAAATGGTTTGCTCTAAACTGCTAAAAAAAATTTATTTGAAAACCTCAAATTTCCGAAACAATGTCAGAAAAAGTACAAGTCATAGTATACAACATAGTATACAACTAGTATGCCGACTCTTTGACAGGTACATAACTCAACTGTCAGTGGTACATATTTTATGTTTGTATTAGTAAGATTTTTTTCAAATGTATTGGTGTATAAAACTATTTCCACCACTAAACATAGTTGCATAAAATCGTATAGAATGTGGCAACAATTTTTTTTCCAAAATAAAATTTTCTTAGTTCAATAAATTTTCAATTTATTAAATGCTGACTGCATTTATAAACTTTTAAGAACAATGTTTGCAAAATTTTTATTCTGCAATATCGGAAAATATTTAAATTATTTATGATTTCAAATAATTTTTTCATACCACAAAATGCTACTCTGCTGGCTTTAATAATATTAACAACAGATAAAAATTAATGTCAAATAAATGTATTTAAAAATTTTTAGTTTTTGGAAAATAAAAACATTTTGCAAAAGCAAATGAGCAAAATGTATTGGAAAAAATTATTAATTATGTGTTTAAGTCATAAAATTAAACATGAAGTGTTATATTGTGAAAAATTTTAAATTGAAAAATTTCAAATTTTGTTTTGTTTTTGTTTTATACACCAATACATTTAAAAAAATCTTACTAATACAAACATAAATTAAGTACCACTGACAATTGTGTTATGTACCTGTCAAAGAGTCGGCATACTAGTTGTATACTATGTTAGAAATTTTGTTCTCAATTTTAAGGAAAACAAATTTGAAAAAAATTAAAACTAACGTCAAAAATCAAATCAATTAATTTGACATTACATGAGTAAATAATGACAACTCTCCCTAATAAACATTAGCTGGGAATGTAATCTATGGCTGGTAATTATTATACTTTTTCAAACTATAAGAAATAAAATGATCTAAAAAATTGTGTAATGCATAAAAATAAAATCGTTTAAATTTTTTATGTATCAGAGGTTTAGAGGCGCCTAAATTTAATCTCCACTATCTGTGCTACATATTTATATGTATCTCTCGTTTAACCAAAATATACCAACTTGTTTAAATATAATCATTTAATTAAAATTTCGTCAAAAAATAAGTCACTAAAATGTATTTAGTTTCTAATAAAATTTCATACTGGTAATAAATGTTTAACAAAAATCTGTAAAAGATGTTAGCATTATTTTTAGCGGTTTATAAAATCACTTTTAGCATTTTTGGCCATTTCTAATGCCAGATTTAGCTGTAAAAATTGTTATGTAAGCTCTGGTCACACTGCTTTCTAAACTTTTTAAACAAAAAACCATAGTATATAACTAGTATGCCGACTGGTGAGAACGTTCTCTTTTTTTTATAACTCTCATCACACATATAGGTTCTGTGTGAATTCAACACACTTAAGAACAACAAAAACAAAACAAAATTTGAAATTTTTTAATTTAAAATTTTTCACAATATAACACTTCATGTTTAATTTTATGACTTAAACACATAATTAATAATTTTTTTCAATACATTTTGCTAATTTGCTTTTACAAAATGTTTTTATTTTTCACAAACTAAAAATTTTTAAATAAATTTTTTTGACACTAAATTTTTTCTGTTGTTAATATTATTAAAGCCAGCAGAGTAGCATTTTGTGGTATAAAAATAATATTTGAAATCATTAATTATTTATATATTATCCGATATTGCAGAATAAAAATTTAGCAAACATGGCGTTTAAAAGTTTATAAATGCAGCCAGCATTCAATAAATTGAAAATTTATTGAACTAAGAAAATTTTATTTTGGAAAAAAAATTGTTGCCACATTCTATACGATTTTATGCAACTATGTTTAGTGGTGGAAATAGTTTTATACACCAATACATTTGAAAAAAAATCTTACTAATACAAACATAAAAATGTACCACTAACAGTTGAGTTATGTACCTGTCAAAGAGTCGGAATACTAGTTGTATACTATGCAAAAAACACAGTATTGCGCTACAATTTTTTTTTCAACCGAAAATGTGAACAAATTCGATAATGCGAATCAAAGGACCTCTTAGATCCATTGTAATTATGAAGAACATATGTATTTCAAACCAAACAGGAAAACTGATTTCAGACAAATGGACATCGCTTATTCAACTCCACTAATTATAAGGGCACAGCATATCTACGGGCTTGGCTCAATAAGTCCGTTACTTTTTAAATGATACAGCGATTTTTGGTATAAAAAATCAATTCAAATCTTTCAACGTATTCTCCTTTTAGCTCAATGCACTTTGTCCAACGTTTCCCCAATTTGGTTATCCCTTTAAAGAAATAAGTTTTAGCAGTCGACCAAACAGTTATTTGCTTGTGAGATGATTTCATCTTTGGAGAAAAATCTTTTTCTGCCAATGTATTTCTTTAGTGTTGAAGATAAGAAATAGTTATTCGGGGCTAAATCCAGAGAAATGGGCGTATAAGGGAGCAATATGTAGCCTAATTCATGGATTTTTTTAATGGACTGCTAAATGAGCCCACAAAATTCCCTTTTTTCGCCGTCACAAACAAACTAACTGACGCAGCTTATTAAAATTTTGACAGGAGGCAACTGACAGACACATGTTGACAGGAACAATATAACCTTTTTAGTATAGAGGCGGGGAATTCAAATATTCAAGGGGCTTTAATTAAATTAATATTGTATTAAAGTTACTAAAGAAAGGGTATAAAATGAAACTGTGTAGCTAAAGCCATACAAAAACATTCAATAATCAAAATAACAAACGTTCTCTTATACAAATATAAACATTTTAATTTCTTCTCTATTTTCTTTTTTTTATTCCCATTTTTTTTAATCATTATTACATAAATAGTGACATTGATGACATCAGTACTGACACATTTCACTTAGACATCTGGGACCATGATGATGAAAGTTGTGTACTCGATGCCGTATCACGTTTGAATGAGGTACGAGGTGTACGCGGTTTGGGACGTTTCTTTAAACAGGTCTGTCAATCGGCACGACAGGGCTCACAGGATGATTTTCTTGGTTGTGTTAACATACCGATTATCGACATACCCAGCACCGGCATGGAGGGTTGGTTTAAATTGGAAGCACGTAGCCAACGCAGTACAGTTCAGGGGCGTATACGTTTAAAATTATGGCTTTCAACGCGTGACGGTCAGGTTGGTGATGGTTCGTCAGCGTCCGATAGTGACAATAGCAGTGAAGTGCGGAATATAGAACAATTACAAATGGTTTTTATGAAGCATGAGCTGGTCACAAAGGAGCCATCGTGGACGTGGAATGGCGAATTGCCGGGACCAGCATTGACCATATTGCATCAGATGGCAGTGCAAGCGGATTTGGCGGAGTTGCATTGTGCGGCAGCGAGGTGAGTACTGAATTTAAAAAAGAAAAAAATTTGGAAAATTTTATTACAACCAACGAATTAAAGTTAACATTTGATATCAAAGCTGTTTAGTGAGAGATTATCATCAAAAATTTTGTGCGAATTTGTTTAATGATTTTTTTTTTTTTTTTTTTTAAATAAAAATTTGTTTTAATTTATTTGTATGTTTCCACAAGTTTCTTGAAAAACTTTTTAAAGAAAAACTTTTTAAATCAAAAAACTTTCTTTAAAATTTCGATAATACAATATTGTTTGATGGACATCTTACGTAAAAACTTCGGTACACAAGAATTTGTTTTGTATAAATGTTTCATTGGACTTTTATTAAATTTTTTTTTAAATTTGTGCTAATAAAAATTTTTTAATAAGGTGCTTATTAGATAAAAAGGCAACACCACGCCAAAAATTTCATTGAAAGCAAAAGCAAATTAAAAAATATTTTATAGTTTTGTTGTTGCTTTCCACAGAATTTCATAATGAATTTTAACATTTTCAACGACACAAAATATAAAGTGTTTGACATATAAAAATTCAATATGAATTCCTGCTGAAAGCAAATTTAAATACGAAAATTTTGTTCAAAATGTCTTTTCTAGCAAAAAATTTCATAGAAAATCTTTTTTTGCGTAAAATTTTAAAAGAAAATCGTTAAAACATAAAATTATTTATAACGAAAATTTTTAAAGAAAATCTCTGATTACGAAAATGTAAAAAAAAATTTTTTTTTACCGAAAATATTTTATAGAAAATCTCTCTATAGAATGTCTGTTTATAGAATGTCCTTGTAACTTAAAGTTTCATAACGCAATTTTTGTATAAAACAACTCTAGTGTCATGAAAATGTTTTGTAACGAAAAATAATCTATTCTAACCAACAATTTGTATTGAAAATTGATTTGTTACAAACAACTTTTATTTAAATTTGGGTTGTTCACTGAAGGCTGGTTATCAGGTTATATGGTTATGTAGTTATATTAACAGCAACAAAATTTATTAAAAAAAATTAAAAAAATGTATTTTGTTGTTGGGAATAAAACTAAATAAGCATATAACCTGATAACCAGCCTACCGTGAACAACCCAATAGATTTTTGCGAATAATTAAAGCTTTTGTAACATAAAAGTGTCGTAAAAAGTCTTTTTACTCAAAATATATTATTGAAAATTTTCTCATTCAGATTTGTTGCAGCCGCAAAATTAAATCGCAATACTCCCTTAGATCCCAAATACATGCACCGTCTCCTCACCGAAGTCGAAAAACAATGGAATGCATCCAGTCAAGAGCACTTAACACGCGAACTTGAACAATGGCTGGCAGAGGCTATGAACGGGTTCGTTGAACGTTCTCTACATCAAATACGAAGACATCGTGACATTTTTCCAGCCCTTAATCCGCCATCACTCATACGCCTTGAATTTCTTTTGCGCTGTTTGGGTTTGTTGGGTTCAATGCGTGCATTTCGTGTTGTGTGTCCCTTCAATAAGGGCGTACGCGGTGAGGTGGTGAATGCTCTTCGCAAAGGTTCAGTAACATGGGGGCAGAATATTTTGAAGGAAGCACAAAATCTACCAAATCCCTTGGCTCATTTTGTGACAACATTAACGGCTGATATACAAATTGGACAATCTTACTATCATTCGTTGTTTGACAAGTAAGTAAAGTAAAAAAGGTCAAATATTTTGGCACACTTTATAATACACTGTATAAATAACGGAATATTTCGTGACAGATAAAAACTCTAAAAAAAAAACCAAAAGACCCAGCACGAGTAAAAAAAAACTTTTAAAAATGTGTGTGTTTTTGGCACGTGCGCCGCATAAAGTAACCTTTGTGAAGAGAACTAAAAGAAAATAAAAAATTAAAAAAGGTACAGCATGTGTACTTTATACAGATGTCCTTTATATGATGTCCTTACAATGGGCGAGCAACTATTTATATAACAACTTTCCTTTAAATAAAAACGAAAATAGAAAACAGGCCGAGTTTTATAAAGTAGAAATTTGTTACAGCAATTAACGAAACAAGGAAGACACTTGTGCTGTCATTCTTAATTACTAATGATTCAAATTTAATCAAAAAACCTTAAAATTAAAAAAGAAACGATATTTTTAATGAATTTTTTTTTTTAATTATTTACATGTAATTGGCTTAACAAGAACATTTTCTGTTAAAAATTGTTCTAACTAAAAAAAAAAAGAAATTTAATTCAAGATGTGAAAACGAACGAATATTTATCGAAAAGTTTTCATTTAAACAGAAATGTTTTCATTTAAAATTACAATTAAAAAGTTGTTAAATCCTTTAAACGAAAACTAGTAAAAAAAATATTTTGTACAAAAAATTGTGTTTTTACTGAAAATTTCGTTAACGAAAAATTTTGTACAAATAATTAATTAATCATTTCTATTAAATTTGGAAAAATTAATTTATAACACTGTACAACACAGAAAAAATAAAGGGATTCTATCTATACATTCTGGTTGTGGAGACAAAAAAATATACGTGTTCTGGTGTTTTGAAAGATCAAATTTTATTTTCAGTGGGATAAAATTTTCTTTTTGACTTTTTGGATTTGTTTTCAGTTATTTTTAAGTTAAAGCCTTTTGTTTGTTTTGACATATGTAACAATAATTAACAGCCAACATTTTTGTAGAACATTTCATCCCCGCTTTTTGCTGGAATAGAGCCAAAAATAGCTGTTATAAAAGGGAGTTAGAGTCTTAATATGTTTCACAAAAATATAAACCGTAGCATTTTCTACAAAGTGTCTTGACATACCTTACAACTAAGATGTTAAGAACACGTATATTCATTATGATATGCAGCACGAACAGACCAAACAGCCCCTAAAATAAACACCCCCTAAAATAAAATTTCGATGTTATATTTCAAAACGCCGGCAACGTATATATATTTTTTTGGTCTCCTCTACCAGAATCCACTGTCAAACCTCTATTACCTTGGAAGAAGTTTGCAATTGTTGTACAGTGAAATGTAATAATGAAAAAAATAGTAGTGGGGAACGTAAGAAAAGATAACTGTTTTGTTGTTGGTATTTTGTTTAAGCTTTAATATCGTTGCAAATAAGTCTTTTTTAGTGTATATTATTCTCATTCCCTCTGTAGTCTTGTTTGCAGATAGCTTTGGCTTTTCTAAAATTATTTAGGATGATGATCTGGCCTAAAGCTCAAATAAGACGTGACGTAACCATAACCATACAAAACAGCTATTTAAACCAACCTTATGGGCAACAATGTATTTGGTTATAGGTGATTTAACATAAAGGCATAACCATAACCATGCAAACCAATTGAATTTTGGTTTCTATGGTCATGTATTCCCAAAAACAACTTTTTTTTTAAATAAAAAAATAGTTATTATAAAAATTCGTTTAAGAAAAATTTTTTTGGTAAATTGCTAATTCTTTTAGCGAAAAATTACCTTTTTTTTAATCGAAATTTTCATATTTTTGATTGGGTTAAAGTTCATTAAAATTAATTTTCATTAAATTATTTTTATGAAGGGAGGAATTTTAGGACATGAAATTAATAAAAATTTATTGATAATTTTTCATTCTTGACTGCCGTTGGGCTCGAACCCACGTTCACGGACAGGTTTCGATAGTAACCGTTTTTACCCGCCATTGAAGGCGACTGGCAGTTAATAGTGAAACATCAATCTTTAAACCATATTGGTAGATCGAAATTTGTTTTTGAATGATTATCTAGTTTAATTGATTTACATGTTCCTCCTTACTTCTGTTTTTCATACTTTTTGTCAAGAATTCTTCTTGAAAAAGTAAATTTTTCATGTGTTTTTCTTTCGTTTTTCTCATTGACCTTTTTCAGCACAACTTGATGCACAAATGTAAACATATCGAAACGCGTCAGGTCAACCTGTCTGTGAACGTGTGCTCGAGCTCCACGGCAGTCAAGAATGAAAAATTATCAATAAATTTAATTTAATTTCATGTTGTACAATTCCTTCCTTCATAAAAATAATTTAATGAAAATTAAATTTAATAAACTTAAGCCTAAATAAAAATATGAGAAGAAGGATTAAAAACCATGAATTACAGTCTTTTAGCAAAAAATTTTAATTGAAATTTTGTTTTAACGAACAATTTTCTTAAGGTTAAAAAAAAATTGTTTTGACGAAAAATTTCCATGAATAAGTTGTGTAACGAAAAATTTTCATAAAATTTTCATTTTGACAAACATTTTTCGTTAAAAATTTGTTTATGCAAAAAGTTGTCATTAAAAGTGTCTGTTAACGATAAATTGTCATTAAAAATTTTCATTAAAAATTTTTCTTTAACGAAGAATCTTTATCGTAAATTCATTAAAAATTCATTTAACGCAAAGCTTTTTTAATAAAAAATTTACATTAAAAATTTTTATTAGAAATTATTTTCATTGAAAACTATTTTAACGAAAAGTTATTATTGAAATTTCTTTAAACGAAAAACTTTCATTAAAAATTATTTCAGCAAAAAATTTTATTGAAAATTATTTTTATGAAAAATATCCATTAAAAATTTGTTTTAAAGAAAAATCTTACTTAACATTTTTTTAATGAAAAAATTTAAAATTCTTTTTTTAAGAAAAATTATAAAACCAAATATTTTAAGTAAAATTTTTGATTCAAAATAGTTTTAACAAAAATTATTTTAACGAAAAATATTTGCTAAAAATTGTTTAACGAACAATGTTCCGAAAAAATATTAGTTTCAAGTTGTTGTAACGAAATAAATTTTCTGCCATTTACATGATTTTTAAATTTCCACATTTTTTTTTAGCTTTTACAAACTTTTACTTAAATGCATTTGAAGCCCAAAAACAACCATATAAAAGATTTAATGTTACAGAAAAACGTGGTCAAAGGAAAACAACAACAATTAATTTAAAGCTTTAAACTGTTGTCTATGTTCATGTCATCCTGCACATTTCTCTTGCATTCTTCGTATTCCGACTCAAAAGTTGTGTGGTTATGTTCTAAAAAGTATAAGTGATGTAGATTTTATCAAACAGCTGGGATGGCAACCTGCAAAAGTACTTTTGTGTCATTTAAGATTTTGTTTAAAATTAAAAATAAGAAACAAATTACAATTCTATACATTCATTTAAAAGAAAATGTCTGTATGTGTATAGAGTTTCTGAGTCAGTTCACATCTAGAGACTGGTTAATTTGCTATCCCCTTGCAATGCTTGAATTGCATCTTGATTTAAAGGCTTGTATTTGTTAGTCCCCTTTCAGACAGGCAAAGTTTACTTTGACAAAGTCTGTTGAATTCTCTTTTAAACTTTGTTTGGTGCTCGGACACACAAAGTTTAATTTGACAAATTTTTGTATTCTCTTGTTTGAATATAATATATAAACAGCGTTGCCAGAATGATGATTTTATCATATTTTGGATTATTTTTTTAAACAAAAATATGATTAAGGATTTTTTTTCTCAAATGATGATTTTTTATTTTTAGAAATTCTGATTTTTACTTTAATTTTGCTTATACAAAATACACGATTATTTAAACAGTCACTTTTTAAAGCAATGAAGTTTTGCATCAGCTTGATGCGCATTGGTGCTGCACACTTTTGTACCCAGTATCTAGAATATACAAAATTGCATCAATATTTCTGGACATAAAAAATATTAAAAAAGGCATATTATAACCTATTTCCAATGTGCGAAAGAATTCCTTCTTTCGAACAACTACATTTAGAACAAAAACAAATTCTAAAAACTTTGTTTTTGTTTTAAATGTATTTGTACGAAGTAAATAATTCTTTCGCACATCGGAAATAGCCAGTTAGAATATTGATAAAAAAAAATATTTGTGAAAAGAAAAAAAAATTTAAGATATTCCTCTTCAAAATATGATTTCTTTCGCCATATGACAATTCTCATTCCCTAGATTCTGGTAACGCTGTATATAAATATAAAGTTGCAGGCAACTTCAGGTATAATCCACGAACGAAAAACAAAACGAATTTGTGAGTACAGCAAAGTATGTACTCCCCCGCTATGCTATTTTCCCTTCTCTTCTATAAACTCAAGACTTTGCTTGTCTGAAAGGGGTCTTACCAAAATAGTTTTCATTAAATATAGACGCTTTAAAAAATCCACTCCATAAAAAAGTACTTATTGAAGTACCTCTTTCCCATTAGTACTCTAGTTGAAAACATTTTGCAGCCCGTCATCTCTGTTGTTAAGTGTGGTCATTTCTAAGTACATTTCTGAAGTATTGCTGTGCAAAACGGAGAGGCATAAGGATACACAGTCCAGTGGTTTATTTTGTGCTAAATGTCTACTTTTTGTGGTTAAAAACTTTATGTTGGTCTTGCATTCAACGGATCATTGTTTATGTTCTGACAAATAATTTATTTGCATCAAACTTGTCTTAAAAAAAATGTTTAAATAATTCCAAACAACAAAGAAGTTTTTACGAACGAATAATTAAAAAATGGCAAATGAGGGAGATAACGAAGAGGTATCCAAAAGAGGAGCTTAGGTAGACTGTTAAGAACCTCTATATGTGTAAATGATTACTTTTAACATATTTCTTATGGACATTGGTTTCGACAATAACATTTTATACGAAAATTAACGTTTTATAATTAAAATAACTTTAAATTCTTAACTAAAGTTTTATACTTAAAATAACGTTTTCTACTTAAACTTAAGTTTTATTCCAAAAATATATCTCTATATTATTAATAACGTTTAATACTAAAACTAACGTTTTATACAAAAAAATATTGTTTTAAACTAACGCTTTCTACTTAAACAAACGGTAACAAGAATGAGTAAAGGGATAAGGTCTTATTATGTAGACACAAGCCCTCCTCGCCGCATTCCATTCATATTTATTTTTTACACAGGTTGTCATTGGGAGCAAGCCCTTCCACACTCCCTTTAATAAATACTTAAATCCCTTCCCAAAGAAGGTCACTAAAAAAATTTAACTGAACAACTTTCTATCAAAAGTTATTTTTGAGAATACAAAATTTATTATTAATGAGATTTGTGTATAACGTGCTAAATTCACAATTTATTATATTTTTTATTATATTTTTGATAAAGACACTGAAATTTATTGTTGAGGGAAAGCTGGTTTCTATGCGCAGTTCTTAAAGAAGAGAGTACCGAACGTGCACTGAATATTTTGGCCTTTCAAAAATAAATTTATAATCATTTAGGAAGGAGTAAGTAAGGAGAAAGGAAGGGCCTTCAAAAAGGCCTGCTACTTGCGGTCCGTTCAATATTTACCGCTGGGTTATACTAGAACAAACGTTTTATACTAAAACTAACGTCTTATACTAAAACTAATATTTTATACTAAAACTAACGTTTTACTGCCCGTTCTCCGATATCGAACGTTAACGTTCGCATAGAAAATTACATTTAAAACAAAAACAATTTTTAAAATTTTGTTTTAAATGTTATTTGCTATGCGAACGTTAACGTTCGATATCGGCAAACGGGCAGTTATACTTTAACTAACATTTTATACTAAAATTAACGTTTTATACTGAAACTAACTTTTTACACTAAAATAGACGTTTTATTCAAAAGCTAAAATTTTTTTAAATTAAAATTAAAAAAATCATTTATTGAAAAAAATATTCACAATTTTAAGTTTTTAAAATTTTAAGTAATCATTTTGGTAAAAGGTGCCAATTCAACAAACTGTTTGTTTGATTCTATAAATTAGGTAATCAGAGACAATTTTTAATTTTTTCTGTGTTACGTTTATTTTAATTTTTTTTTAACACCTTAAAATATTGCCACAGTTATCGACACAGATTCACTTTCTGAGTCGGTCTACCGATGTCCGTCCGGCTGGCTGCCTGTTTATGTAAACCTTGTGCGCAAAGTACAGTTCGCAATTTAGAAGCTAATTTGATAAAATTTGGTAAAAAGTTCTAATTTGCACAAGGACCGTGCGTATCGAAAATGGGGCGAATCAGTCCCAAATTTCACATAGCCCCCATACAGGCTTCCTTTCGCAATATGGTCTTTGTGCCCATAAACCATCTTATTTTATTGCAATTAAAATCATCTTTCCAAATTAAATTGTTATCGAACCATATTTGACCATAGCTCCTATACAAATACTACTCCCAAAAATAATTTTTAATGCCAAAGAACTTTTATATGAATATTTTCGAGTAGGTCCATGATTGCCCATATTGCAATGAGATCCCCAAATAGGGTAGGCTCGCAAAAATGTGTTCTTATATACCATGGTGTAGCGTATAATATGGTCGACTATACTTTCTTACTTGTCATTATGTTGAGTTAGAGAAACAGAGAAACGTTTTTTAAGGTATTTACTACACAAATACTATTTGCGTTTGTATTTTTTTTCTGCCGTACAGAACACCAAAATAGAGAATATTATATTTATTTTCGAACTGTGATTCAGTGTTGCCACTTTGTGTGTAATTACCCGAATTTGGTGTAATTTTTATTCTCGTGAGTAGGTTAGGTTAGGTTAGGTTCCATTGGCAGCCGTGATCAAGCACAGCTCACGTGGGTCCATTGCTTAGTTCCCGTTGTGTTACCATATCACGCCGTCTCCCATGGGTCCTATGACATCTGGCTGCTAGTATTCCCATGCAGCCAACCGGTCGATTCAATAAAGGAGTGGATCCTATTTACGTCAACATCAGAGAGACAAGTTTTGTCCCCAAGGGTTCTTCGACCAAACATTTTGAGTCTTAAGTCTCCGAAAGCCGGGCAGTTACAGAGAAGATGTTCCGTTGACTCTTCCTCCTCCTCATCGCCGCAACTTCTGCACAAGTCGTTATAAGGGAGCCCCAGCCTCTGGGCGTGCCTCCCAATTGGCCAGTGGCCAGTTATAACCGCAGTTAGGTTTCTTAGATAATGTCTGGACAGCTGTAATGCCCGCCGTGTCCTTTTTTCATCTATGATGGGCCAGATTTTCCTGGTTTCCCCACAGGTGGTTTCATCGTGCCACCTCTGACTGGCGATAAGATGAAACTTATGCGCTATAAGTTGCTTACACCTTGGGAGTGAAGCACCTACATATGTGGAACCATCCCGATTCAAGGTGGTACCTGCATGCGCCAACGAATCCGCCATGCAGTTCCCATGTATGTCCCCGTGTCCGGGGACCCAATTAAGGGTGACCAGTGAATGTCTCGCTATCTCCTCCAGAGACATCCGGCATTCTCGGACAATTCTCGATGTGATGAACACATTCTCCAGGGATCTTATGGCCGCCTTGCTATCGGTAATAATGTGAATATCCCTTCCAGATATTTCACCGTACCGGATGCGTTTCGCGGCTGTGTGGATGGCCATTATCTCGGCCTGGATGACACTGCAGTGGTCCGGCAGCCTTATAGGAATGCTCCAGTTTAGCTGCTCGGAGTAAATGCCAGAACCGACACCATACAGTGTTTTAGACCCGTCCGTGAAGATTCGAATCGAATTCGCGGGGATTTGCAGGTCATCATAGTGGACCACGTTATCCACAATGCTTACCGTGAAGCCAGGATCAAAGATTGGCTCGGTTGTGACATAATCAACATCCATGTGCCAATTAATATCATTCAGAATGTTAGCATGTCCGATATTATAATCTCTCCATGCTCCGGTGGCCCTTAGTCTTACCGCCGCGTTCGCAGCTAACCTTTTCGCCAAAATGTCTGGTGGTAACCAGTTTAAAATAGTAAACAATGCCTTAGAGGGGGTTGTTCTAATGGCACCTGTTACCGCTATCGCCACCATTCTCATTGTACGTTCAAACCTGGATTGATGACTCTTCGCCTTGAGCGCCGGCCACCAAACAGCTGCCCCGTAGAAGAGAATAGGTTTAATGACACATTCGTATAGCCAGTATACATTCCTCGGGTTAATTCCCCAGTTTAGGCCAATGGCCCTTTTGCAGCAATATAATGCAGTAGCCGCTTTATTAGTCCTGGAGCTGGTGTTCATCCTCCAGTTCAGTTTACTGTCCAATATTAGCCCAAGATACTTGGCGCTGTCAGACAGTTCCAGTGACACCCCTTTTATCCTCGGGGTATTAAATTTGGGAATTTTGTATCTCCTTGTGAAAAGTACCAGTTCTGTTTTGGCGGGATTTACATCCAGTCCACATCCCTGGCACCATTTTGTTAGGACGTCCAGTGCGGACTCCATTAGTTCAGACAAAAGTCTGGGATCTTTACCCATAGCCACAACTGCAACGTCATCCGCATATGCAACCGTTCTGCAGCACGTCCTTTCCATGGCTCTGAGTAGGGTATTTATATTCAGATTCCAAAGTAAAGGTGACAGTACACCAACTTGCGGGGTGCCCCTAGTCGCAACCTTTGAAATGTTCGAGGCGCCCAAGTTGGACTCGATCGCCTAAAGTGCAAGATACTGCTGACAAATTGAATGATCGCTGGGTCGATCTCCAAATGTCTCATAGCGTTAATAACCGATTCAGGTTTAACATTGTTGAAAGCGCCCTCAATATCCAGGAATGCCACTAAAGCAAATTCCTTGTAATGCAGGGATCTCTCTATGTGGCCCACCAATGAGTGAAGCGCAGTTTCAGTGGACCTTCCCTTCGTGTAGGCGTGCTGAGCCGGTGACAGGGAATTGGGTCCTAATGATGATCTAATGTGAATATCCAAAATCCTCTCCAGTGTTTTCAGTAGAAAGGAGGATAGACTAATTGGTCTAAAGTCTTTAGCGATAGTGTGAGATGTCTTCCCACTCTTGGGGATGAAGACGATCTTATATGATGTTCTCGTGAGTAGAGCATGGGTAATTTCATTGAGGTGTAGATTAGGTGTAATTTGAAATTCTTTTACTTTAAAACAAATAAGCATTTGCTTTAAGTGTTAAAATTAATACCATTTAATGAGTTTTTGATCTAAAAAATTTACAGTATATTCAACCAAATTCACCGTTTATTAAAAAAAAAATACGTCCGCCTGATGTACAAGTAGATTCCGATAAATATGAGCTTCAAAGTGATTTAAAATCCGAAGTTTATTGGAAAAAGAATACTAAACAAACCCCCTGGAGAAAGATATTTTTCAAAAATTACAAAAAGTAATACATACATTTTGTGTTTGCTTTAACACTTAAAATGCTTTAGACGAAAAATATTCACCGCCCTTAACATTTGTTAAACTGATTTTAGAAACAGACTGCCATCTGAACCAGGGCTGTGGAGTCGTCCGAAAAAAGTACTAACTCCGACTCCGACTCCAAACGCTGAAATTTTTTAACTGCGACTCCGACTCACGACTCCGACTTCTACTCTAACCGTGATGCGAAATGAATGAGACGTAAAATTATTTCTCTTTTGTGTAGAAACATCTTTATTAAACGAATTATGGGAATCCCCGCGTAATGTGCATAAGAAAAACATGAGTGTTATGGTAGGAATTAAAGGCTGGCCGATAAAGATGTTTCTACACAAAAGAGAAATAATTTTACGTCACAATTTTTCTAATACATACTAGTATTTATGCGCTATAGCAACACTTATTCTGTACAATGTTGAAAATATTTCAGCGTTGATGGTTAAAAAATTCTGATATTAAAATTATTGCCAATTCCTGTCATTAACATTTTTTAGCATGAGTAAATTATTTAAAAAATTACACATCTTTTTTCAACTAGATCAATAACTGAGTATAAGTTTTGCTAATGTAATTTAGACTTTTTCCCGCACGTATAAAAAATATACTTAAATAGTAAAGTACTTGAATCAACTATTTCTCATAAAATAAATTAAAATCTACTTATTCATATTGATCTGCAAAATATTGCATCGCCAATTTCGAAGAATTTTTATATTGGAAAATATTAGAAATTTTTTTAAATTTTTTATGCCGAAAAATTTTGGAGTCGGAGTCACGCGTTTTTTTGGGTACTGCGACTCCGACTCCGACTCCGGTACAAAAACCTCAACTCCGACTCTTCAACTCCGACTCCGACTCCACAGCCCTGATCTGAACCCATTACAGGTATTTTACTTACTTAATAAAGTATATAAAGGATGAACATGAACATTTTGCACCTTCCCTAGATAAATGGAAGTAGATTTTATTATTTCAAGTTTTTATTTAATTTTTATTAATTTGTTTGCGGGTTAAAATGTTATTTTTGAATTACTATATCAATCTTCAAAGTATGACATATATTGATCTTATTTAAGTGAAAAGGGTATTCTGAATTTATGCTGGTGTATGAAAGACACACAAATATTTGCGGAAGTATACCGATCGACTCGAGTATCAGTATATGAGTCGTCCGTCCTGCTGGATGGCTGTCTGTCGATGTAGACCTTCTGCGCAAAGCACAGGTCTTAATTATTAAAATAATTTAATGAATTTTGTTTCATGTTTTTTCGGCCCATCCTTTCAAATATGCCCCCATACGAACTTTTTTCCTAATAGAGTCTTTGAGCCCATAAACCATCTTATTATGTTGGTATTTTGACAAAATTTGGCCCATATATATATTATTTCCACCTTAATTACCTTACGAAATTAATGTTGGAGTCAAGCCATATTTAACCATGGCGCCCATAAAAATACCACTATTTATAAAAAAAAAAAAAAAAAAAAAAATGTTTCCATGGCAAAATTTTGTGGTGTTAGTAACGTAGGTCATATATAAACCCCTCCCTAAAATCATTTGAAGACGAAAAAATCTCAAAAAGATGTAGTTATCTAGATTATATTCGGCGTTTAAAATTCTTATATTATTAGTCTTAACATCATAACATAATTTTGTTTTAAAAGGTCCATAATTGCATGTGAGACTTAACCTAAAATCTGTCTGTAAATATATTCTAATTTGCTCGTTTTTGTAAGTTTTTTTTATAATTAAACGTTGATTTGTTATCAGGTGTAATTTCATTTAAATTGGGTAATTTTGCGTCATCTCAAGTGTTGTTTTGAATTTTGCTGGTGGTAACGCTGCTGTGATTAAGAGTGTATTTTGAGTGCTGTAGCTATTTGCTCAGTTGCCATTTGTATTTTTTTAATATGTTTTGTGTATTGACGATCGTATTATTATTGTATCGGCATTTCTTTATTCTACTAGTGCTGATGAGATTTTTGATACTAAAACTAACGTTGTGTACTAAAGCAAAAGTATTAAATTAAAAAAAAGCATTTTATACTAAATATAACGTTTTATGCTGAAAGAGTTTTATAGTTATAACCGTTGAATTCTAAAACTATCGTGTTATTCTAATATAATATAATTGGTGTTTATAAAAAGTCATAGTTTTATTCTAAAACTTTCGTTAATTTTTCTAGTTACATTTCTGTACTTTTAGATCAAGAAATTTTGTTTACCTTCAGGTAATTGTAGGGCATTAAATTAAAAAATATATTCTTAGAAAAAATTACAATTTGTTTGTATGTTCTAATTACCACAATAAGCTCCGATTAAGTTGAGTATTTATTATTATAAAAAGTATACATATTTTTTTTCTTGGAACATCATTCGAACGAAATTCTTTAACCACAACCAAGATGTATATGACAGGCCATCAGCAAAACCACTACACTAAATATAAAAAGTATAAACAGTGCACATATTTATATACTGTTTATTTTGTAGACACACTTCAATTTAAATATTAAAGGCTAAAGAAAAATTTATTTTCAAAAATTCCAAGTTTAATAGTTAAATGAACTTAAAATCAATTCCAAACTAAAAGAGATCTCTTTAAAATGTTAATGACAGGAAGTGTTAATTAATAAAATCATAAGTAAATGAAATTGAATTAAAATTTTGGCAAATTGAAATTATTAAACGACTCATATTCATACAAACCCACTATGAAATTTAAGATTGCCATTATATAATTGGCCTTAAAGATTTTTTTTGTTGTATTTCCGAAACAAAAGTTATTTATAAAGTTTTTGAGAGCTTAAAGTTAATAAGATTCATCTTCATCATGTTCCTTGGCGACAGAATATGTATAACTTGTTAATAATTTTTTTTCCAGAATTTTTATTTATTCACTCTCCTACACCTACACCACAGTAGTTAAAAAGAGGGAATTATGCGTTTGTGCTGATGTTTGTCATACCTTAAAATATTGGTCCTTTCATTATACCGATAGACTCAGAATCACTTTTCAAATGGATCGAACGAGGAGCGCACGTCCGTCTGGCAGGCTGGCTGGCTGTCAATGTAGACGTTGTGCGCAAAGTACAGATCGAAATTCTGGAGATCATTTAATGAAATTTATTACAACGATTCTGTTTGTCACGATTACCAAGACTATTGAAAATTGTGAAATCTGTCCATAAACTCAGGTAGGCCCCATCCTTTGGATAGCAATGAAGTATATTGTATGTACAGAAAAATTATAATTATTAGACACCAGCAGAATGTAATGCATTTTTTGGCCTGCTACAGCCTTCGTCAGCATTCTTTGTGCCAAACTGGATACTGATACTTTATAAGTTGAATGTGTTTAATCAACTATTTTAACAAATTGAATCTGGAAATTATTTCTTTTCATAAGCCACTTTATTATATTCAACATTTTTTATTTAACTGTTAACTGTTAAAACTGAAATTTAGCTCGTATAATAAATTCGAAAAAAAAAATTAAATTATTAAACACGATTAAATTAAAACGATTAAAGCAAAAGCCACATTAAATGAATACCCTAGTATTGACATAAAATTTGGCGACAGTAACATAGGTCCCATACAAATCCCCTCCCTAAAATGAGTCAAAGACAAAATATGTCATATACGGGTGGGGTGGCTGATGAACTTTGCACGAATTATGCTACATTAAGAACTGGAATAACTTTTTTTTTTGTAACGAATTTATTCAATCTTTTTTCAATTGAAAGCCCATTGAATTGTATTAAAAATAGTTTAATTAGCTAATTAGATAATGGAATTTAAATGCCCTTAGGTCGGGCGACCAGGGGTGCCACAGATGGTTGAGTTGCTTGAAATGAACCTGTTAGGAAATTTTCCGTGTATGTGTGCATTTGCACAATTTTGTTGAAAACTCACACAGAGTTGAAAGGAATTCTTTTTCGGCGTAGTTTCGGATAGAATAAGAACCGGTCTCCAGTAACCGTAACGCTGTGTCCGTTTTGTTCAAGTATGAAGACATACAGGGCTGTCACAGAAACCAATTCCGATAAAGATGTTTTCGCTTTTGGGAAAGCAAGATACGAAATCAATTCCGATCGAAAGCGAAAGTAATTCGGTATCTTGATTTCCCAAAAGCGAAATCATCTTTATCGGAATTGGTTTCTGTGACAGCCCTGTATGTCTTCAAACAGAATTAAGTCTTCAACTTCAGGCAAAAATCATAAAGCATATACACACTTTTCATACTCCAAACGTTGACTATGTTATTATTATTTTCCCGGTAGGGGTACCCCGGAAAGAACCCGTCCTGAAAACACTTTTATTAAGACACACACACACACACTACCTCCACTTACCCTTCTCACCCCATGTGTTGGCACTGTTATTTTAAATTTTCCCGGAACAACGCACTAAATGTTGCTCTCTATCAAGGTAAGGTCCCAGTCAGAATGTGGAAGATCAGAAACTGATTAATCAGTTCTGCGCCTAAAATGAGACTCGAAAATGATTCCCAGAAATGCTCAGAAAGTGACTTGCTTAAAAAACAAAAACAAAATGTACACAATGTACGCAATCATAAATTGATCATGCAGTTGATCGAAATGTGACTGTTTTAAGCATTATTTTGCAGTCATGTTTAGCGCAGCCTAATTAAACACAATTTTTCTTTTGGTGGCGTTACTGTTCTTAACGGGACAATTGTTTTTTTTTACAATGTTTGAAGTAAGTGAGTTTTGTAAATTTATGCATATTTATGTCAGTAAGCTCGTGCTGTGAGGAAAGAAAATAATAATAGTAATTTTATATAAAAATTTTTAATAAAAAAAAGTAATGTCAAGGTAATAGCACAAAATGCCTCGAAAATTAGTCGTAATTGATCAGAAACTCGTGTCATAAAAGGCTCTTTCAGAGGAGTCGCGGCTGGGGTACCATTTTCTCCCGAATGAATAGTCATTTTCGACTCAAAAAGAGCGCATAAATGACAGAGGAGTCAAAAAAGACTCGAATATGATCAATAATTTCAAAAAATGTTGACTGGGGTCTATCCAATAGGTCTGCTACCAAAACAACAATACAAAAACAACATTCATTTTGTTTGTGTAAAATTCCTCGTCGTTGCCAAAAGCTTACTACTACAGAGGACAAAAATGTTCTCTATACAAGTATGCCCAGCTAGCATTTTCGATCGTAGAAGAATTGTTCGCGATCAGAGCAGGCGATTAAATTAATCGTCCGCGATATCGTACTTCGATCGCGCAAGTTCAGTACAACGGGAGAAGCTGTGTCCCAACGGCAACTCTTTCATATGAGTCGTTTACGATGTGCTTAAAGGAATGGTGTAACCCTCTTTTGTTCCTACTTTAAACGATCCTTGAATAAATCGCCGTAGGAAGTCTTCTACGACGCGCCAAAAATAATCGTGTAAGATTCTTTAAATCCTACTTAAAAATAGTCTTGAAACTATCGTCAAAAATACCTTTAATTGATCCCAAATTGCCTAACAGTGAGGTACAAAATAAATAGCATTTTTTTGTGTTTTATTATTCTTTAATAATAAATAAAAAAAATCCATGTTGAGGTCAAAAATGAATGTACATTAATGCGTATGTAGGTAAAAAAAGGAAATAAATTTAAATATTATTTGTACATTTTAATACTATACATTAGGTTCCGTCAACCTTTTTGGTTCTGTTAATCTTTCGTAATCGGTCACCAGCATGTACAAAGTGTTGCTGTAATACTTTATTCATCCCTTCATCATCAGCTTTAGGGAATTTCGAATGGCAGACATCTTTGATTAGAAAAAGAAAGACAATTTGAGTGCTGTAAGAGCATCCAATAAAAAGCACTTGTTATAATTTGCTTAGTACGAAATTGTTGAAAGCTGGGCTTATTGTTTGTTCCCCGTCAGCTTAACTTTGCAGCCACACGTCGGTCAGGATTTTTTTTTATGCTATACGCGTATGGCAGAAACCCAAAAACGTAAACAAAAATATACATGTATAAGCAAAATGTAAACAGCTTTTGACATCGTTAAGGAATAAACCAAATAAACATCTGTCGACATGCGCGTAGCTATTGGATAGACCTTGCACCCCATAATCCAAGTTCTTATTTAGTTTCTTCTTTGGCCTTTGGCAATCAAAATTACGTAAAAATAATAAAAATAATCATTACAATAAATTTTATTTTTTTTCTTTTCTACTTAAACTTTGTTAATAAAATCTTTTTTTTTTCAATCAAATAAAATTTCCCAAATACCACAATAATTTTGTTCAATGAGGAAAAAAAACGAAGAGAAGAGTAAAAATTGTGGCTGATGTGTAAATAATCGAGGTCATTTGTGTGGTTGATAGGGGTATAATTTAAGTTCAATAGAGTGTAAATAAAATTAAGTAAAAAAGTATTTAAATTAAGCCAAAAAGAACTAATAGAATTTGTTTGATTGGATTATCAATTTATTCAATCAATTTCCGCTTATTTTTCAATATTTATTTTATTTTAGGCTACGAATTTAATTGAGATTGAAGAAAGAGTAATTTGTTAGGAAAAGACTAATGTGTCGGTTTTGTATTGCAACTGAACTTCAGTTCCGTTGTTAAATGGCAACGCAACTGAAATTTAAATCTATTTAAGATATGGCAACTTTTGTCAACCAAATGAAAATAAGTGAATTTTATAAAAAAAAAAAAAAATATACAATGAGTTTCGTGCATTTATTTTTTCGATGACCAAGAAAAAGGAGTTAACGTGGCATTAGTTAGGCGACACTTGAGAGGCAATTCCAACGCGCTGGGATCACCGTCCGTACTTTTAAGCAAATTGTCTTGCTATTCGTATTTTCAAAGATGCTGTGTCTTATTTAGTATATAAAGACTGAACACAACTTCGTCGTTAAACAGCAATATCTCCACCCTTAAAAGTTATTTATATGTACGTGGATTCAATTCCATTTATTGGACTAGTAAGTCAAACTGTTGTCCCGTAGTAATTTTATCCATTTTGTTAATAATGCCATAAACTTGCATTCGTTGAATTCTTGTGATCTGTGAACCTGGCAATTCCAAACAAGCGTTTATCGAGCTTAAATCTATAGATAAAAAGTACTGATTACAACAGAGATAGCAGTTATCCACTGCGCAGAAAATTTAAACAACAAATTTGTAAAATCAAAAAAATTGTTTGTTTTAAATCGTTCCTATAAAACAACTTGCATATTCAAATAATTTATTTTGCATTTCGCTTATTAAAAAGAATTCTGCTTTTTTCCAACAAATAATTGTGATAATTGGTTAAATTTGTTTTTAATATTAAAAATTTTTTTCAAACATATAATTTCGTTGAATCAAATAAAAAAGTTATGTGAAATTCATTAAAATTTCAAACAAATAATTTTGCTAAATCAAACAAAAAAATGTTCACTAGTTGTTTTTTCGCCGCGACCAACGACGCGTACTCACCAGCAGCGAAGAGAAGATTGTGAGGAGGAGGCGAGGGCGGCTGGCTTTGGGACAAATTTTTACTTTTTAACTATCCACTTATCGTCCATGTTATACCTTCACTATTGCTGTATTCCTTTTCTTGGCTACAGAAGAAGAAATCTCAATAAGCAAACACCAGCAGAATGTACCGATATTGTTTTCGTCATAATTTTAGTTGGTAATTTGATGTATTCAATACAAATTTAAAAAAATTCATCTGCAAAACCGGAAATAACCCATCTGAATGAAAATTTTTTGAACTTGGGTTCCTTTTTTCGTACCAAAATCATGAATTTGAGAATGGGATATCTATATGTCTAAGAGTTGTGCAAATTTCTTTACCGACGCAAAGCACTTCTAAATCGGCAGTGATGATTTTGAATTCCAATTTTTCTAACAACAATTTTGTTTTTAAGTCCGAAATTAGCTTATATCATACTTATAACACTGTAAACGTTTTGAAGTGGGCTATGCATACGTTCAAAGGATACGTAAATAACTATCCATAGCACTGCGAAACCGAAAGTGACCAATTTAAATTAAATTTTTTAAATTTTGATACCATTTTTTTCTTCTATTTTTATACCCTCCACCACCACTAGTGGTGAATGAGGGTATACTAAGTTTGTCATTCCGTGTGAAACTTTTTTATTATACATCTAAGACCCCATAACGTATATATATTCTGGCTCCTTGAGGAATTCTAAGTCGATTTAGCCATGTCCTTCTGTCTGTCCGTCTGTTGAAAACACGCTCACTTTCTCTCAGGAAAGAACAAACTTTGTATCAAATTGCTTGTAGTTATTCTAAGCAGTTTGGGATTAAAATCCAGCAACATCGGTTCAGTAGGATCAGAGCTATGAACCAAAATGTGGAATCACGCTAAAAAATTGATAATTTTGTTACAAAAACTAACATAAATTTTTTAATAATGCACGGAATGATAGTAAATTTTACAAAATTTCGTTCTATATGACTGCAAATTATACTGTTTAATTTCGTGAAGAGCAGTCCATAACTGACGATCGGCCCCATATAAAGCCTACTCCCGGAAAACAGTCGAGTAACCCTAAAACCGTAATAAATTACGCTATCATACTAAAATTTGGTAGTCACTGCTCAATAACAATAGAAATCAGAAATCGCACTAATAAATTTCTTTCAACTTAGATTTATATGGCCAGAAAAATATCATGCAATTTTGTGATATACCGTCCATAATTTACCTTAGATCCCATATAAGGCAGCCTTCTGAAATTCACTGTTAACGCTAAAACTAATTACACTTCTGTATCGAAATTTATTCCAATTTATTTTTATTTAATACCTTCATACCTGTCTTCAGAATTTTGGGCTATAGGTCCACTACAAATTACCCTCTTAAGAATCATTTAAGTTCGGCTAAAACTGTTACGAATCATGATATTTTACTCAAGCCAGTTCAAAGTTCTAACAAGAGACGCATAACACTTTCTTATTGCCGTTCAATAATTTAATATAGGTCTAAGCCACAACCAATTTTAATGCTGACGTCCGTTTTTATAAAGATTAATTAATAATATATAGATATCATATAGTGTCCACTCCTGTCGGTGGAGGGTATCAAAGATTCGGCACAGCCGAATATAGCACTCTAACTTGTTTTTTCAAAATTAGCCTACGGTTTTATATTCATATTCAATTACATGAAATTCGTATAAGTGAAAACGCGTTTCGGTTAAACCACTTTAGTATTTTCAAAATTGTTTTGTAAAGCTTAGATATTAAAAACTAAAATACTTCGTTATTATTATAATTTATTACAAAAAAAAATTCACATATGGGTTATTCACCAGGTAGTCATAATGTTGTAAAGTCATATGTCTTAAAATAATTACAAGAAATATATATGACTGCTGTGGGTAACCCCTTCTAATTTAGATTTCTACTGTACGGTTATGACGAATCAATGAACACAGCATTAAAATTTATATTTTGTTTGAAACACAACAATATTTTTGTGTAAGAAATTGTAAAATATTATTTAGGACACTATGACGATATGACTTGATAGCACACCTTGTGAATCACCCAATAGTGTTTTCGTTCTTTTACAAGGTATTTTAAGTAGATTCATTAGTATTCATTTATTTTTGTTTGCCTGAGTTTCATGAGATGTGTTTCACACGTAATTTGTTCGATTTAAAGCTTGAGAATTTTCTTGAAAAATAATTTTTTCCCTTATGCAGTGTTTTTTTTTTCATAAAAACTTGCGTATTGCCAAGCAAAATATATTGCAGTTAAACGATTTTTCGCTCCAGCGGATAGAAATTCTTGCTTTGAAAATCCTTAAAGCAAACAGAAAAATATTGCATTGTAATTAAGTGATTTTTTTTCAATTAATCAGCGTGCTCTTATCCACATTCGGCTATACAAATTTAAGGAATTCGAAAGCCCCCATATTTCTTCGGGGGCACCCTAACGAAAAACTATTGGAGGTCGGTTATATATTTTACCCCCATAGGGGGCATAAAATGTGAGATGGCGGGTAGGTTTGTTAGAAACAAATTTTCGGGATAAAAAATAAAATGACCGGTCTAGCAGCATTTTAGGAGCCGAACTAATGGGTGAAAATTAGAGGCAAGTATGTTTTGAGAAAATATTTTGGGACAAAAAACTAAGTGAACATTTTTCGAAATTGAAAACGTTTATTTTTTATTATCAAAATAAGCCTACGGTGTCTTTATTACACTATATTTTTTCTAATTTTTAACGCTATTTGTGCTATTTGCCGACATTTTGACCTTATAACCGATTTCGCGATTTCAATTAAATTTTAGAATTTTTAGCGAATTTTGGCCATGTTCGCGATAAGAGCTATTTTTACTGTACGTTTTCTGATTATAGCTTTACCGATTATTAATAAATATAAGACATTGCTATCATGCCGCGCTTAGCAAATTTTTGCGAATTTCCGTTAATTTAGCAATTTTTACCAAAATTTTGAACTTCCTTATAGTTTCAGGGACTTTTAATAAATTTTTTGGCTTGTTTGAAATATTAAAATTTTTTTTGCGAATTTCCGCTATTTTTGCAAATATTTTTTTTTATTTTCCGACATTTTGTTTTTAGCCGATTTAGCGATTTCAAACAAATTTTAGGGTTTGTTTCCAAGTTTGTAATTTTTCGCGAATTTTAGCCATGTTCGCGATAGAAGTGATTTGTTTCTATAAGTTTTCTGATTCTTTACAGCTTTAACGATTTTTAATAAATATTAAACTTTGCTATCATACCGCTGTTAGCAAATTTTTTTCGAATTTCCGCTAATTTTGCAGTTTTAACCGAATTTTTGCCATTCCTTATAGTTTTAGGGACAATTTTTGCGTTTGATTTACTAATAAAATTTGTACCCATAACTTCTTTTAAATTTGCATTATTTTAAACGTATTTAATAAATATGTTAACATTCTATTTAAAATTTCTTTAACTTTCAATTGAGTCGTCGCAAAATTTCCTGTCGACTAAAACAGAGCCAATTCTACTCGACGTCGACTTAAGAATGCCTCAGAAAATATCCAGTGACTGTCAATAGTAATCGATTTTTGTCAATAATGACTCAGAAAATATAATTACTGTCCCCCCGCCGGCGACTTTCATATTAGGGGTGAATATTTAAATTAGAACAGATATCCTATAAAAAGATTAATAAAACAAATGGAAATATATATTTTACATTTTGAGATATTCTTAGTAAATTATAGCCAATTTCACTAATTCCATTTAAATATCAATTCATATTTAAATGAAGTTTTTCATATAATTGTATTTTTTTTTACATAAAAAACGGGTTTAAAACATAGTTTGTTCTTCTTTTAAATAGCTGTTGTTTTTAAATAGTTTGTTGAAATTGGCCATCAAACTAAGTGTTAATTAGTTACTGTTTTTTATTAGTAAACACAATTGCTGAGTTGTTAAGAAAATTAAGTTTATATAAATCGGTGCCTTGGCATAAGCAATTCGTCCTTTTGTCTTCACATTATCTTATGACTGGATACTTCAAAACTGCTACAATTTCCAATACCCTTTTTCTAAACTTAATCTCTCTCTCTTTCTCTCTTTTGTTCCAGCACAAATGGTATACAATACTTTAGTATAGTATATAAACAATTCGATGCCATGGTGGGTGATGAAGTCTATCATCGCATGGAATCGGGCCAAGTGCCTGGTGTACGTCTTAATCTCTCCCATTACACAGTACTGGAAGGTGAAACCGATTCTCTGGATATAAAACCGTTCGAATTATTTTTGGCTTTGCAAGAATTTTGTCAATTAAAAAGATTCCTTTCTGCCCAACCCCAACCGCCTGAAAAACCTTTAGCACTAGGAAGATGCTATGAATGGTTTATATCGGTATTCGAAAGATGGATGATGATTAGTAAAGCCAAGGCCTTGCAACGCATACGGGCAGCTATACGTTTGGATGCCATTTGTGAGGGAGAACGGGTTGTGCGCTATAGCTCCTCGTCGGTGGATACGGCTTCGACTTTGGTGAATATAAAGGAATTTTGGAAAATCATAAGTTGGCCGGATCCGGATACAGCAATGATATTAGAATCACAGCTAATAGATGTCGTGTGTGCTACGGCCATGCATTATTGTGATTTAATCCATACCGCTTTGGCGGATAGCGGCTATTATGAAATACAGGGTCCATTTCGTTGTTCCGACGACATGTGTGTTACGGTGAATAATTTGGAATATGTTAGATTTACTTTGGCGGACTTTCGTTCGGATGACAATCTTTTGGAGGAGGCAGCAGACAATTTGTTAGAAACAAGTTTGGCTCATATGGAAAATCGTTGTGAACGTATACTTTCCAAATTGGCCCCTCTAATGCAAACTTCCTTGCAGAAGGCAGTTTTTCATTTAGCCTGGTCACCAGATTCCCTACCAGCCAATCAGGCTATTGTACCGCTTTTGGAATATCTAAACTCTCACCTGGGAGCTTTAAATAGTGCTTTGTTGCCTAAAAACTTTAATAGGGCTTTACGTTTTGTGTGGAAGACTGTTTTGGGCGAAATGACTACACAAATGGAAACGGGAGATGATGCTGAGAAGCCTTCAAATTTCCATAAACGTTTGTATGAAGCTTTACAGCTTTTAGTAGATTTTTTCCATGCTGAGGGTCAGGGTTTATCTTTGGAGTGTTTACATTCAGAGGACTTTTGGATGGTGGAGCAGCGCTTGCAATTTCATAAAACTGAAACCAACCGGCTGATAGACATGTTCTATATGAATCGTTTGAGAGAACAATTAATGGCGACATCACCGGGTCCTTATGGATCATTGGCAGTGAGAGCCTATTTTAATCATGACTCTTTGTGTGTTGAAGTTTTACATGCTCGAGATATTGTTCCCTTGGATCCTAATGGTTTTAGTGATCCATTTGTTATAATTGAATTGCTGCCGAGAAGGATTTTCAATCATTGTATGGAGCAGCAAACTAATGTACATAAGGTGAGTCTTATTTTTTTTTTTTTTTTTTTTTGTTTGTTATATAAATTGTTTAATAGGATAGGAAATTGTCTTTGTTAAACGTTTGAAAAGGACTGATACTTAAAAGTGTTTTTTCCTGTTACTTTTCTTTTAGAAAACTTTAAATCCCATTTTCGACGAGTGTTTTGAGTTTTCTGTGACTTTGGAACAGTGTCTTTGCGAAGGTGCTATGGTTTGTTTTACCGTCATGGACCACGATGTTTTAACAGCCAACGATTTTGGTGGAGAAGCCTTTTTAGCTTTGGGTAATATTCCCGGTGTCGCTGAGTATAATACCAGTGTGGAAAATTTCCATGGACTTAAACAAATTGAATTGCCTTTAATGCAACAGCTGGAGAAAAGTAAGTATTTTTTTTTTTTTTTTTGTTTCCGGATTATGAGGAAAACAACATTATTAAAAATCTGAACGCAGATACTTAACTCCGGATAAAACGCCAAGAAAGATGTTTTTAGAAACAGACTTTATTTGTAATATCAGCTGGACAGATATCTTCCCACCACTAATTTCTTGGAGTTTCTTTAATTAAATAGACAATAGAAAGAAGATTGGGCGAATGCATCTTTAAGAATCGCCTATTTCTTGGTCTTCTTCATTCTTCTTGAAGTCCAAGGAACATTATTCTGTTTTTCAAAATGGTCAACGAGAAAAAAGAAAGACAAAAACATGAAAAGAGAAAAATTTACTTTTAACTTCTAGAAGAATTCTTGGTTTAAAGAGTGATGATTGGCTATGGACTGCCATCCGCCTTCAATGGCGGTGAGTGTTAAACGGCAAAGATTTCTGAGGAGATAGTGTGGTTACTATTGAAGCGTGTCAAATCAACCCACGTTTACGGACAGGTTGAGTCAAGAATGAAAAATTATCAATAAATTTTAATAAATTTGATATTGCAAAATTTCATTCTTCATAAAAATAATTTAATGATCACTAAATTTAATGAACTTTAGCCTGATTAAAAATATAAAAATTGGGATGAAAAACTATAAACAGTTCAATAAATTAACCTCAAAACTAATATGAAATAACAAAAAAATTTTAAATCTTATTCTAATGTATTCTAAAGTAAATGTCCTACTAATGCCAAGAGCTTTTCGACATCTGCAATTTGTATTTTATTATATCTGATCCGGCTGGCTATTAGAGTAGAATATTGAACAGCTAGTTTGTGATTTCCATTAAAGTGGACAATAGGGTGATCTATATCGAAGAGTTCGTAAACGCAACAATAGAGGATGTGTCAAAGGATACGTAATAGGACCGGAAGCTTAAACATGGAATGCTTCGATCGGGATGTTTTAAAGCACAGAAACGATAACATATGGACTTTAATGGAGATAGTCCAATGATCTTACTTTTTTATTTTTGCAAAATTATGCAACATCTACTACCAAATGTGACAAGCAGTGACATTTTGATAGACAATCAAAAAACAGTCTCCGCAATGCCTAATGGGTCCTTAACGATATATTAACCCAAACTTAATCCAGAACAAAAATAACCGATTTCTGTCGCCTTTCCTCACTTTACACAATAAAATTAGCAGAGGTACCCGAAATATCGAAACAATTTTGGATTGTCTCTCTCTGAAATCTTAAACAATTTTTTTAAAGGGAAATCTTTTAATTATTTTATATTCATATTTTATTTACAACATTTTTAAAGAAAACAATAAATTAAGCCTCTCCACCATTAGCACTACTACTCGCCATTACCTCCTCATATATCAATTTCTTCCATTCTTCTATCGTATGTTCCACCTCATCCAAACTGTTATCATAAGCCTTAGAAGGAGGAGCATTGACCTCATCTTTATCATACCAAACGCTGACATAACTATGTGCAAGAGCTTCGTCCACCGAAATACGTTCGCCTGGATTAATTTTTAACATTTTACTCAATAAATGTCGTGCTTGTTCAGTTTTGACAGAATTCTCTTCACTCTCCTCGTTGTTCCGATTGAATAAAGCATCGGGAAACATACGTTCAAATGTGTAACCCCTACAATAAGGCAAAGTTCTCAAATAGTTACGAACATTGGGGGCCAACTCATTAAGAAATGATTCTGGTGGAGTACCCAATTGTTCAATTATTTTATTCCATTGATCCATGTGATCAGTACCACGAAATAGTACGCTGCCGCGTAAAATCTCACCAAATATACAGCCAACCGACCAAATATCCACATTTTCCTTATAGCGCATACCCAAAATAACCTCTGGAGCCCGATAATAGCGTGTCACCACATACGGAGTCATGAAGATTTTATCAGAATGGGATCGGGCCAAGCCAAAATCCAATATCTTTAAGCTACAATCAGATTTTACCACAATATTGGACGGCTTTAAATCTCGATGAATTATACCGGCCGCATGTAGATGTTTTAAACCGCATAAGATTTGATAGATTAAATATGACATACGATCGTGCTCCAAACCCATATGTACCACATTACTAAAATTAGCCTCCATTAGCTCGGTAACCAAATATACATCTTGAAATTCGTCAAGACTTTTATCCGATGTGAAGACGTCTAGCAAACGTATGATATTTTTATGATTCACTAATTTCAATAGTTTTAACTCACGGTAGGCTCTCTTGGCCTGTATGACATTTTGAAAGGGTCTCGAAAGCTTTTTAATAGCTACACTTCGTCCCTTTAGCGTATCGTAGGCCGAGCAAACTACACCTTGAGCCCCGGTCCCAATGGGTTTTAGATCTTGATAATAAACAGGTACTGTAAAGATGGCATCTATCACCTCGGTGCTATAGAATTCATAATTTAAATCCATTTGCTGTTGTTTCTGTTGGAAATAGTTTTTCGTCTTTACTCTTTACAGTTGAGCTATTAAGTGTGTTCTTGTTTGTTTTACTTTATAAAAAATAAAATGATTTTTTTTATATTATTATAATATTATCAATAAACCACAAGATGAATAAGACGCGTTGCATTAAATCATTTATACACTCGAAATATTTTTATAGTAACCGATTGAAGTAAAAATGTTGATGCACAATTTTTTCAGCTCCCATTCTTATAAAATGTTTATTTAATTTAACTAAATAATTAAATTAAAAATTTACTTTTTATGAATTATTTAATTGAAGAAATTTCGTAATTTTAAAGAGCAAAGCTCGTTGCATGACATTTTATTAAAACTAACTCTTATTTTTATACCCGTAACCACTGGTGGAAAGAATAAATATAAATTTCTCATTCCGTTTGTAATTTTTACAATATTGGTATTATAATAAAAGGGTGTAACAATAAAAAAAAAATGGAAATAGAGTTTTACATTGATTTTTGCTCGTCTTATTTAACTACATGTGCACTAAGAATTTTTCTGCGATCAAAAATGGCAACTTTATTAAAGAAATTCAAACGCCAAGTATTCCTTGTTGTTATTGATTTTGTAAAGTTTTCTTCTCCTGTAAAAAACAAAGTGTTGTTACGGCCTTTTGCATTTTAGTGACGATATATTTTAATCAAAATGACCCAGTATGATTAGCGAAGTTGATTTAACGATGTCCGTCGTCTGTTGCAATGGGTTTTTCAAAGACCCAAGCTATGATTGGGACGAGGTTGCTATCATAGCTGTAAAGTAATGATTAGTAATCGTAATAATTACATATTAGATTACTTTAAGTAATGAATACGCTAACGATTATTTCTGGTTTTGCATGATTACTACTTGATTACGATTATAAGTAATCAAAAGATAATCAGTCTTACTGGCAATTACTACAAAATAATCAAAAAGAATCAAAGTACTCAAAAAGTAATCCGATTATTTTAAACGATTAGTTTTTATTACTTTCAACAATTACATATTTTTTTTTATTCCAACGATATCCCGCGAAGCTTTTCGCTTGTCTACAGGAGACCAGAGTCTGTGGCGAGAATCGAACCCGCAACCCCGGTACTAATACACTAGCTCACTATCAGCTAGTCTACCGGGGCATCATTCGTACTACAATTTTTTTTTTGGAAACAGTTAAATGTTATCATTACTCAAAAATGTACTGGCAAACTTTTCCATTCACATAAAGTTGGACCAGTAGTTAACTGTAGTTACGTATTACCAAACAAAAACTAAACAAAAAGTAATCAAATTGATCGGTGTTATATTTAATAACCGCATTTAATACTTCTTTATACTTAATTAAATAATATTGAGAATTTTTTTTAGCTGCAAAATTGCAAAATGGTCACACTGGTTAAAGTACTTAACCTTTCAACACTGCATCAACAAAATATATAAGACTAAAATCTACTACGCTGTGGTTGAAAATCCCACAAAAAGCTGTAGTAAGCACGTGTGTTAAATTTACCACAATAAAAGTGTCGACCCACCTCTATATCTCTCTTTCTCTCACTCAGCAGATTCATTAATTTACAATACATACGAAAAATTCACTAGCGCCTTGTGGTATAAAATCGTTATAAATAAAACAGAGTTGTACACTTAACACAAAGCGTCAAAATCATTTTCAAAAAAAAAAATATATATTTTGCTAATTTTTAAAACAAAAATATAGCAGATCTATTATTATTCAATTGTTATTCAAATATCTTTAATAAACTTAGATAACTAATTAATATTTTTATTTGTTTAAACAAAAGTAAAACTTTATTTTATGAGATATTTTATGATTTCGGCGATTTTTTTTTGTTTTTTTCTCAGTTTAAGGCCATTTTTGACTTACATAAGTATTATATGGTTTTTTATTATCAAAAAAAAGTTATTTTTGGGAATAAATAATTTTTTTTTCATTAAAAGGATTTATTTATTGTACTTTATTCCCTTTTTTTATATAATAATAAAATCCTGAAATTTATTGTTGGAGGATAAGCTGTTCTTATGCGCATTTCACTGGTTGCTTAGGCCAGATCATCAGGAAACGTTCTCCTTAATAATTTTAGAAAAGCCAAAGCTATCAGCAAGCAAGACTACAGAGGGAATGAGAATTTCCTACATACACTCAAAACGTCTTGGTTGCAACGATATCAAAGCTTAAACAAACTACCAACAATAAATCAGTGACGAGTTTTTTATCTTTTCTTACATTCCCCACTACAATTAGTTGGAATTCTCCAAACATTATTTTGTAAAAAAACCTAATTCTGAACAAAATTGGCGACATTTGACATCCGGCTTGGCGATGGAGGTTAAAAAAATTTTTGACAACACTGTTCGTTTCATAGGAAAACCTAACTCAGCTGCTCAAAACCCTAACTCTAGAATTGTGACAGTAAAAAAATGTGTTTACTTTCCCAGTGATCAAAATGGCGCTACGGATTAAGTTTCTAATGAACGAAGTCTCCAGAACCAAAATGGAATAATTCCCTAAATTTGTTATTCACAAAAAAAATTTTTAACCCTAAAAATAGAAAAATTTTAAATGGTTGGTTAAAAATTTCAGCGCAGACAAGCTCAAGTAAGTAAAGCCGGTGTTGTTATACCATAGAGGATAAAAACTTGCGCTAACTAAAGCTTCTCTGCATAGCCGGCCTGGGTAAGGATTTTCTCCTATATGTTATAAAAGCTCTGGCTTCTGTGTTTCATTATTAGAGTGCCGAATTATATCAGTGTGAGGCGGTGCGCAAAATGACCCCAGGAATCATGGCCACAAAAAGAAAATGAAGAATGGCCCCAAAATTTTATATGAGACGCAACAGCACGCAATTTTTGTTTTTTTTTTTTGGGGGGGGTTAATTTTTTCGTTGGGGGTTTTTTGCTTTTTAAGTGAAATGAAAAATGACCCCGATATCAAGGAATTAAAAATGGACCCAAATAAAATCACAATTTTTAATTTAGGGCTATTTTTCATTTACTTATATATAGTGCACATTTTAAGGAATGAAAAATTACCCCAAAAAAATATTTATTTAAAAATTAAAAATTTATAATCAAATACAGCAAATTTCGATCTACCGATACCATTGGTTAAAGATTGATGTTTGACTATAGACAGGCAGGCGCTGCAATGGCGCAAACGGTAGAACGCAAAGAATTCTGATGTTGAGAATGTGGTTATTTTCGAAACATGTAAGTTCGATCCGTGTTCAATCTCGTTTTCAGTCAAGAATTATCCAAAAAAATTAATTAATTTCATGTTGTAAATTCCTTCCTTCAATAAAAATAATTTAATGAAAATTTAATTTGACGAACTTAACCCTAATTAAAATATCAATACTTCAATTAAAACCAACAGTTCAATGAAAAATCACAATTGTTATTTAATGTTATTTTTAAATGTCTAAGGAAGTCTCTGATAAACTGTTGTAAGCAGACGTATTTTCTCACAAATTTATTAAAAAAAAAAAAAAAAAGTACAAATTTAATAACAAAAGTTCAAAAACTACACAAACAATAATCAATAATCAATTTTACAAAAGCAAATAGTTACAAATTAAAAAACAAATATTCCAAAAATTACATAAACAATAGTTCACCTTACAGTCCACTTGTAATAACAACAATACGGCAATATGAAGAATTTGAGTGAAGAAAGTGATAGCGATGAAACTGATGGTATTTGGCAGCAAGTACCAAATACAATAACAAACAAACGGCGGTTAGCTAAGTCTCCAAATATGCACCAGCATAAAAATTTAATATTGATAATGAACCCAGCCAGCACTTCTAGAAACAACCAATATCAATTACTTGGTGATAAAGAGGATGAGTAAGATAAAGAAAAAAAAGACAAAACTTCCCACATCCCAGCAAAAACTTAACTTACAATGATACTTTTAATGACTTCCTGAATTCATTACTTTGTAGCTTTATTCGCCACTTTTTGCATTATTAGCTATATATAAAATAATAACTTTATTATAATATCTTAAAAAAGTCATAATTATACATTCCAAAAAAATACTTTGGTATTTTAAATAATTTTTTAGATAAATTTGCAATATATTATATTAATATTTGTTAGATATCCGGTAATATTATAAAATTTTAAGAATAAATTCGATGTGAAATACATGGAAAATCCAAAAATCAATCAAATGTATGTAAATATATACATGAATATGTTCCAAAATTACCAACACAATATATTTTCGCTATTAGTGATATCAATCTAATGTTAATGATGTTTTTTTGAAGAACATAATCATGCCTGTCATAGAAATTGTTCGGAATTTTTTTGAATCCGTATTTTGATTTCGATCGATTTTCGTAATTCCGACAAATTTTTATTTTGTTATTTTTAAGTTAAATGTGGCAATATTGTGCAAACCAAAACAAAAGCTTTTTTCGATCAAAAAATTAAAAGAAAATGTATCGGTTTTCGTTTTCTGAAGAAGCTTTCTCAGAATTAAAAAAACTTTCGATCGAAATTTATTCTGTTACAGGCCCGTATAATTACATATATGAATACAAACATTGTTATTATAATGTTAGAGCTATAAATGAATTTGTGCAGCAAAAGCACTCTTTATTTAATATTTTCTTATATTTCGAAAAATTTATTATTGTGTACACTTTTTCAACTTCAATTCCATAAGATTTCAGAGCAATTTTATTTAGTGTGTTTTAACCTTTTTCAAAGTTAATTTGAAAGTACTTATTTCTTGTCTCTTTTGATAACTACATATTTTTATACAACTTTAAGGTATGAAATAAAGGTATTATTTTTTAGGCTGTAATTGTCCAAATTATAAAGGATTACTTTTAAGACATCGCGAACAAAAATAAGTACTTTTTCTAGTAGAAAAATAAGTACTCTTTTCCTCAAGTTCTCATTATTTTTCTGCTTATTTTGTAAGGCATTTAATCCGAGTGACAAAACCAATTTTAATCGAGCTTCAAAGGCACTTAAAAATAGAATAGCTGAATTT
The DNA here is from genome assembly GCA_943735925.1 of Pollenia amentaria. Lineage (NCBI taxonomy): Eukaryota > Metazoa > Arthropoda > Insecta > Diptera > Polleniidae > Pollenia > Pollenia amentaria. The sequence goes on from OX031009.1 coordinate 102,521,959, forward strand.
AGAAATGATAAAATATCAAATGTTTTAAAAAATTTGGATACTTCGAAAGATTCGGATTACAGTTTATGGAAAGCCACTAAGTACTTAAAACGGCCAGTTAAAAGAAAATTAGCGATTTTGACACATGATGGCAACCTTTTCCGATATCTAATACAGTCGATGAATGTCAAATATTTAATTTTTTGGAATCTCCATACCAAATGGATCTTCCAATAAAAACGTTTTCCCCGAGAGAAGTATGGAGTGTAATTTCCAAGCTTAATAACAAAGTGTCCCAAGGACATGATAAAATCGATTTATCAGTGACTAAATCGTTATCCAAGAAGAGCATTGTATTTTTATCACTCTAATATAACTCGATTTTAAGGTTATCGTACCTTCCATCTAAATGGAAATGTGCTGAAATAATAATGATAGAGAAACCTAACAAGCCTGAAACTTGACCAACATAATTTTTAATTTTTAACCGGAACCTTTTTGTAATTAGCTGCAATAAAAATATTTTTAATATCTCAAAAAAATTTAAATGATACTTCAATTTTTGACTCCATTTATAAAAATGAGATATGATTGTCTGTTTTGTTGGCTTAAATTTTTACAGTTACATCACATGAGCCCCGAAAATAAAATAGGCTACTTATTTTTTCGATAGGCGCAGGGGAGTGATACCCCCCATAGGATACCAATATTAAGTATCGGATATCTTATAGTGAGAATGTTCAAACTTGGTAGGAGTCACTCTTAGGGAAAACTACACCTTTAGAAATATAAATAAAGGGCGTCGACGCAGGGGGAGTAATACCACCCATAGGAAATCTTAATATATAAAAAATCCGTGTCACTGTGTATGTTTCGAATAAACTCAAAAACGAGTCAACTGATATTCATGAAAATTGGCATATATATGTAATTTGGTCCAACTTAGATGATAGGATAGTTATTATTTAAATTAATGGCCTGGGGGCGGAGGGGCGTGGCTAAATCCATAACTTGAGAACGGCTTGACCGATTTGAACGATTTTTTCTTTGAAATTATCACCATGGTCCAACTTTTTACGGAAAGAAAATTTTGCCCCGCCCACTTTTACGCCCACTTTTTTCGTAAGAAAAATTTTATGATAGGTATTTCATGGATTTTTATTTAAAGGCCATAAATTTCGTTTAAAGATCAATTTAAGTCGTCTGGTAATACAACACTAATGTTTGCTTAGGGCCAGCAACGCGGACCGGGTCAGCTAGTATATATATATAATATCGTGTAACTGAAGAACTATTACAGCGAGTCTTCAAATGTGGTTAAAGCCACTATTATGGTAAACTATGAATTCCAAAATAAAAATTATCGGGGTAGACGAAGGAGGAGCAGTACCCTCCATAGGACGAAAATATTAAATACTTCATATCTGAAGACAGAAATATAATATATATATGAAAAAGCGTATGTTTGTTTGTTCTCTATATACTCCTAAACTACTGAGCCGATTTTCCTGAAAGTTTCACAGTTATTTCCCGATTACCCGGCCCTTAACATGGGCTATTAATATATTTTAATTTTTAAGTAGGCGTGGCACCAACCATACAATAAAAATATGAATAACCTTATATCTGGAGGACGGTTACAGTAAGTGTTTTCCAATATGAAACAAATAACTTCGTTATCAATACACGACCTCTGCGAAAAATTCGGCTGAATTAGACAAGCGGCCGTGGCACCTCCCATGCAATGGCAATAAAGATTTCTACTTATTTGGAGTACTGTAATAGTGAAAGTATTCCAATTTTGAACAAACAGCTTAGATAATAACCCACAACATATTTCAAAAGGTAGATTCAATGGGAAAAGTAGGCATGGCACCTCCCATACGAAGGCACTTTAAATTTCTGTATATCTGTTGAATCGTTACTGTAAAATCATTCAAATTTAGTCCAAGATTATTTCTAGTATTTTGTAAAAGAAAATCTTAACGAACTTTTTAAAGAAGACACAGTCGAATAAGTACAATATCATTAAGAATGCGTTTTCTTTAATGCTATTTTTGTAAGTTTTACATGTACGAACTTTTAAAAGATAATTTTCTATATTCTCCTGAGAGAGTTTCTTCTCTAACCGTTTTCCCATGGTTCGTGATGTGTGACATAACCGATTACTTTTGCCAACTGTTGAAAATTGACTTTAAACTCAAATCCAACTTTTATTATTTTTCTAACGATCACTTTTTTAGAGTGTTTTGTTCACATTTGTTTTCTGGTTATGTTAATAATTTTGTGAGGTAACACAAAAAAAAAAGCTGACCACTGCTTTAAAACTTTTTTAATTACTTATTATTTCTTTTCAGATAATCCAATACTACAAATACTAGAATTGCGTATAAATGACAAATTGGCTCAAGATTTCGTTAGAAAACAAAAGGCTCGAATTATTGAATAGAAGTTGAAATTATTAAGAACTTTTTCAGCAAACCGAAATTGCCCGAAATTGGATGAAACGTAACTGCAATCAAATTGTATGTATGAAATAAAGAAGAAGACAAAAAAAACGTGAAAATTTAAACAAAAACTTGAAGGAAAAAGTGAAACTGTATAAAAATTTAAAAAATATACAAGAAAGTGAATTTAAAAATGGTGCATAAAAATTAAAAAAAAAAACTTTAGAAAAAACAAAGCAAAAAATTGTTAAAAACTTAGCAAAAAAAAAATGGTTCTAGAGAAAGCGCATTTTTATTAACATTTTGTAAAAATTTCAAAACGAAATGTTGCTTAATAAAAAACTTTTAATAAAACTATTCTCCTAATTTTTTATTAACAAAAATCAAACAAAAGAATTTAATAAATATTATTTAAACAGTAAATAAACCATAAAAAGTTTAACAAGATTTCGCAGAATCAAGAGAAAATGAATGAATAAAACTACAATACGAAATAAAAAACAAACAATTAAAATGCAACTTTTAGGGAATATTTTTTGGATAAACTTTTTTTCAAATGCTTCTTTTTAATAACAAACAAAATACAAAAAAAATAAGATAACAAGCCAAGAAGAACAAAACACTACATAACAAAATTATACCACCAGTTTTATTAACAGAATCTATGAAATACTTTTTAAGTTAAGACTTAAAAACACAGTAACAAAATCATCTTATTAATAATGAAAATGCTGAATTAAACGAAATATTTATAAAAAATAAATCTTATTATTAAATATTATACACATTTATTTAAAGAAGATAAAACAAAAAATTTGAAATGAAACAATTGTTAAATTAAAACCATGAAAATTGTGTAAATGTAATGAAAAATAACATAAGACTACCAGAAGAGGAAGGAGAAGAAAATGTCATACATACAGTGATGTAGAAAACTAACAGATTATCCAAAATTTTTGTAATAAACATTTCTTTTCTTTTTAATTTTGTCGTCATTTTTAATTTGTATTGATCTTTTGAAAATTTTTATTGATTTATATTTTTATAATATGCCACAGATAAAAGATTCAATACATTCACTTTTGCTGTCTATTCATAAATTAATTGCCTTCAATCGATGACAATTTTTATGTATGGCCTTCTTTGCAATCACTTTTTGTGATGCCATTGTACAAAATATTTATATTTCTGCAATTAACGTAAGCAAATAAACGGTTTTCATAATTTCACGTAAGATTTCTTCCAAACAAACACCAAAAATATATTGTTAAATTGTTGTTCACTACAACTTGTTGAATGTACAGACATTTATTCATAACATTCGCTAAGTATTCGCTGCTTTTGGGAGTGTCAATTTACATTTCGATGGTCTCAAGTGGAAAGGCCCTAACTCGCATTTTTTACGAAAGTGAGTTTTCCAGTTATTCCAATAAATTTTACACAAATACACCTCGTCACAAAAATTCATTACATTGTTGTAAAGAATAACGGCTTTACAAGCAGTTGTATGAGCAAGTTTACATTATGATACATACAGTTTCTGTTATGTTTTTACCTTCTCCTATACAGTTACAATTATTTGAGTTAGGGCCTTTCTACTTGAGACCAACGATTTGCATAAGACATTCAAAGCCTGCATAATTTTTCGTTATACTCCGTTTTTTAAATAGTGTCATGCATTGCTTTTCTGAATTGATTTATACCTTTAACATTGCATTTTAAAATTTTCAACGCCACAAGATATGCAGCGTTTGAAATTTAAAAATTCAGTATGAATTTCTGTAGAAAGCAACAACAAAACTATAAAATATTTTTTTACTTTGCTTTTGCTGTCAATGCAATTTTTGGCGTTGCATTGCGTTTTACACAATAAGGGCCTTTCAAACAGGCAATTAACGAAGCTCCTCAGATAAAAAATATAACATTTATTTAAATAAAAGATTTTTTAAGATTATAGAAATAATACATATTTAATTAATTTAATTCATGTCCTTAATTGAGTCTACTAGCAGAATCTGCTATATTATAAGGATACAAACAATTTAAAAAAAAATCCACCAACTCCAAATAAAGTTATGATAATTCATATTGCAACTTTAGACTTTTCAATCAACTTATGCAGTAATGCCAATTTTTATAAATTTATCCTAAGGCTGATGGTCTATGCTGCCAATGCCCAGTCTAAAATTTAGTCGCAAGATTTATTCTGGTGATTAATGAAATACATAAATAAATTATAAAATTATTTCAGGATTAAAAGTTTAAATTAATTTTCTAACCATTTCGTTTGATTAATATAGCAAACTTTGTAAGTGGACTACTAAATTGTTTGAAACTCAAAAAATACTGGTTTTAAATTCAATTTCAAAATCAGCTGCCATGCCAGAGTATCTGGCTGGGTTTGAACCAGCAACCCTCGCACAAATAGACTAGCTAACTACCAACTAGCTTACGAGGGCGCCCAAAATAAGCTAAACTAGATTTTCCTTTTTTTATCTTAATTACATCACAACGATTTTCCAACGAAGTAACTTAAGTATTGTGAATAAAAAAAACTCCAACACAGAGTTTTCGTTACATGCAAATTCCTGTACCCTACGCCAAGCATAATGCATTTGTTCATAATTCCTGTGATCAAGCAGGAATAGTAATAGAAATTTAATAAATAAGTTTCTCCAGACTCATGTACAACAACTGTTTTTGAAATTTATTTGAAAAACCAAGTAAACGTTATTAAGTGATGCCAGGTCCAACATACCCCAGTAAAAAAAATTTGTGTTTTTTGAAGCACTTAAGAGAAAAAGCGCATAATCGAGCATAATCGAGCGTTTCAATAAGAAAGCTCTTATACAGCAGTAAATAATAACGAATAAAACATACAAAAAAGCTGATATTTTAGTGCTGACAACAAAGATGGTTTTAAAGCGAAAAAAAAAAAATTAAAATATATTATGGTTTACGAAAATGCTTAAAAATGCATTTAAGCCAGTAAATTCAAAACACTTAGGAATATGTTAATATAGTTAGCCCTTAAAAAAGCACTTTAGAAGTGCTTTATTTACATTTTTTTTATTATGTTAAAAGAAGCGCTTATTGTCAGCAGAAAATAGTCCTCCTAACCGGGAACACTCCATACAAAAATCAGGCATCCCATCAGCAGGTTTGAAGCGATTTGAGGTATGAATTCATACATAAAAACTGCGCCTTTTGGAACTAATTTTTTACTGGGTACACCAAAAGCTTTACCCCAACATCCAATTTTTTTCACTGTACACAGAAAATATTCTCGCCATTTTTTCAATTAAAAGATTAATAAAAAATAAAATTAGTTTAAATTAAAATATTTAATCAAATGAAATAAACGTTTACTTATATCAACAACTTTAATACAGAAAATATTGTTAATATCATAAAAATATGTTAATAATATAAAAAAAAAGTTAAAAATGGATGGGTTTTTAAATAAAACAAAGAAAATGGCGACTTTTTTTCACAAAAGCGCTAATATAAACTGTATTTGCATTAGCATGCAACACTTATACTCAAAACTACAAAACAGAAAGAAATTATTTTCTTTGCGTATACACAGAAAAAATTTTCAGAAGTTTTATATCAATTAATATAAATTGTTTGAAAAGTAATGTTAACGTGATAATTGAATCAATTATTTTTTTAGTTGAAAAAAAAAATAAAAAATATAATTTTGCTATAATTAACATTCTAGTTGTTTGTGTACATTTATACACATATATATATTCCCCTCGATCCTATAATGAGCATAGGGCCTGCACAAACTTCTTCCATTCAGTTCTTTCTTCACTGCAGCTTTTATGCATTTTTAAGCCTCGCTATAAATCTGACTACGCCGTGTATACAGAAAAATTCTCCAAAGTTTTTCACCAGTTAAATCATTAATCTAAAATAAAATCAGTTTTAATTACAAATTTAATCAAGTAAATTAAACTTTTAATCAAGTGAATTAAACGGTTAATCAAGTGAATTAATCTTTTAATTATTACTATTAATTTGTTTACTTGCGCAAACTTAATTAGTTAATTTTTAATTAATATCAAACATTTTTTAACGGCTTTTGTTGTTGTAGCAGCTAGCTCTGAAGAACAGATGTTGCGGGGTTGTCAATCCTTGGTCGGTGTTTGTTTAACTCCGAGTCGTTCCGGTGCGTAGAACCGATTGTCGTGGGAACGTGTATGTGCTGATCGGCCTCTTCAGCGACTCCCGTTCGGGTTCCACTCGATAGAATCCACTTTCTTCTCTGTATTTCTATACACAACGGTATTTGACGTTTTCTAGCCCACAGATTGTTGTTTGAGACGGGTTATGGCCAGAATATTCGTAGAACTCTTCGGAGACATTTATTTGTTTAAATACATATTACCAATTTAAACCTGAATTAAAAAAATCTAATGTTTTATAAGGTCCACATATATGAGAGCTGTATGCGCTTGTTTATAATTTCTATTACCCAGAATGCAATTAAATATCAGCGTCCAATGATTATGGCAGCGACTGTTTATTTTTATTACTTCATCACGAAAATCAAGTATAGAGTATTTTATGATGCTCGGTCCATATCATTATCACAAATCATTGGTTTTACATAGGACACATACTAAATAACTATATATACGTTACATTCGCCTTTTTCTGCGGCATCAAAGCACATAAAATATTGATCCGCGATTGAAGAAAAGTATAAAGTCTGGGTCGTTATATCCATGAAACCCATATTCTTAGTGGGTTTAATGATATGGCAAAGCGTCTGATCGGTACTACTTAGTGAATCCAAGATGATCCTTATCCATTACACTCCAAGGCTGGGTTTTTAAGATCTCAGTTAAACCGATTTCGTTAATCTGAAAATAGATTTGTGCCGCCATTACCAAGTTTGTATACAAAATTTTGACGGAACAGCTTCGTTTTGCTTAAAATTGTTGGTATTTAATGAAATAATAAAAAAAAATCACATTGCGCCGGAAAAATACGAGTTTCAGAGTACGTTAAACTAAGTTTAAATTTAATCCACCTCTCAAAAACTCGGTCCAAGTCGACTTACAAACCGCCACATGGTTATCCCTGTGCGATGTGCTTGATATCTGTCAAGCGTCCATTCTCCAAGTTGGTACGGCTGTTCGTTGTTAGGACGTCTGTTCTTATATTAAACGATTCGCTATATAAATGTGATGCATACTAAGTCCGTTGACTAGATGACAGCCCCATCATCAGAATAGAATGCAGTAGGCTAGTCATCAGCTTATCTGAAACTAATCGATTAACGAATCCAGAATATGGGTTTAAGCATAAAATTCCATAAGATTATTGTAGACTCCTGCCATTCCGGACTCATTCAATGGCATTATTAACTTCACGTTAAAATAATTCGTATATCAACTCGTCCGTGACCGTCTTGCTTAGAAGCCGGAGCTATCTCACCTTCATTGCAAGAAAATTCAGCATTCAGATACGTCCATATCCATCCTAGTTCGACGATTTTTTACAATAGACAATTTTTGATCCCGAAGGGTCCCAACCAACACCAAGTACATGATCTATGAATTCCTAAGGGCCACAGGGTTCTATGGTTTTCACACCAGCCGTAATCTTTTCAAAGACCCTTTGAGAACTAAAAAAAGGGTTAATCTAAGACGTATATTGCCAACTTCCGAGGAAAATTTTCTTCAAAAAAAAAAGCATTCGAAAACAGTGCTGCCAACTCGTTAGTTTGTAAATGCCTTCACATTGCGTTGAGAAATTTTTCATAAAAAATTTTTTGTGAATTTTTAAAAATTTGTATGAAAATATTTTTCAAGTGAGGAAAAGTGATTTTGATTCGAATAAAATTTTTGTTCGTACTTCGAAACAAATGGGTGAATGACACTGAATATTTTGTGGCAAACCAGTAAAAACTTATTAATTTAAAACTTGTTATACAAAGATATCTGAGAACATTTTTGCTTACACAAATGGGATCGGTGGTCCATTACAAAAGTACTACATATTTCTGTATGAAATATGTAGTACACTTATCAGAAACAAAATGATTTTTTTCATTATTTAACAAAAAGTGTTTTTGTGTAGTTTTTATTTATTTAATTGCAATTTTAATTTTAATTATTTTTTTTAATATTTTAATTTTATATAATCATCAACTTGAATATTTTAGATACAAATCGGTTAAGTCAATTATAAAAAAATGGTTTCATACGTACAATTAAAGAAGATTAATACAAAACGGGAGGTCTGTTAAGCATTTGTTCTTATTTAAACAGTTATTTACATCACTGTGCAACGAAATAGCTTTGATTTTACTTAAAAGTTTTTTTTTTAACGAAAAATACAAATAAGATCTTGTTCAATATTTCAAAATAAAAATTTCAAAACTTTAAAACTTGTAAAAAAATTTTAATAATAAATATAAATATTTTTTTAAAAGCTATTTCTTTGTAAATGACTTTTATTTAATATACATGTGTATACATTTTATGTTAAAAATTAAATATAAAAAAATCAAATAACATTTAAACAAATTAAATGTTCAGTGATTGTTGTCAATTCAAAAGAAGATTTAAATAAAAAAAGAAAATATGATTATAATTAAATATTAAATATACAAATTATATAAGTATGTAATTAACAATAAAAAAAACTGATACTTGACTTAAACACAACAAGTTTTCTTGCTTAAATATTTAGCCTAATTGTAATAAAAAATGTATTTTTTCCTTCCCCCATTTTCCCTTTTACAATTCAATTATAGGATTGAAAAAGGAATATAAATGCCGTGAAATTTCTATTCATAATTTAAGAAATAGAGAACTAGCAAAAGAGTCTAATCCGCACAAGGCGAATTCATGTCTAATGAAGCTTCAACCGGTCAGCTGGTTACTGTTATTTACTAATTGTAACTACCAGAACTACATTTTTGTTTACGTTTTATTACGGAATTAGGAATTTTCCACGAGCAAAAGAAACTACAAATATCCTCTTGTAGCATAGTATACAACTAGTATTCCAACTGGAGAGAGCATTCTCAATTTTTTAGTTCACCCCACATACATATACGTTCTGTGTGAATTCAACACACACAAAAAAACCAAAAACAAAACAAAATGTAACATTTTTCTATGTATAATTTTTCATAATATAACAGTTTTTGTTTAATTTTATGATACAAACCCATAATTAATAATTTTTTCCAACACATTTTGCTTATTTGCATTTGCAAAATGTTTTTATTTTTTACAAACTTAAAATTTTTAAATAAATTTTTTGACACAAATTGTTTTCTGTTGTTAATATTATTAAAGCCAGCAGAGTAGTATTTTGTGGTATGAAAAAAATATTTGAAATTTTAATTATATAAATATTTTCCGATATTGCAAAATTAAAATCAAGCAAACATTGTTTTTACGTTTATAAATGCAGACAGCATTAAATTAATTGAAAATTTTTCGAATGAGGAAAATTTAATTTTAGAATAATTTTTTGGCCACATTCTATACGATTTTATGCAACTATGTTTAGGGGTTAAAATAGTTTTAAACACTAATACATTGGGTACGTTCATAAGACGTAGCTGTTGAGCTCAACTGCTAGAAAACTGTTGACAACTGTTGAACCGAACATTTTCGTCTTAGAAACGGCATTATGAGTATAAAGCAGTGTTGCCAGTGACATTTCGAGAAAGATACATTTTAGTTTCCAAAAAGATACGCTTTTTTCCAAAAAGATACATTTTGAAAAAAAAAATTAAAATCCATTTTTAACGTTAAATTTTGATTAACAAAACATTTTTATTTCACATTTAATGAATATTGTAAAGAAAGTTATATCATATAAAATCATTTTTATATTAATAGAAGTCATAAATATTGGGTATGTAAGTTTTAAAAATACAGTAAGGAAACTTTAAAATTAATTATCTTTGTATGTTATCAAAACAGACTCATAACCAACATTTTTTATATTAAACACTTTTTCCCAATACTCATCAGCGGCCATGTCTCTGTTAAGCCCAAGCTCTTCGTGGTTGAGGAGAACGTGCTCAAGCCATTCCTTATGCAAAGCGTTCTGGTCGATAAAATTTAACACAGACGGTTTTTTAATACAACAGTTAAATCCTTTTCTTTAAATTGTTGAGCTTCCTTTGAATTAAACATATTTATAATATTAAATATTTCAACGGTAAATACGAATTTTAAATTTATTTGTTTTAAAACTTCGATATAAAATGATTGGCAATTTATAGTAAATCATATTTCTTATTCTGATCTTCTATTAACGTAGCAAGCGAAGTATGAGCTAAAACACCTAAGTAAATTTTTTCATTTGGTAAAAAATTATTTGGATTTGAAAATTCTATTTTCAAAACATCTGTTGCCTTCACATAGTTAAATTCTAAATAATTGCTAGCAATTGTTTTAATTAATTTTTCAACTTTCGATTGCAAAAGGTGTAGACGAGGCTTTTCCGCCTGAAATATTAGATTAAAATCGTTTAAAAGTTCCAAAGTGTATGACATAAATTCCAAATAAAGTTTTGTAATGCCATTACTCAATGAAGCATTCATTTAATGCATACAATGTTCTTAACAGACTTTTTTAGGTGACTAAAAACAGAGTTATGATCTCCAGCCATGACAATTGTTGTGTCAGAGGAAAATCCAATAAAATTTTCAAAAGGCACAGAATTAGTACGTAGCCAGTTTAAAAGTGCCTCCCTGAGGTCTTCAGCTTTGCCACTGTCTGTTTCAAAAAGATCCAAAAAATGAGTTTCAACTTTTTCATTGTCTGGATGATAATAAATTACACAAAAAGCACATTGGTTCTTAACAGAAATGTCTGTTGTCTCATCCATTACAATGCTAAAAAAATTTCCGGGTATACTTATAATTTTTATTATGTCTTGTTTAAATGCTGGTCCAACAAATCGTGTGACTATATTAGTTGCCTTTGTTCGGCCCAAATGAATTTTTCGCGCAATTTTGGAAACCGGAAGCGTATTTGCCAAAAATGGAATAAATGAGTCAGATAGAGAAAACGGAAGATTATTGTCGGCAAGAAACGTGCAAATTTTAATTTCGGCTCTTTTGATGGCATGATCTTCATAGTTTAAAATAACCAATTGTTCGATTGGTTTGCAGTTCTTTATTGCATTCCAATTTTTTATATGCTTACAAGAATTCAGGTGTTTGTTTAATATTGGCTTATGGTTTGCTAATGTTATTTCACAAACTTTGCAAAATGATACCGCATTTCCCTTAGTAATTGTTTTCATCAACCAGCCATTGCACTCTTTTATTAACAGCCATTTATCATTAAAATTGTACGTTGTCTTTTTTGGAGAATGACGTGTAAATTATAACGAAATGCCATATGTACATAATATTTGTTTAAAATGTAAAATAATTTTTAGTTTTCTTTTTTTAATTTCAGATTTAAAATTGTTTTATTTTATAAAACTATTATATAAAAACGGTCTGAAATTATTAACTGTAAAGATCGTTATTATTTGCTTCTAAAATTTCATCTTAAAACACAAACACAAGAAGACAGATGAACTTAGAAAACCTAACAACAAAATACATGTTATTTTTGTATTTAGTTGTCACTGTTTTTTTAATGTTCATAACGAAATGATAACTTAAATAAACTTTGTCAGAGACGGAAAGTTTAATATTTTATTTCTGTACATTTTGCGTATAGATTCAAAAGATACGAAAAATGTCAGGATTATACACGATACATGAAGTCATCAAAAGATACGAAAAATGTATCTTTCGTATCCTAACGGCAACACTGGTATAAAGGTTGAGGTTGAGCACAACATGTTGACTTTAGCTACCTAAAGGTACTCAACCGTTGCTGATTTTCCTGTTATTTATTATTTTATAATTTCGTTTAGATTCTATAAGCATCAAAGGGCCATTACAAATTGTGGCTATCCGCAGCTAATAGCTTTAATTCATTCCAGCATTTTTTATGGGTGGCAGCTTCTTTTTCTAACTGGCGCCGCCATGTTTGTGCAGGGCGACCTTGTCTACGGTTTTCTTGAGGTCTCTAATCAATTGTAGTCTGAGGATTTCAGTCAATTGTAGACATCGGCATCAGATGTGGCGATCCCCTCTCCATTTTTGGCGGATGATCTCAGTTCCGATAGAAATATGGTGTATTTTCTTGCCATAAGTTTTGATTTTGATCCTTCGAAGGCAACGGTTTATGAAGATTTGGAGACCGCGTTCCATGATTCGCATTCATATAGAAACGCAATTTTAACACATTAATTAAAGATGCTTAATTTGGTATTTAATGAGATGTGTATTCATCGGCAGATGGTTTTGAGTCGTCCAAACGCTTTGTAAGCAACACTTAGGCCCTAATCATGTACAACGCAGCGCAACGCCACAGAACTAACGCAACGCCACAGAACTAACGCAACGCCAAAGAATAACATTGAAAGCACAAACAATGTCATAAATATTTTGTAATTTTGTTGTTGCTTTCTACAGAAATTCACATTGCGTTTTAAAATTTCAAACGCTCCATTGCTTGTGTCGTTGAAAATTTTAAAACGGTACATGAATTTCTGTTGAAAGCAACAACAAAATTACAAAATATTTATGACATTGTTTGTGCTTTCAATGTTATTGTTTGGCGTTGCGCTGCGTTGTACATGATTAGGGTCTTAGAGTCATTATTACAACTTTCCGTTAGTTAAAGTTAGGATTTTTTAGGACGCATGACACGTTGTTTATTATTTCATATTTCATTTAATCTACCCGGTAGGATGAATTTGCCTTTAGCATAGCGCTCACTTAAGTCTTAAGCAAAGATGTAATAATGGAAAACTTCTTAGACGTGGGACAAGACAATACCCTTAGCTAATGGCAAGTTGTAATAACTGTGTTTTTTGTATCGTCTTCAGATCCACCAGCAGATGTTGGCAGGCTGCCGAAGTAACAAAACTACGTGACTTATATCTTTGTGATAGAGAGAGATGCAAAATTTATCGCTAGGGTTTTTCTCTCTGTGTACCAATGCACTCACACATTTTGAAGTTTAAATGAACATGCTTTTAAACTTCTTAATCAAATTGAGTGTTTCAATTTACTAACTAACAAATTCCTTACCTATTCCACCTAAGGAATGGGCACATTGAAAATATATATCGATATATATCGTATCGATATTTTTTAAGAGTATCGATATTTATTAATTAAAAATATCGATATATCGATGTATAGATCGTACTAAGCTGAAATTATTACCAAATGTAAAAACTTAATATACCTATGTCAATACATATTTACATATGTTTAAACATATTACATGTAATTCCATTCTAACTTTTAATTTCGAATTTACTGCCTGTACCTCGATTTCAAATGAAACTTTCATTCGCTTAACTTTTATTTAAAACAAAAACCAATTTTAAAATTTAGGTTTTAAGGGAAGTTATGCGAGCGAAGTTATCGTTTGAAATCGAGAGACCGGCAGTTAATTCTACAATAAAAAAAATTCAAAAAAATTTTTATTTATTCGGCATATGAAATCTAAAAAAAAAAAATAATTAAAATTATATAATGCCGGATTATATACTGCCGGTAAACGAAACTTGTGACACATACTATACAAGTAAACTGTGCAATATTTTATTTTTAGTAGATAAGTAGAAACAAAATATATTTTTTTATTATTAATATTCCTACTTTCATGAGTCTTTTGCTGCTAATACGCCATAATTAAGGCGATTCTTTGCATAATTCTAGGAACCCTTTCTAGAATATGGTTTCCGCGCTTATTTTTTTGTTGTCATATCTTAAAAAACCAAGACAAAACTGAACTGTATAATCTATGAAAATGTACAATCGAAAAGCGGCGTTATTTTCTTAATATTAGTTAAAAAACATATGATGCAATTCTTAAATAAAACAACACTATAATAACGAGATCTTAAAAGCATCGAATTCGATAGTCGTAGATAAATATCGATGTATCGATATTTGGGTATTTTTAATATCGGCGACATATATCGATTATAATTTTTTTTGATATCGATATTTATTGCCCATCCCTATTCCACCATTCAGTGTAGTGCTTGCGCCATTTATGCCTACACAGAAAATATTCTCCAAAGTTTTCGACAATTTAAGTATTAATCAAAAATTAAATCAGTTTTAATTAAAAATGTAATCAAGTTAATTAAAAGTTTAATTGATACTATTTATTTGTCAACTGGTTCAAATTTGATTAATTTTTTCAGTTTTAATTTTTCTCTGTATGCTGATCTTTTGTCTTAAATATATCGTCCTATGCCGATGTTTTGGTCATTCGTTTGTCTAAACCGTTTTCTTCGAAGATGATATCCATTGTGTCTTACCAAGTTGTTTTTCTGCGCCCTCTTCCTAATGCCTCCTCTGGTTATGCACTTGTTATTTTTGACAGTCAGGAATCTGTCATTATGACAACGTGACCACTGCATCTTGCAGTTATTTTTTCTAATTTATTGGGACTCTGTACTGTTTGGTCCAAGGAGCGGATGAACTCTGGTGCTACGCCATCATGTCCTGCTGCTTCGTATACATTTATAAGATCTTCGGCGGACGTCGTATTATTATTACCAATCCGAAGATCGATGATCATCGACTTACGTCCCTAAAAAATCTGATTGCAATTTTAATGAGTACATTTTTCCTTTGTCTTTATAAGTTATTTTCTGGAAAACATTTTGAAAATAAATTACTTTAAAATTGCATGCAGCCTACGTCACAGCTTTCTAGTTTTGTGAATTTAAACAAGCAGTATGTGTGAAATACTTGATGGTGTGGCTGCAAAATAATGTTTCACCGAAAATTTACTGAAAAACTGTCCTTGTGTACTTTTATATGACTTTGAATAATTGTGGTCGTGTAACATTTTAGTTCAGTGGTGGTAACACTGCTATTAATACTCTTTTGTTAGCCCCTCTTCTTTTCTATAAATTTAAAAACTACAGCCAAACCTAAACAAGAGCGTCAACGTTGTGTCACGAACAGAAGTGTTAACTTTCTTGTTTAATAAAACCCATTCAATAGAAATAAAAAAAATCACCTAAAAATAGCGGTCATCTTCACTATTAAACGTGCCGCACTACAAATTGCATGGTCATGAGAATTTCTGAAAGCTTTTATAGCTTTCCGCTCTTGTTTAGTTTTGGCTGCTAGGCCAGTAAACTTGTCGAGTGTAAACAAAGAAAAACTTAAACTATTCTCCTACCCTGAGCTTAATGACTTCAACAATTATGTACAAACCTTATCCAAAGCTTAAAAATAAAAACAAAATCCTTGAAGAAATTTTGAACTTTCTATTTATTTAAAATAAAAAACTCGCACCAATTTATTGTATACAAAATATTAAAAAGAAATATTAAATAAATAACAAATAGCACCTACCAACTATTAATATACAAAATTATTTAAAACATATATTAAAACGTGTATTAATAAATAAAAAAAAAAAACTAACCCACCTTAAACTATATCTTTATCCTTTAATTTCCAACAATTTTGATTTTTTTTTTTCTATATCCAACATTAAATCTTTTTTAAAATTTTTTTTTTTCCAACCTTTAAATTCGTATTAAAAGGTTTTCACAGTTTTAGTTAATTTAAAACGAAAAACAAAACTATTTTTACACTATTTTATACTTTTCAAACTATTAGTAAACTTTTGGTACTTATTTACAAATTTTATTAAAAACTAAAACTGTGTTAAGACCCATAATGTAAATTTTGTACTATATAGAAAAATACAAAAAAAAAGTACTTTAAAAAAAGTATTCTTTAACGACTTTATACTACTCTAACTCTAGTCTATATAAATATAAAAAAAATGTACTAATAACAATTTTATTTTTAAGTCATTTAACTTTTTTATACCTACACTGTGAAAAAATTATGTATTAATTAAAAAAATTAAATACGCTATAAAAACGCTCCTAAATTATTGAAATAATTTAACTAAATTAAATGTAAATTTAAAATATGTGTAATTGTAATAATATAAATAATAACAAAACAAAAACAAAAAATTAATTAAATAAATGTATTCATTAACAATTAGTAGAAAAAGGTTCATTAATTGTAAAGTTTGAACAGATAATTAAAGTATCAAACATGAATTTGTCATAAAATATGTTTTAATACAGAACAGAAAATGTTATTCAAAGTACTTCCAACTTGCAAAAATGCAAAAATAGATATTTTTTGGATTAAAGAAATTCCTTTACATTTCTTAATCAAACCCGATTTTAAAAACATACGTCACAAACACCTTTTAACCCTTTCATATACCAAAGTTCTTTGCGGTAGTTTTTTTTCAAAAGTTCAATTTGAGACATTATTTGTGAAGCGGACATACCAAAAAAATATTTTGCCGAAATAAATTTATATTTGGCTTAACTATAACTAAAGTAGGTATGAAGGCTGAGGTTAGGTACAATGGGCAGCTATCGAGAGGCAGCACACTTGGGTACTTCAGTGGCCCCATGGTGATACCCAGCGCCAATGCCCAACCTATATAGCAGTTACTCAGATGGTGCCACTGCAAAATCCAACCAATTCGTATTCCTAATGAAGAGAAGAAGCGAAATAAGTTCTATCCTAGATAGATCCTCCTAGTATGCACAACACCGGTTCCCACAGGTATTTTTCCTGAAGTCCCGTTTCCCAGGACATTGGCAAAGGAAGTAAAGTACAGTTTCCTCTTCCTACTCACCATGACATCTTCTGCAGTATTCATTAAATACAAGACCCATTCTCCTAGCATTAGTCCCCGCAGGCCAGTGCCCAGTTACAACTGATATTACTGATACTAAATTAGTCCCTAATAAGCCTTAGTAGAGAGTTAGTTCTCCTTCCGTCATACCCAGGCCATAGCGCACCGGATAGCAATCTTATTCAAAGACATCCGACAGTCTGAAGTTAACTAAGATGTCGTGTACACACCCGCTAGGAAAGCAATGGCAGCCAGGCTATTAGTAAATACACGTATATTTCTCGATACGCGATAATACCTCAGCCAGTTAGCCGCCTACCTTAAAGCCGAGATTTCCGCCTGCAGGACACTACATCCATCCGGCTGACGAAAGGCAACTTTTTTGTCCAGTTCCTCTATGAACAAACTCCCGCCAACCCTTTCTCCTCTCCACGAACCATCACCATATACCAATAGGGTCGGCCCATGACAGAGTGTCCAGGTTAGAGGTTTTCCCCCCCAGATTTTGGGCGTTTTATTTCATTAAGGGGCAAATTTATTATCTAAACTTTTACAGTTAGGGGAATTTTTTTCAAAATACGTTATATTTGGGGGGTTTTTAAATTTATTTGGGGGGAAGAAAAAAATTACCTCGCAACTCTGGTCCATGAAAAGTATATATATTTACAACTGGTATGAATGTGTGATTCAAATATTTTTTTTTATGTGCTTATTTGCCGAGCGCAAGTATTGCCATGTTTGAAAAATATTTCGAACAAGCAACAAATAAAACACCATACTGTTCGTACTAAAATATAAATAATAGCGGATTTAGTGTTTGATGGAAATGCTGTAATGAAAGAGCAAATGCAAAATATCATAGCTCTTTTATGAAATCCAACGGTGACTCTATCTACTTTGTTGTTGGATATAACAAAAGTGCTGCTATATATTGCATTTGCTCTTTCGCTAGAGCATTTGCCCCAAATACTTAATCCGCTAATATTATTGGACTTAAAACTGCGAACACATCAGCCATATTGCCCGTCACTCTGTAACGCCAATTATGACCGTAAAAGTGACGACTATAACTATAACTACAACTATAAATATTTTAACTAAATATTGTGTACTATTTTATTAAAACTTCTGAAATTTCTTTAATCCAAAAAATGTACCAGCTTTTTCTTATATTTTTATTTCAAATTTGACTAAAAAATCACAATAAAAAACTATTTACAATAAAAACAACCTAATAAAACAATTTAGCCAAATACTACTAACAAAATGTTTACATATTTTTAAAACAAATTTTGTAAAAGAAATTTTTATTTTGATAAAACAAACACTTTTTTATACAAATCAAAAGAGCAAAATACTAAAATCAAAATAAATTGTTTTAGCTTCTTTTGAATAAACAAACTTTTTTTTGATTTTTTTTTTACATACTAAATAGTGCAACATACAGAAGCCCTCCTAAAGAAAACAAACCAAAAAAATATTATCAAAATTTAATGAAAACAAATACAAATTTACACTAAAAAATAACTGATATAAACTAAAAACACTCATATACACATACATGGTATAATATACTAAAAATAAGTTAAATTTTTTTGCATAACTTTTAACTAAAATACTCCTGCAACAAAAAGTTACTAAATTTGATATTAGGGTAGTCCAGGGTTTGGTGCAAATAGTCTTGCGAAAGATCGTAGTCTTTTATGAAATCTAGTAGAAACACTGTGCAACGATATTTTGGTTTTTACTTTTTCCCAAGAGGATTTGCACCAAAAACTCAACTCCCCTATTTTTATACTTCAAAATTTATTTTAGAAGTGCTACAAGTTTTCAGATTACAGGGAACTAGAACTAATTTTTATGAAATAAAGCGACCATTAAGGTACCCATCGACTACACAATGTTATTGAGTACATTAAAGCCATTAATATTGTCGTTTTGCTCCACACTATACAATATGTTGCGCAATATAAAAATATATACATATAGAAATTGAGAGGTTAATTTTACTTGAAAAACAAGCCAAAATACAATATTTTAATAATTTTTTTCCAATTCGTTTGAAAGTTATTTTAAAAGTGCTTAAGCCACTCAAAGTAAAGGGTATTTTTTTCATACTAATAGAAGTTTTAATTGTAAAGGATTACTCGAAAAGGGGCTCTTGGCTACGCGCATTCTAGACGTCCAATTTTACTTTTTCGAGCAATGCTGGCCGTATGTCACAAATAACACTTACAACAACTGTTGTTCTCCAGAGGAAATAATCGAGAGGTCTCACATTGCACGACTTGGAGGCCATTATATAAGTAGATTTCTTGAAATAAACTTATTTTGATTGCATTAACCCTGAAAGGTTATTATTCATTTTAGTACAATAAAGTTACTATTCGTCGAATCGACGAACTTTAAAAAAAAAATTCTAGCGGAACGATTTTTAAAGTAAAAAATCAACAAAAATATTTTTACGTAAGCATTTAATTAAAAAATAAAATTAATTAAAGCATAAAATATAAAAGTGTCTCTTCTCTTTCAAAATTTGTTACGAACTTTTACTCAATTTTATTTATAATTTTTTTTAAAGCGTTCGTCATCAACTAACATTGTTGAAAAATTAGCCTAATATGAACACACATAAAAAAGTTATATGATAAAGTATAAACGAGCTTCGTCGATTCGACGAACAGTAACCATCTAGAGTTAAGTCGATGCTCGCCGAAGGGCACGTAGGGCCATCCTGCTGAAACCATATCTCGTCCGTATTTCTTCCATCTTTTCAAACAAAAAATATCATTGATCATGCTGCCGTATCTATCTACATTAATCGTAACGAAAGCTTCGGCCTCATTTTTAAAAACTTAAGGTCCGATTTTTCTGGATTTAATGGAGTCCGTAGGGTTTAAAATCGATTGTTCTTAATCCATATGCGGAAATTTTGATTATTAACAATCCCGTTATACTATATTCTCACGACGATATGGCCCTATTCGTTTGGCCTCTGAATCTAGATTGTTCCTTTTACAAAACAACAACAAAAAGTCCTGTGCCTTTTTTATTGTACATTTGTTGTTGCATCGAGAGCAGGGTTTAAACAACTGCAGTCGAAACCAAAAACTGTTGAACAAGAAACGAAAATTTGTGTATAACTTTTGAGTTGGTTTGACAGCGACTGTTTACAGCCTGGCCCCCGATGTCGACCGCTATCGCTCGCTTGCATTATCAACGATAAACAGATGATTTGCGGCCCACTAACAATTTTCAGCACGCTAAGTCGATCGACATTGCAATATAATGCGACCACAAATGTCAAAATCAGTCACTTGTGTTGTAGTTGTCGACATAGGCATTTTGTTAAAATATATAACAACATTTTCTTTACACACAAACAGTTAATATTTTTTTTATTCAGCCTTATTGTGGTTGTCGTAGCACATTACCGGTGTTCCTTAATCTACTACCAAAAACGACACAATCGTATACGACAACGACAACCCCAATAAAGCTGATTATTTTATTTTTTAAAACACCACTACTTATAAAATTAAATAGGTTTTTAAAATATTTCTCATAAAATTATATTCAATATTTTTTGTTTACTGCTTTGTTTGTTTTTTGTTTACTCCATGGCCCAATTAGTAGATCTGCGCAAAACTACAGCAATGCAACAATAGAAAAAACAACAAGCATTTTGTTTGTGTAAATTATGTTAAAGATGTCAAAACCCAATGCATTTGTTTGGGTAATAAATGGATAAGATGTAAAAAAAAAATTGTACAAAAACAATTGCACGGTAAAAATATAACTCTACAAAAAATCAGCAGGCCTTTCGGGCCATGGTTTACTCCTTTGTTTTCTATTTGGTTGCAGCCAGAGTTCTATTTTTTGCTTATATTATATGATTTGTCGATTCTTATTTCCAAACTACCGTTTTATTTGTAGAATTGATGATGTGGCAATACAGTGATTTGACAATAAAAAATTCAATTACGTTAGACACGTAAAACCTGACAAGTCGATAGTTAGTGGCACAGATTACATACAGATATGTCACGAGACGCAAGATTTTTTGTCTCTTTCTAAAGCTGCCCTTTTTAATTTCTCTTTGAACCATCTTTTATGCCGCAATACAATGAACACAAATTTATTTTGTTGAGATTTATTTGCAATCTGTTGTAAAAATGAACTTTTAAGTTTATCGCAACACTAGTAAAAAATATTTAAGTAAGTAAATAACATTATAAAACAAAACAATATTACTAAATATATTTTTTTGCACAAAATAAAAACGTTTGTTGGACTAATGCTTTTGTTAAACGTGGCTTGTGTTTTGTTATTTTTGTTTTTGTTTTGATCACGCAATTTGCTTGGATTGTAGGGGCCTGTTTTACACATTGCCAGTTCTCTTTCTTCGAAAGCTGCACTCGCAACTGATTTGGGCCTTTTTCACACGTCACTTTTTACATATCTGTGTGTAATCTGTGGTTAGTGGACCTTTTAAAGGAACGATAATGAGTGACTTGCTTAAGTTGTTGTTTTTTTTTGCCAATGACAAACGAAGATGTGGAATAAAATGGCAGTTTTTCAACTTTGACTGCAGTTTTTTAAGCGCTGTTTGAGTATACCTGGTAGGGGTTATTATATCATGGTTTCGACGGGTTTGAAAAAAAAACCTTTCTTAAGCTTCCCAGCTGTGCCGCAATGCACCAATTTTCACATTTTTTAATACCCCAATCGTGTGACTGCACAAGCAAATGCCTTATGTACCAATCGAGGGCAATATTGTGCTTACTTTTACCAATAAAATGCAACCCTGCTGCGGCAATCGTGTGACTACTTGATATGCAACCGCGCGTCAATAAAAATTACTAAAATGTACCAATATTTATTTGGTTCTTGTGCGGCAATTAATCAACGAAATACGCGCCAATATTTGCCTTTTTTAATAAATTTACTTTTGTGCGTTTCTTTTAGTAGGAATAAATTAAAAATAAAAATTAAATTTATCAAAAATAAAAATTGGGAATTTATTAATAAATAAATTAATAATAAATTTTGTATTCCCGAAAAAAAAAACTTTTGATAGGTATACATTAGGGCGGGTTGATTTTTTTTTTTTTTTTTTTTTTTTTTTTGATGAAGCGTAAGCCAAAAATATGTGCTGTTTTTACAGCACAATTGATTGAACGTGTAGTAAAATTTATATGAAAAACACTCGAAAAACTGAGTGCTTTACCTATAAATTTTACTACACGTTCAATCACTGGTACTGTGAAAACAGCACATTAAGCAAAGTAAAATTCTATTTAAAACATATAAAGAAATAGAGAATATTCATATTAAAAAATAAATTCGCTTTAAAGAATTTAAATACATTTTGCTCCGTTTTCCTATATTTATTCTTTTACATTGTCCTGAACAGCTATTGCACTAATTAAAAAAATATATATATGTATAGGGCGGGTCAAATTGTATGGAACGATTTTTTGATGAAGCGTATAGCAAAAACGTAATCTATAGGTCTGAGAAATTTTGCTCAAGAGACCATAGCTCTAAGTCGGATTTGGAGCCGCCCAAAATTTCAAAATAGAAATTTAATTAAAAAATTTCAAATAAAACTATTTAACAAAAATTTGTTCGAATATATGATACAATGAACAAGCCAACTAGAACTTTCAAACAAATAAAAAAAGCTGCCACAACAGTTGTTTTCGCAGTTGACACAAGTAAGAACAATCGTGTGACTGTGCTGCGGCAATTATTGTACCCATTTCGCTTTGTACCAACTAGCGGCAATTAAATTTGTATAAAACAGGGCAATCGTGTGATTTCAGAATATTTGATTGGGGCAATTTCATTATTGTGCGTCAATAAAGCACAATCAAAATTGTGTCATATTGGTGCATTTGCGGCAATCGTGTGATCCCAGCTTTAGACGGCTGTTTTACTAAGCCTAGAAGCGAGAGTTAAGACAGTATTTTTTCAAATGCTTATATTCGTAGGTCAATTATAAAACCAATCAAATATAATTTAAATAAATAGTTTTTAAAACAAAGTCTTCTTGTTAAATCTTCTAAACTTATTAAAATATATTTAAGTTTTAAAAAGATTAAATTAAACAAATGTTCGTTTCAATTTCGTATTATAAACTTTTTATAAACCCGAAATATTTCTTATGAATCTTGGTTTATACGAATTTAAGAAAAAAGGAAAATAACCTGAAATAAAGAAGATAAAGTAAACAATTCCAAAAAGTCACCTTAAAATACTTGTGCGCTACTTGCAAACACAAAAGTTCAAGGGTCACACATAACAAAAACAAATTTTCTTAATTTTTCTTTTAATTTCATTTATTTGTATTTATAAATTTAGAAAAATATTGTTTCTATTATATTAATAAACCTACAAGCAAAAAAATCATAAATATAAAAATAAATTAAGCAGAAATTTATGACATAAATCAAATGAGAAGAGTAAAGGAAAATGGTAAAAATAATAAGAGATTATTTGATTGTATAAAAAGTAAATCTAATTGTAACAAAACATATTTTAGACAAAATAATTTAAAGAAAAAATATTAAAAAATACAAAAGAAAAACCAAATACAATTTAAACTTATGAAACAACAGAAAAAAACTCTCAATTAAAAAAATCAATAAATGTAAAACAAATTTAATGGAAAAATGCAACAAAATTACATGTTTTTTTTTACAAAAAAAATATTGACAATTTATTTAATTCTTTTTAAATAAGTGTCATAATAGATAAAAGTGGTAAGAATTTCTGGAAGGATTAAATTGTTAATTTATTTATATCATTATAAAACATTTACATTGTTATACCCTCCACCACCACTGTGGTGAATGAGGGTATACTAAGTTTGTCATTCCGTGTGAAACTTTCTTATTATAGATCTAAGACCCCATAAAGTGTATATATTCTGGCTTTTTGAGTAATTCTAAGTCGATTTAGCCATGTCCGTCTGTCTGTCCGTCTGTTGAAGACATGCTCACTTTCGAAAAACTCAAAAGAAAAGAACAACCTTGGTCTCAAACTGCTTTTAGTTGTCCTAAGCAGTTTGGGATTGAAATCATATTGTTAAATTTCGTAAAGATCGGACCGTAATTAACCCTAGACCCCATATAAACCCTACTCTCGGAAATCAGTTTATTGCGCCTAAAACCAAATAAAGCCCAATTGGGAAAACAGCCGAATATAGCACTCTAACTTGTTTTAATTAACAAGGATTATGATCATGGAAACAATAAATATTCAATTGCATATTTTTTCTTGTTCGACCAATAAAGACAGAAACAATATATTTACCCGTTTTTGAGCTTTTAAAAAATCTTCTACATCGATTTGCTAGTGCATATGCACTTTGCAGCATTTTTTTTTTTTTTTGCATATTTTAGTTTAAATGGTCTTTTTGTAGTATTTTTTTAAGTTTCTAATGAATATTTCACATTTTGAAGCATATTTTGATACTCCTAATTTTATAATGATACTGATAATTTTTTTCAAGCTTAGAATTATTATAGGGCCTGTTCGGAAATGCATCACCGCGCTGCATCTGAGCGTTCGGTTAAGCAACACTGCAAATGTCAGCTGTTAGAAAATACATAACAAATGCAGATGATGCGCAAACAAATCTAAAACACGCATCACAAAAATTGCTGATGCATATTGTGTTTAATAACATAACCAATACGGGCGGCAAACAAGCTGATGCCAAGCTGATTTGCATGAGCATCGCAAACTAATCATAGATGCGCATCAGATGCAGCGCAGCGATGCATTTTCGAACAGGCTCATACCCTTACCACAATAGTGGAGAGGGTATTCTGCGTCTGTGCTTATGTTTGTAACACCTTAAAATATTTGTCCTAGACCCATATTTAAGTATACCGATCGTCTCAGAATTACTTTCTGAGGAATCTCTCTATATTTGGCCATAGCTCCCAATACAAACACTACTTCTGAAAAATTTTTTAATACCATAACTTCCCTATACAGGGTGTGACAAAAGTCACCATGGGGCTTACAAATTTATGAATTTTTCGTTTATATACTATTTTTTCAGATTAAATAAAAAACTAGAAAATAGCCCAGGGCGCTTCGCTACCCTCATTAATATAAAATATGTAATTGTTTTTCAATACAAATCTCGTGCATTGTTTATGAAGATATTTGTACCAAGTTTGAATACCCTTATTGTTACCATTCATCAGTTGCACAGAAATCTATATGGTATTTGTATTGAAGTTGTCCTGCCTATGTCTACAATAGGTCAGTGGGCCTTTTACAGATATTGTTCATTTATAGCCAATCTATTTGTTCCAAATTTGTAAATCGTAGCTGTGGCCGTTCTCTAGATATACATACATATAGTCTGATCCATGCCCACTTCTCCCATCCCGCACATTTTTTACAGATGCTGTCTGCATATTGATAACCATTCTAATTGTATCAAATTTGGAAAATGTTACACTTTTTGGACTCTATTTGTGATAACAGCTTATTGTGATGTTCCCAAATTATAGGCGATTGATTTTGTAGTCAAATTGATATCAAAAGCACTTAGTTTTCCGAGTACTTTTCATATCAATTTTACTACACAATCTATCGCCTGTCATGTGGAAACCGCACATGAGCGTATTTTTTTATCGATATACCACATTTTAGCAACGTAATTAAGGACTTAAGTTATTTTTTAAATTTACTATAAAAAATTGATTTTTATTTAAAAAAAATTTTAGGGAAATTTATTAGACATTAAAGTTTTTTGTCTTTTTTATATAACAAACATTTTTGGTCAAAAATATGGGTAATAACAGATTGAACTAATTTCTCGATTAAACGCATTTTATCAAAATTATTAAAGAATGGAGATCTGTCCATAATACTCTTATGGCAATTTTCTTAATGTATCGACAGACTACCTGTTACTTAATGTCGACATAAAATTATGAGACTGATAATCTGTCCGTTAACGATTTTCGTTTTCTTAATATACCGGCAAAAAACATTGTTTTCAATTTGCAACACCTCTAAAAATTCTTGTAACAAGGAAGCCAGCTGCTTAAATTTATCAGTGCAAATAAACGGAAAATAAAAAATGAGTTTTGGTTAGCTGTGCGACAGAATAGAAGCAAATGAGAAAACATTGCGAAGCCAAAATACTTTAATGTGCAGTTTTTCGTTGGGGGAAAAGATAATCGTCTAATGAGAAAACGACATTAATCATACAAAGCAAATAAAGTATTATTGTGATCGCGGCCTTCATTTTCTAAGTCAATATCTGCTTATATCTGCTTATATATTACCGCGCTAATGGCAAACGGCAATCTAGACTGACGTTTCGTACTATTTAACTCCATTTCATAGACTACGAGTTAATATCACTATTTTTGAGAATACTTACGTATTAATCTTCAGAAAATCCTTATTCTCTAGTAATCAGATTTATTGTTCTTTATTATTTTCAAATTTAATTTCGCACATAAATATTTTGAAAGGTATGATGAATTTTCAATTCTTCTAAACTTCTCAATTTATGAAAGATATCAATATCAAAATCTCTCATTGTATGTACGGCAGCACCATTTGCTCGATAACAACTTTTAATACAAAAATTTTTCAAATTTGGAAATATTCGTGGAATATTTTTTATATTTTCCACAGTAAATTTTACATCTCTAACACACAACTGAATTAAATTAGGAAACATCATATCAATTTCAAACATAATTGAGCACTTGTTTAACATGGAAAAATTATTGACTTGCAATTCTTTTATGTTTTCGATATTTAACTGTAAAAATTCCTTGAAATCATTTTCATTCAAAATTTCATTTGGCACCACATTTTGTAGGAGGTATTTCGACATGAACTCCAGAATATGCAAGTTTTTATATCTCGACTTCCATAAGTAATTTCTGATGATGTATTGAAAATTTCTACAGATTTTAGCGAATTTTAATTGTTCTTGACAAGTTAAATATTGAAAAATATTCGCCAGTAAATATGGATTGAAGAAGATTTTGTTGACTACATGCAAATGTTGGGATTTCATTTTATTTGAGGAATAAATTTTTATAACAAATTTTAATAATTATAAATTATTGTGATTTAAAAGAAGATTTTTATATGACTAGTTTAAATAAATGATAAGATATTTGTTTATTTCAAGAGAATCAGTATTTAACCGCAAACAATTATTAAGTTTTTTCTTTCATGATCGCTGTTATTTTTGTAAAAATCTATTTCGATAAAGTTTATTGGTCATTTTGTATGGTGGCCAGCGTTACCGTTGGATATTTTCAAAAAGTACCAAAAAAAGGGGATCTCTACAAAAAAAAGTGGCACCAAAAAAAAAAAAAAAAATCAAAATAACTATGCCAAATTACGTTTTTCCACGTATTTTTTTATTAATTTATTTAACATTTCAGATAACAAACAAATAAGAAAACGTTATTTGTTAACTTTTTTATGGGATTTAAATTACTTTTAGCGTGCCGAATCCAAATCTCAAAAATCAAAATTTTTTTTTTACAAAAATTATACGGGCAAAAATGTTAAATTTTGTATCATTAATCTGAAAGCCAGGTATATTACGAATAAAAAACGACATACATATATCATGGAAGTCGAAAGACAAATAAGGCGATTATGCTAATACATTTCACCTTGACTTGCGAACGATTTGGCCGATTTGGATACAATTAATAGCGAATGATATATGTGTATTTCGTTTAAGCCATCTTTACATTAGTTTTTTATATTTTCTTTAACAGTTTCGGATTTATTCAGATAATAGAGGCGGTAGATTTTTTAAAGAAAAATTAATGTTATTTTGGTTTTCAAAAACTAATTCAAAAAAATTACAAGAACAAAAATTTTAAATTTTTATAATTTATCAAATAAAATAAGCCGCAAAGCATGAAAATCGGTTGGCAAATTTTGATTCACAACTTATTGAAATTTTTATTTATAATACGTATACCGAAATTCCGTGTAAGTTCTTTCATGTGTAAAAGCAGTGTTATAAACAAATAAAACTTTGCGATTTTGGTCTAATTTTTCTTAAGTTATCGTCCAGACTTTAAATTTTTGTTGCTGCAACTTTTAAAAATTCTGCTTTAAAATTGCATTAGTGTTCAAAATATGAAATTATAGTTTTGTAATTTTTGTGTTATTTTGTCTTTCCTCTTCTCCCTTTTATATTTTATATATAAATTCAAATACACCCAAAAGTAATTTCAAGTCAAAAAGTGTGAGAATAACATACAGAAACGGAACTCCAGAGTACATTAAACTGAGTACCTCTCCCCAATTTGTTCACCCCTCACACCAATAAACTCAAGAATTGCTGCAACAAAAATAGCAAGTCTGGACGATGACTAACAAAAATCGAAAGAAAATTAAATTTGGCGATTTTCGGTGTAAAATTGGCGACTAAGGTGAAAAAATCTAACAACCCTGATTCAAACAAACATAAGTTTAATGTGTATTCCATACACCATGGCATACTTATTCTATATGTTATGGTATAAGTATTTATTTCCTCATGGAGTACGCATTAAAGTAAGCAAAGCGAGTTCACTAAGTGAGATCAGCTCTTAAACAACTCTGCTTTTGTGGTCCGATTGTCAAAAATATTGCTAGTAAATAAAGATGTGTGTTTACATGAAAATTTTTTAGCTTTTTTAACAAACTTTGACTACCCAATCACCGAAAAACCCCAGTCGTTGACTTGACCCCACCTTCAAGTGAATTATCCTTTAAACGAAGTGTGTAGATATTAATTATTCGCAGGATATACATAAGCTTACCACGCTTAACAATAAAAAATAGCTTTACTTTTCTTACATATATACAAAAAGAGTATAACTTACATTAAAGCTGGGAGTTTTAGTAATGAAGAAAGTACAAAAAAGTATATCTTCATTAAGTAAAAAGTATCAAAAAAGTGGCAAGAATTACTAATAGTGGCACTTTTGTGTGCATTTTGTAAAAGTAGCAAAATAGTATCCTAGCAGTCCAAAAAGTGGCAAATTGCTACTTTAGTAGCACCAACGGTAACGCTGATGGTGGCTTGAGATGACTTTCTGTTTTGAAAAATTTCTCAGAGACCACTCTCTAATTATTTAACTCATGAAGAAGAGATTTGTCTAATCATACAGTGACCGATCAGGATGCCTCTAAAAAGAACTTTAACCAAATATCATAAAAAATATTCGTTCTGTTTGTCCGAAGCCGACGACTCCAACCGCTAAAATTTATTAGGTGAGACTCCAACTGCAACTCCGACTCCAACTCCGGCTCCTACTCTTACATTGATGCTAAATCTATATGACTCTGATCCGTATTTGACTTAAAACTCTTTTCTTTAATGAAGTACCTTTTAAATGGTTAAATATAGCTAGAAAATTATTCTATAAAAATTTCGAATCGATATTTTAAGTATTGCATTGCCAATTTCAAAGAATTTTTCGTGAGATTTTGTGGGTACTTCGACTTCGACACCGGTAAAAAACCCTGAACTTCGACTCTTCAACTCCAACTCCGACTCCACAGCCGTGCTTAAAAGAAAAAAAATTTTCACGGTCGTGAAGGCTCGAATATAACCCATGAAACAAAGAAAACAAAATAGCGCATTTAAATTTTAAAAACATTGGTGGCTATTCTTGAAAACGCGCCGAAGAAGTGAACATTTACATGCAAACAAAAACAAAATTTACGAAAATTGTTTTTGTTACCTATACACTTCTAAATTTAAATTAACGTGAGAGATTTAACGCGTTTCTGTCTCTTTTAAAAACTGTAAATTTTGTATGATAAACAAAAACAATTTTTGTAAATTTTTTGTAAATTTGTTTTTGTTTTCATGTAAATTTTCACTTTTTCGACGCGTTTTCAAGAATAGCCACCATTATTTTTCTGCCATTTACATCACAGTTGTAAATGAGCACAAACACCATCACCCAAACACGTGTATGTGGTATGCTGAATGTTTGTTAAAATTTAAAACTCTTTACAACAGTGACGTAAAAATTACGTCAAAATAAGGGTATAAAAATAACGGACCTGCGCCATGCGCTATCTTGTTTTCTTTGTTTCAGGAATAGAACCTATAATCGGTTTAATTCAGTGCTCATATGCGAGGGCGGTCCCAAAATATTTCAACACCGAGCAATAATTTCAAGTTTGGAAATAGAAAATAGTCTGGCGAATAAGGTGCATGATGAAGCAATTCTAACTTCAATTCATTTATTTTGGCCATCACAATAGTAAATGTGTGAACTAGTGCATTCATTGTCTTGATAGAACAAGATATACAATACGGCATTTTTCCTTTATTTTATCACTGAAATAT
This sequence comes from Pollenia amentaria, assembly GCA_943735925.1. Lineage (NCBI taxonomy): Eukaryota > Metazoa > Arthropoda > Insecta > Diptera > Polleniidae > Pollenia > Pollenia amentaria. The sequence continues at coordinate 102,552,528 of OX031009.1, forward strand.
TGCAATGAATTAACATAAAATTCATCGTCAATGGGTTTTCCTTTAAGAAGATGATATTCACAAATTATTTCACGTGAATCATCGAAAAGCATACGCTTGCAAATAAATCTATCCTCACCTTCCTTTGACACGATTCTTCCATTCCAGTCCACTGCTTCAACTGTTCATTTGTTTGTAAGGATATGCTTAAAGATATTTAATAATCGGGGGAAATCAGATGCAGTCAAAACCTGGAATTCTACAAGAATTACAATTTTACAGATCTCAAGAGATTTTCACGATATCCTTAGTTTGCGGATGACCTGACATCATATCTGGTACCACGGGAGTCAGAAGCTCCAGTGAGTTAGTGCCGGACTGACTATTGGTTGAGGCCTCCTTTTCTATGCCTTTGTCCGCTATTTGTCAATGATCGAATGTAATAAAGGTAACATCACAGCATATTAAATTCTATAATATTTCTTCTGTTATATTGTTTTTTTTTCGTACCCTCCATCACTAGTGGTGAATGCGGATATACAAATTTGTCATTCCGATTGTAACTTTTTTGATATTTATCGAATACCACACAAAGTTTATATATTCTGGGTTATTGAGTAATTTTAAGTCAATTAAGTCCTTCAGGGGCCTAATAAATCGGAGGACGTTAAACTCTGTTTTTGTTTTAAAATGTGTTTAAACCAACCAATCTATAAATCAGTAAACATATAAACCATCTTTAAACGCATACAATTGGGCGTTCAAACTACCAATGCAAACCATATGAATTTGACAACATTTATCGTATTGCTGCCACATGTTACTTTTAATACATAAGGCACTGATTTACAACTGTTGAGTTTAAACTATATATATATTTTATTTTAGTTCAACTAAACCAGCGTTTAAACACTCACTGTTGTATTAGCCATAAGCAGTTTGATATTGAAATCTAGCAAAGGCGGATGAGTATGATAAGAGTTATGAATCACAATATGGAGTAACCACCATAACAAATTTATAATTTTTTGCAAGAACTAACTTAAATAACACAGAGAAAAAAAATGTTTGAAAACTGGTTAAAAAAAACATATTACGGTCGCCGCAATGGCAACAATCAAAATATTGTAAGAATTGCCTTTTTCACGATTAATAATATTGTATTTTTATTTAACAATAAAGTGTTTACCTCCCTTGAAACTTCAAATATGGTTACATTTAACAATATAATATTTTAATAAAATAAAGTTACAACTATACACTTAAAAAATTTGTAGTTAATATAACTATATTATTGTAACCGCAACCATAATATGGTTAAATTCATCCATCCTAAATCCATCTAATCTTTAAACATGTTATGGTTAATAATAATAACAATAACATGTTCGAATTAATAATATTTTTTAGCATTGTATGTATAATTTTAAATTTATAATAATATTTTTAAAGGAACAAAATTATGTTTGTTTTGCTCTTTACAATAGTTGAATGCTTTTCAAATTCATACTGGATTAGTTTGCTCAAAATTCCCAATCAGTAAAACAGAATGAGTGCTAATAAAGGTCGCCACAAGCTGGAACGTGAATTAAAAGGGGGTTGCTTATAAAAGTAACAGGAACAAAAAACGAAATAAAATTAAAAATTTACAACAATTGTGAATTTTAATTGAACTGTTGGTTTTTAGTTGAAGTTTTTGATATTTTAATTAGGCTTAAGTAATCAAATTTAATTTTCATTAAATTATTTTTACTGAAGGAAGGAATTTACTAGCTATGGCACAAACTCTATTTGTTTACATATGTCCTTCAAGTTGTACAACGAAAGGTCAACTAGAAAAGGACAAAAATCTTGACAAAAAGTAAGAAAAAGCATGAAGTAAGGAAAAAACATTTAAATAAAAATTAAAAATTGATAATCAGTTACAGCAAATCTTGATCCACCAATACCATTGGTTAAAGATTGATGTTTGACTATAGACAGGCAGGCGCTGCAGTGGAGCAAACGCTAGAACGCAAGAATTCTGTTGATAGGAATGTGGTATAATCGAAACATGTAAAGTCGGCCCGAGCTCAATCCCGTGTTCAGTGAAGAATTATCAAACAAACACAAAAAAAAAAAAAAAATTTTAATTCATTTATTTCATGTTGTAAATTCTGTCCTTCAATAAAAATAATTTAATGAAAATTAAATTTGATGAACTTCAGCCTTATAAATATATCAAAAACTTCATTTAAAAATTTACATTTAATAAAAAAAATTTGGTAAAATGGCTGCAATAAATAACCATAGTATGGTTAACATTGACCATATTATTGATCATTCGGACCATAATATGGTTACTTTTGTCCGAATCCTGCAAATATAAATTTCACAAATTTTTTAACAAATTTAACAATATAACAATTCAAAAAATTTTTTAAAAATTTGTGAAATTTATAAAAGAAAGAGAAAAAAAATCATGAAGAAGGCACTTAACAAAGTGCCGAAATATTGGATATAATAAACATTTAAAGTTTTTTATATAAAAAGACCTTAAGCTCGATAATTTAATTTAATTATATTTTATATTTTGATACATACATTCTATTACGTTTTTAATTTGACATGTAAATTTGCAATTATATGAGTTAGGGCCTTTCTACGTGAGGCCAAGGACAAACATTTTAAGAATATTAAAAGGTGTGTATGGGAAAAGTTCTTTTTTGAACAATAAAGGTCGAATAAAATATATATTATATACAAAATATAAAATATTTGTTAAATCGGTATTGTTGATTATATTGCATTAAATTTTTATGGCGAGATGCATTTATGTGAAATGTAATAAAATCACTTAAAAACCCAATATCGAAAAAAATCAATTTAGGGCCTTTCTACATGAGACCAACGATGTGTAACTTATTCATTCTTTTAAATGTTGTTATGGAGAACGTTTTCGTTTGAAAATTTTTTATTATTTATCTTGTAGAAAGGTCATGACTTTAGTAAATTAAACTGTTATTCCTTCATATCGACAATTGTATCTCAATTCATATGGAAACTATTCGAAATCTTTAGAATATTTAAGTTTTTTTTAGTTTACTCTTTATTTTATACAGTTTATCTCTTAAACAGACCAAATCAATTGAGTTTATTACATTTAACACTTGATCTTTTGTGTGATTTGTATCAGAAAGCGACTCAGCCAGTGATTGTAACAGATGGATGTTTTGTTGGATTTCATTAAGATAAAAGGTTTTTCTCACTTTACATTTTATGTGGCAATTTAATAAACACACACACTCGTATTAACTAAAAAGTTTCCATCTTTTGCAATATTTTTTTTTACTATTTCTAGTTTGGAAAATAAAATTTAGAAAAATATAACAGAGTTTAACAATTTTAACAAGCAACACACTCAAATAGAAACCGAATTATTTTGTTTTTAGTTAATTTTTTTGCCAATTTAACTTTCTTTAAATTCTAACCAAAAATGTATTCTAAATCGTTTAGGAGAGTAAAAGATTTAAGAAATTCGAAATACTTTCATTGAAAAAACTTTTTCATGTTGCCATTTTTTATCAATTTTCTTTTAGCTTAAAAGTTAAATGGACAAGAGAAACAAAAACTCCCCCAACTAAAATGTTTTCTTTTTTTTATTAAATGTTTAAAAATATTTATTCATGTTAATTTCTTTCTGTTGTTGTCCCTTTTGAAAATAATAAAACTTATGCCGAGGAATACGCTAAAGCTCATGAATTATTTACAAGTTTTATTTTATACCCTACACCAACATAGATGGAGGGTATTATCAGTTTGTGGTGAAGCTTGTAACGCATCATAGTATTTTTCTATACTTACCATTAAGTTTAACGATAGACTCAGTATTGGATAGAGTCGATTGGAGCATGTCCGTCCGTCTAGTCGGCTGTTGGTATAACCAGGTTAATCTTATCGTATTTTGGTTACATACACACTTTAATTTACCCAAGATCGAAGATTAAAATAAAGAAAATCGGCCTTTATACCGGAATCGTCCGGAATGTAGCATATGATCACAGAGCTTCTTATTGCGTTGGTATTTTAATCAAATTCAGTCCAAAAGAATTTTATTGCCAAAGTAATCAGTGATAACCAGGGAAACCGTAAAAAAGCAATTTCATGTTTTTCCTTGTGCTTCCAATGAAGGTAGAGTCAATAAATATTTGTGAATTTTGTCATCGATTTGTTAGTGTATATTTTTACATATTTTATCGTTTAAGGACTTTTTTTTGCATATATTAGTTAAAACAGTAGGTTTGCAGCAGTAGGTTCTTGAATTTTTTGTAATTCTTACAAGTGGACCAAATTTTTGTTACCAGACGGCTTTTCTAGTTATACCAACATTGCCATAGATGTGTAACATAAAGAAATATGGATTCTAAACCCATTTTTTAATATACCGATTGTACCAATATCAATTTATGAATCGATCTTACGATGTCTGTCCGCCAAGCTAATTGTCTGTCCATATAAACTATAAAAAGCACCAATCCTATTAAAATGGTAAAGTCGATCTATGATTTCACACAGTCCCTATACAAACATCTTTCCAAAATAGTGTTAAATAAACTTCTAATTATATTAGTATTTAGACTTAATTCGGGCCAAAAGTATTATTTCAAAATCTCCTTAACAAATTTTTTTGGAGCCGGTTCAAATTTAGCCATGCCATAACTTCCTCATAAATGTTAGTATTGATATATTTGACTGCTACAAATTTTATAATAAATGGCAATGGTAGGTCCCAAATTGACAGATATTAGCCCTGTCTCCCCAAAATCAATTAGGACAGAAAAATCTCATCGATGTTTATATTTAGATAATATTTGACACAAATAATTATTATATGAATCTTAGGTTAGGTCAGGTTATATAGAAATGAAAGTCAGTATCCATCTGACACACTTAGACCCAATGATCCGTTGTGATACCATGGATTTCCACTAAATAGAACCCCCACCGCAGAACCAAGCCGAACTTCTAACGAAATTTAAAATGCGCTCGAGTTCAACGCCAGAGCCCTCGTACAGTCCGTTAAAGGACATTCCGCATTCCGTTTCGGCCACTCGTCTACTCGCCAGTGCAGAACATTGACAGATAAAGTGTTTTACCTTCTCCTCCTCGCCATCACAGCTGCGGCAGTGTTCATAGTGTCTGACTCCCAGACGCTGTCCATGCCTACCTTTAAGACAGTGTCCCGTGAACACAGATAGTGATACGAAAAGTGAAACGTCCCTCTAAGTGATCGAGAGTATACACATGGTTAACTGCGGCGCCACAACTGCCTGGCAGTCCTGCATCCAATGTTCGTGGTCCATCTGTTGGTAGCAATATCGATAGTCCATCGCCGAGCTTCGAGCTTGCCCTTCAGTCCTCGACACTGCAGATAGTCTGAGCCAGACTACAGCTTCCTTGATCGAAAGAATCTCCCATGAATGTATTCCAAAGACCACTCTTTTTAATGACTGAGGGCCATCCGTCTAGAAGTTCACGCTTCTTCTCCTGCCCGGAACACAGTAAAAATAAAAAATGGTTTCTAATCACCAAATTCATGAAATCAAGCAAAAAAGTTGTTGATTTTGCACCTATTACCAAAATGATTATATTGATTACTAAAAATTGTAAAATTGAGAATTTTTTTTTTTTTAAATAAATGATATTTATAATTTTAATTAAAAAAATTATCAAAAAACTTTGCCGTGTCAAACAATGTGCAAATTGATTTAATTAAGTAAAGCTCAGGTTTTGACAATTCCCAACAAAAATTCTACAAGTCTAAATTTTTATCAAAGTTGTTTTTGGGAATACAATTATTTATGAAAAGATTTTGTTCGTTGTGCTTTATTCCCTATTTTTATTCTCGATAAAATAGCTGAACATTTATTGTTGGAGAATATGCGCATTTCACTGGTTGCTTAGGCCAGATAATCATTAAACGTTTTCCTAAATAATTTTAGAAAAGCCAAAGATTTCAGCAAACATGACTACAGAGGGAATTTGAATTTGAATAGTGAATTAAGCACAACAAACAAAATCTTTTAGTTTAAATTATTTTATTTTAAACGAAAAAATCAATTAAGATTTTTTGATATTTAATTAATATATTAATTAAAAATTTATTTCAAAACAGCTAAGATGTAAATTAAATCTAATTTATATATTTAATTTTCTTTTAACTTAAAAAATTGATTTCATTGATAATTGATTCCATTATCACATTAATTAAATTGAAATATTTTTTAAACAATTTTTTTAATTGATAAAAAACCACTGATAATTTTTTCTGTGCATGAAACTTAATCTGATAACATTTAGTTGTTATGTTATTATTACTGTCCATGGGTTCCAAATTGAGAACACTCGGACATTTGTCTGTAAATGTTGTGGTGTAGGGTATCGTTTGTCGGGCTAAACCGACTTTACTTTTTTTACTTGTTTTATTATGCGTATGTGCGGATGTGTGTTATAAAGAAGTATTGAATATAGACTCATGTCTAAGTATATCGATCAACTTAAAATCCATTTCTAAATCGATCTAACGACGTCTGTCTGTCGTTCCGGCCGGCTAGTTGTCTGGTGCGCTAAGTACAGATCGCAAAGGCTATTGAAAATATGAACAACCATTCTACAATATTCATACAAACTTATTTCCGGAATAGAGTCTATGGGCCCATAACCCAATTATTATATAATATAATTGTGACTATAGATCCAAAATGGGCTCCTCCAGAAAAGCAACATAAGAAGATATAAAGTTTTAGTATTAAGATAAAATTCGGCGCAGTTAAGTCTTATATAAGTCGAACGCCATAAAAAGTTTTCGTGATACACAAAATAAGAGAGGAATGTTACAATGTAAAAACTATACGATCAAAGATATTGACTAAAATCTTGTTAAATCGAATTAATGGCACAATAGCGACAATCCGGTTTTCGGGCCAATAGGTCGTGTATCGAACACATTCAAACGCTAAGAATTATAGCTGACCTTACTTTTGGGGAACTCCTTGAAACTGATCATCCTCAATATGATGGATTCCGATGTAGAGTCTTACACAATAACCGGTAATCGGAACCTTTTTCTCCGAAAGCAGGGGTAAATCAAGGATATCTGTTATCCTTATTACTCTTTTCTCTAATCATTGATAAAGTTCTCAAAAATACGTTCGCAGATAGACACTTTGGAGTCCAATGGAGCTTAAATTCTCTTCTCAAACATTTAGATTATGTTGATTATGCACGGTTTATTATCCACAAAACATTCAGTTATGCAATCCAAACTAGATGATTTAGTAGTGCAACTAAAAAAAGCTTGGCGCGTAAAAGCAGCATATATTAATCCATTTCATTTCGGCCAGGAACAAGTAGATCATGCTGTAAAAGATAAAGAGGGGGCAGAAATCGTATCCAGAATCGCAAAAGGCAAATAGCGCACTGTTTACGGAATACAGTGAAACCACTCATATGGGATACGACCAGCAACCTTACACCTTCCATAACCAGACAAGTTTTGTAGGTCCAAAATATTAATTAGTTCATAAGTTTATTCCCATTACCGGACGCATTAAATTTTAAAAATCTTTGTGCCAAATATCTCTCATAAAAGGACAGAACCATTGAAACACAGCATCAATAGTAGTTCTGCTTTTTTCAAACTTAAATCATACTTGTATTAATGGCAATAAAATTGGTGATTCCCATGTTAATGCAAATGTACATATTTGTTGCATTCCAAAACATTGAAAGTCATTTTCAAACTCAACACTTCAACTTGCATAAATCTAAGGCAATTGAAGCAGTCTACTCTAAATACATTTTTTTAATCATTCCTACCACTGCTTTAATGAAATGTGGTTTTATAAAACAAAATATTTAAAATAAAAAAATGTGTACCTCTCTCATAACCGGATACCTCTAACAACCAGACAAAAATACTGCGACGGTGAGTGTCCGGTTATGAGAGGTTCAACTGTATATGGAAATCTACAAAATTATCAACGGAAACGAAAAAATATATTTTTACCTATTACTACAATTATGAAGGCAAGAAAATGGAAGTGGATTGGACACAGCCTTCAGATGAAACATGTCGGCAAGCACTAGAACGAAACCCACAAGGCAACAGAAAACAAGTTCGGACAAAAACATTTGGATGAACAGTCTGCAAAAAGATAAGAAAAAAAAAGATATTTAAAATAAGAAAAGTGGAGTATTATGATACTTGGAAAACTTTAAAAAGGCTCTACACTCAGAGAAAAATGCATCTTCATATTGATGTTGCCCTAACATCAAAATTGTGACATCAATGTTATTAAAAATGGCATCAATGCGGCAAAAAGTGACATTAATCCAATGACGAACGTCATTATAAATTTTTGTCACATTTTATGCGTCATCTATGCTATGACTACAATGACATCAATTCGATGCCACATTTTGTGTATTATAAACATTAATAAAAATAAAAAGCAAAAATTCCCATATTCTATTTTTTTAATTATTTAGTAAAAATACATAACATTTTCAAAGAAGAATGATTACGAAAACCATATCAGGCATTTTGCTGGTGTCTTATAATTGAGAGTTCTTCTGAAAACAAAGAGCGGAATACAACAAAAGCGAAACAAACATGTGTAACGGGTAAGTAAGAAATAATATTCTGTCACTTTGACTTAATTCAATCCCAATGACTGAATTTGATGACAGTTGATCATTAAATTGAGCCTAGTGAGTCCTTTCTACGATGTTACTGAGTCAACGCACTGATGACATGTTTTATTAAACTGACACCGATTCGTCATTCCTGTGATGGCAATGTTTCATCCCATGAATAACATAATTGAAATTTTTGACAATGTTAGCAATTTGGCCAAGTGATATTAAGGCTGACATCACAATGATAAAAAGTGTCTTGGGTTCAAAAACGAAGACACCTGCCACAGTACAGAAGTCAAAATACATCAGCGTTATGTCGCCTTTTCTATCAGTGTATCCGTTAGGAGATTATTGGATAGAACAAGTATTTTCGTCCATAGATCCCATAATTAGGACCAGAAGGTGATGTAGAGTACTTTATGTTTGGATATGCCCCGACAGTACTTTCTTACTTGTATTTAATTCATTTTGTTTTTTTTTTATAATGAAACGGTTAAAAAACGGAATTTGTTTTGTTAAAAATAAAAGAAAAATTAAAAAAATAAAGTAGGTATAATATTAAGTTCAAAGAGAATATTGTTGCATAACCTAAAAACTTAAAAACTTTTTTTATGCGTTATTCAAAGAACTTAATTCAGATTATAAATATTAAAATTAAATGTGAATTTATTTCTAAGCCGATTTTTTATATATTTGGCTTATTTTATTCGTAATAAAAATGCCTCGCTTTCTGATAAATGATAAAATTTAAATTTATATTTTTGTTTCTACTTTTTTGTGAATTTTTTAATACAAAAAAGATTAAAAATTTTGCATGAAAAAAATATTAATGGCCACTTATTTGTGAATACCTCCGAAACAGTTGAAAATATAAAAAAATTTTATATGGAAAAAAAATTATAACTAAAGGAAATTTTATTCCTAATCATTTGTAAGTATTTAGATCAAAATCGGACAACTCTTTTTCTAGTTTTGATAAAATGTATTAGCATAAGCGCCTTATTTTTCTTTTTGTTAGGACCAGCACTCAGGGGATGACCGCTACTAATGCATTGTATTGCGTTGGAACTAGGAAAATTGGTTATGGGAAGGAGCAAAGAGGGAGTTGTGCTTGTTAACATTCGACTTGAATTTATTAATGTTCAAAGTGAGAGGGAAGATTTTCACAGGAATGTTGTTCCACATACGAATAGTTTGGCAAAAAAAAAACGAATTTTCCTTGTAATGCCTAGTACGATTCACCGGCTAATCGACCACAAAAGGATGGTCTCTTGAAGAAATACGTGTATTACGAGCAAACGTAAGGGCTTCGGGAACCAGATCCTTAATTTCATCAGAACACTTCCCATTGTAGTAACGATAAAACATGCAAATACAACCCACATTGCGACGGTGCTCAAGGGAATCAATAGAATTGGATACCATACTGTCACCAATGAGAACCTTCACCCTCTCCAGAACGAGGTCGAGAGGGTGAAGTCCAAAATAGACTTTGAAGCACCGGCCCACACATGAGAGTTGTATAAATAGTAAGAAGATCAGATGGAGTGAATTATATATTACACCGTTTCAAAAACCCGAGGCACTTGAATGCTTCTTTCGACAACTTAAATATATGTTCTGTCCCTCGGACATCACATTGTTTCCTCATGCCCAGAATATCAACAGATTCTGATTATTCAAAAAATCTACCAATCGTCGCGCGTTTATATGTCAGCATGCAAAACTGGGTCTTTCGGGCATTAAAATCGACGCTTGATCTACAATCAAATGGATACGAATGGCAAAAGTTGCATCACCTGCAAAAGAGTAGATAGGGACGGAAGTTTGACTTAGGAGGTAATTTAGAAAAAAAAGAAATAGAGTAGGAGAAAGAACTCAGCCTTGCGGCACCCTTGAACGAATGTTGAACTCGTCTATAACAACTCGTTTAGTGCGATCTCTGAGAAAGATCGATATAAGTCAAGAGAAACTATCACCGACACCAAATGCAACAAGTTTCGACAAGTGTGCACCATGCCAGACTCTGTCAAACGCCTTGAAAACAACATTTATTAGATAACAGGGCCACTAGGCCTCCAGTAGAGCGACCTCTACGAAAACCATACTGGCGGTCGCTTAGCGAGTAGTTTGAATCTAAAAATTTGACAAGATGGTGAGTTACCATTCCCTCCATAACTTTGGAAAGAGCGAAACAAAATTCAATTTGACGACAATTTTTTAGGAAGTGGCGTTACATTAGCAGACGGGAAATTTCGCGGCATGGCATAAAGTGCTGAAATTTCGAGCAAAATGTTAAAATAAAAATTAAACGTAATAGAAAAAAAAACTAAAAACGGATTTTAATTTAGCACCTTAAAATAATTATATTCCATACATTTTTATTTAAAACGTTTTTTGTAGTATTTTGTACTTTTATAAAAAATGTTTGGGAAGCACTTAATCTGTTGATTTACTAAAATGTTCTTATAAAACTTGTAGCATTGCCGCAAACAGAACGTTAGTCGAGATGTCTGAACAACTGCATAGATTCTCTAACTAGCTCGAACATTACAACGATGAACTTATATGGGTTTTGTGGTTAAGAACGAAGGCCGAGGCAGCCAGTTCATAATTTTATAATTACACTGTGCTAGAATTTGACACTTTTTTGTGCCAAGCCGGCACCCAGCGTTTTAACCTAATTCGGGTACGGTGGATCTCACGGCTTAAAGTCTCATATTTATGATAAACTAATCTAAAAACAGCAAACATTTTCATTTGTAGAATTCTTTTGATGTGTGAATTTGGCAATAAATAAAATCATTTGCAGCTTAAATCTGTGGTCAAAAAGTACCGATAGCTTTCATACTAAAAAACCAATTTGTTTCCACACATTCCAAAAACTTCACACATTTTACATTTGTTTTTAATATGTTTGTAAGCAAAAAATAACATTTGCTAATAAATATTAAAACATGAGCATTTTTTCTAAATGTTCACTCGAAGGTACACTCAAGTATCTAATATAAATCGATTTTAAAATCGAAACGCTTTAAAACCCATAATATCGTTTTCAATAGATTAATAATAAATTTTCCTCTTATTTTCTTTTTATGTATATTCCTTTACATTTTTCATTATGTGTTAGTTGAACTGTATTAGACTTTAATTCAGAAATTAAAGCTGCAGAGGCAAGCGCAGAGCTTTGCGCAATTAGTAAAAGAAAAATAATAAAAAAATAAAGGAACTTTGACTTTTTTGATCAACAATATCTGAAATCAAATCCTTATGTATATCATTTGTTTTTAAACAAAAGAATTGCAAATTACACCTGATCTACACCTAAAAGCAATTACCCACCATCGATCATGTCGATCAGTAAACACGTCACGACAGTAAACATTATACCGAATTCGGGTAATTACCCACAAAGTGGCAACACTGACATACAGTCGTTTTAGAAACATAATTTTTTTTTTTTTTAGCAAAATTAATAAAACATAATTTAAACATAATTTTAGTGAGATTTACTGCTAGGCATAGGAAAAATCTGTTTTTGTTGTTCCCGTTTTTTCATCAAATATTAACCAAATGTGACCGTGGCTTAAGACATATAAAAAACGAAGTTTCAATAAAAAAAACAAGCCACAAGTGATTAAAATCTGCCTACAGCTTTTGATTTTACTTACAATAGACGAAAAATGTTGATTAAATTAAATAATTTCATAGAACGAAATATTTTTGTATGGTAGCCCCTTAGGGGTTTTGATACATGACAAGAATGTTTTGAGAAAACGTTAAGACAAAAAACTAAACTAATATATTTGATCTCCCTAGGGACGACTCCTTGGCAGTTATGGGGCTTCTTTCTAGTCTGTATTGATAATTGTGTATGGGAGCCCCCTTAAGGAATGGAGATAAAGGTAATAATTTGAGGTTGGTCATACATTTGATCCGTCTACGGGCATCACAAGCAAATATAGAGGTTGAATGCACCTTTTAAGGATTGCATCAGTAGTTTTAAAAATATTACTGACTACACTAAATGTATCTTATGTAATAGAAGCCTGTACAGGTCCATTTGAACATACCTTAAAATCATTGAAAATTTTTCAAACTCTTTACAGTAGTATTACTGGAGAGAAGTGTAAACGGCCTATGTAATAGCATAAAACAAATGCTCTTCTACAGTTTAAGTGCAGCTATAAAAAATAGTCTTAAAAATCAACAAAAGAAAATACACGCAGCATAAAAATACACATACGGACATGCTCTAGAAATCGAAATGAAGTGGAGTTGAAGTCGAACGAGATTTTGATTTCATTTATTTCTGTTTTTAGGAGTTGTTTGTGTAAATATAATTGGTACTCAAAGCGTAAATAATAACCCCCTTATGCAAAAAAAAAGTTAACGTTCAAATTAGTTAACCAACACATTAAGTCCATTCACTTTTGCTGGGCTTAATGTGTTGGTTAACTAATGTGTACTTTAACTTTTTTTGCATAAGGGGGTATATGTTTAAAAATTTATATTTTTATGAATTTTCTCTTTCAAAATTTCTTCGAATTTAAATCCACTTCAATTCGATTTATAGAACATGCCCGACATTTTTTTTATTTCTTTCTATTTTGAGTTTGGGATATGTGTACGAAATATTAAGCATGTTAATTTCTTTGTTAATATTTCAACAATAATTTTTTATAAAAACCATTCTTTGTATGCGTACGCCATATACGTACGACACACTAGTTCTCGCAGGCAGCGCGAAGTAATTTTTGAAAGAAACAAGTAATGTCTGCAATGTAATACTTTAAATTATTGTACCCTCACAACACTATCAAAATTGTGCGACGAAGAGTTACGCATAGCATTTGTCATATTGGCTATACACAAGTATTTTGTGCACACATTTAATATTTGTTTGATTATTAAATTTATTTAAACAGGCCTTTAATATTTAAGTATCGACCGTAAATTTTTATTAAATTACTTTGAATCATTTAGTTAGTAGGGGCATAACGGATTTCTATGATTTTTTTAAAAACCACAATTTTACTTTGATTTCTAAGGCCTTTAAAAATGTTATTCCGCTAGATTTGCTCATTTATTTAAAAAAAAAAAATTAAGACAAAATAACAAACTTATGGTACATAATCTTAAGTTTCTTAATACGTTTTCACAACTGATGATGGATAAAATAGCAATTATATCACAATTCAATGAGTCAAAGATTTTTCTGCTCTTTCCCATTTTTTATTGTTAAATTTAGCAAAAATTTGAAAGTTTTTTAACACACCATTTAAATCCAACACTATTTGTGAACATATCCAAAAGTTTATTCTCTTAAAGTCGATTTATATAAATAAACACATTTAAGACTATTTAACAACGACTTTTTTGTTATTAATCCTTGTAAATGATTACAAATTTGACTCCTTTTTTCTTTTTATGTTACATTTTTGTTAAGATTTTCCCTTCTTTATTGCTCTTTACAGATGCCTGTTCATTTTCGTAAATCCTTTTGAATATTTGGTTAGAAAATTTATATAAATAAGGGAAGAATGAATTAACACGATTTTATTTTCGCACTGTTCTTTACGTACCATTAACATTAAATGTTAAATGTGTTTTCTAGCAATTTAAGCTTAACGATTTTTCACAAGCAATTTCATATTATTTTGCAAGTTGTAAAAGCACAAGTGAGGAAAAGTGGGAGAATGACATTTATAGCGATTAGGGTTGCTGATTTCTTTTCCCCGGAATGCTTAAAAAAATTTTATAATAAAAAAAATGGTGTAAATTATGCAAATGTCACTCGTTGCAACTAGAATTGCTAAACAGAAAGAAAAAACTCGTACTTAATTTAAGTTTTTTCTATTTACTTTAGTACGAGTCGTTCTTAAAAATTTAAATATAAATAACACTTTCGAAAACCAATATGCGTGCATGCGCATGTGTTTGTAAAAGTTTGTTGAAGAAACAACAACAACACTAAAAGAAGAATAATACAGATTATTTTCATGTTTAAAAAGTGAAATAATAAGCAAGAATTCCCATATTCTATTTGTTAAAATTATTTTGTTATATACAAAAAGTGTTCAAAGAAGAACTATTACGAAAACCATATCGAGCATGCTGCAGATGTCGTGTAGTTGAGAATTCTGCTATAAGCAAACAAAAGTGGAGCAGACATTTGTAACGGGTAAGTAAATAATACTATTCTCTCTCTGGTTCTCTGGAGGTAGGTGTTTAGGTAGGTTAGAAGCTAATCACACTTTCGGATTATTTCAAGTACGATGAAATCTTAAATCAAGCACAGTTTGAGATTAATTTTTAGAACACTTTTAAGTACAGATCAGTGATTTAATATGACCAAGTTAAGTATTTGGCGCTTGAATAATCCGTACTTGAATCAAAAATTCTGTACTTGATTGCAGGAAATCCGCACTTACCATCCTATTGGTACCGCTTCTTCTTGATTTAAGTACGGATGACTTATTTTGTCTTTTCAGCGTAAAAGAAATCGTATGATGCCTTCTCAATTTAACCAAAACAATGGACAGAAGTCTGGAAAATTTGAAGTGTTGCCGTGTGGTATCTATTACTTTCTGAAAAATTATTTAATTTTATTTTGTGTTTTATAAACTAAAACCCCAGTTATCTGATAGTAACTGTAACGTTGCAAAGC
This sequence comes from Pollenia amentaria, assembly GCA_943735925.1. NCBI lineage: Eukaryota > Metazoa > Arthropoda > Insecta > Diptera > Polleniidae > Pollenia > Pollenia amentaria. The sequence goes on from OX031009.1 coordinate 102,567,856, forward strand.
AGCTCCTTCATGTTGTTTTATGTTAAGCAGTTTGAGCGATTATAGTTAGCAGTAAGACCGTAACGTCTAAATCTGTAGAAAATATATCTTCCTACTTTTTTGACTGTAGGGTAACATTACTCTTACTGCCAGCTAACTGGGGCTTAAATGTCTATAATTTTGAGCTACATTTTCTGTACCTGATTCCAAATTATTTCTAAGCAATTCCGGTTTTTTAATGATTTGTGCTATCTCTAGCATCTAACGTCTTTTATACTTTCTTTCTGTATTAAAACTGATATATTCTCAAGGCCCGGAGAGTGATTGAAATTAGCAAATACAAAAAATTTTTTAGCAAAAGTATTTTGAAATTCGAAATCAAAAATAAGTACTACATATTTATAAATTCATATTCTTAAAATACTTTATTGAAATAAAATTGAACAAATTTACGAAAAAATAAAAAAAATCAATACAGTCAAACACTTTTCACATCTCTAAATTTATCTTTAAAAAATGTCCGGTCATTTGCTTAAACCATATAAAGACAAAAAAAAACTATTCTTTGAATGAACGTTGAAGATTCACGTTGAATGAAAGTTATTTCAAGTTGAATTTTATTCTTCATGAAATCAACTTGGTTTAAGTATGAAATAAGAGTGAGAAGAAGCTACAGAAAAACAACATATCGTTAGTCTAATTCGCAAATGTGTTAAGTCCCTTTTTTCAAATTTTACAGGAGACACCAAAAACATTGTAGCTTTTTCAGTTTTTAAAATTTGTAAACTTTTTCAACGCAATTATTTTTACAAAATTGCTCTCTTAAAATGACCTAGATCAAAAATCCATTTCACAAAATCTTGGGAGGAAAATTCGCACTTTTTGGACTAAGCATTTTTGCTTTGTAAACTTATTCGTTTTATTGTGGACTTAGCACATTTTCCTACAATCAGTTTTAATTTTAAAAATAATTTTGATTTAATTTTCTATATTAATTTTATTTAACAAAAAAAAAGCAGAAACTTAAGACTAGCTCCGTTCATTTCTATTAAAAAGAGACAAAAATATAACTATATACATTTTTAAGCTCATTTTAATTCTTATTGAAAAACTTAAAATAGAAAAAATTTAAAGGTGAGGCCAAATCATCGTAAAATTTGTGGTGTTCATTGGGAAAGGTTGATTTGAGAAATTGTCAGACTTCATACCTTCTGGCACTAATTTTTCATCTTTCTTGATAAAGTTGCTGCAAATTTTCAAGTCTATAGGATCAATTTAATCATCAATTTTATGCGGTAATATTTTCCATACATCACAAAAACGAATTTTAAAATATATTTTTGCTTGGGGTGTACTTTATAGCTCTAATATCTTTAAATTTACTATCACCTCTATTACGCCCAGGTCTGATACTCCTAAGAAATTGAACGTTATCAAATGTTTTGAAAAATTTATGATCTAAATACATAATATCATAGGGTCTATGGTTTTTTCGAGCATCTTTACAAACATCTTTGAATTCTGAAGGTTCGTTAATTGCTCTTTTTTTCATAGCTCTTTCTTTTGTGTTACCGCCATTTGCGTATGGCCATTTTTAAGAATTTTTTGCTCAATATCAATGCCATGTTTGATAGCCACATTGAGCAGGGCATTGCAAAGTATATTTTTTTAAGTATTTATTTTTTTTTTTAGTTCTCTACTTTTCACGGCTTTAGATAAAATAGAACAGAAAACACCAAATTCAATTGAACGAATTAATATTCGTGGAGTTAGCACGTGCTTTTAATATTTTTCGTAGTTTTGTGGACTTAGCGTTTTTGCAAACCACAAAATTACAACAACTTTAAACTACATAATGACACTTTTTGTTGCCGTAAAATATGTATTTTGTATAGTATTACCGTTTAACATTAAAATCTCAATTTTGGAAAGAAGTGGACTTAGCGTCTTTGCGAATTATACTAACGATATGTATTTATTTAAGAATAATTCTAAAGACTTACCCTCGAAACCGGTGAGAGAGAGAGAGAGAGAGAGAGAGAGAGAAAATATTATTATTTATTTTCATGTTTCACTTTTGTTGTATTCCCCTTTTTTAACAGAAGAACTCACAATGAAAACCCACCAGCAGAATGGACCAATATGGTTTTCCTCATCATTCTACTTTAAAAATTTTATGTATTTAACTAAATAAATTTAACAAAAAGAATACGGGAACTTTTCTTCTTTTTATAAAATATTTCGAACCCGAAAATACAAAAATGTAAGATTTTATTCTTGAAACGCAGTTGTTGTTTCTATTCAAAACAAGTAAAACAGACTTTTATGGATTCAATACTGAACAATGTTATTTTAACATCTTTCATTTAAAACTAAAATGGAACAAGGATAATTTTCAATAAAGACCATGCTTTTTAAGAAATTTACTATGATTTTCCATTTGCATTGCGACATGTTCATTTAACATTGATATTTTTTTCTTTGCGTTCCAAACCTAAAATTTACCTAAAAAACTTTGCAAAAAAATTCCCAAATTTCCCCCTTTTCTCGGGAAAATTTTCCACTAAGGAACTTTAGTAATGACGTAATATAAACACCACTTTTTACAAAGACTTAACACGTAAAATTTTCGTTTATTTAAGCTTAAATAGAAATTAAGCGAAATGCCATTCGCCTGATATAAAATTTTACTTATTTATTTCTCACCTTCACCATGGTTTTTAAGTACCTGCGTAAAGTTTCGCTCTCAAAAGGTGTTAACGATCTGTAAAAGGTTTTGGTTACAAGCTTATTTGCTAAATTTATAAGCACATACATACTCGTACTATGTATATGTATATTTACGATATACCAGTGAAAGGTCAATTTCGTTTTATTCCCCATTTGTATGTTCTTAAAGTTTAACCTTTTACAACAACGCCTAAGCGCTTTAAGTTTCCATGATTTGAACAACAGACATAAAGGGACTTAACGAAAGGGTTTTAGTACTGTTTTAAATAGAAATTGCAAACAATATTTCGAAATATGTATGAAATATATTTAAGCACACAACTGCCTTTAAATTGCTTTATAATTCTAGAGATAAAAACTTCTTTTACTTTAATTTTTATTATTGTTTTGTTCTGTAATTTTTGCTCCCTAAACTGTTCAGTTGTGCTTTTTCTGCATTATTTATTTACAAGATCTCTTATGTTTTGCAATTATTTTTATTTGGCTTGATTTCTATACTCTGTGGTATTTATTGAAGCCTTAAATATCAATTCTTTCAGCTTAAATGCTGTATTATATACTTAAAGTCCTGAATAAAATATTTGGTGAGAATTGCACCATAAAATTTGGTTTTAATTATCTTTACTTAACCAACCTTTTTTCAAAAGCAGGCAAGAGCTAAATAAAACAAGTTATAGTTCTTTATACGGCTGTGTCGAATCCGTGATACCCTTCAAAGCGAGTTAGAAAATTTAAAAAACGGACCCTATAAGGGATCTCTAAATTAACCCATTTTGTACCAAGCTACATAAATGGTTGAAAATTCTAATGAAATTTTCATGGCTAGTTAGAAATCGGCAAAAAATAATTTCTGTAACTTTTTTTTTTTTTGCCGGGGACTCCCTGTGAAAAATGCTGGTCGAGATCTCGACCACTGGGATAATTAGAGCAAAAAATTTTCTGTGTGATACCATATATTGTGATACAAAATAAAATGAAATTATGTCGTAATTAAGGGGTATTACCTAAAATAAGCAAATATAAAAGCTACACTGATAGATAGTCAAAACCGAAATTCAAAATTTATGTACGAATGGGTCAGTTTTTTTATGAATAAACAAGTTATTTTAAATTTTTGTGGTAAGTCTCGAAACAATTTCCGACATGGAAATTGGCATTGCATTTAGGGCAAGTATAGGCAATATACTTCTTGCATGTTTTGCATCGGCAGCGCATGACACATGCAGACATGGACAGTGATACTAGGCGGCTTATGAACTCTTCTTCACTTTCGTTTTCTGCATCGGACGAAGATATTTCGTTGTTTGTTGATTCGAAGGATAGCAATAGCGTTTTTGGTATTAAGTTTTTAAAATCAATTTGACTCATGGGCTTTTTTTGGGGGTTTTCAGTAAAAATGCAATGCAATTTCCTTGCATTAATACAGGCGCTGTCCAAGCAAGTAACCCAAAGTGGCCCCCACCACTTCTTGCCTCTTATTTTAATCCGATAGTTACCTATAGCATTATTATGTTAGTCTACGCACAGGGACCCGTTTTCGTAGCCAAAGTGACCTCTGCATTATATATCCGTCCAACCAATGCAATTTTATGTTCTTGGTGAAATGCATAGTCCATATCATGCCGAGCTAATTTTGTTTTCAGGCTTGCGCCTACCAATCCGTTTGCACGGATTGTGCCAGTTGTACAAAAATCTTTTTTCTTTTAGAAGGCAAAACAAATGGTATCTGGTAAAAAAAATTGTCGAAATGAACGCTATGTTGCCTTGGATTCCCACAAATAGCAGCAAGGCCCAGTTGTTCATCATAGGTATCCGAAGCTTCACCATATGGTTGACATTGGAAAAGATATCCTTTGGTTTCCCCTGATAAATATCTTGCAGCTAAGGCGACCAAAATATGATACTATTTGCTCATCAATAGACAGTTTTGGTTCAAAAACACCAAACCGCATGAACCGAATATTCAAAAGATCGAACAGTGGTCTTACTTTAACGGATTTGTCATTTTTGTTGATTGCGTTTAAATTTTTGAAAATTATTACGTATCATTCATTGCTCCAATAGTCCTGCACTTTAGGAACGGAATGATAACCGGTAAAAAGCAATACCCCAGAGAATCGACGCATTGTGCTCATATCAATCAAATGTCCATTATTGTTATGTTGAGCAGCATATCTGCTTGTCTCATCCACTAAATGTTGAGTAACCTCATTATCAAAAAATATACAGAATAGCAGTTTGATGTTCAATATTCGCATTTAAAAAACGTACTACAGTTGATATTACCACATTTTTTTTCAACAAGTAATCAAAAAATAAAAAAATAATAATAATAGATAAGAATAAAAAAATTTAGTGTACTAATTATCCCAGTGGTCGACATCTCGACCAGCTATGTTCGAGGCTGTCTGGCGGCCAGCAGGAGTAGCAAGTCAATTTTAATTTGTACATTAAAATTCATTTTAATTGTTCGCTATTTAAATCAAAAATTTTTTTTTATTTTTCTTTTGTATATAAGTCGTTATAATTGGTTTAACAATGGCCTATTTTTAGTCTATTTTTGTGCTCCCCAGAGGGGTTCTCAAAAGGGGGAGGGGTTTGGTAAAAAAGTCCTGAACAGAAAGCCAACAAGCCAAACTAAATTATTAATAATAAAAATTAATATAATTACACTTCCTAATATTTTAAATTATTTTATGAAAAATGGCAAAAATTTGTGGTCGACATCTCGACCGCTGGTACAAAATGGGTTAATAAATAAACTTTATAAAAACTGACGTCAGTATTATACATAATTGGTTGCTGCTTAGACTAATGTTTAATTATGGGGCGACCATTAGAAAGTTTTATGGTTTGTTTCTAGTCTTACAGAACTAAATTTGGCCTAAATTGAATAAAATATCACGATTCGTAACACTTTTAGCCGAACTTAAATGATTTTCCGGAGGAATTCCCCTTGCATAGTACAGATGGTAAATTATGTATCAATCATCACAACATTCTATGGAGTAATTTCTAGTCTTAAAACACATAAACTAGACCAAATTTTTAGTTCAGTTCCATTTCAGTTCAGTTCTAGTTCAGTTCTAGTTCAGTTCTAGTTCAGTTCTAGTTCAGTTCTAGTTCAGTTCTAGTTCAGTTCTAGTTCAGTTCTAGTTCAGTTCTAGTTCAGTTCTAGTTCAGTTCTAGTTCAGTTCTAGTTCAGTTCTAGTTCAGTTCTAGTTCAGTTCTAGTTCAGTTCTAGTTCAGTTCTAGTTCAGTTCTAGTTCAGTTCTAGTTCAGTTCTAGTTCAGTTCTAGTTCAGTTCTAGTTCAGTTCTAGTTCAGTTCAGTTCTAGTTCAGTTCTTGCTCAGTTCTAGTTCAGTTCTAGATTAATTTTAGTTTTATTCTAGTTCAAGTTCAACTCTTGTTCAGTTCTAGTTTAGTTTAGGAAAATAAAACAAACTTTTATTTTGTAACAAATGTTTTTTTGTTAAAAATATTATATTCTACAAAAGTTGTGGCCGTGTTTTAAAAAAGTGTTTTTTTGCTAAAGTTTCTCAATTGTTTTTGACTTTTTTGAGTCTACCTGTCTGCATTTTTCGTTTTGAATAGTCCTTATAAGCTTAAAAATTCTATAGTACATTTCCTTTGGAAGGGAAATCTTGAAATATTGAAAAATAAACAATATTTTAATTAATTTTTTAAAAAATATGTATATGAAAATATAATATTTAATAGAAAAAGGTCGAAGTAAGAAGAATATAAGTAATAAAACAAGTTCAATAGATACACATCAACATTATGTTGAATAACGAATTCTTACATACTTTTATACGAATAATGATTTAAGGAAATCAGAAAAAAGTAACTCTGGCTGCATAAAAAGAGACATGGTGGAAATTTAAGAAGTTTTTGGAAGTTGATTTAAAAAAGAAATTCAAAAAAGACATGTCTTTTTAATCATCGCGAAAATGTGGGGGTTAGAATACCATATTCGGCTTCGCCGAATTTTACATACCCCATGGTGCGATAAGAACAGAAAGTAATAAAAATGCAGTTTTTATCTACCACGCCCACTTATATAATCCCGTCAATATTTTGTCGGATCTTGTGTATTTATAACCAAGATGTTTGTCCTTAATTTTGAAACTTTGGCTCTTGCCTTTCTCTACATACACAGAAATCTCTAATATCTTAGTACGGGAGGTGGCACGCCACTTTTCCATTTAGAGGTTTTGTGTATTGATAACCCAGCTATATGTACCAAGTTTTTCTCTTACCGTTCCTAAGAAATATATATATATATATTTATTTTGCGTCACGCCCACTGCTCCACTCCCGCCCAAATGATTTCAAATGTTGTGTATTGATAACAAAGATGTTTGTCCATAATTTCGAAAGTTTGGCTCTTGGCTTGCTGATATATAGAAAAAAAACAAGCAACAAGGGATTGATGGGTAAAATTTGATGCAGTTGTGGTTTTTTGGCGGAGCAAACGTGACATGTAGGATCTTCGGAAACCCCATTTCAACAGACAGCCGGACAGATGGACAACGTTAAATTAACTTCGTTCCTCACAAGCACCCAGAACATATATACCCTTAAGGGTCTAAAATCAATATTATAGAAATTACAAATGGTATGACAAATGTGAAAAGATTTAAAACTCGCAGGGAATTTTTATTTATATTTGGGTTAACAATTTTGGAGAAAAACTCCCTTAATAATTGCCACCATGTAAAAAATGTGTCATCTAAGTCATTTAGACGCCTTCTACGTTTTTTAAGATTCTCGCTGTTGTGATATATCTATACCGCTTTGAAAGTTTCTGAAACGGTATACCGATATAATTAAAATACCGATGCCAAAATAACAAATAATTTAATACTGATACCGACCTTCGTTTCGATTGCTAACGCTGATACCCCAAAATGTATACTTTTGAGCTGTCTATCAAAAGTTACTCTTCGAATAAATGTATTCAAAAACATCTCCTAAATGAAGTTATAAACTTAAATACTATTTTTAAATGCACTGTTTTTCGGGATAGATGTTAAAAATTTTAAAGATATTGGAATTTTTTTTTTATTTTTTCGAATTTATTCTATGAGCTAAATTTCAGTTTTGTATTTTATAAAGCTTTTTGTAAAAGTTAAATTAAATTTAAGGAATGAGCTTATATTAGAAAATATTTGCTTGTTAATTTTTTTCAACACATCAACTTGAAAACAAAAAAATGTTGTTGGTATGTCAAAAGATAAATAAACGCCTTTAGTTTGTGATTGTTTTTCATATTCACTCGTTTCCGCCTCTACGGAAAGTGTGTGTATAAATGTGTTTCCAATCTTAAGTGACAAACGAACAGCAGAGGCATCAAAAACAACGTGCAAGAAGTGTCTACTCTTGTCTAAAATTACAAGATAATTTCCATTGTTTCGAAGGCAAACAAACATTAGACAACAACTGTTTTATAAATGACGACGAAAGAACAATCTTCTTATGAACCCGGATGGGTGTGTGACGACGAATGTATGAGCAAGAATCTTTTTTTTTATATATTTCAATATGTTGTTATTGTCAATTCTGTTTTTGTTATGTCAACAAAATATCAGTATCCTTGTGGCAAAATAGTTGTGTGAGTGGCTGACTTTCATTTCATATAAGCAAAATTTATAATATGCATATAGTAAAAGTGCAGTGAGAGAGAAATAATGAGCGGTAGTTAGAGGGAAGTCTGAACTTAAATTATCGAATTTGATTTGATTTCGCTAAAATGGTCGATTTAATTTTTAAATCTACACTTTTGTATGGATGGAAAGCATGAAGCGCTGCATTACGTGATATAAAAATTTCCACCGAAAAAATTTACTTTTTTGTAACTTTTTGAACTGGGGGCAAATTACGGCATTCGATATCGATCGAAATTACAATACAATTAAAATGGAAATTTCGATCGATATCGAATGCCGTAATTTGCCCTCTGTTCTGAAAGGGCCTTTACGAGTAAACGGGACAATAACATACCGGATTTCTGCAGATTATGCGAAGATGCTGAGGAGGCAGAGACGATTGAGCATGTACGTTGCCACTGTCCTAGGATGAAGGGTCTCAGGCAGAAATGGCTAGGAGATAGATTTAACGACAAACTGGGAAGTATCGCTGTATATAATCCAGTCGATCTACTGGGGTTTGTTAGGGAAATAGGACGATTATTTCTGATGAGGGGACTGTAGGGAAAGTTTCGTTCTATCAACTGTCCACTATCTATCTTACCTCGTCCGCTTAATTCTTTTATTTTCTTCTGTTCTTTTATCTTGCTTATTCCTCTATAGTGAAGGATAACCTTTCTAAACAATTAAGCTTGAAGAGTAGGCCCATGTTGTTCAAATGCTTTCGCTTTTCGTTCCTTAATGTTGGGCTATTTGCCCTTTACACCAAAATACAAGAAAGCAAATAATACATACATTGAGGACTTTACGTTACAAGAAGTACACACTTCGGTGGAAATGTACATATACACTTCATTCAAGTGTTTGTAGACAAATGCCGGCGTAAGATTCTACGTATATATTGGCCCACAACAATATCCAACATCAATCTATTGGCAGAAACAAACCCGCGACCGATTAAAATGGAAATCCGAAATCCGAATCCAGATGATATCGCTAAGCAAGTTATAGACTGGAACCCTCAAGCTAACCGGCACACTGTGGCTGAAAATTCAATTCAAAAATGTTAATGCCATTCGGCAGTAAACATATTATAACTAAGGTATGCAAAAAACTGGATCAGAATATTAGTATTTGTAGGTGTGGCATACTGCTGGAAACAAATAGTTAATGTAATTTTTGTAAATTTGATCAGAACTAAATTATGACAGGTCTATTGTAAATCAGTTGCTGCCAACATAATTTCTCATCACTATTGTAAACAATTAATCATAGCGGTAAAAAAAGAAGAAGCATTACACTTAAATTTATTGGTTTTGTCCCGTTACTCCGCTGTTTGCTAAGTTAAAAAAAAAACCATAATTCTTGCAATTTTTCGAAAGCTGATTTGAATTTTTTTGGATACAAAAGTGTTACTGAGTGGAAAAAAGGTTTGTTTTTATTGTTTTAGTAATATTCTTGCAATTAATTTCGAAATACCCAAAGAAATCATGAAAAACTACGGTGAAAATGTTTTTATAGTAAACCTGCTTTATGTTCGGTTTTTTTAGAAAAAAAAAAATGGATGAAAATGATATTGAAGCGTTCTTGGCTCAATTGGAGGACGGTTGGCTATCAGAAAATGACCTTGATGCCGAAAATTCTGACGACGAGAACGATGCTGATAAAATTGTGCGGTTGCTGCAGGAGGAATATGGTGACGATGATGGAATATGGTGAAGGAATACGGTGTACAACAAAGATTTAATTACTTTTCTGGAAAGCTCCTCAAACGAAGTTTCAGAACTGGAAACCCCATATCAGTCCTTTACTCACTTTTTTACAAAAGATATGATTAATATGATAGTCGAAGAAAGAAATTTATACAATTCAACCTCAACTAATACTGAAGCCGACATTAACAAGTTTTTTGGTATAATTTTATACAAGTCTGTGCAGAAATTTCCGAGCACAAGATCTTACTGGTCAAATTACGGATATCAACCAATTTCTTCTAAAATGCCTCTTAACAAGTTCGAAAAGATAAAACTATCACTTCACTTCAGCAACAATGAACATCATAAACCTGTAGGACATCCAGAACATGACATACAAAATCCTTCCTATAATCACGTATCTCAATGAGAGGTTCTCCACAGCTCCAATGGATCAAAGACTTTCTGTAGATGAGCAGATGTGCTCTATAAAGATAGGCCACTTTTTAAAACACTACCTACGCAATAACCCACACAAATGAGGCTTCAAGTTGTATGCTCTTTGCAAATTGATGGGATATTCTCATAAGTTTGAAGTTTATTCTGGACAAGAGATCTTAAAAAAAAGTTCCAGATGAACCTGATCAATAATTTGTAGCAAATTCGGAGTTAATTTGTGCCTCAATAGGAATAAGAATTGTTTTTTGAATCATCATCTGGAATAAAAATGATTAGCTATTTTGATTTTCATTTATTTAGTACTGAGCTTGACATACGAATTTGCATGGTGATGGAAATTTCCATCATACTGTTTTTTACATATTTAATACTTTTTATTTATAATTAAACATTTTTAAATATTTTTTCCTTAATTTAGAGGAAAAATTACATCTGTCTGATTTTTTCACAAAAAAAGAAAAAATCATGCAAAGAAGGGTTATACCTGATGTGTTATAAAATGTTTTCACAGACTCTTTATTTTAGTAAGATCCGAATTACAGAGGAATAGAACTTGTTTGGGTCAAAGGGGGTTTTAACTACAATCAGAAAGCTTAAAGTGCCCTCTTTAACCCCATATATACTTTTGCAACTGTTTGGGACACTTTTTTCATTTGAATGAAATTACTTGCAGTATTTTATTTTTTTGCTATTTTTATTTTACTGAAATATAACACAATGGCTTACGAACGTTTTGTTTTGAAAAATATTTCTATAAGTGCTGCAATCCTTGAAATTGTCATACCCGGACAGCTTTTGAGTTGATTTAAAAGAACACGACTCCATAGAGGGTCGCGAGAGTGACGTGTGGACCTCTAAAATTAGTAACCTCGAATATTCAAACTTTAAAAAATTCGCGAAAAATAAATTTGCTTATGGATTGCAAAAAAAAATTCGACTTCAGCTGACCTAAAAAAAATATTCTAAATGTTAAGATTAGCTCCTTTGCGATATAAGAGATATTTGGATAAAACTGATTTTATGGGGTAATTTTTTCAAAGATTTTTCGGCTTTTTTAATCTGGTGGATTATGTTTAATATCAAACTGTTATTGTTTTATATTTTTATATGTCCATAATTTTCTGGAAAACTCTGATCAATATTTGAGTGGTAAATAGTGACATTATTGCCATTTTTGTAAAAAAAATCATTTTTTTTAAGTGTTTTTCCGAAATTGGAAATTTGAGGTATTTCTTAATAAAAAATGGGTATGGTTTAAGAACTTTCCGGTCTATATAACTTCAAAATTTCATTGTGATATCTCTATCCACGTCAGACGCATGGAATGTCAAATATTAAAACTATTATTTATATAGTGTAGATGACTGCAAGGGCTTTCAATATAAGTAAAAATAGTAATTTTAAGGTTCTATAAGTCTGTCATTAATAAAGACATCATAATGAAATTTGGCAGTTATATAGATAAAAAAGTTCTCAGAATCATCCCCCTTTTTGAATAAAAAAATATACCATAATTCTCAATCTCAATCAAAAGCATTTTCATTCTAAATGCTAAAAACCCGCTAAAGTTCTTAAATTTCTCAACAACTGCTAAACCAATTTTAATCAAATCAAATCTGTAGAAAAGTTCAAAAAGTCTTCTCTCCAGCAAAAAAAAAATTGCAAAATAATCTCTATCGGTTCAAAAGTGAATGATTTTTGGCCGATGGAAAACAATTTTCAGCCACTGTGTGACGTATTGGAAGACGACAACAGACTTGGAAACTTCAAATTACATTAAAATAGCCGAAACTGCGCCTTAAATTAAATGAAACTTATCATGAAACTATGCTCCTAACAGGAGTAAAAATATTAAATTTATATAATTTCTAAATTAAAAAACAACTATCTTCTAAGATTTTCATTAAATACATCATATTTCATTTAATTTCTAGTGCAAATTTTAATATTTTAATGACCTCTAATTTTTAAAGATCTTCTATGGGTTCAAAATGATTTTGTCTCTTATTTTAATTAATACGAAAGGCCAAACCCTGGCATTAGTTACAGTCAAACAAAGTTAATTGAATGTTCTGAGATATCAAAACAGCTTTAAATATAAAAATATTTAACATTTTGTATCAAGTTCTGCTATTTTCTTTGTCCTTTTTAAAGACATAAGACACTCTTTTAACATTATTATCATTATAAATTTACTAAGAGAAGGCAAAATAAAGCAGAAATCAAGAAAAAAAAAACTTAGAAAACATAATAAAAAAAGACGCAGTTACAAACAAGTTAGAAAAAAAGGAAATAATAGTAATAATAATAAATTTATGTTTTTCATATCAACTATATGAATGCTGACAGTTTCAAAAACCTTATAAAGTTACAAACATACGCACAATACGAATATTTCGCCCACCATTCATTCATAAGATACTCATACTGAAATCAAACTAAAATATTAGCGACCAAATTGCCTAGAAAAGAAACTGAAGAGAAAAAACGCACAGATAGCAAATTTGGCAGACAGACAGCTATAAAAGCTACAACTGGTAAATGCTACACCATTTGGCAATGTTCCGCAAACTGCTATCTCAAAATATGCGATGCTTAAGGTTCTCTTTAGTAAATATCCTGCTAACAAACAATGTTGAAGACACTGAATGAACGCAATGCGCTCACCGGATCTCCCTGTGTGTGGTTGGGATATTACGCTGCATAAATAGGTAGAAATGTTTAGTGTATGTATTCGGTAGAAAACAAAACACTCACCTTTTGCTTTGGAACTGGAGCTATCTTAACTCCACTGATAATATGCAGCAGCTTCTGCTGATTAGCGATAGCAGCTGGAGAAATTCGTCGAGAATCCGAACCTCCCCACAATCAGTCCTTTTTTAACATCTCCCACCCACCACGTGATTCTTATAGAAGTCTCACTAGTTCCTACTCTAGGGCAGAATTCCAAAAGGTCAGACTCGATTCTAAAACTAAAAAATCTGTCTTGTCAAAATATTTACTGCACCTTTTTATTCTCCGACGATGTAACATCGAGAATGGAAATACCCCCAAAATATCTTCCTATATTTTTTTCTCTTATGCTAATCCCAGAGTCTCTGGCGGAAATTGAACCCGCAACTCCTGCACTGACTAGATCGCTACCAACTAGCCTATCGGGGCACCCGAACCCAGGGAGGCCCCAATATCAGTTATTTTTCAAAGTTAAAGTGGCATTAGTTCTTTGGACTATACCAATATTTGATACTTTCGACGTAATTACCAAAGATACTTCACTAATAACACGTGCAAGGCCTTTCTGTCCAGGGGCTGCTGGTTCCTGTGTTGCCCTTGTCAGATACAATCTAGTAAAAATCTGTTAATTTAGAGAAGCAGACAAAGTAGCTGTATAAGCTGCACTTGTGTAATCCGAGAGCGTAGTGCTTAGGGAAAGGTGCTTTTCCAGACGCATACCCAAAAGCCGCCGAGGGAAAGTATATTCCAAGGAAACAAATGGTTGTTAAGGGGAGCTTTAGTGGTAACTACGGCAATAGACTTGCTTTACTCAATATGCAAAATCAGAGTTAGATGTTCGCCAGCACCCAATTTCCACACAGAAAACATTCTCCAAAGCTGTTCACCAATTAAAGCATTAATCAACAATAAAAACAGTTTTAATTACAAATTTAATCAAGTGAATTAAACGTTTTATCAAGTGAATTAAGCATATATTTAAACAGTCTTCGCAATAAAAGTTCTTATTCTTAGTGGTGTAAAATATTGTGTGATCCACAATCCTCTTTGCATCCCATATATTCTGCCACAAGCCTGATTGATGTGATCCGACCAAGTCAAAGTCCTATTCATTGTTATTCCTAGATTTTTAAATGGTGCAGCAACAGAAATTCTAACATCCCCAATATGTACATTCAGATCACCATCCATTACAAAATTTTCTTTTCTTATCACTAAACATTTGGATTTTTCCGAAATTAGTTTCAAGCCATTCGCCGAAGCCCAATAGAACATTTTGTCCAAATCAAATTTTATATGGTTTAAACTTGTAAGGTATGAGTTCCTTACTGCCCCAATTTTGATCTTCCTCTTGCCGAGAACCCCTTGTCTTTAACATTAATATCACAATCTGCAAAGTGTCGACCCCAATTTGTACAAGTGGTTTCATAGAAAGCGTGGTCGATACAAATTCCCACAAAAATATTGTGATTCCTTGCAGCAAACACTTTCCTTTTTTTAATCGAAATTTTTCTCTTTAGATAAAATGAAAATTATATTGTTTGAAAAAAATACGTCTCTATACACTGGATATTGAAATTTTCCGCTGGACAAAACAAAACTTCCTTGGTGAAGCTCTCTGTTTCTCAATACCAAAAACTTATTTTAAAAAGTTCTTTTCAAAATCTTTTATTGGATTTTTGAATAACGTAAGCGAATATTTTACCTTTAAATATAATTGTTTATTTCTGGAAATATTTTTGGAAACGGTGTAGCACAAACCTTCACTTTGCAGAGTACATTATTCATGCATAATTCTAAGGTTTGTTAAATTAAAGAAAATAACTGCAAGAATGTAAATATGAAAATGAATGAACCCTGGAATCTTAAAGACTACGTCTATAATATGGAATTTATAAATTCTGCTCTGGTTATTATAGAAAAATTGTATTCGAAATGCAAAAATTCTTTTTTGTACAGAAATTAAGTTGGCTGTTGTTGGTATTTTTTATTTTTTAAGTTTTTATAAATTGTACTTGCAGCAGTAACAGTAAATTATGTTAATCAGGATAATAAAGGATTTTGTGGGACAGCTGGTATTGTGTTATTACTTTTGTGAATGAGAAATAAATGTATAAAGTAAAAATTATTTATGTGGAGTCTAGAATAATATTTTGTTGAGAAATATATTAGACAAAGAACTTAAAGTATGACAAAGAATGTACACGATTTGAAATGGTAACAAATGGGTGATTCTAATAATCAAAGGTGTCTCTGTTAGAGTGTACACTTTAAATTAAGTGTAATTCTTTTGTGCAAGTGAAGACTCTGAAATTTGTCAGATGTCACATATTTTTATTCCGATTACTAAAAACAGTAATTGTAAAAACTTATTACAAAATTTTGGAAAGTTCTGCTGAGACCGCTCGCAAATTTCGAAGAATTTTCGTTCGAGAGAGTGCCCCTAATGTGTCAACCATTTGAAGAGTGGTCAACAAATTTGCGCCAACGTATCGGACGGTATCTTGAAAACATTGCTGCACTAACGAGAGTGTGGCCGAAAACCTGAAACAATCAATTCGACATCGTTCTCAACAACTTAAAATGCCCCGATGCAAGACGCAGCGAATTTTCACAAAAGACCTCCACTTTCACGTATATAAAATTCAGCTTACTCAGGAGCTCAAGCCAGCAGTCCATGGGTTCAATGGGTAATGAAGAAGTGAAGTCAATGGCAATTTTTCGAAAAAGTCATCTTCTCCGGTGAAGCGCATTTCCGTCTGAATGGCTTCGTAAATGCACAAAATTGTCCAATTTGGGGATCAGAAAATCCTAATGTAATCTATGAGACACAAATAAATGCACTCGCAACGAGCAACTGTCAGGTTCCGATTTTGGTCAGGCAACGTGATATTTTTTAAAGATGGGGCCGAAATCGCAGTGACTGTGAACGGCATTCGTTACACGAGCATGATAACGTAGTTCTAATGGCCTCAACTGAACTGCATGGATATGGACGATATATGGTTTCAGCAAGACGACGCTACCTAATACACTGCGCATGAAACAATCGATTTATTGCAACAACGATTTTCAGAGCAAATTATCTCAATATCATGCGATTTACGTCGTGCGTTTCTTTAACTTAAAAAATTCCTTAACTTAAAAAAAGTCATGAAAATAATAATAACCTGTCATTAGAGCCGTATGGCCTATTTGGCGGATATTTTAGCCCCTTTTCAGTCGGAACTTGTCTTCTTTACAATCTAATAAAAAAAAATCACAACTATCTCAATTACGAGTTTTTATTTTAAAATGAAAAAGTACATTCTTGAGACACCTTTTATTTCAGACCAACAAACTTTAGACAAATTTCTTGTTTTTTTTCAGTGCTAATTCCACGAAGCTCTACGCTTGTCTGCAGAAGGCCAGAGTCTCTGGCGGAAATCGAACCTGCAACACCGATACTAATAGACTAGCTCCCTGCCAGCTAGCCTACCGGGGCACCCAAGATATACTGGGTAGTCAATATAAGAAATCGGAGAAGGGAAAAGGTGATCTAGCTTAATTCGCTTGATCTAGATTTATTATCTTTTAACGAAGAGCAGTAGAAAAGTATAGTTCATTTTAGTATAGTTTTTATCGATATTGCTAACGACAGATGGGCCAAGAACACCGGATGCAGGATTCCCCGGCAATTGTGACCCCGTATGTATGTCAGGCGTACCATTTATCTTCTATCGATTACTAAAACAGTCTTTTCACTTTTGGTATCGGATATCACGGCACACTGCCTTATAGGTAGACATGCATAGATTCTGCGAGCCCAGGTTTACTGCCGCAGCCGATATAACGAAATTGAGGAGGAGCAGGACGTAGAATACCTCCTCTGTCACTGTCCTGCACCTTTGCCGGATTGTTTAATATCTCTGACATTGGACTGCAGTACATTCTTTCGAACTTCTTTAGAACACTGCCTTATAGGTAGACATGCATAGATTCTGCGAGCCCAGGTTTACTGCCGCAGCCGATATAACGAAATTGAGGAGAAGCAGGACGTAGAATACCTCCTCTGTCACTGTCCTGCACCTTTGACGGATTGTTTAATATCTCTGACATTGGACTGCAGTACATTCTTTCGAATTTCTTTAGAAGTTCTGGTTGGTTCTACGGTGGGAGTTCTGTTTAGTGTAACTCATTAGGTCTAAGTGTGTCACATGGGTACTGAGCAACATTTCAACCTAACCCTAAACTAACCTCAGTATAGTTGGTCAATCACTGTTATATGAAATCATAATACCTATACTGAGTTATTTTAGAGTTATGCGAACTTTTTGCGAATGGGAACTCTATAAGAACCTATACACAGTCATTATTTGACCTATTCCCATGTATTTTGGTATTTCAGATGATTCAGATTTACAAAAAAAGTAATTAATGAATACATTTTTTGTTTACGCTTTTTTCCGCAGAATTAACTTTGAAAAACTTGGGATATATACAATGTAAAAACGCAGCACAGAACAGGCAAACAAAGCTGTTAAATTTTATTTTCAAATCAGCATTCGATTATTCATACAAAAAAATCTTATCAAATAACGAGCGATGATGCCCATTTTCACCTAAATGGTCAAATGGTCGGTAAAAATATGGGAGACTTAAAATCTAAGCATAGTTTTCGAAAATCAAATGCACCCACTAAGATGCAAAGTATGGTGTGGAAGAACTTCAAAAAAGATTATTGGACCATATTTTTTCAAAAACGACGAAAAAGATACGGTTTATGTGAATAGTATTCAATACCAGGCATGTGTTCTATGAGGTAGAGTACATTCTAGAATTGTGTTTCCTACTAGATGGAGCCACAGCTAACACAGCTTGTCACACTATTGCCCTATTTGTTGGCGATACAACGTTACTTATGTGCCACCTTGTATTCAAACAAGAAAGAGTGCTATATCTATAATGTTTTTCTACGGGAGATGCTACGCTCACCTCTCCAATCTCGGCCACATTTTTAAAGAGGATGTGTATTGATCATCCAGTTATATGTACCAAATTTGGACAATTTTTCTCTTAATGTTCTATGGGTATAAGTAAATTTATTTTGTGCCACGGCCACTTTTCCATTCCCGCCTGAATTTTGTCAAATGTTCTCTATTCATAGCCAAGATGCTTGTCCCAAGTTCGATAACTTTGCCTCTTGCCATTCTCCAGATATACAGAAATCTATAATGTCTGTGTTTAGGAACTGTCACACCCAATACAGCAATATCGCCCTTATTTTGTCGAATATTGTGCATTGATGACCAAGATGCTTCTACATAATTTTAAAACTTTTGCTCTTTTCGTTTTCCAGATATCCAGAAAAACAGACGGAATTAACTGCGCTGTATATGAATGTATTTGTTATGTGTAAAACACGCGAAAAAGTCTCAAAAACGAGCTTATGCAAGGTATGGATAAAAAAAACAACAATAACACGGGATTTTATGAAAAAATTAGAGGAAGTCGTGTTTTTTCCTAATTTTTCTGAATTAAAATAGCGTAATACGTAAAATGCAAAATACGTAACTAACAAACAATTTTTATTCTCAGATGATGAAAATTAAATATTTTATAAGCGAAAATCGATAGTACATATCTACAAGTTCAAGTACTATTTAAGCCAAACGCACATAACTACGTATTTATTCCCATTGAATATTAATAATTCATGGCAGGTTATGAATTTTTATAATGAATTTTACATTGAGCTTTGTAAACAGTACAATCATTTCCTTTTTAAACTTAAGTACCGGGTAAGGTATTATTTATATTGCTCCTTGTAAAGACTCAAAAAACATTATTTTCTATCGGTTAAAAGATTGGAGGTCCCATTGTAAATATGATTCGTGGAATAATTTTCTTTCAAAAATATAGCGGATGAATAAATGGTGCTCCAACCATACCCAGTAAAAAATTTGTTCAAAAAGGAGCAGGTTTAATGTATGAAAACATACCTCAAAGCGCTTCAAACCTGCTGTTTGGATGCCTGATTTTTGTAGGGGGTGTTTCCGGTTTGGAGACTATTTTCTGCTGACAATAAACGCTTCTCTTAAAATAATAAAAAAATGCAAATAAAGCACTCCTAAAGTGCTTTTATAAGGGCTAACTATATTAACATATTCATAAATGTTTTGATTTTTACTGGCTTAAATGCCTTTTTAAACATTTTCGTAAACCATAATATATTTCCATTTTTTTTTCGCTTTAATATCTTCTTCGTTGTCAGCACAAAAATAGCATATTTTTGTATATTTTATTCGTTTATCTTTTACTGCTGTATAAGAGCTCTCTTATTGTAGCGCTCGATTATGCGCTTTTTGTCTTAAGTGCTTCGAAAACCACAAATCTCAACTTAATTTGACATTTCTTTGTTTCAGTGTTTGACAAATTCAAAAATGGAGAGGTACACAATTGAGCAGCGTGTTATGGTTGCTCAAGCCTTTTACGAAAATGGGCGCCCAAATCAAAATGCATTTCGTGATTTCTTGGTCAGCACAATAGACCAAATGTGTCCACAATCGGGACAATTGTGGGAAAATTTCAGCAAACCGGTTCTGAGGGCAATGTGAAAAAACCTGTGCATGCCCGTCTAGTGCGTTTTGCAGAATACATTGCTATTATTCTCGATAGTGTGGTGAAAGAGCCGTCAACATCGATTCGTCATCGTACCCAATAATAGAACATCTCACGGAAATCACTGATGCGAATTTTAAATAATAATTTAAATTTTCACGCTTACAAGGTTCAATTGACTCAAGAGCTGAAGAGCTGAACTGACTATTTCACGCCGAATTGTTGGTTGAACAGACGGAAGTGTATGGTGACTTTTAAAAAAAATCCTCTTCAGCGACAAGGCACACTTTCACCTCAAGGGATCCGTTAAGAATCAGAATTACCGCATTTGGGCAAATGAGAATCCACGAGTGATTATTGAAAAGTTTGGTGCGATTTTTGGGCTGGCGGCGTCATCGGGCCATACTTCTTCGAAAGTGAGATCGGCCAAGCAGTTACCGTGAATAGTGTTCGATATCGCGAGATCATAACGAACTACTTGTGGCCAGAAATTGAGGATATGGACCTGTACGTATATATGTGGTTCCAACAGGATGCCACAGCCAACGAAACGAGAAATTCCATGGCAGTGTTAGCTCACGTCAATAAGGCACAAGTGTACGTCAATAAGGCAGTAACAATTCAAGAGCTAAAGGATTCGGCACATTAACAACATCGAAACTCAATTATTTCTCAGAGTCATTGAAAATATGGACCATCGAAAACCATTGGATCGTAGAAAATATGGTATGCCGCCGAAGTCGTGGCGAGCATTTGGCCGATATTTTGTTTTACACATAATTGTTATAGATCCTTCTATCATAATAAAAAATATTAAGATAATTATCTGAACATTTTTCCTGTTGTTTACAATTAAGATCATGCGTTTTGGTCGGACCACCCATTATAAGGAATTGGAAAAAAATTAAATAAAAGTTTCAATCTAGAAATTGCAACACCTACAGCACTTTAAGCCATTTCTTTCACCGGATTATCATTATTTTTAAAATGAAATTCCATTTGAGAAGATGCATTTTGTCTTTCATTTCTATTGTTGTTAATGTTATAAATTTTGCATTAAAACAAATAAAATAAATAAAAAGAGAAAAAATAATTATATAATTAATAAAAAACAGAAAAAGTTTCTAATTATTCTACATTTTCCGAATACAAAACAGATTTTCAAGAATTAGTATTGTGGTTATTTTATTGAACTGTTTGTGAATGTTAATCCAAATGTTTATAGTTTAAGTTCATCAAATTTAATTTTCAAAAAATTATTTTTTATGAAGAAAGACATTTACAAAATGAAATGAATTAAAGTTTATTAATAATTTTTCATTGTTGACTGAAGCTGGGATTGAGCACACGGACTGGTTGATTTGACATGTTTCGTTAGTAAACACACTATTTCTTCAGAAATCTTTTTCGCTTAACGATATAGCCATTGACGACGGCTGGCAGTCAATAGTCAAACGTCAATCTGTAAACCAAATTAAATTTTTCCTGGTGGATCGATATTTTTTGTTGTGAATGTTTATCTATTTTCAATTGATTTACATGTTATTTCCTTTACTACTGTTTTTTCATATTATTTGTCAAGAAAACTTCTTGAAGTCCAAAGTAATTTTTTTTTGTTTTTTATGTCTTTCTTATTCAAAAATTGCATTGAAGTTACGTAAAATATGAGTTCAGAAGAACGTTACTAACGAAACTCTTTGAGAAATTAATAAATTATTATTTTAATTCCAAAAATAAATAACACGCTCTATATTTGGTATATCTGCGGCATTTGAATATATCAAAATTGCATTTATTTTCACTATAAAACATATTTTGTTTCAACAGTAAACTATTAAAAATTTTAGTTGCGTGGTTTCGCATTTCAGCTAACGATATATTTCATAGGTTCTAAAATCATTGTAAAAATTACAAACGTAATGACAACGTTATATGTATGTATATACCCTTTTCCGCCAAAATATGGTAAAGGGTACCCATGTTCTGTAACTTTGGTGAGAACTGCTCGCATCGAAAAGATGTGTAACAAAATTTTTCATCATTTCTCGAAAAGTAAGAAAAAACTTTGTCTGTATCTCATTTCGAAAACTATCAAAAGAGATAACGTTGTTACGCTATAAATGTCATAATATTCCTCTCGAAGCCGATGTGAAATTGCAGCCGTGGAGAACGCCAGTCATATCGTTGACGACGACCGAAAATGACTTAAATTTAAAAAATTTTCCACGACGCCGTATTTTCGCCGCGGCGGCGAAAATACCACCGTCGACGAAAATACCAAATAATAAAAATTGTGACTTTAATGGTTGTTGCTTACAAAATTGCTTTAAAAAGATTCGTATATTTTTCAAAAATGTTAACAGCAAAATAATTAAACAATGAAAAAATCTACCATGAACAAAACGCTCATCTCTTTCGTGTTAATGTTCATTGAATTTTGCATTTTTACTTTATTTTTTAGCGTAACAATTGTTTCTCACCCCGTATTTATTCCTAAGATTATGTGACAGTTTAAAGTGGGAACTTTCTCACAAAAATTCCCTTACGTGACAGTTATTAGTCGCCAAAAATGTAACAGACGCAGTTAAG
This sequence comes from Pollenia amentaria, assembly GCA_943735925.1. NCBI lineage: Eukaryota > Metazoa > Arthropoda > Insecta > Diptera > Polleniidae > Pollenia > Pollenia amentaria. Next base: position 102,590,291 of record OX031009.1, read on the forward strand.
TGCAAAAAAACAGTTGTTTGTTTCAACTTATGGCATTTTTGTTTTATTTCTCATATTTAAATCGAAAAGTCACTCGACGCGGGAGTTACAGGACATTGTCTCAGAATATTATTAATATATTATAATTATAACTAAAATTGCCAGCAAAATGACCAGCCTACCCAATAGCCACACGGATACCGTTAAATCGAATAATATAGTGGTCTTAGTCAGTCGATACATAAACCGCTGGATAACTTTATTTTGTGCTGTGAAAATTTCAAAGTTTAATCAGATAAATCGTTTACGATCAAGCGATAAAAATACAAAATTTTTCTTCTTATTCGTCTCATATTACTAAAATTGATGTTTAAATGTTTGTAACTTCAAATTGAACCATAATAAAAGTTTAGCTTTGTTTTATTCATTTGTAAGACAAAAAATTTCATAAACAATTTTTTGTAACTACCCTATAAAATCTTTGCACTGTAGCAAGTTAATGACGTCAACAAAATATTTCTTACAAATTAGGAGTTTATTCTCTTACGTTATAATTCCAAAACTATGGATTGCCTAATTTTACTGGCTCATTTGCACGTCTTCTATACTCTGCACATAACTATCATGCACAGACAATCAATAGAAAATTTGAGCTATTTAAAAGAAACATTATGCCCTTTAGAACATTTATCTTTTATAGCCAAACAGTCAGGCACCATTGGCTGATCTACATACTTGCAAAGAGTTAAGTGCCACCCTACCACGTCTGTACATGCATGTTCATTATGCGAAAATACTCGTATCGAAGAGCAGAATGTGTTACGTTGTCTATTTGAAAGTCAAGTTGAGTGGTTGACATTGAATTATCATCTTTTGTTTGGCATACACATACAAAACTCTCTAGACTCAGTCAAATGTTGTTAGATTTTATGCAAACTACCCTACAGTCGTATAGGTGGTGCAATTAGTTAAGGAAAATAGTTTGTTTAATAATTTAAAAATTTTGGGCCAAAATGAGATTTTAAAGGGCCAAAATACCTTTGATGGGGTCAACATTTTTCCCCAGAAATATCCTGCGTATATTGTGGCCAAATAAAATCAGTGATACTGGCTTGTGGTAAAAAACAAATAAAAAAGCGCAACAACCAAACCAGCAAAATGTTGCTCAATTTTGCGCTTACTTGGAACCCTATAGGTAGAGGACGCCCCGTCGCGCCCTTGAAAAAAAAGCTGGAGGAGAGCTATTGCTGAGGAGCTGCGTCCCAGAAATCACAGTTAAGCGAATAAAATATTGAAAGACAGGTGCACGGTTGAGGTCCTATGGTCAAATAGGAGAAAAGAATGACAGAAGATAATTTTTTTAAATGTCTAATACAGTGATTTTTGGTATTAACTTGATATACATACATACAATTTTTATATAAGACAAGACAGGTTTGCCAATATAATTATAAATTTTATTTTTAACAAACAAAACAATGTTGTAAACTTCATTGAAAAATGTACTGAACGCTTAAAAGTAGTTAGTTGATTTTTGATCTGAAAGGGCCAAAATAGATTAGAAAGTACCACAGGGCCATCAAAGATTCAAAAGTGCTACAAATGGCCCAATTGTGCCACATTTTGCACCACTGTTATGTAGTATGCAACGCTTCTAGTATTGGTTTGTTGCTTTGCAATTTGCACGACCAGAGCACGAATAGACTGTGTGTGGATTGTGTAGATGTTTTCTTTTCGTCAAAATTTTTGTTGCCTTTTTTTCTTTAAAAACACAACAATGCTGTATTAACTCATAATATACAATACTTTGTCTCAATTCTGTAAATATTAATACATTATTGAAATAATAAGTTTTTGCAGTAATAGAACACAAAAATAGCAATCGTTTGACATGAAAAAGTCAAAACCGTATTTTTTTTAAGATACGATGTTGAGAAAGTAAGACATCGATATGAAAAAAGCATTGTAAACCAATAAAAAAGTGGACAAAATAGCACGATATTTTTACAGCGGTTAGATATGAACACAACGTGTCGTTTTTTTCAGAAAGTGCAAAAAAAATTTTGAGTTAATACACTATTGTTGAACAAGTGTGATAAGTATTTTGTTTTTGTAAAAACAATTTTTGTTGTCTTTACCAGACTAAAGGGCGCTGAGCACAATTTGAAACAATTGAACTTTAATGTGCTGAACCGAACACAACAAAGTATGTGGTGTTTAATGAAAAACAGAACACAATTAAATGTTCTCATTGTACACGCAGATCACAAACAAGGAAACGTTTAAGGTGTTTACACTCATAGAAAAATGCATTTTCTTATTGATGATGCCCTTACATCAGGATTGTTACATCAATGTTATTACAAATGGCATCAATGAGGCAAAAAGTGACATCAATCCAATGACGAACGTCATAAAGCTTTGTCATATTTTATGCTTTATCTATGCTATGCATCGAATTGATGTCACTGTACATCAATTCGGTGCCACATGTTGTGTATTGTTATTATTATTTTTATGTTTTAAAAGTAAAAGGAGAAGCAAAAATTCCCATATTCTCTTTTATTAAATTGTTTAGTTAAATACATCCAATTTTCAAAGTAGAATGATTACGAAAACCATATCCGGCATGCTGCTGGTATCTTATAATTAAGAGTTTTTCTGAAACAAGGGCCGGGAAACAAAAGTGAAACAAACAGGTGTAACGGGTAATAATAATAATATTATATTATTAATAACAATATTCCCTTACTTTGACTTAAGTCAATCCGAATGACAAACTGTCAATTAATTGAGCCAAACAAGTCGTTTCTACGATGTTCCTGAGTCATCGCACTGATCACATGTTTCATTAAACTGACTACGATTCGTCATTTCTGTGACGCCGATGGCTCAAACCCATTGATGACATAATTTAAATTTTTGATTCTGATGACAATTTGAAAAAATTAAAAAAATTTCTCTAAATTAACACAGAAAAAATTAAAAATTTCTCTCATCACCAAATTTATTCCAAATTCATAACATCAAGCCAACAATTTGTTGAATTTGCTTCTATTACCAAAATGATTATATTGATTACTAAAAATTGTAAAACGGTGAATATTTTTTCAATAAATGATATTTTTAATTTTAATTAAAACAATGATCAAAAAACTTTGCCATTTCAAAAATTGTGTTAATTTATTTAATTAAATATTGACAATTCCCAACAACAATTCTACAAGTTTTAATTATTTTATTTCAAACGAAAAAAATCAATTCATATTTTTTGATATTTAATGAACATTTTAATTAAAAATTTATTGCGAAACAACTTAAATATTAATTAAATCAAAAGTATATTTTTAATTTTCTTTCAACAAAAAAAATAATTAATTCAATTATCACATTAATTAAATTTAAATCCTTTTTAAACATTTTTTTTAATTTATAAAAAACTTTTTTCTTTGCAAGTGTTATTAAGGCTGACATCACAGTGATATAAGGTGTCATGGGGTCAAAAACGAAGACACTTGTCATAGTACTGATGTCAGAATACATCAGCATTATAACGCCTTTTCTATTTACTACATAAACACTGTTAGCGTGTGTGTTTTCCATATTTCTACCGTACAGAACACTAGAGTCTGCCATTAATTCTACTTTATTCGTTGATTGAAATATTGTTAACAATATTTGCTTTAAAAGTGCAGAATTTTGTGCAAACAGATCACAAGAATTTCTTTAGGTAACACTAGAAGCGCCGGTGGCCCAATCTTTTTTTTTTTTTTTTTTTTTTTTTTTTTTTTTTATATAGTCTTACACAGTACAACACATGATTTGCCAACTCAATTCTGTGAACTGTATGTGAAATTAGACCCAAAAAGAAGAATTTCTGCATCATTCGTTTTGTCTTCTTACCTGCGATTTGAAGTTAGTATCGATTTGAAGTTAGTACTATCGTATAGGGGAATTTATCACGTTTTAGGCCCTGTTGTTTGACATAGCTCGACAACCCCTAGCCCAATTTAGTTGAAATAAATTTTAAAAAATTAAGAATTACAATTCCCTTAATCTGTTCATATATTGTTTTCCTATACAAGTAACACTTTCGAAGTTAAAAATGAATGTATGAAGGGAAAAAATTATTTTTTGCCTAAAAATTTAAATTTTTTTTTTTTAAAATACATAAAAAATGCAAAATGGAAAAAAGTTTCAAGTCTAGTTATTTTTTCGCAAAGTCACATAACAAAATGAGACAAAGATCATAAAAATTGATGCACGCGTTTCGCTTTTATTCGCAATTGAGTAAAGGTATGAATTTCAAAAATCAGTTATAGCCACCACCCTTAAAATAAAAATAAAAATATAAATTAAAAAATTATCATGCAAAAAAAAACTTTATTTATAAAAACTTAATGAAAATAAAATAATATGCAATTAATACGCAATTATAATATGCATAAAAACAAAATTTAGAACATTTTTTCAATTATTGGCAATATCCATCCTTGTAAAAGTTGACGCTTGTGGTTCTGATGATCTTGTTTTCTTCGTAGGTTGTTCATATTCATGTCGGTATGATGTTGCGCTGACATTTTGCTGTGTGAGTTTTCTTCTCTTCAAAAATGATGTCAGCCATTCGGAGTCGTGTTGTGGTAGTCCCAGCTTGGCCACAATGTAATCCATTTCGATTTGTGGTAGCTAATTAGCTGTACAACACGGAAGAAAATAATAGGATTCTGACAATGGATTATAGTAGATCAAACTAAGAAAATAAATTACGGGTATAGCCGTTTTGAAAGATCACATCGGCATTATATTTTAGGGGGGCTTAAAGTTTTCCTATTTTGGCCTGCTCTTTCCGCATATCGGCTTATGAAACTATGGGGGTTGTTTAGTTAATCCCTTCGCCTTGCGTTGAAAAATTTTTAATATAAAATTATTAAAATTTTCCAAAAATTGGTATTAAAATATTTTTCAAGTGAGGTGACGTGTTTTACAAAATAACCCCTTATGTGTTCTTTTCATCTGAGTTACAAGTTATATTCAGCAACTTTGTTAAACACAATTTGTGTGGATTATATTAACTTTCTAACTTCCCTTTATAACGGTAATTTTTGGCTCTGTCTGATGTCTGATGAAAAATTCTACAAAAATGTTGGCGATGGAATTTGATTACATACGCTTAACACACAAGGGCCTTAAACTTAACAAAAACTGCTAAAAACCTTAACAAAAACTGCTAAAAGCCAAACTCAGAACTCAATAAAATAATGCCAATCGTCTGGTTTGCACTGTATGCTCATTTCACTCATTCAGCCTACAATGTCATTACAATAAACAAAAATGTGTTAAATGGCAATCTTGAATAAATTTATTATAATAATAAAGAACAACAGAACTAAAAGAGTTAACTCTATTGCCCTCTAATATAAAAAAAAAATATAAAATATACATACGTAAAAACCATAAAATATTAAATTAAGAAAAGTTTTTATAATAGACGTAACTGCCCTCCTTCCTCAAAGAACCCACACTCTTAACTCTTGAATTATTTTATGTACAAAAAGTTCTCTTACTGGATTTTCAAATCAAAACAAAAACATTCAACCACTCATCCATCCAACGTTCGTAGAAAACTGTGGTATCAAATATTTCGTTTATTCGCAAAAATTTCTCTGCGAGACTTTTTTGTACTAAATCATTTTGTTTGGGTGTTTTTTTCAACATTTAGATTGATAGAGTGAAGTGTTTGTAGAGCCAAAGAATGAATGAAAGGCGTGTAGGTTTTATATGTGTCAAGTTTGTTAAATTTCATTGTTGCAAACATGTTTCATAGACACTACGAAACTGGGACGTACTAGGGTGATCGATTATTCGACATTTTCCAGAACCCGGTTTTCGAATAGTTCGACGTTTTGAAATTTTTAAGAACCGTTTACGGATTCACAAAAAAACAGTGATCCGGCTCTGGAATGGGAAAATTTTTATACAAAAGATTTGATTTTAATTTATTTTCTTAAGAAGAAGAGTTAACAGTTCATGTAAATGCTATAAAAGAAAATAAAAATTAAGTTTATTACATACAAATTTATTTGACATACCGCTCATTTCGTGCAAGACCGTCACAACTCAAAATTTGGCATTTTCGAGTTAGTAATGCAGAAATGTTCTTCTCTTAAATCTCTACAAATTGATCTAAGAACGGAGAGAATTATCGAAAAAATAACGGTAATACAGATGCATGTGACGCTATGATCTCTCGTAACAAACTTGAGCAATTAACATCAACAAGGTCACATTTCAGTTTGTGTTTTGCATTCCTGTTGTACATGTGGTTTTCTTTGTAGCAAAAAAGAAACATTTGATTTTATAACTGTATTTTAGTAAAAGAGAAGGTGAGAAATAATAGGTGGGAATCTTAAAAAGGATCTCCTGTAAAGTTTCAAATTTTGAGTTGTGACGGTCTTGCACGAAATGAGCGATATTTACATATGCATGTATGTATGTATAGACATATGTTTAATATATACAAGGTGCACAAAAAAGTATGAGACTAGCATATGTATTAAGAAAAAGGTGCATACAATCAATATCAGCTTTTAATGTTAGTCCTAAATATCAGGTGATTCGTCGTCAGGTTTGATTTATAATGTAAAATAACACGGACAAATTTTAAAGTGAACATAAAACTTTTATTATCGGTTAAAAGAACAATTTATGGCATTGACTGTTTGAAAATTATATCATGCAAATGTTGGCCATGACAACGTCTGAGGTGGGCCATCCGGATGGTCCAACTTAGGGCGAATCGTTCGATCATAGCGACTGGTATCTCGCAAATAATACGAGTATTGTTGGCTTCCAAAGTGCCAATCGTAGCTTGCTTATTATATGTAGACCGCAGACTTTACATATCCCCAGAGAAAATAGTACAAAGGTGTGATATCGCTCGAGCTAAGTGGCGAATTTACCGTAGCAAAACGTGAAATTAAGTGCTTACTAAAATTTTTTCTCAACAGGGTCATTATTTCACGCGCTGTATGGTCCTGTTGAAACCAGAGCTCACCTAGGACGTACAATAATTGCACCAGCCTATAAGCCGCATCATACCGTTAATGGATGTTATGGTAGCTCATGGTACTCTTCAGGTTGCTCATCAACCCAATTTTGTTTATTAACGTATCCATTGAGCCAGAAATGAGCTTCATCACTAATAAAATTTCACGATAAAACACCGGATTTTCATTGAGCTTTTCAAGAGCCCATTCACTGAAAATCAGATGCAAATTTAAGTCGCCTGGCTTAAATTCTTGCGAAAGTTAAATTTTGTACGCTTTAAGGCCAAGATCATTACGTAAAATACGCCAAATTGTCGAATACGAAAATCCAAACTGATGAGAACGACGACGAAACAATTCGACACGGTCTTCGCGTACATTATCAGCTACAGCTGCTATATAGATGTGGTCTTACCGGTCGAGTATCATCGACTTATGTAAACTGAGACTCAAATTTGCGAATGGTGTTGGCAATATCGGGTTCAATAGGTCGATTATTTACATCGGAAGTTTCTCGAATCGCACGAAAAATATTTCTCACATAACACTGATTTTCGAAACACAGCTGAACAATTTGGAGACGCTGTTGTGGTGTGAGTCTTCCCATGATGATTTGCCAAACGATACTGAACGCGTGATCTATAAAAAGCATATTGAATTTTAAACCTCACAATGAATCACCCTATACGTACTATTAAATTAAGTACAACGGATTAATATCCATATCTAAGGGTTTCTTCATAATAACACTGTGGCAGTCGCAAATTTTCACTAGCTGGTAAAGCTTATTCGAGTACGCTTAATTCAAAGGTGATAGCCATTTTTCAAAGTTAGCGCTCGCATTCGCGATTAAAAATTACAATGCTTATGTACCTTAAAACGTAATTTTTATACTTTTGGGATCATTGTTAAATTTAAATCAATTCAACTCATATTAACACAATTTTTCGTTATATTTTTTTCGAGCGATTTTTTAAAATGTTTTTTTTTCTTAACTCTATAGAATAATTTTCTAAACGTTATTGAATATATCGAGGGCTTATATTCAAAACGTGCTATCTAAAAAATCACAATTTTACAGAAGAGCGAAACAACTAATTTTTTCGGTAACTAAGAAAAATAACTAAACTTTGTTTTAAAATTCTATTTAAAAGCAACGTCAAATTCCCACACACGTAAATTTTTTTTTAATTCCAGATATTCGCGCTTATATGTTTGATAGCATTTTTAACAATTTAAAGTTTCATTGATTCGAAAATTCCATTAAGCAGTTAGCACCATTTGAACAAAAATAAAAATGTTTTGTAATGAAAACTACCTGAGACTTTAATTTGAGTAGTACGAATTTAATTATAATTTCGACAAAAATTTTATTCCACTGTAATGCTTGGACCTTGCCATTCCCCGCGAAATACAATGTCATTTAAATGACCGCTTCTAGATTGGCTGCAGCAGCCGATCCTTTTGAGTAGCTTTCTACCACTTGTTCGCACAAAGTTAGGGAATTTTCTACGTTGACACGGGAGGCTACTCTTTATTGCGATGCGAATGCAATTTCGATACGAAAGCTAAATGCTGTAAGAGGCTAATTTGGTACTACCGCTTTCGCAAAAGTTTTTGAAATGACGCGACACTGGCAATAAAAATTGAAGATGGCGCAGATTGAATGTCAAAATATGTAAGGAATAGAACTATTACAAAAAGCTTTATAAAATACATAACTGAAATGTTGCTTATGAAAAAAGAAATAATTCCCAATATCTATATGTAAAAATAAAATAAAAACGGAAACTTATATCGCCTAACGCGACAAATACGCAAACCCATTAAAGAGAACCAATCACTACTCCGTTTGCTACCATTATTCTTTCGCATCTAAATAAAAAGTAGCACCCACGGTCTTTGGAGTAGCCCCACAAAAAAAGTCTCACTGCATCAAATTTCAAGATATTGATGCTCAATTGACGTTGGTAAAACGTGATATTACGCGTTCTGGAAACTTCCGATGCAATAAAGTCGAAATCGGTCGTGTTGTGTGGCTCGTGGCACCGTCTTGTTGAAACCACTTATCGTCCAGCTCAGAATCTTCAACTACAGGCCAAAAAGGGGACAAATATTCTATATCGGTTAGGCAGTTTTTTCTCTTTTCTTGCTCGACTTTACTTATGTGTAACATTTCCAATGTAAATCTTCGTTTATATATTTCCTCTCGTTGTAAAATTTGTTCGTTGTCAAAATCTGGTGTATGTCCTCTCATTGCACAGTGAGCCGAAAGTGCTGTTTTTGTGTTGATTAATATCCCTATATCTACACTCACAATATTATTACAGTAACTGACTGTAGGTTATTCAAAAGGTAATCCGTTCAGTCATTTTTAAATAAATAAACATTTAAAATTCCAAGCAAATTTATTTTAAACTGATTCTAACATTTATTCCAAAAACTAATTGCACATTAATACGGATTTTCGTTTGCATTTAATATTGTCAGTTGATTAAGTAAAAGTATTCTGTATGTAAAATCAAATGAAAACTAAATTAAAAACAACTGTAGATTTGCTTAAAAACTGATCTACTTATTTTTCATTTAATTTTAACGAAAAGTTTATTTAATTTTTACTGTCAAAAAATCAACCGCGAATTCTATAAAAAATTAACCACAAATTCAGTAAAAACAAATGAATTTTCAGTTATTTTAGATAATTTAACTACCAAAAAATAAGTTTTTATATATCTTTTTATAGATCTGTGCCAAAAAGTAAAAGTAAAAAACGATTTGCTTGGTTTGTGTAGAAAATTCCCATATTCTATTTGTTATAATTATTAAGTTAACTACACAGAAAAAATTATAAAATTTCTTCCATCACCAAATTTATTCCAAATTCATAATATCAAGCAAACAAGTTATTGACTTTGCACCTATTACCAAAAGGATTATATTGATTACTAAAAATTTTAATATATTTTCAATAAATGATATTTTAAATTTTAATAAAAAAAGTGATCAAAAAACTCTTCATTTCAAACAAAGTGTTAATTTATTTAAATAAATATTGACAATTCCCAACAACAATTCTACATGTTTAAATTATTTTATTTTAAACGAAAAAAGTCAATTTAGATTTTTTGTTATTTAATTAAAATTTTAATTGAAAATTTATTTCAAAACAACTAAAATGTTAATTAAATCAATTTAAATTTTCTTTCAACTAAAAAAATAATTGATTCAATTATCACATTAATTTAATTTAAATACATTTTAAACCATTTTTTTTTTAATTGATAAAACACTTTTTTCTGTGTACATCATATTTTTAAATCAAAATAATTGCTAATACCATATCGGGCATGCAGCTGGTGTCTTATAATTGAAAGTTCTCCTGTAAACAAAGTGGTCAGTACAACAAAAGTAAAACAAACATAGAAAAATCTCATTAGAAAAATACGTGGACAGGTGTCTGGTAATCTGGAAATTCGAGTAAAACATGTATTATATAAAATTACTGAAGTTACATAAAATAACTGAAAATTAATTTGTTTTTACGGAATTCACAGTGGAATTTTTGACAGTAAAAATTAAATGAACTTTTCGTTAAAAATAAATGAAAAATAAGTAATTTTACTTACAGTTAACTTTACGTACAGAATATTGTGAGTGTAATATCTGATGTGTGTCCTGCTACACTTGATTGCATATGTAAGTGTTGTACCCCAAGCATTTTATTTTGTAGATAAGCTTTGATTTATCCATGTCGCCAATCTCACTTTTTGTATTTGAAAAAGTTGTCTGAGAGTGTTATTTGTTTTTGGAGCTAATTTATATTTTTCTTTGTTATAAATTCCAGAGTTATGAATACGTTCCGCGATTTTTGGCACGTAGGTCAGTTATTTATATATTCTATTATAATTATTTCGAATTATTTCCTCTTCGAATCGAAATACTTATATTATAATTCCCTTGATTTTGGTGCTACACACTTTTGTATATATGTACATATAGAATGAAAAACAACTTTGTCCTCAGTGTGTTCTATAAACTTAGAACATTCGTTTTATAAATATTTTTTATGAATATGAATATTAACAATATTATAAGTAGATCTCATTATATTTTGATTTGATGACTTTGTCCTAAGTTTATAGAACACACTGAGGACAAAGTTGTTTTTCATTCTATTCATAGAAAATTCGTATTATAAACCTTTTATTAATCAAAAATATTTTTTATGAATATGGGGGTTAGTTCTTAAAAATATAATCCAATTGTGTTGCTTAAATAGTCTCTCAAAAATAAAAAATAAACTGTTTAAATGCTTTCTTTGGTTTTTATGAAATTACACATTGAAAATGTCCTTTTACTCAATTTGCTGGTTGGACATGTAGTTAGCAAAGCATCATCAGTCCTTTTTTCGCATTTGTCTAAAGAACTATATGAAAGCAATTAATATGCATTCATAACATTTTATGTTTCGTCTCAATGGCATGTATCTGAAAAGCTGTTGACAAAAAAAATTATTCTTAAGAAAATCACCAGAAAAGGTTGTTCTAAGTTTAATATAGTAAAAATTTATTTAAATATCAAAATATACAGATTGAAAATTTTTCGACTGAGCCACTTTTTTAATTTACAAAAAAAAAAACTGTTCGACACTGTTCGGCATTCAAAAAACTACCATTTTCCAAAAAAAAAACCGACAACCGTATTCCGAAAAAACCAGTTGAAAACCCAAGTCGGTCACCCTAGTATGTACGTTAACAATTACACCACACCAGCGTTTCCGGTGGAAAAAAAGTGGCACTGAAAAGGGGATTTAACGAAAAAAGGGATCACCTCTTTAAAAATCAGAATAAGTACATCAAATTATGTTGTTTCAAGTTATTTAGCTCAAACCGGACTATTCGTCATTAAAAAAAATTAACATTTTAAACACCCGACAACCGTATTCCGAAAAAACCGGTTGAAAACCCGAGTCGGTCACCCTAGTACGTACGTTAACCCTTACAACACAATCGAACTATTTCCTGCAAATAGAACTTTGAACATGGAGAATTTATGTATGAAATGTAGAGATAGAAAAGAGAGATATTTTTTTGTCTTTTTGTTTTTGAGATAGGTCATTTTGAATATAATTGATGTGATGTGAATACAACTGTCGTCTGTCTACTTAGTTGTTTGTGTGCCCAACAACTTGTATCAGTAATATATTTTGTTGTTACTGCTGTTATTTTGACAAGATACATGCATACATATCGCACTTGTTTAACAATAGTGTATTAACTCAAAATTTTTCTTTTTGCATTTTTTTGGAAAAAATCGACACGTTATATTTATATCTTGTCGCCGTATCTATTTTGTCTACTTTTTGGTAATGAAACGGCTGGTTTAAAAATTATTTGTCATCTGCTTTTTATGTAAAATTAAAAATTGTTTTGCTTCTACAAAATTTTTTTTAAATTTTGAGTTAATACAGTATTGTTAAACAAGTGCGATATGTAAATACAAGATATTTTTGTGAAATTTTTTTTAATTCAGTTAAATTAATTAAAAATAAATTAAAGCAACATTGTTCGTTTTATTTGTTGTACGTCAACAGGTATACGCATCCAATCAGCTGATCGGGTTTTAAATGTAAAATTATTAAATGCAGTGGTCTTTCTGGTCTTGTTGGTGCATCATTGTCGAAGGATAATCGACTTGTTTAGCGCTGTAATGATTGCAAGATATTTAGCATTACTTTTTATCGTTTTTTTCCAATCAACAAAATCCCGTTTTTCAGAAATTCAAGAAGAAGCAAATAACCCCGTACAAACTTCGCTTACTTTTTCAAAATTAATAGCTTTTTCACTCATTATTTATTTTTATTCTATAACATTACAGCTTTAACTACTTATTTTCCAGATGTATGTAGGCAAACAATAATGACTAACTTTTGTATGCGTTAATTTTGGGACATCCCCTGTAAAATTCATTGGTTCTTTCACTAGAATTGCAAGTTGTATTTTTACTTTTTCCTGATTACTCAACACATTATTTTGTAGGCGAAGTTTTTATTGGGAAGCTTAGTGATAAAATATAACAATATGCTTAAATGCTTGAAGATTTTAATTCTTTAGAATCTATAAAATCTGCGGTTTATATATCACCTAAAAGGAAATTTGCAAGATTAAATCATAAAGTAAAATTGACTGAACCTTCTTTTTCGCCATCTTTGCCTCCGAATCCCGAATCCGCTACTTTATCGGTTAATGATCGTGGCCCAACTCTTTGAACTCAACGAAATGAGAGAGCGCTAGCGGTCGGCTAAGTACGACTAACAATACTTCCAACACCACGACAATTCGGCGTTCGGCTAACTACGTCTTACTACCAGGTCTCCCATATTTGCCGATTTATAGGCATTTTGCCGATTTTTTGCCTTTAAATTAGCAAAGTGCCGATTTGCCGATTTTTGCTTGTTAACGTGTAATTTATTAATTTTGGGTAACTTTGGAGCATTTGTCATACCCTATACAACGAAATGAAAAGTCTTTTTGAAACTATATTAACTAATTTTATAAAAAACAATTGAAAATTTAAATTTACAAAATTATGAAAAAGGAATATATTTCTTTTATGGAAATGCTTAAAGACTTTCCCAGCTTTATTTCTGAAAAAGAAAAACCAATTTTGGACCCTGAATTGGGAGAGTTAAAATTTTTAAACTTTTAAGAAGATTTAGAAGGAATTGAAGAAAATTTGCAAACTTTTTGGCAAACAAATTTCAGACTTTAAACGTGGGGATTCTACTAATTTGTTTTATCTGAACACACTTACAACTAAAATAAATGTTGGGAGAATTTCAACTTATTGTGGTGGGAAATGTTAGAAAAGATAAACTAATTGTTTTATTGTTGGTATTTTGTTAAGCTTTGATATCGTTGCAAATAAGAAAATTTGAGTGTATGTAATTCTCATTCCCTCTGTAGTCTTGTTTGCTGATAGCTTTGGCTTTTCTTAAATTATTTAGGAGAACGTTTCCTGGTGATCTGGCCTAAGCAACCAGTGAAATGCGCATAGGAACAGCTTATCATCCAACAATAAATTTCAGTATTTTTATCAATTATAAAAATAGGGAATTAAGCACAACAAACAAAATTAATATAAAATGTTTAACTATAAAAACAATTTTAACCTAAGGCCCAGAACTCTGTTAAAACTTGCGAAAAATGTTGAGCAACATTGATTATTTCACACGAAAATTTTGACACGATTTTATTGGTTGCAAGTATACAACATTGTTTTTTAATTGTCATTAAATAAAGTAAACCAATGTTAATTTCATAATTTCCCAAATCAAAAAACAAGAAAATTTTATTTTATTATTAATTTTAGCACTTTTCTACATTTTTCATTGTGAAATTCTAGTTATAAAAACCTTTTTACAAGTACAAAATAAAATTCCGTGCGAAATAATATGAGCTGCACTTCTTTCGCACGGAAAATGAAAATGTTGCTTGAAACATTTCGAATGTTTTTCGTAATATTAATAGAGCACAAGTCTATCAACAATTAACAACTTATTTAGACAAATATTCTTCTTTATTAATTTTTTATGCTTTTATATGGGTTATATGGAAGTTAATGCTAAATTAGTCTGTTTTTTTTTTTTTTTTGTTAATAAAAATATGTTTTATTGTTCTTAAACGGTGTAATTGCTAATTTGCCGATTTTCTTTAATGGAAGTGCCGATAATGCCGATTTCTTTTTTGAAAATATGCCGATTTTTAATCCAAATTTAGATATTTTTAATTAGGCTTAAGTTCATTGAATTAAATTTTCATTAAATTATTTTTATGAAGACAGGAATTTTACAACATGAAATTAATTAAAATTTTTTTATTGATAATTTTTCATTCTTGACTGCGCTGAGATTTGAACCCAGGCGTTCACGGACAGGTTGCCCAGACTAGTTTCGATTGTAACCACACAATCTCTTCAGTGGGGTTTGCCGTTTTACTCACTCGGCTATTGAGGCCGCGCGACGTCAATAGTCAAACATCAATCCTTAAACCAAATGGTATTTCACTTTGGTAGATCGAAATTTGCTTTTTGAATGAATGATTATCTATTTTAATTGATTTACATGTTCTTCCTAACTTCCGTTTTTTCGTACTATTTGTCAAGAATTCTTCTTGAAGTCCAAAGTACATTTTTGTTTTTTGATGTTTTTGTCTTTCTTTTTTCTTGTTGAACCTTTTTCAGCACAACTTGAAGGACAAATGTAAACATAGCTCGTGCCTTAGCTGTTAACAATTATTAGTATTGTGGTTATTTTATTGATTTTTTATCAAAATTATCTGGCAGCCCTGCTCACTACGGTTTTACAATACTTCGGACACCAAGAGATTTCCGGAGCTTTGGGGTTCGGCTAACTACAGCCTGAAATACTGCGGGCACCAAGAGAATTCGGAAGCCTTGGCAGTGGGCTAAATACGGTTTTAATTACTGGATACTAATACTACGGTGTTCGGTTGAATAATGGATACGGCTTATATACTAATGTGTTTGCTTAAAAACGGTCAAACTACTAGATACGGTCTAATTACTTCGGCAACTAATACCTACGGAGGGAGAATACTGGCGTTATTAGCAATATCCACCTCCCCCTTTATGAATCAAACTATGACTACTTATTTAAAAATAAAATAAACTAAATGAGAATTATTCGCCTTAAAATTATGTAAGTAAGAAAAAAAAACCGTAAAACCGTATTACTTATTATATATAAAAATTATATAGACGCAGGTTTGTAACGTCACGTTACAACAGTTAAAAATTCAAAAAACTAACTGAAGCTCCCGATGATCAATTCATTATTACTTATCAAATCGTACATAGAATGAGGACTAATGCTCCAACTTATATCGCGATAGCTTTATATAGCTTTAACAATAACATTATTTGTTTTACTGAGACTTGGCTAAATAGTACATTTTTAAATACCGAAATTGTTTGCCATAATTTTTATATCTTCCGACGCGGTAGAACTACAGTTACTTCTGGCAGTGGAGTTTTAAAAGCCGTCTCAAATATCTTTTCAGCTGAAGAGCTTAAAATTAGCAAGTAATATTGAATTTATTGCAGTGGTAATTGTTGGGTCAAAACAGAACTAGTATGTTCTCCCTTTTTATAATTATTACATTCCTTTAAATATCTTGTTGCCCTTGAGACTATTGTTTTTTTTATTCACGCAAAACAATATGTATGTACATATGTATATATATTTACATTTTAATATTTGTCGTATTCCACATAAAAAACATTGTACATATGTACCTATTTAAATAAACATCACAACAAATATAACGGGATTGCATTCTTGCATTCCAGTAAATTTCGTAGCCTAAGCATTATCAATTTTGTATTTTAGTTTTAGTCGTAAAACCTCTACAGAAAAATAAAGATCAAAAAAAACCAACAAAAAAATCTTTTCGTTATTTTATGGTTCAACATAAAAATTGGCGACCGTGACAGGACTTTTATAAAATAATAAATTTTATTTGAAAAAACAATTAAAACTAAAAGTTAATTTTGTTAAATAAAATTAAAAAAGAAAAATAATAAATTTTATTTGAAACTTTAACTAAAATTACAAAAAAAATACTTCATCGTCATCGCAATCATCGTGGCCATCATCATCTTCATAGTCAGCACAAACAAGCATCATCGTCATCGTCGCTGTACTATAAGCAGCCAGCGCAGTCTCGTATACAAAAAACATCATCATTATCGTCATCGTTACATTTGCTAGCCACCGTCTTTCAGTTTGCAGCAACAAGCAGAACTTCTTTCAAGTAAGTGAAACAAATTAAGTTTTCTTTTCTGCCTTTGCTAATATTTTTCGTTACTCCGCACGCATACACATACGCACAATTCATTTATTTTGGAGTTAAGTAGTGTTGACACTTACTATTAGTGTTGGCCCTTCATACAACTTTTGGTACTTTTTTATAACTTGTGGTACGCATACATTTTATCGTTTTTCGAGCAAAAAAGTAAATCATATCAATTTGGAGAAACTTTAATACAATTTTAATAGTAGTTATTCAAAATGAGCACTGAGAAAACCGATATGGGAGAAAATACACTCGTTTCATTAAAGAGTCAACGCACAACAATGAAAAGGAACATATCACAGCTCAAGAGTAAAACAGACAAAGATGGTGCCTCAGCCGATTTTACAATTTTGGAATGTCGACTACAGATTTTAGAATCATACTTTAAGCAAGTAGCTTACATTCAAACACAAATAGAAAAGTTAGATGATTCTGATATGGCACGACCAGATTTAGAAGAGCTGTTTATCTCTGCCAAGGCACCATTGGTGCGTTTTATGAATCAAAAACGGAGTTCTAGTGATATCGAACAAAGCTTTTTAAATTCCTCCCAATCCTTTGTATCTCATCAAAATCGTTTGCCTCAATTGAAATTACCTAAATTTGACGGGAAATATTCGGAGTTTTCAAGATTTATAAGCACATTCAAGACGTTAGTGCACAATGAATCCCATATTCCGGTTATTGATAAATTTAATTATTTGCTAAATTGTTTATCGGGTCAAGCTTTAGCGGTAATAGAACCCTTTCAAGTTGTGGAGTCGAACTATCAAAAAGCTTTTGATCATTTGATTGAACGATATGACAACAAATCGTTAATGTTTATCGACAACATCAATTCGTTATTTTCGATTACACCTATTTCCAAACCAAATGCTTTAATGTTGCGTTCAATTCTTGATAACGTTTCGGCCCTTCGTAGCTCATTGCTCTCACTTGGTTCAGAAGTCGATGTAATGAACGCTATAATTATTCATATTGTTTTGTCAAAAATCGATGGAGAGTCAAAAAAGTTTTATGATGAAAAACAAGACTTTACTTCTTTGCCATCCTGGAATCAGTGTTATTCAATTTTAAGTCGTCGTTGCCAGTTTCTGGAAAGCCGTAGTGCAGAAATGGAATCTTTTCAGCCACGTGATAGCAAACCTAAGCCAACTTCTAAGCGACCTGGGTTATCGTTAATGGTCTCAACCATTTTTTGCGAATATTGCAAGAGCAAAGAACACTTAACTGGAAGTTGTTCTACTTACTTGGCGCTACCCGTACATCGTCGTTTTGACTTTGTCAAAGGTTCTAAATTATGTATTAATTGCCTCAGAAAAGGCCATATAGTTTCTCAGTGTCAATCGAAATCTCGCTGTCGTACTTGCCAGATATCACACCACACCACGTTACACAATCCAAATACCCAGTCAAAAGGTAGTTCAAACAATTCTTCTAGTTCATCGAGCTCAAACATTTTACCTTCGCCTCATACTAATGTCTCTTCGAATTCTTCTCTTCAGGCGCATTCCTTGCCTTTTCAACCATCGTCGTCGTCGCACCAATCGATCTTACCATCATCCTCAACACATTTAACAAAATCAACCTTAGTCACACGTAGTCGTCGTATACATCTGCTTCCAACAGCAATCGTTTTAGTCGAAGATGCGTTCGGTTGTCTACAACCTTTTCGGGCCTTATTGGATTCCTGTTCGGAAGTAAACTTAATTACACAAGAAGCTGTACACTGTCTTCGTCTTAAACAAAATAAATCGACTCAGGAAATTTCCGGTGTTTCTGATATACGAACTCAATTAAAATACATGGCAACAGCTACAATTAGATCTCGTGTTTCTGATTTTAAATGGACAGCGTGTTTCTTGGTTGCAAAATCTATTTCATCACAACACCCATCTGAACCCATGGAAGCAGAAAACTGGAACATTCCTAATAACCTTGAGTTAGCAGATCCGCAATTCTATATTCCACAACGAATTGATATTTTAATTAGTTCTGAAATTTTCTTTGAATTGCTTAAGGACGGTAAAATTTCTCTTGGAAATGGACTCCCATCCCTCATTAATACTTCCTTAGGGTGGGTCATTGGTGGCAGCGTGAATACTCAATGTTTACATCGCGCCTTATCGTGCAATGTTATAACCAAAACC
The DNA here is from genome assembly GCA_943735925.1 of Pollenia amentaria. Classification (NCBI taxonomy): domain Eukaryota; kingdom Metazoa; phylum Arthropoda; class Insecta; order Diptera; family Polleniidae; genus Pollenia; species Pollenia amentaria. Next base: position 102,609,341 of record OX031009.1, read on the forward strand.
GATGATCTAAGTTCTCAATTAAAGGCCTTTTGGGAAATTGAGGAAATTCATTCCAATACGCCCAATTATACAGAAGAAGAACAACATTGTGAAGACCATTTTGTAAAAAACACTATTTTCGATTCTAAGGGAAGAGTACAGGTACGTTTACCATTTAAAACTTCTATCAATCAACTTGGTGATTCAATTGATATAGCTCGCAGGCGTTTTCTATATTTGGAAAAACGCCTTTCCAAGGACGATAATTTGCGACAAATGTATTTCGACTTTATGGAAGAATACATTAAACTTGGTCATATGTCGCCCGTGAAATTCAATTGTTTAGATTTCTCGCATTATGTAATCCCGCATCATCCTGTTTTGCGTCCTCAAAGTACTACAACAAAACTTAGAGTGGTCTTTGACGCATCTTGTCGCACATCATCTAACATTTCATTGAATGAGACTCTAATGGTAGGTCCGACAATTCAACAGGAGCTTATAATAACAATTCTTTCATTCCGTTTAAATAAACTAGCCCTATCAGCTGACATCTGTAAAATGTACAGACAGTTTTTGGTGGACAACAGAGACCGCAATTACCAATTAATTTTATGGAGGAAAAACACAACTGAGACAATCAAATTATATCAATTAAACACTATAACTTATGGCACTTCAGCTGCTCCTTTTCTCGCGGTAAGAAGTTTGTTTTTTATCGCTGATTTTTACAAAGACGAATTTCCGATTGGCTCTAAAACTCTAAAGCAAGATCTTTATGTGGATGATTTGCTCACAGGGGCAGATAGCTTTCCTGAACTTTTAGCAAAAAAATGTGAAGTTGTCGAAGTCCTACAAAAGGCCGGGCTACAATTGTCAAAATGGAATTCAAACTGCCCAAATATCGCTTCATGCGACGGTGAACTACCGTTACAAACAAAGGACGAACACATCACTAAGGCCCTTGGAATGTCATGGAAACCCAAAGAAGATGTCTTTTGCTTTCGTTTTGAGTTAGCAGTTATCGAAGTTCCGACAAAAAGGTCGGTTTTGTCAGCTGTTGCAAAAATCTTTGATATTCTAGGTCTACTTAGCCCTATTATAATTTCTTGCAAGATTTTCATCCAAGAAATGTGGAAACAAAAATTAGAGTGGGATGAACCACTTAACGAACGGTTGTCAAATCGTTGGCGGCTCATTGAGAACGATTTCGCACATATTAACAATTTTGAACTCCCTCGATTCGCAGGTACATCCCCAAACACAGAATTTGATATCCACGGTTTTTCGGATGCCTCTCAATTGGCATATGGATGTTGCATCTATGTGACTCATCGAAGTGAATTCAAATCAACGTTGCTAATAGCCAAATCAAGGGTAGCTCCAGTGGTCCATCAATCGTTGCCGCGCTTAGAACTTTGCGCAGCCTTATTACTCAGTCGCACTTGGGACAAAATAAAACATAAATTTGATTCGTTTACTTATCGCATTTTCTTTTGGTCCGATTCACAAATAGTTTTAAACTGGCTTGCCAATCATTCGTCGTCTTATGTTTGCTTTGTCGCTAACAGAGTATCAGAAATACAAAATTTGACTCACAACATCTCATGGAGGTATGTGCCATCGAAACAAAATCCTGCAGATGTGGTGTCACGAGGTTGTCCTGCCTCTGAACTAAATCATACAATATGGTTTACAGGCCCTCAATTTATTTTGAAAGCAGATAAATATTGGCCAAAATGTTCTAGTGACGTTATAGAACTTCCCCAGCAAGAAATGAGAAAAATCTTATTCAAAACTACCATAGCAGCCGACTCACTCATCGATCAACTAATATCTCGTCACTCTTCGTATCTCCGCATTCTTCGTATCGTCGCCTTAACTCATCGTACCTTTGACAAAACTCATCGAGGTTTCTTTATTCATGCTGAAGAACTACAATCGTCCTTTTGGAGAATCGTGTATCTTATACAACAGTCAACATTTAAGGAACAGATAGAACTACTCAACAAAGGAAAAAACTTACAACCTAGTTTTCAAAGGCTGGCTCCATTTTTAGACAAAGTTAGGTGCTGCAATTCAAATTTAATTATTGTTCGTGTAGGTGGTCGGCTAGCAAATGCACCGTTATCGTACGACACAAGGTTTCCTGCTCTTCTACCTAAGAATCATCGTTTCACTAAAATCTTTATCGAGTATCTTCATCGTAAACATTTACATGCTGGTCCAAAGCCACTTCTTGGAATTCTTCGCCAACAAGTATGGGTGATCAACGCAAGGGAGCTTGTAAGAAAAGTTGTCCGAAATTGTGTCCATTGCTTTAAATATAATCCTCGGTTATTACAACAATTAATGGGTAATCTCCCTGCAGATCGTTTGCAGCTCCATCGTCCCTTTCTTGTCTCAGGCGTCGACTTTTGTGGACCTTTCTACACGTCATTTCGAATAAGAGGAAAACAACCTTATAAAACATATGTTGCTATTTTCGTTTGTTTTACATCTAAAGCTATTCATATTGAATTGGTGTCAGATCTTTCAACTAATACCTTTCTTTTATGTCTCAAAAGATTTATAGGTCGTCGTGGTATTCCTCTTCGCCTTTATTGCGATAATGCAACAAATTTTGTTGGCGCAAACACCAAACTTCAAGAGTTTAAACAACGATTTTTCAGCGAAGGCAATGTAAAGCAGCTAATGAGTTACAGCGCAGAGACTGGCTTCAAATTTTTGTTCATCCCGCCTCGTTCCCCGCACTTTGGAGGCCTGTGGGAATCTGCTGTGAAGTCCACAAAAACACTTCTCGTCAAAAACATGTCCAAAGCAAATTTAACATATGAAGAGTTCCAAACAGTCCTTATAGAAGTCGAAGCCATTTTAAACTCTCGTCCCCTGGCACCGAGATCAGATGATCCGAATGATGGTGAAGCTCTAACTCCTGCTCATATGCTAATTGGTTGCTCCTTGATGGCCCTACCAGATGACAATTTAAGCAACTACAAAAACGTAACCTACCTAAAACGCTATCAACTCGTGACATATCTGAAGCAGCAGTTCTGGCTACAATGGGTTCGAGATTACGTTTTAACGCTACAACAAAGATGCAAATGGTTCAAGGCTTGCGAAAACATCAAGGAAGGCACACTTGTGATCGTTCATGAAGACAACATCCCACCTCAACATTGGCTCCTCGCTCGGGTGACTAAAGCTATTCCTGGTCGAGATGGAAAGGTCAGAGTAGTGGATCTTAAAACAACAAAGGGCACATTCAGACGCCCCATCCACAAAATTGCACCTCTACCAACCGATGATGATTGAAAACACCTTTCAATGGGGGCAGTATGTTGGGTCAAAACAGAACTAGTATGTTCTCCCTTTTTATAATTATTACATTCCTTTAAATATCTTGTTGCCCTTGAGACTATTGTTTTTTTTATTCACGCAAAACAATATGTATGTACATATGTATATATATTTACATTTTAATATTTGTCGTATTCCACATAAAAAACATTGTACATATGTACCTATTTAAATAAACATCACAACAAATATAACGGGATTGCATTCTTGCATTCCAGTAAATTTCGTAGCCTAAGCATTATCAATTTTGTATTTTAGTTTTAGTCGTAAAACCTCTACAGAAAAATAAAGATCAAAAAAAACCAACAAAAAAATCTTTTCGTTATTTTATGGTTCAACAGTAATTAAAGTTAACAACATTAAAATATTTATTACATGTTCTTATATCCACCTCAATCAGATTTAATAAATTATCAACGGCACATTTTAGCAATGGAACTAGTGGCCTCCAAAATCAATTCAGGATTATAATATACCTCATTCCAAATCGTTCTGATATCATTAGCGATGACTTATTCGGTAACATTACAAATTTATGTCTACATCAAATTAATGGGAAATTACTTGACCTGGTTTTTGTTAATGAGCCCAAGGAATGTCCAATAAATCGTGTTGAGCCTATTACGCTACCAGATGATCGTTACCACCCTACATTTGAAATCAACTTCCATAGAAAAGATCGATCTTCACGAAATTTAACAGGATGATTTGCAGTTGTATTAAGCGAATTCGTGCAAAATATTATGTGCAATATTCCACCATTTATGTTAGTTTCTTTATGAAAATTATAAATTTTTTTAGGGTGATGGTACCACATTTTTATTCATAGTTCTGATCCTCCTGAACCGATGTTGCTGGATTTCAATGACAAACTGCTTAGGATAACTACAAGAAATTTAAGACCAAGTTTTTTCTTTTCTTTTGCGTTTTTCGAAAGTGAGCGTGTTTTCTATATACGGACAGACGTTCAGACAGACGGACATGGCTAAATCGACTTAGAATTACTCAAGGAGCAAGGATATATATACTTTATGCGGTCTTATATGTATAATAAAAAAGTTTCACACGGAATGACAAACTTGGTATACCCTCATTCACCACTAGTGGTGGTGGAGGGTATAAAAAATGATCAAAAAATTCCCAACAAAAATTCTTCAACTCTACAAAAGTCAATTAAAATTTTTTGTTATTTAATAAATATTTTAATGAAAAATTTATTTCAAAACAACTAAAATGTTAATTAAATCAGAATTATATTTTTAAAAAATAATTGATTCAATTATCACATTAATTAAATTGAAATACTTTTTAAACAAAATGCGCATAGCAATCAGCTTTCCCTTAACAATAAATTTCAGTTTTTTTTTTATCAAAAATAAAAATTGGGAATTTAGCACTTCACAGAGAAATCTTATTAATAATAAATCCCGAAAATAACTTTTGATAATGTTTTTTGAATTGATAAAAAAAAACTACTGATAATTTTTTCTGTGTAATTATTTATTTATTTTTTTTCAGTTTTAAAAAAGCCATTCCTAGTTTGCATAAATTTTTAAATTTTTTGTTCTGCTTAAACCATTTTCCATTTCTTTTTAGTGAATCTTGTGCGAATTTTTTGTTCAAAATATTTTTTTCATCTACTTCACAAAGTATGAGTTTTTAACTTTAAACTCCTTAATATTTATTTAATTAAGTTATTTGCATTTTATTTTCCTGTTCTCTATTCTTCGAATTAATAACTTATGAAATCATAAAAGCAAATCCTTATGACTTCACAGAACTTAATCTCAAGAAATTTTATCTCCATTATGCCACCTCTTGTAGAAATATATTTTATCAAACTAACGACATGGCAACATATGACAATATTTGCCAAAAAGAGAAAAAAGAAAAAAAACCACAAAACCAACAATAAAAAATAAAAAATAATAATACTCATATCGCCTTTAAAAATATTATTTTTTAGTTTTTGTGTTTATTGCAACAATTTTTCGGTTCACATTTGTTTAACATGTGCCAGCCAAACTTACGCCACACATTTTGATCCTGAAAACACAAGACACTAACCTCCATTATAAAGACGACTTTTGTTATTTTCATTTTAAGTTGAAAACTTGAAAGATTTCTTTGAGATTTGCATAGAATTTAGTGGGTGGCTGCGAATCGTGGGATGGCATAAAAAAACTATTTGCTGTTTTCTGGCTGACTTTAGGTGGCTTAAACTTTTGCAACTAAACTATAAAGTTCTATTGGAAACTTTTACTATATTCCTTGTTGTTGTAGTAGTTTTCTACTTTTCGAACTTCCAGCCAGAGCTCTACGCAATCGAAAAAGTTCCACAAACTTATGGTTGAGTTTGTTTCATTTTCCATGCAGTTGTTAACAAGTTGTTATTTCGGTTGTTATTTTAAAAATGTTGATAACACGAGGCCAATTGTATGGATTGAGTTCATGACTTAAGGTTATAGTTATGTATTAAAGAAGAAGAAGAAGAATACGAAGAAAAAGAAAGAAATTGAAAATTGTTTTCATTACTGAGAAGTACAAGTAAATAAAGAATATGTTTATGCAAACAATTACTTCTCACGCCATTATAAGATATTTATCAGTTAACAAACCTCCAACAACCTAAAATTCTTAAATAATCCCAGTCTTAAACCCAACATTACCCAGGTACACACTCAAGTCTTATTATATTTATTTAAGGCAGACAAGAATCAATCAGATTGTTAGAACAAAAATATTTCCATGAAAATTTCCTGGCTCATTTACATCAGTATTGCTTTTTTAATGTTTCTTTTGTTTCCATTGTATTCTTTTCCCTCCATTTTAAATTTTGTTCATTAATCTTGATTACCAGAGATGATACCTGTCTGGGTTTCTTTTCCTTGAAATGTCAACAGATTTTATTCTGTGCAAGGAGTCATATAATTTAATATTTATTTCCTTTACTTGTGTGCTTTTGAAAGATATTTTTTTTTTATTTTTGAATATTTTTTTTTTTTTTTTTTTGAAACTAATATGACACATGTAGTAAAGAAAGATTTAACGAGCAACCTAAATAAGAGCGACAAGCATTTTTTCATGTCAACACTTCTCATTCTCATTCAGTTTATAGGTACACAAACCTTTAGAACGCGAATTCAACCCCTTCCGGCTGGAAAATCCTATTTGACAGATCGCTAGTGGGTTTGTCTGATTGAAAATGTATTGGCAATAGAATTTTCTTGTTTAAAAAGTCGCTTGACGCTCTGAAACTGTCCATACATAAATTATTTGTGCGTGTGATTGGATCGTGCTCGACGTAATTTAAAATTTTTTATGTCATGTAATTTGTTCGATGTTTTAGTAGGCTTGTTCGCGAACATTTTACAATTTTTTCATTTTAGTGTGCAACGAAACGTCAAATTGTATATATTTCGGGGGTATAATTTTCTTATTTTTTAATAAAATTACATGTAAACGAATAATTATTTTTAAAAGCCCAAAGTCGTTTGTCCATTTGCTTCCTTTTTTTATTTCTTTGTGTACACAAATGAATTATCAAAAGTGTAATTGCATCATCCGCTTTACAATTTATGTTTTTGTGGAAAACTGTTTCGCGAGCAAATCACACGCACAAATCACTCGTGTGTGGGCAGCTTTAATTAGGTAGCTTAGTAAGCTATTTATTTAAATGATTGTTCTGCTTTTCGAATTACTTCGTAAAAGATTGAAAATGATATAAAACTAAACTAGAACCGTCATGTATATTCTCTAAAAAAGGAGGCGAACCAAAAATTAATTTGGCCCAAAGTTTTACAACTTTTGAAATCAATAAAATAAATCCTTTTTAGCAATTTATTTAAGAAGTGGAAAGATATTTAATTTTATCTGAAATTATAAAAAAACAAATTTGAGTGCTAAGTTCGGCTATGGAAAATCTATGATACTCTTCACCGGCCGAAAGCATATTTCAGGAGTGGGCTCTATATGGAGTCTGTAAGGCTTAACCCACACCAACAAAAGGCAAAACAGTATTTTGAGTAACACGACAACAGAACATTTGTTCTTATGAGACAACCCACGCCAAACAAAACAACCGCTAATCTGTATTCTTGACTTATGGCGACAACACATTGATTGCAGAAAATACATGTGGTTTGAAACAACGTACTTATACAGAGAAAAACAAGACAGGCTGATACGAACCTCGTTGCATATAATTGGCGTGCGTTCTTATTATGTAACCCAGACCAATTAAGACAAGTAAAAAAATTAAAAAAGACAAAAAAAACTAAAAACTAAACCGTTTTGTCTTTTGCTGATGTGGGTTCAGCCTTATTTAGTAACCAACATTTACAAAAACTCACGCTAGTATTATAATTGGTTGCGGCCTAGACCTTTTTGAAATTATGGGCCGAAGTTCAAAAAGTTTTACACTTTTAAATGGAGGGCTTAGAGCTAAAGCGAACCAAGTCTAAAAGTTATTCAGCCGTATTAGGTGCTCGATGTCGAAAACGACTCTGCAGTAGATTAAAGTAACACACAACCTGTGTTTTCTAATCTACTACAACATTCGTCTTACGTCCGTACCGACATCGAAAATCGTAATAAGGCTGAATAGAGTATAGTGGGTCGAGCCCGACCATATGATACGCTATATATATGGTACAGAAGAACAAATTTTTGCAAGTGTAGCTTTTCGGGCCCTAGTTTTGACAAATGCATAGCTAATTTGGCTATATGAATAGGAATCTGTCTTTAATTTAAATTTCATGAAAATCTGTTTGATAGCCTCGGAGAGGCAGACATTTCCCCTCATCTCCCCTCGTGGTCCCACTTATAAAAATGCATTGCGTACATATGAATATGGAAATATCTATTATTTTAATTCCATTAAAATTGGTTTGATAGTGGGCACAAAGACCCTATTCCGGAGAGCAGATTGTAATGCGGCTATATGAAGTTATAGACCGATTCATTTTCAATAGGCTTGGTGCTTGGGCCAATTAAAAGTATGTACCAAATTTCATCAAATTATCTCCAGAATTGCGACCTGTACTTTGCGCACAAAGTTACATGGACAGCCAGCCAGCCATTAGGACGGACATCGTTACTCTAACGTTGGTCTAGGAGCAATATTTTAAGGTATAAAACACATTAGCACAAATGAATAACACCCTATCTTTGATGTAACAAGAATATTTTGAGTTTGACTAAGTGAACTCCCATTAATTTCTGGAGCAACTGTCATGGGTTTATGACCGATACCTTAGAAACGAAATACTTTTTGAATTAGTTCGTTATAAAACTGGATAGATTTAAACTTTGCGGAGAATTTCGCACCAGTCTTAAAATACATATGAATATGTTTTATATTTAATGACCTGGTTCGGCTCAATTCTGAGCCCTCCATTTCTTGTCATATAAAACTTAATTTGACCTAATTTGGATCAAATATCATGATTGTGGTACAAGCCGTTCTTAAATAATTTTCTGGAGGGGAATTTATATTGAACCCATGTTAAATTGTGGATTGATCTTCACAAGATTCATTAGAGTTGTTTCTGGTAATAAAAAGCCTAAATAAGATCAAATTTCAATGCAGTCCTGAAATTTTTTTAGCGTTTTATAATTTTTAAAATGCTTTTCAGAGGGCTACTTTATAGGACATATGTCTAATTATGAACCGATTTTCACAAAATTTCAAGGTGTTATTGCTGGCCAAATAAAGCAAAATTTAACCAAATTATATCACACAATCTATATTTGTTACGGGTTTAGGCGTATGTAAATGATTTCCCAGAGTGTGTTTTATATGGGGACAATTGTGTGGTTATTCCACTTAACAACCACCATTTGACCAGTCACACATCTATTCTCAATAAACGTGTTAAGTGTTAGATACAACAATGAGAGTCCTTGGTATTTTTCCAATAAAAAAAAGTCCTAGAATTCATTTTAAGAACAAATTTTTAAAAAGACCCAAAGAAATGTATCAATAAATTAAAAATCATTTATATAAAAATAATATGTAAAACAAAATAAGTACAAATTTAAAAAATCTACCTGATTGTTCTTACTTAATAGACCAGTTAAGTGATTAGTTCTCCTTTCACATGTTATTAGTTCTTTCTTTTTGGTTTTATTCTATTTTCGAAAAATTCCAGGAAAAGTTGACACAAATTTTCCGCAGGGACTGAAACGAATTTGCTGGATTTTAAGCCCAAACTTCTTAAGACAACTTGAAACAATTTTACAGCCATATTGTACTTGTCTTTTGAGTTGTTCGAAAGTGACCGTTTTTTCAGCAGACGGACAAAAAACGGCCATGGCTAAATCGAATTAGAACTTGTGCCGAATATTAATTAGATATCTTTATATATATGAAATTTTTCGGTATTAAGTTATTTTAGGTAGTGGGTTTTAATAGGACTAATGTTCGATTCTGGGCCCGCCAATACAATATTTTAAAAGCACATAAGAGCAGTCGTCAAAGTTTGTCGCCATATTTCATATCAAAACCGACATACATAAGGAAGTTATGATATCAAAAGTTTTTTTTTTTGGCTGTAGCATTTGTATGAACCGGTTAATAAAAAATTAGTGAACTGATATATTGCAATAAAATAAATAATGTTTTAACCGAATTGAATCTAAATAATTGTGGTTATGTGAAATTAAGGACAGATTATCATCATTTTCAATAGGCTCCTTGATCCATATAACAATTTGGAACTCTGTACCAAATTTCTCAAATTATCTCCAAAAATGTGAACTGTACTTTGCGCACAATGTTTACACGGACAGCCAGTCGGACGGACGTACATCCTTAGATCGACTTAGAAAGTGATTCTAAGTTGATGCGTATGCTCAAGGGTTGGTATAAGGCCAATATTTTTAAGTGTTTCAAACATCAGCAGAAATACACTTAAAATTCCTACGGATGGTTAGTGGTTAAGATCTGCCATAAGATTAGATCATATGGCAGGTCATCATGTAAATCATTTCAACATTGTAAGCGAATCTTTTACACATACCCTTTTCTTACCTGGTACTTTTAATTTTTATTGGGCTATTTTCTCACTAAAAATCGGGTTTCCTCTCAAATAGTAGACTTTTGATTTTGTAAGTTTAAGGTTACTTAAGCAATAAAATTTATAAATAATTGTATTTATCGTTATTCTTACCAAAATAAAACGAGAGATATTTTTGTTCTACGGTAAGAGGAGCTAAAAAAATCATGTGTTCACTATACAAAACTTGACCTTTTACGACACTAAATTTTTATCACTAAAAATCTATTTTGTTCTCTAACTATCGATTTTTTTTACAAAAACAATTTTGTGTTTAGGTTAAAGTGGATTTTCATTCAGACTTTTTTTTTGCCATCACTATAAGTATTAAATATAAGTGAGAGATGTAGAAAGGCATGTAGAAAAGCCGAAACGAAAATTAAGTCTTAGAATTATAAGTTGTTATTTATAAAATAAAACATCATTCAATGGTGTATAATATTTTGACCTTTAAAACAAGAAAAAATTTTATTGTGAGGATTTTAAATATTTTTGAATCTGACCTATTTGAAATATTTAAATTTGAAAAATCAATTTTAAATGATCTCTGGCAAAAGTTGTTTTAGAAAAAATGTGTCGTTGCAAGTTTGCCCTTAAATTAAACTGCTTAAAATTTGTGTCATAAGAAATCGAATGGCTGGTAAGTCTGCGAAATACAACACAATGTCACTTAAATTATGATACATCGCAGATGTGTCTGGGTATTAGTATCTGATACTCTCCGCATAGTAATCAAGAGGAAGATGAAAATATGTTAAAATCAGCAACAACAAAAGCAAAAGATGCAAATAGAATGAAATAAATAAAACAAAACAAACAAAAGGTACGTGCAAATTTTGCTGGCACTGATAAATGAGTCACGTGAAAGTGAAAGAAATGGGCAAAGCTTCAAACACAGACACAAAGACACACACAAACACACAAGAGTGTAATTTTCTCTTAGGCGTATAAGCAATATAATAAAAAAAAATATATGTAAAGCTTTGCATACACTTATTACGAATACTGTTTAAAATGTGAATTTCATGATAATTTCATGCACACACATTTGCACTTATACATAATTATGTATGAACATATCGCACGCTAAATCATAAACAGTCACAACCCAAAATTTATTAAAATCGTTTCTTATTTTCATAAGCCAATTTACAAATCAAATCTCTAACAACCACTAAAATTTCGTTTGCGTTTTTAATTAACCCCAATACTGGATGAAAATATACGTATTTCAAATCATAATTTTGGATTCAGAGAAAATGCACCACAATCGGACAAACACAAAGACTAGTAAATATCATTAAAAAAAAACATATAAAGGAAAACAATATTGGTCTGCCCTCGTCATTGATCTATCCCAAGCTTTTTATAAAGTGTGGCACGAAGGCTAAATACATAAACTGAAGCTGAACTTATCCATAAATACTCACAAGCTGTTGGAGAGCTCTTTAATTGGTCGAAAATTTATTGTTAATGAAGGAAATTTTCAAGAGTCCCACAGGTAAGCAATCTAGGACCTCTATATATAAACTTCAGACATGCCAACCAACAACTACACCCACACACCAACCTTTGCTGATGATACAGTTTTTCTAAGCATCCTCGAAAACCGATATGAATTATCTCGATACCTACAGGACCATTTATTTCAATTGAAGAAATGGTTAAAACAATGGAAAATAAAGGTCAACGAATAAAAATGCATAGAGATCGTTAAATCAATAATGAAATAATACCTCAACATCTGCATGTAAAATATCTTGATAAACATCTAGATCGGCGTTAAACGTGGAAGTAGCATAAAGATGCAAAATAAACCCAAATAAAGCTGACTAGCACGTCATAGAGAAATCTTTTGATAATAGATTTGCTTGTGCCCGGCAAAAAAAAACTGAACTGGCAAGCTGCTTTATTAAGCAATTTGTTTTTTAAATTTTTTTTATTTTACCCTATTACAACTACCATTCGAGTTTGAAAAAAGGCAGCCAATTGCAGGGGAAGATAAATTTATTGTTAACTGTTGTGGCTTTGTTTGAGCTTTGATATTGTTACCTGAATGTTCAAAAGACCTGAATGTTTAAAACTCTTATTCACTTTATAGTCTTATTTGTTAAATATTTTAAGCTTTTCTTAAATCTTTGAAAAAAGTTTCCTGGCGAGCTGGCCTAAGCAACCAACGAAATGCGCATAGAAAGCAGCTTTCCCTCAACAATAAATTTCAGTGTTTTTATCAAAAAATAAAAATTGGGAATTTAGCACATCAAAGAGAAATCTATATTAATAATAAATTATGTATTCCCGAAAAAAAACTATTGAAACTGAAAGCAATTCGAATTAATTGGCTCATTGGAATAAATTCGGAATTCAGTTTGGATTGTAAACGTCTACTTTACAACTCAATCTTAAAGTTTATGCAGTGGTATGGTATTCAGTTGCCTCGGCCTCCAACAAAGACACCAAGAAAAATTTCTTCAAATCACCACATCAGGTCCCTGGTTTGAAAAACAATCGAACATTGACAAAGACCTCAATGTGTCATCAGCAGAGAAGACAAAAAAAGTGTTTGCAGAAAAAAAATATTTAAAAAAATCACAAAAATTAAGAAAAAAAAGTAGCAAAAAAACATATTTATTTTTTTAATATATACATTTATATATAAAAATTACAGTTATTCTATTTCTTCAGACTCGTGAAAACCGTTACAATAAACAATCATGTGGCCTTTTATATTTGTAAACGTAATTTTTGTTCGTCTTTCTGTTAAAAGTGAATTGTATCAGGAAAAACTTCCTGCCACGTCAACGGATGCTGTTGGAAGAAATTTATATTTTAAAATTTCATTTGATGAGAGGCTTTCTACCATTTCGCAATCAGGCTTAGCACCAGTTTGAAGAATGTTGTTTATTTGTAAAATTTGTTTGAACCCCGGATTTCTTTGAAATACTGCATTAAATTTTTTGATATATTTTTTGTCATGTAGATTAGGTTGTCCCAAAAAAAATAAAAATTTGGATTTTCTCGGAAGATCTTTCCTAATTTGGATACTCATAAGGTAAAGTATTTTTGAGAATTTTATCAGATTTTTCGGAAGTGCTTTAGAGGTCGCGCAAACTGATTTTGTACCAAAAATCTAGCGTTTTTGACTTTTATTGAATTATTATTGAAAATTGTTAAAAAATCGGTATTTTTTCGGCTTCTGAGTAAATATTCTTAAAGAAAATTTTCCGATCTTTAATTTTATGTGCATAAATAATAATTTTCGTCAGGGATTTTCCACATTTTGATACATTATATATCAGTTTTTCGTAAATTTTCAGCAAATATTAAAAAAAATGCTTTATAACTTTTAAAATTTGTATTAAGACTAAAAAAACTAATGATGCAGTTTAAAAGATTATGAAGTTTTAAATAAATTAGCAAAAAAAAAAAATGAATTTTCTCTCACCGTTCTCGAGTTATACCTTTTTAAAGCTTTGTACACATTGTATGAAATGTATAATACTATAAGGTGTGAACTAGGTTTGCATTGCTTTAAACTTTAAATAATTGGATTTAGAAAATGTTTTACAAATAAAATAATAGTTACTTACCAGTTATACATAACAATAACATATGTAATTATTACAAGAAGTCATGTCTTTTTAATTAAAATATTTTGTTAATCTGAAGTTTTATTGCTCCGGTAAGTTGAAATTATCATAAAGTAGTCCAAGAAATATTGGGTAATATTTTTTTTAAAATAGATATGCCTTTGTCGAATACAAGGAATGTGTGGTGTGTGGGCAAAATGATTGATGACCTTGATACTGCCAAACCGCCGACAAAAAACCAAATACTGCAAAGGTTTTTTAAATTGCATCTAGTGGAAAAGTGCACTATTTCCAAAAGCGCCAGAATAATAGCAAAGAGTTTGAGAGATTTGTGGAATCCAAATCAGGAACTATGCAATATTTCTCGCAAAATAATAATATTGCACTCGAAGTGGGCAAAGTTATGTAAGGGTAAGTCTAGAAAAACCAAACTCGAAATTAAGAAAAGAAAGGACTTCGTGAACGACTTGAAGAGCGCGTTCTGCAATATAGGTCAACCTTTGACAAAATCTCAGCCCACAAATAAAGTTCAGAAGATCAAATCAGAACCGTTTGAAAAGGAGGATATCAGCAGCGTTGATAGCGATGATTCTGACGCTTCGGTCTATGAAATATCAAAAAAAATTGTTAAAAAGGAAATTTTCACTTTGCCAAAAAAATCGAAGCTTTGTGCAAGCCTTGACAGAACCGGGATTAGTTGCCGTAAGGCTTCGCTCATTCTGAATTCCTACGCTGATTCCGGACAGAGCAACGCAAAAGCTGCATGCTCAAAGAGTTCAATTTGGAGGGAACGTAAAAAGCAGCGGCTGATTGTGGCAGACACAGATAACACGGTACATTGGGATGGAAAAATAATGCCTGACTTAAAAAACAAAAGGAATAAAAATGATCGGCTATCCATTAGTGTAACTGGTAATTCAGACTCCAAGCTTCTGGGAGTAGTACCACTTTCATCAGGAACAGGAGAGGCCCAAGCCGAGGCAGTATTTCAAACCTTAACATTTTGGAATGTAACGGAAAATGTCCAATTTATGTGTGCGGATACAACCAGCTCCAATACAGGACGGCGGATTGGGGCTTGCGTTTTACTTCGCCAAAAATTAAAAAAAGACCTGATATTTTTGGCATGCCGCCATCATATGATGGAACTAGTTGCTGGATCGGCGTTGAAGGCCCTTAATATTGAGGATCAAATTACATCCCCACAAATTAAAATTTTCGTCTCTCTTCAGGGAAGGTGGGATTCCATTGATAAAAAAAATTTTTCGGATTGTATAAACCACGAAATTGTTGGAAAAATTATTCCGGAGTTCATACGAAAAGGTTTAATTATTTTTGTGAAAGGGCAGCTGGAGAATATGCAACCAAGGGAAGATTATAAAGAAATGCTGCAACTGAGCCTTATTTTTTTGGGTGATAGACCTGAGCCCCATCCAACAATAAAATCTCCTGGAGCCATTAACCGAGCTCGCTGGATGATGAAAATTATATACTCTCTAAAAATGTGCATTTTTCGAAACCAGCTGCAACCTTTCATTCAAAATTCAAAAATTGATGCATTGCTGGAGTTTACCTCATTTATTTTAAGAGTATATATTAAAAATTGGTACCTATGCCAATGTCCCCGATACGCTCCTCTCAATGACCTTAGACTTTTGAAACAATTGTATGATTACAAACGCTTTAATGAAAAAGTTGCACGCGAGACTCTGAAAACCTTTCTGCGGCATCAGTGGTACCTTTATGAGAAGTTGACTGCCTTATCGTTTTTTGATGAACGTATAGATACCAAAACTTTGCGTTTAATGGTTAGAAACCTACATGAACCAAGTAATAACAACGAATTAGTGAAAGGAAATTTAACAGAAGACATGATTGAAAATAAACAAATTCAGTGTTTTATTTCAAAAGCCAGCCTAACTTTTTTTGAAGCCTGCAACATTTCTACTGATTTTTTACAAACGGATCCAGAAAAATGGGAAAACAACAAATCATTTCAGGAAGCAAAACACCGAGTTCAACAATTGCAAGTTGTAAATGATGTCGCAGAACGTGGTGTGGCCTTGGCTAATAGTTATATCAATATCACAACTTCTGAAACAGACTTTCAGAGCTTACTGCAGGGGGTAGAGCAGCATCGCAAGAACTATAATAAATGATTTATAACAATTCTATTTTTCTTTGTTTTTATTATAATTGTTATGTATGAGTGGTAAGTAACTATTATTTTATTTGTAAAACATTTTCTAAATCCAATTATTTAAAGTTTAAAGCAATGCAAACCTAGTTCACACCTTATAGTATTATACATTTCATACAATGTGTACAAAGCTTTAAAAAGGTATAACTCGAGAACGGTGAGAGAAAATTCATTTTTTTTTTTTGCTAATTTATTTAAAACTTCATAATCTTTTAAACTGCATCATTAGTTTTTTTAGTCTTAATACAAATTTTAAAAGTTATAAAGCATTTTTTTTCATATTTGCTGAAAATTTACGAAAAACTGTTATATAATGTATCAAAATGTGGAAAATCCCTGACGAAACTTATTATTTATGCACATAAAATTAAAGAAATTCTTTAAGAATATTGACTCAGAAGCTGAAGAAATATCTATTTTGTTACCAATTTTCAACCGAAATTAAAAAAAAACCCAAAAAGGTCGATTTTTGGTACAATATCAATTTGCGCGACCTCTAAACCACCTCCGAAAAATCGGAAAAAAATCTCAAAAATTCTTAGCCTTATGAGTATTCAAATTAAGAATGATCCCCAAATTTTTTTTTTTAATGGGACACACTAATGTAGATTCTCAAGTGCTTCTCGTACATTTGACACAATATTAACACTTTCGTGAATAGCTAATCCAACTGTTTGTAGCTTTTTTATAGAAGACACAAAATTGAAGAATTGTTTTTGATAAACCCAAGTTGGGAACTTATTCCGTGCAAATTATATATTTCCTTGGCGTGCGCGATCGAATCTGAGTCTTCACTATTCACTTTAGAAATAACATCCTTTACTTTATCAAGGAATTCTGCGTAATACATTGTGGCTTCTATCCAAGTACCCCAACATGTAGGGCATGGGACCGGTGGAAGAGCCAAATTGGGATGCATTTGTAAAAATAACTGCTTTCTACGAGGAGCCTATGGAAATTAGAGTTATTTAAAAATTACCTTTACAAAAAAGAATTTGGTACAAGATGTTAATTTATTTACATGCTGAAACTCTAAGCGTATGAAGTCAGCAGCACGATGAAGTCCATGAGCAAAACATGTCAAATGTATCATTTTAGGATACATTATCCTAAGGGACAAAATTCCACTTAACAATTACCATTAGCAATACTTTGTCGAATTGAATACCTATTTTAAATTAAAAAACAAAAAATATATAAAAAAAAAATATGAATCAAATATTCACTTTCCATCAGGCCATAAAATTTGTAATGAATCGTTGCAGAAAGTTGCAATAGAAGCCCCATTTGCATTTTCAACAACACCGATGTTCAATCAAAAAGGTTTATTTCCAACATCATCATTTAAAATACCAAATATAAAGTTGGCCACATATTTTTGTTCGCTGTCTGTTGTTTCATCAACAGAAATCCATATATTTATCTTTAGCCTTTTCACGCATTTTTCCCAAAGCTTCCGTATACATTTGAGGTACATATATATTTACCTCGAACAGAACTTTCGCTTGGAACTGACAAGGTGGCGTACTTTTGAAAGATGTTTTTGAAACTGGGATAGATTACTTTTTTTACTGGTATATTGGTCTCCAGCAAAAATTTACATATCGCTCATTTCGTGCAAGACCGTCACAACTCAAAATTTGAAACTTTTCAGGAGAGCCTTTTTAAGATTCCAACCTATTATTATTTATTTTATTATTTATTTTATATATAGTTATAAAATCAAATGTTTCTTTTTTGCTACAAAGAAAACCACATGTACAAGAGGAATGCCAACAAAAAAACTGAAATGTGACCTTGTTGATGTTAATTGCTCAAGTTTGTTACAAGAGGTCATAGCGTCAAAAGCATCTGTATTACCGTTATTTTTTCGATAATTCTCTCCGTTCTTAGATCAATTTGTAGAGATTTAAGAGGAGAACATTTCTGCATTACTAACTCGAAAATGCCAAATTTTGAGTTGTGACG
Source organism: Pollenia amentaria (assembly GCA_943735925.1). NCBI lineage: Eukaryota > Metazoa > Arthropoda > Insecta > Diptera > Polleniidae > Pollenia > Pollenia amentaria. Next base: position 102,627,496 of record OX031009.1, read on the forward strand.
GTCTTGCACGAAATGAGCGATATATCTTCGTGAAATGTATTGGCAGTAATAGTAACAGGAAATTCCGTTATACGTTTTTGTAGACGATTTTCTTGGCAAGCATCTAATTTGTGTTTTTTTGTACTAAAATGTTTTCTTTCGACATTTTTTTTTTATTATTTTTTCGTTCACAACGGCCGGCTTACTTATATATTTTTTTTTTTTTTTTGGATGGTAAGTTTATTTAATTTTAGTTGTAATAAAGCGTATTGAATTTGGCCCAACAACGTTGAGTCCACAACTAACATACTTTTGTTTTAACCCAGAAAATATTTGTCAATTATTCTTTTTCTCATGTTTTCTCAAAAAATATTTTTTATGTAAAATTTATGTCAAAAAAGCTATTTTACAGAAATAAATAGGAAAAAAGAAAAATAAGCACCATAATAACAAAAACAGCAAAAATGGGTAAAAATAGCAAAACAGCAAAAAAAGCAAATGTGTCTTCTCTGGTCATCAGTAAAAACTATGATCACAAAGTGTTCACTGCCGGTTCATCGTTTTCGAATGTTAACGTTCGCATAGAAAATTTCATTTAAAACAACAACACAATTTTAAAATTTGTTTTTGTTGTTAATGTTATTTGTTATGCGAACGTTAACGTTCGAAATCATTAAACAGGCAGTCAATTAAATATATTTAAATATATTAAAAAAGGCTTGAACCGCAACCAAATCCGGTACTTCGAAATATTTTAAGCAATGACGACCACAGTTGCCTAAAGCGAAGAGCACTTATACGATACGAAGAGCGCTAATCATTTATGTGAACGGAAACCGTGATGATTGCATTGGCTCAACGTAAACTCAAGATTAAGAATAGAAGATTTGATTAATTATTGTTAGTTCAAATATCAGTTTATGAAGATTCAATAAAGAAAAAAAACAAGGAGTGCTATATCCGGCTATGCAGAATCAAATGACCCTTCACATTCGTGCCATAAAAACAAAATGCTGTATAAATAGAGTTCTTGAGATGCTAATATATTTTTTTGTACCACGCCCATTTCTCCAACTCCGCCCAGATATTGTCTTTGTACGGAAGTTGCCCCGCCAACTTCTGAAATCCCGCCAATTTTTTTTTGAGAGGCTGTGTATGGATAACCCAGTGTATCCTACCGTTCCTTAGATATAAATAAATCTCAATAATGAGATTTTGTTTTAATGTGCTAAATTCCCAACTCGTACTCTTGGTAAACACACTGAAATTTATTGTTGATGGGATTAGCCAGTTTCTAGACGTATTTCACTGGTTACTTAGGCCAGATCATCAGTAAACCTTTTTTCCAAGATTTTAGATTTAAAAGAAATCATATTAATGAATTGTTGCTTGCCAAGAAAAACTTTGATAATAAATAAATCTATTTGGTGCCACGCACATTTCTCCACTGTCACCCACATTTTGTAGGATGTCTATTGATAACCAAAATGCGTTTACTTAATTTGGAAACTTTGGCTTTTGCCGTTCTCTAGATATATCGGGTGATTCATCGTGAGTTTTGGTTTACAATGTAAAATAAAATACATTAATTTTAAAGTGAACTTTAAATTTTTATTATCGGTGAAAGGAACAATTTTTGGCATTGAGTGTTTGTAAATGATATCACGTAAAAGTTGGCCATGACTGCGTCTAAGGTTATCCTACGGGAAGGTCCAGTTTTGGGTAACTAGGTCGAGCATAGTAACTGGTGTCAAGCGAGTAACACGAGTATTGCTGTTTTAAAAGCAGTTTTTTGCTTTTCCAGAGCATTTGTAAATTTTGAGTTGAGACTGTTTATGATTTAGTGTGCGATATAAAAATATTACAGTTGATATGTGAAATATATAAAAAATTAACTGTTTTAACACGGCATGCGCCGGGCAGTAAGACATAATAAATTAGTCGATCACATATTTCTAATAGTTTTGGTCTAGATCTAGAAAATAAATTTGATTTGATACTTTTTGTTATCGGTTACGAGTCCAGAACTATTTGGTAGTAAATTTGGCTACGAAGCTGGCCGAAGAGCTTATTTGGCACCACGGGAACCAGAACTCAATTAACATGATGGCTGTGGTTTAATGCCCATATCGAGGGTAGGGCAATCGATTAATCGGTGTGGAGTTGCATTGCAACCAATTTCTGTTATACAACGAACAGTAGCAGTGCTTGTGACGAAATGTTTAAGGGGGCGGTGGTGAAAAGACAACATTCAACTGGTAGTAACCCATCCTTGAGGTAAACCTTATGGCTGGTGCTCAGGTTAAATAATGACATACTTTTAAATCTTATTAGATTTATTTCATTTTGTAAAGAAATCAATTAATGGGATATGAAAGTGATCACAGATTTTCATTATTTTTGCGTGTAATTTCATTTGAATAACTTGAGTGCTTTTACCATTGAAGAGTCACAAACCGACAAACTGTTTATTATTTTTTATATTAAAAGGATATCAAATATGTTTCATTTGTATGTGTAAAACGCGAAATATTAATTAACAGCTCTACTCTGTTTGTTGAAAAGTAACAAAAAAAAAAAAAAAAAAAAAAAAAAAAATATGCAAAATTCTTAATAAAATACTGGGTTTACTGGGGAAACAAAATTAATTAAATGTGACAGTAAATTGTTGTTGCATGTTTCAATAACATTTTGATAAAAAGTTTACTAAAATTAATTATGGATGTCAGCTCCAAGGTATGGCACCAAAGACCTTTATTTGTTTTTATTTTCCTGACACAAAATGTTGATAGCTGTAGTTGATTCTATTTTTATGGAAGTTCTGGTAATGTCGTTCGGTTGCCTTCTTAGTGTATGGACAATCCACCGCCATTTATGCATCTTTATTTCAGTGGATTAGCAGCTGTCCCTTTTTTTTTTTTTTTTTTTTTTGTTAAAGTTTGACATTCAAAATTATTTTAAAATGTTATACTTATAATTAACAAGATGTCAAGAGACATTAATACTGATATTATTTTTTGAAATTACATTTTTCAAATTTCACCGGAATTTGCCAAGCATAATTCTATAGTTTTCATGGGCAACCGCGTTTGTCCATTTCTTCGATTTTGAGATGTTGATGTCATATGGCTTAATTTTAATCGCACTTACATGGTCCCAAACATTTCTGAAAAAAGATTGGCTAACTCCGATTTTTTTTACGTTATAACCAAGATCAAAAAGTTCAATACCTAGCCCATTGTTTGATCTAGAATGGTTTTTCGGCTCTCCTGAAAAATTTGATTTTTTGACAAACGCTGGTACCCATGAAAACCACAGATTTAAGTCTTTGTTTGTTAAACAACTCAAGAAATTTATAATTTTAGTGTTGCTGGAATGACTACTTTTTATCACATCCCAATATCCAGATAAACAGCAGTATTTTTAATTACGAACTTATTTAAATTTTTTTTTTTATTATTATTAATTAATTTTTTTCCATTATTTTAAAAGATTATTTTGTTGGAGTGACTGGCTTTTCCCTTTAGTCTAATAAATATATCTTATAAGGCTACAGCAGAAGCCTGCAGGCATAGCAGGCTTCATCAACAATGAAAGCGGGCTTCAAATTTTACAACATTTTGGTAAAAGCGTCCTCCATCTTCGTCACTGACTGAGCCCATATTTTCAGGCGAAAAAGTAAAATACGCTTGAATCCATTTTACAGTAGTAGTCCAACAAAACTTCTATTTTTTTGTTAAAATCATCTGATTTCATATACCAAAGAAATTTTTTGTAACATAAATAAAAGCCTTCCATGCTTGCACAAAAAAAAATTTTTTTCAGTAGGTTTTTATTAATTTAAAAAATTTTTGAACAGTATTTCAATTTAAATAATATTCCCAGCAAAAACTTACATTGCAAAGAAATGAGGTACAAATCTAATATGTATAAGTACTCTTCACCACTTATACATTAGCATTTTAACTCATTATTTTAATACGGTGATGTCATTGGAGGCAAGTACTTACCACGCTCGCTTACAAATAGGGAGTGAAATAAGTCACTACCACATTCGAAATAGGTACTTCACATCGGTATAAACAAAACTGAATTTGTCAAACGAATTGTGTTTTTAATTTAATTTCCTTTCTAATGCATACCCAATAAACCAGAGAAAGAAATGATTGCAAAAACGATATGATATTTTCATAGAAAAACGATATTATAAGGAAAGCTACAATTTAAATACTATCGCTTATGATACAAGATTATATTATAATTTATATCACCTAGACGAGTTTAAAACAAAATAATTGAGGCTTGTAGAATATGTTGTTGGGAATTGCCAAAACCTGAGATATATTTAATTAAATCAATTAACACATTGTTTGAAACGGCAAAGTTTTTTGAACATTTTTTTAATTAAAATTCATTCATATCATTTGTTGAAAAAAATATTCACAATTTCCAATTTTTACAATTTTTAGTAATCAATATAATCATTTGGTAATAGGTGCAAAATCAACAAATTGTTTGCTTGATTCTATGAATTTGGCAATTAGAATCATTTTTTTCAATGTGGTATACTTGTCAATTTGTGAATTTCTCATTCCGTGTAAAACTTTTTTAATATTCATCTTCAACTTTACATATATATATGGTGCATTCCGCGCCAAATCGGATGTTTTAAATTTTTTAGTACCCTTCAAAACGGCTTCTCCTTCAAAGGACTCTGTTTTTAGTTTTTTCTGCATAACTTTCTTAATTATGGTCGAAATTGGAATTATTTTCAAAAGTTATTTTTGGGAATACAAAATTCCCAATTTTTATTTTTGATAAATACACGGAAATTTATTGTTGAGGGAAAGCTAGTTTCTATTCGCATATCACTGGTTCCTAAGGCCAGATCGTCAACATTCCCCTTTTTCGTTTTTAGATGTTTTTTTACAGAAAAATTATCCCAATTATTTTTGGATTTCAAATTTTATATCGTGTTTTTGAAAATTAGTACATCATAAAGTTTTTTTTGGAAACACTTATGCAACTTTAAACCCCGGTTCAGTAATGGGCCAATACTATTTTGTTTTTCGATTTTTTAAAATTGGAAAAAACAGCAATTTTTCATTTGCGATACCGATTTTTGATTTTTAAAATGTTTAACCCCAACCAATTTGGAGCAGAATCCCCCTTATATATATATATATATATATATATATATATGCATCCATATATATATTCTGGGTCCTTGAGTAATTCTTAGTACGTTTAGCCATGTTCGTCTATTAAAATCACGTTGACTTTCGAACGGCTCAAAAGAAAAAAATGATTTCTAGTTCTTCTAAGCAGTCTGCGATTGAAATCTAGCACAATCGGCTTAGTACGAAAAGTAGTATGAATCCAAATATTGACCGACGTCCCAAAAAAAATTAATTTCTGTTAAAAATACTAATTTTAACTGGTGGCTACTAAATTTCGTGATGAGAGGTCCATAATTTACCATGGGCCGCATATAAAGCACACTTTCGGAAAACACTTAAGTACGCCTTTAACTGTAGAACGAAAATTCAAATAACTGGACAATGTAAAAAAATTTACCTGGACTTAAAAAAATAACTGGAAAATTTAAATATACTTATAAAATTTAAAATTTTATTTAATAAAAAAACCAGGGAACGTAGCAATTATAAAATATTATTTCAGAAAATATGATAACGAGAAGGTATTAATCAATTCAAAGATGGAATAATTAAAATTCCTAAAAATGTACTAAGTCAGTTTAATGATATATTAAAAATACTTTAAGAAGGGCAAAAAACGTTTCAGTTTTATGTTGCGAAACAGCGGTTCCGTTTTTATTATGTATGAATAGCTACTCTTCCGTAAACGTGACGTTGCTTTGAGGATGAACCTGCTAAAACTTTAATTTTTCTCCGTATCAGCTGTTAACGAAGTTTATGTTTGTTGAAAAATCGAATATTTCATTTACGTACACGAAGTTTTCTATACACTCAAAATATTATGCAGCCAAATTAAAAAGGAAATTCATTTTAAACAAATAAAAATTTCTTTAAAAAACGGATCAGTTATATTTCATTTAAAATAAATGAATTTTACATAAATTTTTAAATTTTTTTTTTTATTAAACAGCATATTCCGTTAAATTTAATAGTTTTTAATATAAAAAATATATTTTAATCGACAAAAAATCAAACTACATAACAATATAAGTACGAAAAAATATTATATTTTAGTAGTTTGTTTTTTGAATAACAAACATAAAAGTTAAAAAATAAAGTTATTCGTAAATTGACTGTATTTTTATTAAATTTTAAGTTAAACTGATAAAATTTTTAACAGTACGAAAAACGTATTTAATTACCCACAATCAGTTACTGTAATAATTTTATGAGTATACTTTTCTAGAAAACGCACAAATAACAAAAGTTAAAATTTATTAATTATATAGATTTTCGCAATTTTAATGTCTTCTTTGAAACACTTTGACGTATTTCTAATAAACACCAACCATTAAATTAGACCGCAATGTTTCCCTGTCCGCAACATATAAGTAATTAAGCCTTTAGAATTTCTCAAGGGTCTTAGATGAATATTAATATAATTTCACATGTCATGACAAACTTATTATGCCCTTATTCACCACTAGTGGTGGAGGCTATAAAAAGAGTACACTCAAACCATTTCTAGCTCAAAAAAAAAAAAAAAAATTATGAAAAAAAAACACATTAATTATTCCTTATCAATTTATATAAAATATCAAATTCCGTTTAAATTGATATTGAGAAATAAAATCTATATTAAGGTCCCTTTCCTTGAAATCGTATAAGCATTTTTGTGTCCTCTATTAACCCTAGAATGATAATCTGCGTAAATTTCATGCATGTACTTTTGAAATATTGCTATTTCTTTTTAATTAGAAGAAATAAGTTGCTGTGACTTTAAGACATTTCATATATAAATATATCGTTAGCTGAAATGCAAAAAGGAGTAACTAACAAAAAATTCAAAATCGAGTTTTTGATTGATTATTATGCATGCCATTAAACTACATGTTTTGGCAAAATTTTACACTTCTGGTATCAAAAATTACGCTTTTATTAACAAAAAACAAAGGGACGTAACTACTAGTGTATTTATTTGGTAAAGGCAAAACGAAATATAATGAAATAGGTTTCTTTGAAAATAGTTTGAAGAATTCCATGGATGACTTACCAATGCATGTTTTTCTGACGTTAGAAAACACTTCGTTAAAAATGTTTTTTTGTTTAAATATATTTAAAAATATAATCGACACTAGTGTTTTCTTAATTAATCAAAAAATACAACAATATATCAAGTTTAATCAATGCGTCAGTTTAACGTATGATTTTCTTTTAGGGTTAAGGTCATGGGTTTTAATCATTTTCTCATGTTCACAATTAGTGACACACACAAAATCTCTGTACTCAACTCTCGTGTTTTCCATTACAAAATTTCCAGGCAGTATTTGGCTTTAAAGCCTGTTGCACCACAAGTACCTTTAATAAATCTGATAAATTATATGCCACATGCATCAAGAATTTATAACTACATGTGTGCATACATATTGCTGCATTCCAACACACACACACATGCACACACACACACATTGGAACTCAATCTTCAAAACTGATGATACAGTTTTGCAGATTGTGGTTTTAAGACACACATCGCGCATGGTTTGCATGGAGTGGTTAGAGAGGTAGAAAGAGAAAGTTTTTAAAGTCTTAGAAAAGGATAAGTGTTTAAGGAATGACTATAAAAATTACAAAATTATATCTTGAAGGATATAAAATTTATAGAAGATGTTAAAGGGATTCAGACGGGGTTTTTTTATGTTTTCGAAAAGATTATATCGGGATTGTTTCTTTAAAATATTTGCTATTCCTTTAATATCTTAATTGAATACCCATAATATTTTTCAACTCTATTAAACACAAGTATTAATATAATAATTTTATTTTAATGCATAATAATTACAAGATAATTGTAAGAATATAAAATTTAAAAGTATATGAAATAACATTTAGATAGAGGGTAAACCAAAAAGAAACCGGGAGTCATTTTAACACATCGTTTTGTTTTTCTCTTTGCATTATAATAAAATTTCTTGAGAACCTTCCCGGAACGCAAACTGATTTATATATCATTTTCATAAGATTCCATCGATATCGCTTTCTAAATATCGTAAATTTTTCGATTAGATGAAATACAAATGGTTTCAATATTTGTAGTAAAAATTTCATTAAAAGAATTTAACCTAGATTGGAAATAAATTACATTTTTAGAGAATATATAGATAGATATGAAGAATGCCATACCCGACCCAGAGGATCTTTTGTGCAGCCTGTGTTTATCACCATCTCAAGTTCAGGCTGCGTATAAAGCCTTTCTGCCTGGAAGTCCCCAAAGCTGGACAGCAGCAGAGGAGATGTTCCGACGTTTCGTCATCAACTTCACAAAATCTGCATATCTTGGTGCAGATGGTTTCTGAGACCGCAATTCCCCGCAAATATGCCCGCAAGTAGCCTAAGTTCCCCCTTCTCAAGAAGAAGTAGCCTTCTTCCCTGCTACGGGACAGAGTCACATATCTCTTGGACTGTCTTAGTTCAGAAATGAACGTCCATGTTTGAAGGAATTTACGTTCGGACTATGATTTAAGAACTAGTTCTAGTACTCAAAGTATCACCTATATAAAAGGGAAAATTTATATAAACTTTCAATTTCGCACGAATTCAATTTCCAAAACATGGCTTAACGTACACTCCTATTTAATTCATTTGACCCACATCATTTTCGTTGCTTTGCTGGCCATATCTTTTGATGTTTAAAGGGTAGAACAAAAATTGTACTACCAGAACCAAAACGGATGTTTATATATCATTAAATTATTCCTGTCGTGTATGGATAAAATTACAAAGGAAGCGTTGAAACAGCTCTAACCGAAAGAAACGATAAAAGTTCACAGAACTACGCCGAACTCAAGCCTTTCGTTATTAAAAATTAGATCGGAAGCTGGCATACAAGCAAGTATCTCAATAGTACGTGAAGCCATCATAGGGATGGGCAATAAATATCGATATATCAAAATATCGATATTTAAAAAAATTATAATCGATATTTGTCGCCGATATTTAAAATACCGATATATCGATACATCGATATTTATCTACGACTATCGAACTCGCTATTTTTAAGATCTCTTTCTATTGGGTCCGCCATCTAACGTTTTTTTTTCAACTAGTGCTTATTTCGTGAATGGTAACACTTAGCTCATGTCTGATTTGACAGATAATTAGTTTTATCCTTTCGCTGAACGAATATGGTTGTGTATACGCTTGAGCAACGCTGGGAAATATTGCGACATTACTTTAAAAATCATGGTAATGTTGCAGAATGTGTGCGAAAATTGCGTACGGATTTTGGAAGAAGAGAAGCACCGTCAGCGCCGTATGTTCGTTATCTTGTGAAAAAAGTGAAAGAAACTGGCATCCTCATCGATACACCAAAGCGTGAAAAGCCAAAAATAGTGCGTACACCCAAGAATATTGCTGCTGTGGCAGAAAGTCAATTCACCGTCGTTCTCAACAATTGAACAATTCGGAGACATCGCTGAGACGAATTTTGCATAAAGACCTTGGTATGACGCCATTTGAATGAAATTATTTTCCTTTATTAACCGGAAGGATTGTACTTTCAAATAAAAAAAGAAATTTGAGAAAGTATTCAGTAGTTTTTTTTATAGCATTTTAAAAAAAAAAAGTTATTTGGCGGACCCTTTAATAAAATTCAACATAACCGTTGCTCATCTGCTTACAGTACTGTTGTTTTTTTAAGAATTGCATCATATGTTTTTTAACTAATAATAAGAAAATAAAGGCGCTTTTCCATTGTACTTTTTCATAGATTTCACCGTTCAGTTTTGTCTCGCAAAAAATATTTTGGAAAGGGTTCCTAGAATTATGCAAACAATCGCCTTAATTATGGCGTATTAGCAGCAATAGATTCATGAAAGTTGGAATGTTAATAATAAAAAAATATTTTTTTTTTTAATTTTTATTTTTTTATTTAAAAATAAAATATTGCAGAGTTTACTTGTATAGTATGTGTCACAAGTTTCATTTACCGGTAGTATTTAATCCGGCATTATGTTATCCCAATTAATTTTTTTAGATTTAATATGGCGAATAAATAAAAACTTTTTTGTATTCTTTACTTTTTTTAAATTTTTTTTATTGTAGAATTAACTGCCAGTCCCTCGATTTCAAACCTTAAAAACTAAATTTTAAAATTGTTTTTTGTCTTAAATAAAAGTTATGCGAATGAAAGTTTCGTTCGAAATCGAGGGACAGGCAGTAAATTTAAAATTAAAAGAAACAATAAAAAGTTAAAATGGAATTACATGTTATATGTTTTTACATATGTAAATATGTATTAACATAAGTATATTAAGTATTTAAATTTGGTAATAATTTCAGCTTAATACGTTCGATATATCGATTTATCGATATTTGTAATTAATATATATCGATACTCTTAAAAAATATCGATACGATATATATCGATATATTTTTTCAATTTGCCCATCCCTAAGTCATCATAAATCTGTGAACACTTGCAATTGCGAAAATTGAAGAAAAAATCGGTTGCAATTTGCGAGTGGAGTGTACAAGAAATGTGTCACCTAAATGATTTGAAAGTTGTAGTTTTTAGTGATGTAAATAAATTTAAGCTCGATGGACCAGATGAATATAACTGCCACCACAACAGAAAGAGCAGTGCTATGGTGTGCGCCTTCATCAGTATTCAAAAAACATTTTTACTTGTATCCTTTAAGCCTCTTTTATGTTGTATCTTAACTGGAAAACATTGACAAAAATGTCTGCTAATTTACAGCTTATTTGATTATGCTATTACGTGTCCTACCGATCTTTTAACACATGGAAGCGAATATCACTGAATTACAGAATTAAAGTCATCCAATTCTTCTTTTGGTGAAGGGCATGAAAATAATTTTTAACCAATTTATAGAAATTTAATAAAACTGTAGATATATTTCGGTTTTAAAATAATGCATTATTCTGCATTAGAGCATGGCAAGAGATTGCATTCTAATAAGGGGATCCAACGCAGGAAATAACCTTATTTAGACAATCTATTTAATTTTCTGTTAAAAATCAGTTAGTTGGCTACTATTCCCACGGGACCACTACAGTGAAAAATTGCCCCTCCTCAATGATTGAAACTCAACGTTGAAGGTAGAGTATGCAATTATTTGACTTTTGGTTTTGTTCGAGTAAGGAATTAATTGATTTTTAAATTTTAATTTTGCTCGATTAATCGAATAAGAGTTTTAATATGTTCGAATAACTCGAATAATTCAAATAATTTTATCCTATGGAAAAAACATGCATGTCTATTTGATTTGATATTTTTATTATATTACTAAACAGAAAAAAGCAATAAAATAAAAATATAGTTAAACAATTAACAATAAAATAACAATTCATTTATACAGTTTTAAATTTTTTAAATAAAATAAATTACTAAAAAATCAAAAACCCTGCTGCAAAACATTCAGTTTTTAAGGCCCTAAAGACACCGAAACAAGATTAAGGAAATAAAATAAAAGTAAACTATAAACAAAGTAAACACTACTTCGGTTGAACAGACTATAAAACGGTATGAAAGCTAAAGTTTAATACATTCATTAGGTTCAGCAGCAATCGGGGTCCATTTATTTTATTTCAATGTAACTTAAAAGGGGAATAGACTTTATTTTTTATTCAGTTTATTTGCAAAAAAATAAAAAAATATTTTACAAAATATAGAAAGAGCCTCAGCGCCACTTGGACATTATTGTGGCGACTTTCATATCATATTTTTATAAATCATCTTTTAAATATTTATTTTATTTTAGACGTTTTTGTCGCGGTATATTTATGAGAGGTCTAGCCTATTTAAAAGAATTTATTATTCATAATTCATTTTAACTAATATATTATTCCTGAAAATGAAGTAAAATTTAAATCAATTGAGACTTTTTTTGGATCGCCGTAGATTTCCTGATTTTAAGAGAAGTTATGGTTAAGATAAGAGCTCAAAGTATGAAGAAACTTTGCAAACTGGATCGTTTTCAAAGTTGTTCCATTTCAAGTTTACTCATATGCATTCAATTTACCGAACATGGCTGATAACTTTATTTTTCTTCATTTTTTAGCTCTACTCTATAGCCTTGGGTAATTTGTTTCTCTAACGTATTACAATTTTGCGCTAATAATCCTTTTTTTTGTTTTCAATGACCTATCTAATCACACTTCGGTTATTAAGACGAATCTAAAAATTCCTAATATGTGAAAATTCATCTAGCCGTTTGGATGGTAAGAGGTAAAAAAAAGAATTGAAAGTCGGATAAAAACAGATAACCCATAATCTGACAGCGCATATTTATAAATGCTGATGAATTTTTTACAATAAACGTCAAACTCAATATGAAAAGCGAAAATTCATGCGTATGGAATAAGTAGTTAATCGTTTATTACATGATTTGTCTCAAACACACCCACATTTAAAAAGGGACTAAAATATGTTCAGAATATATACAGAATATAACAACATGTTATTTAGTTGTTATGTATTTTATTAGTTAGGAATCTAAAAAAAAACATTTTTATATTAAAAAAGTAGAATTTTCTAAGAAATTTATTTTAATCGATTAATTGGCATAAATTGGTCGAGTTAGTCGTTATTTGAAATTGGCTATTTAAATTATTTGACCAAATAATGGCAAAAATTTTCTTCGATTAATCACACAACGATTAATTGAGTGGATAATCTAGTTGAAGGCCAAATGCGCTCTTAACGCTACTTATGATCTATGTGATCCCTTGATATGACGGCAGCGCCCATATGAAAGAAACAAAGCGGCTTCCACACAGGTGAAAATTCTCGTAAGTGAGTCTTTGGATTAACTATGTACTTATTTCCGCTTTCGGAGTTGTGAGACCTTTACTGCAGAAACCGCATCTTATGCATATCAACAGCACTATGAGAGACCCGAACTTCGCCCTTACTTCAAAACATAAGTCAGTCCCTTACCCCAAATCTTTAGTATCCCTTTCTCTGCAATTTCGGTAAAAACTACAGCCGCTGTGCTTTTTTCTAAAACCAATTCGGTTTTAGAAGAGAGCACGGCACAATTGAGCAAACTCATCGAATAGTTAATGTCATAAGAAAAACCTTTGAAGAAGAAAAATATTGCTCTGCACTCTTCGTCGATGTCGCGCAAGCTTTTGATAAAGTCTGGCATGAAGGATTATTACTGAAATTGCAGCAAAACTTACCAGCAAACATACACAAGCTGTTAGAAAGCTACTTAGTCGGTGGTAAATTTATTATTAAAGAAGGCGATTTTTTAAGTTCTCCTAAGCCAAATGGTGCTGGCGACCCACAATGCGGCATCCTGGGCCCTCTATTTTACTTAATTAATCGGACATGCCAACAAACAACTACACCCAAACTTCAACATTTGCGGATGATACAGCTTTTATAAGCGTACACGAAAACTGTCATGAAGCATCTCGTTACTTGCAGGATCATATATTTGAACTGGAAAGGTGGTTAAAACAATGGAGGATAAAGGTCAACGAGCAAAACTGCGTACATATAACATTCACATTGCGTCGGGAAACATGCCCGCCTATTAAAATCAATAATCAAATAATACCCCAACACTCGCATGTAAAATACCTCGGTATACATCTAGATCGGCGTTTAACGTGGAAATGCCATATAGAAGCTAAAATAACTCAAATGAAACTAAAAGCAATTCAAATTAAATGGCTTATTGGAAGAAATGCTGTTCTTAGTATCGATTGCAAACTTCTACTTTTCAACTTTATCTTAAAGCCAATCTGGTCCTACGGTATTCAGTTATGGGGCAATGCCTCGGCCTCTAATATCGAAAAAAATTTAAAGGCGCCAAAATAAACTTCTTCGAATAATCACAGCTGCTCCCTGGTACGTCAAAAACTCAAATATCCACAAGGATCTCAATGTGCCATTAGTTAAAACTATGATGACGAAATATTCAGTAAAATATTTAAAAAGGGCTAGAGCTGCACCCAGGTCCACTAACTTGAAATATTTTAAATTGTGGCGGCCACACTCGTTTAAGGAGAACAGACACTACAGCACTCATCCAATCAGAAGAGCGATAAACACCTACACATGTGAACAGAAACTGTGATGACAAAATTTTTTTTGTCTGTCACTGGCAGGACATAAAATAAAGTATTAGGATAAAATTTGTTTAATTATTATTAGTTCATATTTAAAATATGAAGATTCAACAAATAAATACTGAGAGAAAAAAAACTTAATGATCCTAGAAGTTTAATCAGTAGAGAGGATTTTTTAAAGCCCAAACAAAAAATACGTCATTATTTTTCCTTAAGCAGAGCTGTATAAAAATCAAATAAATATTCCATCGTTTTTTTTTGTAGTGTATTTGTTTAGAAATCTGTTAAAACTACGTTTCCCATATGCAAATCTCAATAATGCGGATTTGAAACAGAAAGATGCATCAACACTTGTATATATTTCCCTCCATTCTCTAAAATTAAAGGGGTTAAAAAGTAAATGGGTAAAAGTATAAAATTTCTGAGTAAACTCGCTTTTAATTTTTTTTTTGTAGTTTTATTTAATATATAAAGTTTATGTCGATATAGCGAACTTTAGATATAAGTAGTAAGTGTTGACTGCTGCATCTAACACAATTTTGTTAGTTGTGGCACTTGTATCTTTAAGCCCTTCAATTAAAAACGTCTGCAGAAATTTTTTGTGCATATTGATTTTTAAATACATTTGTTTTATTCTTGTTGACAAATGCATTATTAAAGACATTATTATTTATAATTTTAGGGAGTATAGTATAAAATTTGTGGCATCATTTTATTAAAAGATGCATTCAAACTTTTCTTACATCTAAAATTTTACAGATTTCATTTATTTATTTTTCCTTCGTTGTAAGCAAACAAAAAAAAATTAAGTTACACCTGTTTTATTGTAAGCCATCGATTCAACTGGCTTTCACAATTGTTTTATTTTTAAAAAAAAATATTTAAGGTAGTTTTTAATTGTCAAGGATTCTTTTCAAAATCAGGATTTGTTTAGTGAACGTCAAAAATTCGAATCTGGCAAGCGAACACCATGGTGAAGGGTATAGAAGATTCGGCACAGCCAAATATAGCACTCTTTCTTGTTATAACCTACACCACCACTAGTGGTGAATGAGGGTATACTAAGTTTGTCATTCCGTGTGAAACTTTTTATTATACATCTAAGACCCCATAAAATATTTATATTCTGGCTCCTTGAGTAATTCTTAGTCAATTTAGCCATGTCCGTCTGTCTGTCGCGCTCACTTTCGAAAAACGCAAAAGAAAAGAAAAAACTTGGTCTCAAATTTCTTGTAGTTATCCTAAGCAGTTTGGGATTGAAATCCAGCAACATCGGTTCCGTAGGATCAGAACTATGAATCAAAATGTGGAACCACCACCCTAAAAGATTGATAATTTTGTTACAAACACTAACATAAACGGTGAAATAATGCACAGAATAATATAAGCCTTTCCATGAATTTGCTATATACGATTGCAAATCATACTGTTAAATTTCGTGAACATCGGTCCATAATTGACCATAGTCCTCATATAAACCCTACTCCCGGAACACAGTTTAGTACGCCTTAAACCGTAACAAATAACGCTATCATATTGAAATTTGATACGTCACAGTTTTATAGGACCAGAAATCTCCCTGTAACATTTTTTTAAGATCGGTCCATAATAAACTCTAGACCCCATATAAACTCTACTCCCGGAAAATAGCTTAGCGCCTAAAAACGTAATTAATAATGCTATCATAATAAAATTTGGTATATCACAGTTTTATAAGACTAGAAATCGCAGTGTAAAATTTCGTGAGGGTGGTCCATAATTTACCCTAGGCCCCATATAAACCCTACTCTCGGAAAACAGTGTATTGCGCCTAAAACCAAATAAAGCCCATTTTGGGAAAATAGTTATATTCGCTTAAGCCCACAACAGATATATTTATTGCGCTAAAATTTCTCCTATCTTAGATTCATATGGCCAGAAAAAATATCATGCGATTTTGTGAAATTCACTGTTGACGCTAAAACTAATTTCACTGCTCTATTGAATTTTATTCTAATATATTTTTTGCAATACCAGAAATCAGTCTTCAGAATTTTAGGATGATTCGTCCATAATTTACCATAGGTCCAATACAAACTACCCTCCTAAAAATCAAATTAGTTCGGCTAAAACTGTTACGAATCATGATATTGTACTCAAGCCAGTTCAAAGTTCTAACAAGAAACGCATAAAATTTTCTTATTTTCGGTGAATAATTTAATTTAGGTCTAAACCGCAACCAATTTTAATGATGACCTTCGTTTTTGTGAAGCTTAGTTAATAATGTATATGTATTTATCATATAGAGCCCACTCCTGTCGGTGGAGGTTATCAAAGATTCGGCACAGCCGAATATAGCACTCCAACTGGTTTTAAATTTTGTTTGGTAATGTGTGTTAGTGGGTGAGTGATCTAAGACGCTATACTGTGTTAGGCGAAGGGTCTTAAAGATTCAGCATAGCCGGATATAGCACTGTGTCTTCTTTTTTATTTAAATTTCCCAGTTGTAATCAAAGACTTTCTCACTTTTCTTCTTCTTATGCTTAACCCGCAAAGCTCTACGCTTGTGTGCAGGAGACCAGATTATCTGGCGGGAATCGAACCCGCAACCTCCGCACTGATAGACTAGCTCACTACCCACTTGACTACCGGGGCACTTAATATTAAAGGGGTAAAATTAAAATCAAAAATTTATGCTTGCGAAAAAATTCTATTCCCCCTATTACCACATAATTTCAACTTTCATTCAATTTAATCGATAAATTAAAATTTATATTAAATTGTTAAGCAACTTTCAACATCAATTATTAGAAAACACTTCCTAGATAAAAAAAAAAACACTGAACATTTTTGAAAACTAAAATAAAAATCAAGGTGTTAAAGTACAAATTAGAATGAGATGATGGATTGATGTGAAGCTTTTAAAAAGCGTAAAATTATCACGTGTCTGACCTAAAATTTTAACAGAATAAAAAGTGTCTTGAACAAAGAAAAACACATTTCTAACACTCAACTTCAAACATACAGAGTAACAAGATTGGCATCAACAACTCATTTATCTTTAAAATACCAAAGAAACAAAAACTTTGTTAAAAAACAAGAAAGAATTTCTTCAAAAAAACACCTGAAAAGGAGAAGAATAAAACAGAAAAAAAATTTGTATTTCAAAAATTGTTGCAACTTAAGGAAGCATGCTGGCTGACACAAGGTGTCAGTTGCTGGTTGGTGGTTGATGCCTGACGGTTGCCTGCTGTGCGAAAGCTACACAGTATATGCATACAACTAAGGCCAGGGTACTTCCAAACATTCTTATACTCGACCATAAACGAATCATTCCATTCAAAAGTGACTCTTAACTCGTACGACGTAGTTATTTGACCTGGCACGTACTTGATTGCTGTAGTTTTGCAACCTACAACAATAATGTTGCAATTTCAATGTATGTAAGTGGTGGTTGCTGCTCAAAAGGTAATCAACCAAATGTCTAGTACTTAGGCTTCCATGTGCTGCCAGTGTATTCGCAATAGTAAAACAACAATAAATATGAACCTAAATTTATAGACAGAGATACATTTTCTGTTGTTATGCACAGAGTTTTGTCAATTATGTTTATTTTTTTTTTTTTGTTTCTTTAGCTCAGCTTGTCTGGATTCTCGCATTTAGATAAAAACATAATAAAAGTCAAATGAACGTCATCAGCACAAAAGTATGCAAAATAATTAATTTAGTCTGCTAAGAGAAGGGAGAAAAATAAGAACAATTTTTACAGAACTTAAGATTTTAAGTTGACTGGTGGTTGTTAATAATTTTTAATAAAGAATGCCAACAATCGCAAATATTAAGAACGTTAAGATTTGACAGAGAAGATGTATATAACACGACGAGAAATACTGATTTATCGCATTTTCGCTAATTTACAATTTAATTGCAAATTAAAATTTTAACTGTAAAATTGATTTTACAAAAACCAAAAAGTTTAAAATCATTTTTTATGTAATTTAAAGGGCCAAAAACCCGTTGATAGTTTCATATGTTTTATGTATAAACGGCGTGGCGCATAAGCACTGTTGCCAATTTAGCATATTTTATGCTAGATCTAGAATTTTTTAAACTCATTTAGCATGAAAATAAACGCTTTTAGCATATACCCCCTTTTCAGCATTTTCCCAAAATTATGTAGCTTTTATTAGAGTTTTTTAATTTAAGGGTGTGTGTGAACATCCCATTAAGTTTATTATCTTTACTTTATATTTCCTTCTTATGTATATAATAAAATGTTATTCTTTCATTTTGTATTTAATTTAATTTTATCAAATATTTTATTTTAAACTTATCGTTATTTTTGTCATTTTTCAAAAGTAGTCTTACCGTTACTCTTACCCCCGTTTTCACGACTTACCGATAGCTAAAGGTAGGATTTTATCGGCGGTATAAAAAGTGTTCCCTTATTAAAACTTTACTTTAACCTATCGGGTAGTATGAACCTTCCTTTAACTAATCGCTCACTTTAGGTTAAAGTAAAGTTGGAATAATGGAACACTTGTTATACAGCCGATAAAATCCTACCTTTAGCTATCGGTAAGTCGTGAAAACGGGCCTTAAAGTAATATATAGACCAACACTTAAATGTAGGTCAGTTTTAAGAAAACGGTTGAACGTATGAAACTATTTTAAATAAATAAAATAGAAATTAAAAAATTCAAACCATAATAAAAAAAGGGTTGGGTAATTATCACTAACTCTGCGGTTAGAGTTTTCTCAAGTATGTTATCCTTAATATTCCTTATGTCACAGATCGGAAGTAAACTTAAGTTTGTAATCCCAGTGTCATTGCACAGTGAAAAAAGATAGGCACAAAATCATTTTTCTTTAAACAAAATCTCGAATTTTGTTTAAGCCAACTTAATCACTTTTTCCTTTTTGCCAAAGACTTATTATGATCACAGGCGATCAAATTTTGCGAAACATAATTTTAGTAAAAATTTTTTTTTTTATAAATTATTTAGCTTTATTTTCTTCGACCTTTTAATATAAGTTTGATGTAATAAATATTCAAGCGCAAGGTCAATTATATAAAAAATTATTTATTTTTTAATTATAAGTATTTATCGACCTTCTTTTTTGATTACTCTAAATAGTTGTTATAGTTTTCTATATACAGGCTTTCAAAGTCATTAATTTAATGTAAATAAAAGATTATTTATTTCATTTTCAATAAAATCCGACGTTTCGTTGGTATTTTTTCCAACTTCTTCAGGGATTGAGTTTTATTAAAATAATAATCTTTTTTCGTCAGTTTACATCATTTATAAAATATATCACAGTATTTTGTATAGGTGGACAACACAACACAAAACTTAAAATATTAAAATAAATATATGTAAATTTAAAAATGATCACAGAAAATTTGTCCTTTTTTTTAGATCACAGTTGTTATTATTAGTAATATTAGCACAACCATGGAACTCCTGAGCAATGCCATCGTATTGTAGCATTTATAAGAGATAAATTGGAAAAAAAATATTGCTCTGAATTATTCTTACATGTTTAACAAGCATTTGACAAAGTTTGGCACACGGCCTTACTTTTTATGCTTTGCAAACTTCTCCCAACTCCATTCTACTTGCTACTAAGATCGTTTTTGTGTAGAGGACAATTTTATGTAAATAAAAGTAAAAACGCAAGATCAGGCGTTATAGGTCCAGTACTCTATACTTTATTCACATCAGATATGCCTTCTACAGACAATCTCTTAGTTGCAACTTATGCTAATGACACCGCATTATAACACAGAAAAAATTCTCCAAAATGTTCCACCAATTAAAGCATCAATCTAAAAAAAATCAGTTTTAATTAAAATTGTAATCAAGTGAATTACACGTTTAATTGATACTAACCTAACCTGTGCCCATGATCTGTAACTCCCGTGCGCGAGAAACTTTTCGATTGAAATTTGTGAAAAGAAACAAAAATGCCATAAATTGAAACAAACAACTTTTTTTCTCACTTAACTGCGTCTGTAAAATTTTTAGCGAGTAATTGCCTTCACGTTAGGAAATTACTAAAAAACTTCAGAAAAAGTGCGTGTGTAAAATTTTTGTTAGAAAATTCCCCCTTTGAACTGTAAAATCATCTCGCGCATTAAAAAGGGGTGGGAAAATATTTTAACACTAAAAAAATATATAAAAATACACGGAAGAGGTACGTATTTTATTTTTTAAACAACAAACATTAAAGTCGCAGTTTACATTATTTGGTGTAGCCGACGCACAGTGGCGCCATTTGAGTTTTTTCGTTACAAAAATCATATCTTTTGAACCGAATAAGATAATTGAACAGTTTAAACAGCATATGATAGATAACTGTTCAGCCTATGAAATGAGCGTTTGGAAAGGGTGCTACGCTTTGTAGGGGCCTACTTATGGGTTATCAAAGTTAAAATTAGTAGAAAAATCAATTTTATGGTAACTAAAAAAAATTATTTTTACATTTTTAAATTGTTTTTATTTTTTTTCTTAAGGGTTTTATGTTTTAAATTATTACCCAACAAATTAAAAAAAAAATTATTTTTTTTTTAAATTTATTTTTTCAATTTTCTGTAAAATATTCATCACAATTCGTAAGAGAAGGTATATCTAAAAGACTAACCATTTCTAAACTATAATTATTTTGTAACTCTATTCGTGACTTCACATGCCGCAGGGAAGAAATAAGTGGATCGGAAGATGCTGCCAACATGTTGAAGAGGTCCTTATTTTGCCTTACCCTTGATGCTTTGAATGTGTTCTGCAATCTATATTTTTTATAAAATTTGTTAAGAGACTCCAGTGCTTCTTCAGAAAGCTCTCCAATTGGCAAAGACTGGTACTCAATTATATCTTTGCCATGCGCCAATATTTTATGGACGGTCGGGGTCAACTTCTTCTGTGGATACATTTCTGCTAAAAGAGATGCAGTTTTCGACGCATATTCTCCATATTTTGTAGAATTGACATTTTCTTTGCAGTTTAAAACATCCAAGATCGTTCCCAATCTTTTCACGATTTGATTGTCAATTCCAATGATTCTAGTTACTGCCTCATCATTTTCAAAAAATCTCCTAGAAGTGTTTCCATCGTTAGAGTTACCGTATCCGTGCTTGGGACAGTCTACTTTTAGTCCAACTTGTTTCAAAAAAACCATCCTGTATTTGCTTCTTTCTGATCTTTTCCTTATCCTTTATTGATGTATTTTCATCGAAGTTTTCCTCCTCTTGTGGTAGGGTATATGCCAGTTTTAGCAAGAATTCCATACACCTTATCCTTGCGTGCAATGGTGACATTCCATATTCGTAATTCTCCTCATTTGTAGAATCGTTTAAATTACCAAAGTTCTTCTGACAAATAATAATATAAAATCGATAAAAAAAATATAAAAATAATACGAAAAAAGGGGCTTAAATAGGTTTTTGCTAAATTTTTACCTCCAATATAATTCTGTCTATGATAACTAATTGAAATATATTATAATTAAGCAGAAAAAGATACTAATCTTAAACTCTTTACAACTAATTATATAAAATTGAGATGTAACATATTATACATATATGAAATAAATTGAATTGAATTGAAAAAAGTTCTTCTGACTCTTTTTGCAAATCGGGCATGACATTGTTGAGGTTGTTCCTGTCAGTTCGTTTACGACTTTTCCGTCAACCATGGTCAGGTGGAACTCGTAATTGCATTCAATATATTTTCCTTCTCCAATTTGCAGCTTTGTAGGCTTAATCTTGCTTATTTGTTCTTCAATGTCCTTCACCGTAGTCCTTATGAGTTCTGCCGATTCCCTTGCAAACTGAAACATTATTGGTCGGCAATAATGCACTGATGACGGACGTGGATTTTTCCAGTGTAGGGAATCATCCGATTTTAGCCGCAAAGGAACAACAGATGCCATAAACATATTTCCGTCCGATATTGTAGCGTCATCGAAAGATATCCTTTGCTTATAAACGCTTTGTCCGGATGATCCATCGCAGCCCCATTTGCTGATCAATGTCAACTTCTCAGGAAGAATTTTCACTTCCGTGAAAAATTTTGGTGTGGTTGACTTTCTAAACAGTTCAAATAATTTTAAATTGTTCAACGCCATGTTTTCAGTAATTGTTGCGCCAACTTTCAGGCGTAGACTAATCCAGGCATTATGCTTATTTTGCAATATATAGGCTTATGCTACCATGCCTAAAAATTTACCTGTTCCCTGCATACATATGGATTTAGGCTAAATAATGCAATTTTGATATTATGCACGTGTCCAAATAAGATTTGTGCCTACCTGTAGGGACCATAAGTCAATATTGTTCCTGACCATTTGTACGCCAAAGTATTGTTTATGTGAGGTACGTACCTGCTAATTTCAATGAGTAGTTTTTTTCAAACTATTAGATCAAACTACTGTCAGTCAAAACATATAAGGGATGGACGCCATACAATTTCTGCAACCATGTCTTTTTCAACTTTTTTACCTCTAGAAGCCAAACGGGCACGTACGGGCAGATAAAACCTTTTGAATTATGTAAAGAAATAATCAAAGAACAGGTTTTGCAAATATGGCAAATATAGAAAAATATAGTTTTTTTTTATTTTCCGTCAAAGTTGAAAAATAGTGAAAAAACGGATAGTTTTTAAATAGTGATTTACCAGGAGAAACACAAAGCAAAGAGTTAATTTTTTTTTATCATTATACATTTAATAAATACATCAATCAATACAAATAAAAAATAAGGCGATTCGTTACCTATTTTTCGTGATATTACACCTGAAATCGCAACAAATTGACTAAAAATTGTGTGTTTTTTTGAAAACCGAAAGTCGGTCAACTTTGAACGGTTATATCTTCTAAACTAAAAATGTGATATTATTTAGAGTGGCATATTTGAAATCGTTGAAAAGTTTCCTATAACATGGGTTTATTCAAAACTTCGTCGGCACTCATGAAAATTTTGATTTTTGCAACCTCGCTTGCTCTACGGGCGCCACTGTGCGACGGTTGAACTTTCGCCACCGTCGTTGAAAATTTTTCAATTTTAGAAAATGTTGGTCGCCGTCAACGATGGCTTTCTCAACATCTGCAATGTCATAATATTCGAGTGGAATATTATGACATTTAAAAGGCAACGACGTAATCTTTTTTGATAGTTTTCGACATGAGTTACGGACACACTTTTTTGTCACTTTTCTAGAAACGATGGAATATTTTGTTTCACATTTTTTCTATGCGAGAAGTTCTCCCCAGTGTGGCCATTTCGGCATTTTTGCGGCTAAATTCAGCATTAAAATTTTGTATTTAGTTCAAAATTTTCATTAAGCACTTATATTAAGCATTTATTGTATAAATTTTCACGAATAGTTGAAAATTGATTTTACTAAAATTTTTTTTAATTATAATAAATTTTGACTTAAAATAGTTGCACTAAAATAATTTCGTATGAAAATGGATAATTCTTATGTTAAGAAATATGTCTTTGCTCTAAGCTGCTGAAAAATAATTATTCTAGAGCTTCAACTTTTCTTAAACTATAAAAAATAAAATTATCTAAAATAAAATTGTACCTATATCAGAGAAATTTAGCATGTATCAGGGGTTTGAGGGCCCCTTCATTTAAAATGTAATCTCAACTACCTGTGCTTCATATTTATGTGTATCAGATGCTTTAGCAAAATCTATCCACTTGTTTTAATATAACAATTTCGTTATAAATAAATCACTTCGAATTAAATTTCATACTGGTAATACATTTTTAACACAAATCTTTAAAAAATGTTAGCAATGTTTTTAGCATTTTTTAAAATAATTTTTAGCATTTTTGGCCATGTCTGATGCCAGATTTAGCAGTAAAATTTTTTTAGATCTGGTCACACTGGTTCTCACCAAAGTTACAGAACATGGGTACGTACATTAAAGCTTAACAGGAACACATGAAATAAAAAACTTGACGTCGCTTTCGGTTGTTAGGCCCTACATCTTAATTAAGTCTAGAAACCAAAATAATATATAAAACTTTTCTCAAGCCAGTATGGACAAATAACTTAGGGGTACAGCAATTACATCAAATATTGAAATATAATAAAACGATACCAAAATAAAACATTAAGGTCAAATGTCAATGTGCCATGGTTTGTTTCAAGTAGTACTATACACACGATATATTTATTACTCAGGTTAAAGACGAAATTAATAGATTCGGCTCAAGTCGTCTTGAAAGATTAAATAACTTCTGCAACCCCTGGCTATATTTCTGATCGATAATACTGAAGAAGTTCGAATACTTAAACGGCAGCTCATCCTCGACTTACCATTGGTAATGGTAAATTTCGTAAAATAAATTTTTTCAGAATGTAACTTAACAATTTATAATATTAACCATTTTTTTCGAATGTGTTTAATGAATTAAATCATAAAATTATGTTCTTAATGTGTTCTTGATCTTACTGTATTCCAGAAAATAATGAAATTCTTGATTGTTTCCAATTTGCTTATTAGATTGTAAATAAAACTATAAAAAAAAACTTAGACGAACAATGAAGTTTTTTTTTCGATAATGTCGAACTGCAATACTTTTTAAGTTATTGGTAAATAAAACTCCCCATTCAGATCACCTGTATTACAACGTTTAGCCCAGACAAAAACCAAGAGGATGTTGATATAATTTTTAACCGAAAATACACTCATTCAAAACAATCGCTCAAAACATGATATATTAACAAGAAATAAAATTATTCACAATAGCTGTTCCACCAACACGCTTACAAAATTAACTCTTTTCTCATACTCACAACCCACTGTTGTCCATAAGTGAGTAAACTCACTCACACACTCTTATTAAAGCCAAGTTTAAATGAAATTTACAAAAATAACATCATCAAACACAACAAAACCTTTTAAGTCAAGTTAGTATTAAATCTTAACTCGAGGTGTTCGCACACGGTTAAGCACGCGGAGTGAACTGAAAGTGAGCGAGAGAAAACGTGAACGCAGTTTTAAATTTAATACACAAGAAAGAAAAACTCGAACGAGTTGATTTTAATAGATTTTTGTTTTGATGTTTTTTTTTTATCTAAAACTCAATAACAAAAAAAAATTGTTTTGTTTTTGCAAGACAATAAAATCTGGTTTTTTGGTAATAAAAATATTAAACAAATAAAAAAAATACATATTGAAACTGCAAAACAAATACGAATAAATAAAAGGTGAATTAAAGTTAAAAACAGAAAACAAAAAAAAATTAATCGAAAAAATATTAAAATTTTTAGCAAAAGTCTAAAAATAATAAATTTTAATGCGTTTTTGTGTGGTTTCATCTATTTATTTATTGTCTTCTATTAAAATTTATTAAAATTGTTGTTGATTTCGAAAACAAAATACTTGTTTTTGTTGTTTTTGTTAAATAGAGGATTAATTTGTTTTTTTTGTATCATTTTTGTGGCAAAAAGTTATTGCTATTTTTAAACGAATTACGTGAGTGTTTTTAACAAATCTAAAAATTTTGTTAAATTAAATGCGAAATTAAAAATAATTTAAAAAAGTAAAAAGTTTTCGACAAAAAAGAAAAAAATAACACAAAATTTTAAAAGAGAAAATTTTTTTTCCTCAATTCAAAATATTAATGAGGTAAACAAATTTTTGGTGAAAATAATATCTAAGCAAAATAAAAAATCGTACCAAGTTTTTTTCTAACATCCATTTTTTTGTGGCAGAAAAATACTGTGATTCTGCTTTTTTCGTAAAGTTGGCCCAAACAAGTTTTCAAATATTCAAGGAATTTTCGCTTCAACCAGACAACATTGAAACCCAAGTAAGTTTGTGCAACTAAAATCTGTTTCGTGGAAATACTGGAATACTCGTAATTTAAGTACCCTACACTTATGAATATTTAATAAACGTTTGTATCAATTTATCTTACGAACATAAAAAATCATAATTAATAAAAAATCTTAATAAATTGTTCGTATTCTATTTTCGAATAATGAACGAAAAAGGAAATTTATTTCATTGCATACAGGGTGTGTCATAAAGTTTGTACGAAAGTGAAAATTTACGCATTTTTGAAACGAATTAAAAACGAAATATTCAGGCCTATTCTAAAAATCACTTTTATTCAAATCACGTGGCTTAAATCAGATGTGCATTAAAAATCCCACGTGTGATATTGTGGTGTTCCGTTTTTGTGTTTCTCGGTGAGATTTTTAACTGCCAAAATCACACCTAGAAACACAAAAACGGTGCGATTTTCAGAACCCCACAAAATCGCACGTGTGTTTTTAAAAGCCCGTGATTTTTAGAATAGGCCTGATCTTGGTGTTTTTTGTTTTCTAGAGAAGGCCTAAACCATTTCTTGTTGACTTTTTATAGAGCCTTATTTCTGTGATCAATTTGTATTGAACAAATTATTTTTATACCCTCCACTACTAGTCGTGAATGAGGCTATACTAAGTTTTTACAAGTAAGCTTACTCTGGGTCCTTGAGTATTTTGGATCTGTCCTTCTGTCGAAATCATGCTCACATTCAAATTACTCCTTATTAAAGAACAATTTTGGTTGTGAATCGGTTCGATTTCTTCTAAGCAGTTTGGGATTGAAGTAGCAAAATAGTGGTAGACCGAAATGTGAAACAATCTCTTTTAAAAAATTTTAGATGCTTGCTACAAAAATTAACATAAACTGGTGACAGAATGCACCGATTCTCATT
Organism: Pollenia amentaria; assembly: GCA_943735925.1. NCBI lineage: Eukaryota > Metazoa > Arthropoda > Insecta > Diptera > Polleniidae > Pollenia > Pollenia amentaria. The sequence continues at coordinate 102,654,439 of OX031009.1, forward strand.
AACAAATTCGTGTTATATGACTGGAGATCACACTACAAAAGTTTTGAAAGGTCGGTCCATAATTTACCAAGGGCACCATATAAAGCCCACTCTCGGAAAATACTTAAGTACGCCTAAAACCATTAAAAATAATGCTATTGTAGTAAAATTCGGCCTGTCATAGTTTCATAAGATTGGAAATCACTGTGCCAAACATCGTTAAGATCGGTGTATAATATACTCTAGACCACATATAAAACCCACTTTTGCTATTGCAGTAAAATTCGGCATGTCATAGTTTCAAAAAATTTGAAATAGTTTCGTTAAATTGCTTGAAGATCGGTTCATAATTTACCATAGGCTTCATATAAAGCCAATTCTCGGAAACACTTTAGTACACCTAAATCACACTATTGCAGTAGTATTTGGTCCGCTAAGTTTCATAAAATAGCAAAACTCTCTGAGAAACTACTAAATGCCCCATACCAAGCCCACTCTGGGAAATCATTTAAATGCGACTAAAATCGAGCATATATAGTTATTGTGGTAAAATTGGGTCCAATTTAGCACTTTAAGGCTAGAAATAATTTGTCGTTATCGGTCCATTATTTACCATATTTAGGTACCATATAAAGCGTCCTTCCTAAAAGCATTAAAGTCGAAAAAAAACTTGTATTACTCTATTGAAATCTGGCCTATTTTAGGTTTTTAATATTAAAAATTATTCTACCAAATTTCGTTATGTACAATCCATAACTTACAATAGGTAATACCCTCCTGAAAATCACGCCTAATAATATTTTTGAAACAAATCATGATATTTTATTTAAATTAGGCAATGAATTATAACACTCTAAGCAGGGCTGTGCAGTCGTCAAAAAATAGTTCTAACTATTTTCAAAACTTATAAATACGTTCCAATTCAGGGTTTTTAAAAATTTCAAGAATATTTAATTTGAAAAGGGTTCATAGTAAAACTTTTTGCTAGCTCGGTAGGCAGGTAGAAAAGGTGGTGTAAAGTAAAACTTCACACCCTCATCCTGATACCAGAATGGTCCATTGTGTCGCGCTGAAAATTTAAAGAAATTAAGAAATTCGAGGAAGCAAAGGAAAAGCAGATGAAATAGGGGCAAATGCGAGTAAACGAGAGGGAAAACAACCCAACTGAGTAGGACTGTAGAGTCGTCAGAAAAAGTTACTAACTATGACTCCGACTCCAAACGCTGAAATATTTTAAGTGCGACTCCGACTCCAGCTCCTACTCTAACACAAACTTAAAGATAAGAATAATGTTGGTGTCAAATTGCTTTTAGTTATCCCAAACACTTTAGGATTGAAATTCAGCAAAATCGGTTCAGTATGATCAGAGTTATGAATCAAAATGCACGGCACAATCTCGTTCTATATGACAAGAAATCATACTGTACATCTAAACCCGTAATAAATGTTGCTACCATATTAAAATGTGCTACGCCATACTTTTAAAGGACTAGAAATCAAACTGTCTAATTTCGTAAAGATCGGTCCATAATTTGCCATAATAAATAACGCTATCTTAATAAAATTGGTTACGTCACTATTTTATAGGACTAGAAATCAAACTGTCAAACGTAAGGAGGTGTTCGTAATGATCGGTCCATAATTTACCATAAAAAATAAAGCTATCTTAATTAATATGTTACGTCACTATTTTATAGGACTAGAAATCAAATTGCAAAATTTGGTGAAGATCGGCCCATAACTTATCCTAGGCCGCATATAAAACCTTCTCTCGGAAAACAGATTAGTTTGTTAAAAAACGTAATAAATAATGCTATTGTACTACAATTAAGTGCATAATTTACCATATAATGTCCAATATTATGCTCACTCTGGGAAAGTATTTAAATGTGCCTTAAACCGTAGCAGATACAGATATTGTGGTAAAATTTGGTCCAATTTTGGTTCATATGGCCCGAAATAATATCATGCAATTTTCTGATTATCGGTCCATAATTACCTCAGATCCCATATTAAGCAGCCTTATGAAAAGCACTTCAAACACTCAAACAAATTTCACTATTGTATTGAAATTTGTTCCATTTAGATTTTTAATAGCAGAAATCACTCTACAGAATTTTGTGATGATGAGTCCATAATTTACCATTGGTCTAATATAAATTCCCCTCCTGAAAATCATTTTAGTTCGGCATTAACTGTTACGAATCATGATATTTTATTCAAGTTAATTCAAATTGCTAGAAATAAAAACATCACACTGTCTGATTGTCGTCCAGTTGGTTATAACCAGATACAATTTTTATTATGACGTCCGTTTTTTATAAAGATTAGTTAATAATTTATAGCACTCATATATTCTAACTATCGGTGGTGGGTATTGAAGATTCGGCACAGTCGAATATAGCACTCTAACTTTTTTTTAATGCCGTACCTTTTAAATGGTTAAATATAACAAAAAAAATGATTCTGTAAAAATTAAAAATCGATATTTAAAATATTTCATCGCCCAATTTCGAAGAATTTTTATTTTGAAAAATATGAAAAAAAATTTTTATGGCGAAAAAATTTGGAGTCGGAATCGCGAGTTTTTGTGGGTACTATGACTCCTACTCCGTCTCCGGCAGAAAAACCCCAACTCCGACTGTTCAACTCCGACTCCGACGCCACAGCCCTGCTACTGAGCTAAATAGGCCTATATTAAACACCTGCTAGCCAGGTCACGCCCATAACGAGTCCCGGCAGATTCTCTAGCCAAAAATCCGAGACGTCTCATAATTCGCCATAAGCCTACTACCCAGCCATCTAGGCTAGTGACTAAGGATATGCTCAACTGTCTCCATCTCATATGTGTCCTCGCACTACCTATATAAATCCGACGAATCAGAGCCCAGTAGCAGTGCCCACCTGCAACATCTAAAGGTCATGCAGCATATAAAGGTCATAAAACTTTTAAAAACTGATAGTTTTAAAGCAAGTTGTTTTGGACAAAACATTTCATAATATTTTGGCAACAATTAAGTCGAAAAGTGGGCAGTATTTCGACTACAGGATTCATATCGATATGATATAGAATTCCACATGAAAAATTACAAATAAGTGAATCGGTACTAAATCGCCTCAAATTTGCATACTGTGGGTCCAGTGCTATTTGCTGGACATTTTCAAATACATCTTTAAAGTTCTATCAGGTTTATATTTGGCATTTCATATTTGGCTCTTCATTAATTTTTCAATCTCTATGAAATCGGGGTATTCAAAATATAGTTCTATATATTTTCTGGAAAAGTTTGTTAATAGAAACTTGCAGAAAACATGTATCATTATGTACATTGTAATTTTGGAAAACAAAAATAAAACTTTTTTATCACAGTATTTAAAATGACATAAAATGGTATCGAAAATGAATCGCTTCTTTGTAAAATGTCATCGATATCGAGTTGTATTTAGATTAGTTTTTTTTTGGTGTGCAGAGAGAAAAAAGTTCGAAATATTCTAAAGGAGTCGACCCGATATTTCATTAGATTTCGCTACATATTCAAAAAGAAAAATCTTTAAACCCAGTATTCATCGTCTGAAGTCAACACATACTTCTGATCAATTTTTGAAAAATCATCGAAAAAGTAATTTCCACACTTTGCAATATTTAATAAATTTTGTTTTAATGGCTACCCAATAAGGAAGAAACGTAAAAATTTCGCTTACCATGTCGCTTACGGAAGAGATGCATTTTATATGGCGAATTCCCATTTCAAAGCAATACATTTTTGACACAGAAAGCGCTTCAATCAGCGCATATAAAAATTGGTGAATGCAATAGTGATGTTACGAATATTCGTATTCGTATTCGTATTTGCCAAGTTCAAGTGAATAGTTCACGAATATTTTGTTAATACATTCCAAAAATATACAAAAGTGTAAAAAATGTATAAAATGAAACCAAAAATATTAATTTTTAATACTCGTAATTTTTAGTAAAAAAAAACCTTTTGTCTTTAACGCAAAATAAAATCTTCTTTTAGTAAAGTAAAACAACAAACAGACATTGTGCCGTCACAAAAAGAAGTTATGAAAATTACTCAAGTTGATTTTAATGATTCCTAGATAAATAAAGCAATTGGCTAATAATCGTACGAAAATTATCGACAACTGGAATGGGTCAATGATAATCAAGATAATTCCGATCCCATAATTAATAATTTAGAAATGCGTTCACTGCGGTTGATTGTCATTTAATATTTAAGGAAACTTGAAGAGATCTTTTCGTTCTGCTTATTATACAATAATTAGGAGTGGGAAGCTAAACATTTTTATATCTCTTACTAAACACTGTGAGAAACAATTTCAAGCAAAATAAATGAAATGTGTGAAAAACAATCGAAATAGGTCGGTTCATTAATATGTAAAAGCGCAAAAAGAGTGAGAAAAACGAAATAAAAAAGTATTTAAGTATGAGTATCAGTGTGACAATTTTAGCATTTTGATTTATCTGCAAAACTTTATTTTAGCATCTCGGTATTTTATTTAGGCTTTTTATAAAATGTTTTTAGCTTTTTTTTAAATGTTGACTACAAACAGTTGCACTCAAAAAGAAATTTCGTATAAAAATGGATTAGTTTTAACTTAAGAAACGTCTTACGTGTTTTGTAAAAAATAATTAACATTCTTAGAAATGCCCTAATCATGTTGATTATAAAAATATAATTAAATGATCCCAAGATAAAAATTTCCATAGTGTTAATGTTTGGGCATTTCATGTTAGTCCAACGAAATATGTCAAACAAATTTGTGCTGTAAACTGCTGAAAAAAATTAAGTTTGATATTTTAGCTGTTCTTAAACTTTAAGAAATAAACTGGTCTAACATTTCTTTTTATAGAATCTTTTAAGTTAGAGCAAAGCATAGAAATAAAATCGGTTGTATTTTGCTTACATCAGGGGTATTGCAGACCGCCTAAATATGCTAAAATATTTCCAATTTTTTATATTTTGTTTAAAATGAATTCCAAAAATTTTTGTAGCTTTTAATAAAATTTAATATCTACTGTAAATAAATTGTTAGCATAAATCTTGAAAAACATTCAGTATTTACTAAAGTAATTTTTAACATTTTCTGGCCTTGTCTAGTGCAAGATTAAGCTGTAAACAATTTTAAAATCTGTTCACACTGATAAGTAAGCAAACAGTTCCTTGAAGTTATCTTAATGACTTCGGGTGAAGTATACAATCTCTCAGCGTATAGAATAGTTTGCTTTATTTGTAGCCTTAATGTACTTCAGTAAACACTTGGGCTCCACATTAGACCTTTTGGGTAGCGGTGCTTATGGCTATATATATATATAATAATAATAATGTTAGTATAAGAATTTAAAAATGTTTAGTAGTGACATTCAGGTGCGATTTTTGCAATTTCATTTAGTCAGTCAAATTTTAAATATCGTGTGGCATTAAATTTCAGCTGGGATATTCGTAATCGTATTCGACGAATATTGCCGCAGATATTCGTATTCGTATTCGCGAATATAAACGATCAGCTTTACACACTGAATTTTTTGTTACCGTTGTTCTTTAATATGCTAATTTACAAACCTTATTCGTAGTAAGGGAATATCGTGGCTTTTAAATTTTTCTTTAAACGGGAAACATGCCCCCTATTAAAATAAATAATCAAATAATACCCCAACACTCGCATGTAAAATACCTCGGTATACATCTAGATCGGCGTTTAACGTAGAAATTGCATATAGAAGCTAAAATAACTCAAATGAAACTAAAAGCAATTCAAATTAAATGGATTATTGGAAGAAATTCTGCTCTTAGCCTCGATTGCGAACTTCTACTTTACAACTTTATCTTAAAGCCAATTTGGTGCTACGGTATTCAGTTTTGGGGTACTGCCTCGGCTTCTATCATCGAAAAAATTCAAAGGCGCCAAAATAAACTTCTTCGAATAATCACAGTCGCTCCCTGGTATGTTAAAAACTCAAATATTCACAAGGATCTCAATGTGCCATTAGTAAAAACTATTATTACGAAGTATGCAGTAAAATATTTAAAAAGGCTTGAATCGCACCCAAATCCACTAGCTCGAAATATTTTAAATGACAGCGGCCACTCTAGATTAAGGAGAAAAGGTACTGCAGGACTCATCCGACGAGAAGACCACTAAAAATCTACATATGTGAATAGAAACCGTGAAGAGGAAAATTTTCGTCTAGCATTGGCAGAACAAAAATAAAGTATTAGGATAAGATTTGATTAATTATTTTTAGTTCATATTTAATATATGAAGATTCAATAAAATAATAATGAAAAAAAAAAAAAAAAAAAATTATTAATAACTCGTTGACTTACCCTACTGTATCTCTGTATGTATTATTGCGTTTCGCATAAATGTGTGCTTCGCAATTAGGAAAAAAATTTATTAGGTAAGTACGCAAAGAGCTTTTTCTACCCCATATACTTTTTTTCACTCTTCTGCTACCAAAAATTCAAAAGTCATGCCTGTTTCCATTTGCAAAAAAGTCACATGGAAAATCCAATATAAGCCAAAAAAATATTTAAATATTACAAATTTTTTCCATCTCGGAAAGGTTTTTTAGGCAAATCACTCATGTAAATTGTTAAGTTTCTGTTCCTAAGAATAGTTTTAGCCATGACCCATTTAAACTCAATGGTCTCAAAAAGCTCAAATGATAAAGCGGAAATTACTAACAAGAATTCCCAACAAGTTTTAACAAAAAAAATTAATAAAATTACTAAAGAAGTGGCAATTTAAAAAATATTTAATTTTTATTTAGTTATTTGTTTAAAGACCTTTCAGTACTAAAAAGTTTACAACCGGTCAATTGAAATTCCACAGAAATAAAAATAAATTCTGACAAGATTTAATCACATCCCTAGTCGTGCAAAATATGTACAAAAAAAGAAGATTTATCTTAAATTTCATTAAAAACAAACCAAAGAACAAGTTTCGCTAAGATGTCGCTTCATTTGATTTAAGTCTATTTCATGTAATAAAATCTAGAAAAAAAATTAACATGATCTTCTTAACACATCTAAACTAACAAGAGCTCTTCTTTATTTAATTGTATTTATTCTCTTACTTCTATATACAAGCAGATAAACAAAAATTTTACTTTGTGATCATGAAACTGACTTTTTATGGTTGTTATTTTTTTTTATAAATTTTGATTTGAGAGCTGAAATTAATGCGAGAATGGTAGAAGAAGGCGTTAGTATTCGCTCACATGTTTGGATATGGAATTTATTAGCATTTTTTAGTTAGATTTACAGGTAGTTAAAGTAGTTAGTTACAGTGGGATAGGAAATTGAACGCACAAATTTAAATATATAAAAAAAACAAGTAAGAGCGCTTTATTCGGCAATGCCGCATCTTATATACCCTTCGCCATGGTTTTATAAATAAATGCATATGTTTGTACTTCTTCAAGCCCGCGTCTCCTCTTCTCAAAACGCGCTAATTCACAACGTTGTCAAATCAGCGTTACCGTTGTGTGACTTTAGTTGCAACTTGCAACCTTGTTGACGCTCTGAGACTTTTTGAGCGACTTTTTTAAACCCGTCTAATTTTTTCACAGACATGCACTGCATAATTATACATATTTCCCTTAAAAATATCAATTTTGTTTAAAACATTCCCGACTGATAACGTGATTATTTTGTATCAAGGCGAATTTAATTACTGATCTGTATTGAATTTGCCTTGGTTTGTATCGTTTTCATTGAATTTCCATGGCAATCTCGGGTGATTGGCATTTACATTTTATGCTTTTTAAAACTAACTTTTTTCCTCTTACGAAGATATTAAATATTAAGATCTTACTGGGCATTTACACATGAAAGTAGTTTCTTGAAAGTCGCAATACACTCACATTTTTTCAGTCCAAATTTCAGCTAGTTTTCAATGAAAATTTCAAGAAAGCGTTTTAATGAAAGTAAATGACAATAACTAAGCAGTGTTGCCAATTGAAATTTTTTTCGTATATAAATATTAAGAACACAATGTGTATAATTAAAATTTATAAATATCATGAAAAATAATAAAAAAAAATATTATTTTGAACGAATGCCTGAAGTTCGGCGTTAAAAATTGGCTCAGCAACTCTGAAACTTGAAATAAGCAAAACAATAAAAGAAGAAGAAGAGACATTTTTGATAGAAGTTTGCCCTTTGACGACAGTTTAAAAATGAAATTTCACTTTCATGAAATTTTATTATTTTTCTGTGAAATTTTTGTCTGTACGTATACAGAATTTTCATGAAAGTACTTTCATGTGTAAATGCAGCGTTATATCTGAATTTAAAAATGTTTTAAATGCCCCTGAGGCTTTTATTACGAATTTAAGTTGTTAGAAAGTAAATTTAATGATAAATCATACAAACACATTTTTGAAATTCATTTGAACTGTGATAATTGTTGGCATACGGTAGGAAGCTTAACAAATGTTTTAAATAAATCATTATACCTTAATTTATATAAATTGGCAGCGCACGTATTAACTTTACCCCACAGCAATGCGTGTGCAGAAATCCTTTTTCAAAATAAGGATTAATGAAAAATAAATTAAACAACAGGTTAAAAATAGATACCGAATAGAAGGTTGGATGCCAAATAATGAACTTGTGCGAGACTAAGAGACGAAGTTACAAACAATAAAACGTAAAATGTATATACCCTTAAATTATATCGCCATCTTAAAACTAAATGGACGTAACTACATACAAATAGAGTTTTTGTTTGATTTTTGTTCGTTTTATTAAGCTACATGTTCATTTTTGAACCCCTGCGATCAATAATGGCGACTTTATTTAAGAAATTCAAACGCCAATAACATCTTGTTAATATTGATTTTGATTCTCCTTAAAAAAAATAGACATGTAGTTACATCCGTTTGCATGTAAGGTGACGATATGGAAACACATTATTAAAAATCAAATATAAAATTAATACACAAAACTGTATTTAAACACATTCTTAATGAACTATTTCCTAGCTATTTATATCGTTTGAATTGGTAATCCCCTATTGTTTTGTTAGTTTTGTTTTTTTTTTGTTTAATAAAATCCTCAACGGTAACCCTGTGTCAAATATATATGTATAACCAAAATACGCACTAAATTACATTTTAATAAAAGTTGATACATGTCGCACCAGTTGTTCTAAAGGGGGTCAACTCTAAGCTTAAAAAAAATAAAAACGTTTGGAAAGAAAGCGATATACAGTGGTCACATCTATGTACACTAAAGTGACCATAAAAAAACGATGTTGGATTTATTTTGGTCTACACCCCACAAAACGATTCCTCTTTCCAGATATTGAGATAAATTTGAGCTCGATTAAACGACGCTAACCCATGTCGCTCGTCGTTCATAATTTGGAAAAATCGATATTTTTGGGAAAAAATCTGACATAACTCCAGAACTGTAAACAATAAAAACACGCTTAATATCTCAAAAGAAAGCTAATATTGTTCTTTAAAATTTATATTATATACATAATTTTTGTTATTTTAAGTCAAACCGAGTTACAACAGTTTTTATCCCCAAAAACGTGACCTGGTACCACTAGGAGCATACTTCGTATATTTTGTTATTAAGTGATACATTTTTGGTTTTTTTTTTGCATATTTTTGAGTTTAAACTAGAAATATAATGAAAAACAAGTAATACTGATAAGTCTCTTGAAATATTTTATTTAAAATATAAAAACCAGGTATAGAATACATACAAAACAGACACAGAAAAGGTACACACGTAGGTCCTACATGAGTTGATAATTTTACATAGTTATGTTATCTATTCTAGATCTTTTGTTAAACTAGTTTTTGGAACGTCAGGATATTATGCACGGCATTTGCTTACAACAATTTAATCAGTTTAGTTTTTAAAGTGCCTTTGAGCTGGTTAGATCGAACAATTATCTAGTGAATATATTTTAATTTTATTGTACATTGTACACTGTAAAAATCTTAAATTGTTTCCTCCACTCTTTCGCCAAAAAATACAGATGTATCCCTCGTTGTGATTTAAGAGTCCATTAAAAAAATACAGTCTCTTGCGTCTACTGATAAAAAATATAAACATTATGCATTAATAAATACACCATGATTTAATGTGAGACACTGGTGGGCATATCGCTACAACTATACAACAATAAAAAAAACAATACGCAATTCACCGAGTATAACTATACCAATCTGTCAAGAATTGTGAAACAACTTTCAAAGATTTGCAAAGACGCACAATAAAATCAATTAAAGTCAACATGAAAACATTAATTATTTTTGACACTTCGAGTTTCAAAAGCCAGTTTACCTTTGCACAGCTGATGATGACGTAGCCTAATGAGCCCACCTAGTATTAATTTTGCCTTGATCATGAATAAGACTACACGAAATGCTTTAAGTAGTTGTAAAAGTAAAAAAAATTTTAAATTACTGTTCTTAGAACGCGCTAAATTTATAAAAAAACGCGCTAAGACGAAAAAAGCGCGCTTTGCATGGTAAAAAAGCGCTCAATATGCATCGCCAATCTTGTATTGATATCGAATGTACCATTTTTTATTTGCATGCAAAGTTCCGGGTGCACTTATCCACCCCACTTGACGAATTCTTTGTATCGACAACCCAGCTCTGTGTACCAAATTTGGACAATTTATCTCCTACCGTTCTCCAGATGTAAAGAAATACATTTTGTGCCATGCCCACTTTTTTCCAGATATCATGCATTGATATCAAAGCAATTTGGAAACATTTACTGCTATGATTATGGAGATTTATAGAAATCTGTTTTCTATTTTAATGGGGGTGCGACTCCCACTATTTCAATCCTATTTTTTCAGAGAGGTAGTGTATGGATAACCCAGCTATGTGTACCACATTTTGACCGTTTTTTTTTCTTACCGTTTTTTAGATATAAATAAATCTATTTTATGCCACGCCCACTGCTCGAATTCCACCCAGATTGTCGGGTTTTGTGTATTAGTAAACAAGAAGCTTGTACCTAATCTGGCAACTTTGGCTCTTGCCGTTCGTCAGATATACAGAAATCGTCAATATCTTCGTATGGGAGGTGCCATGCCCACTTCACCAATCCCGCCCATTTTTTAAGAGAAGTTCTTGCCGTTCTCCAGATATACAAACACAAAGATGTATGAGTAAAATTAGAGGCAGTCATGGTTATTTGCTCATATCTCAGCAATAAAACGAATTATATGTGGCATAAATTTATATTAGTCCTATAATTTTGACTAATATAAAGCTTCTCATAACGGCCCAGAATATTTATACTTTATAGGGTCTAAGATCAATATTGTAGAAATTACGGAACGACAAACTTATATGTGTATACCGTTTCCACCTGTGGTGAAGGGTATGAATATTTATAAAAATGGATATTTATATTCGTGACAAATTTGATTAGTTATAATCAACCCAATCCGGAATAATTCTCGTTATTTTCTCCCCTTTCACGTTTTTGCGATCATAAAAAATTCCGATGAAAAAAATAATTCATAGGAGAATAATAACGTGAAAAAAGTGTTCACGGGAAAAACTCCCCTTATCGTAAAAAAAATTTCCCTCGTAATTTGTTCACTTTTCCCTTTGAATTTTCATGAGTTCGAATTCAGCCAGGTCGATCGACAAATGAGCAAAAACGATATATGAGCAAACACGACGATTAGCTCTTATTTTACCTATTAATCTCAAATTTTTTTTTCCATAAACCTTTACTTGTTGAAGTCTTCTTATATGTATATACCTGTATCTACTTTTTCTCAAAATAATGTGTTTGGCACAATTGTGCCCATACCATCGCACATTGGTATGAATCCTGTCATAAGAGCCTGCTCTAAAAGTACTGTGATATCGATTTACGTTAATAACTGTCTTGCGACTTAACTTCACGTTGGATCTCAACCGCTTGGTGTGTTAATATAAAGCACTTAAAAATGAAAGTCAAGCATAATTTTCTACATTTTATAATAAAATTTACTCATTTTTTGATATTTGTGTACCTAAAAAAACTGTTTATACTCCAGTTGGACCACCATGGAACTCTAAACAGCTGACTCGGCTAAAAAATCTTATGAATAAAAAATAAAAGAAATTCAAAAAGTCTGGATCATTTATTGATTATGGAAAATATTCCGTCAGTCGTTCAGAATATAATCTGCTGAATCATGCTTTATATAATCAATACATAAATAAGGTGAAGAACAATTTCGTTCGTGATCCAAAATCGTTTTTTGCATTTGTAAATTCTAAAAGAAAATCTAATGGATACCCATCCGTTATGAAATTTCGTTGCCAAGAATCTGGAGATGCTGATGTCCTTTGTGATATGTTTGCCGATTTTTTTGCAACAACTTATTCTGATGCTGTATACGATGATAGTAATGGTTATTCATATCTGCTCTCATCATGGTTAACTAAAAAAGGTTAAAGATGACTTTTAATCATGGTCCTGTAGCTCGTTTCTGTATTTCTCGCATCGCAAATTTTCTTATATTAAGTGTGAAACAAAAAATTCCATCGTTTCTCGATTTGTGAGAAAAAAGTGTTTCTGTATTTAAATGCGAGAACAGACAACACAGATTCTGTTTTAACTGGAATACTTCCAGTAATTAAGTGTCAAATGCAAGCGAAACGTCAACGAAAGAAATATATATAATAAAAATAAGGCTGCCAGATTTAAAGATTTATCGACATTTTGACGATTTTTTTTGTTCCAAAATTGGCAAAGTGACATTTTACTGATTTTTTTCTAGTGACGATTCAGTCTTTGAAATAAAACAATTTTAAATAGTTTTATATGTTTGTGTATTAGGCACCACAGAAAACCGATATCTTTAAAAACAAGGCAGATTAAAAAATGTATCGGCAAAAGCAAAATTTCGAACGGAAACTGTTTAATTTTTATTTGCTTGGATTATTTAATACATTTGTTTGTGTGATCAAAAGATTAAACTATTACCCCATTTTTCAGTCAATGCACTTTAGGAAATTTTTGCCTTTTACTTTGTCCAAATGTGTTTATTTTATTTCAAAATGATATTTTGTCACTCCTTTGTGTGATTTCTGCAGGGAAAAATAACAATCTGAAATTTTAAACTCTTATCGGATTAAGGAAAATAAAATAAATAATTTTATTTTAATAGACCTCTTATGTATGTATCAAATATGTATTTTACCCATGAACTTAATGTTTTTTTTTTTTTTGATTATGTGTTTATATGATAAAAATTTGTGATTATATGATAAAAATCGAACAAAATTCGTCAAAATTAATTTTAAATTGTCCGAAAAAAATAGACGATTGTTTTATTTTTTCTTAGGATATTGACGTTTTTTCACAAATTTATCTGGCAGCCCTGCATAAAACAAACACAATGAAATGCCAAAAAAATTTAAATAACAAAATATAACAATTGTGTTTTATATACTTATTTTCATCATTTAAATCCTTTCTTTTAAAATAAAATAAAATAATACACATTCTTGTGTACAAACATACATAATTTGGGCTCCATTTTTTTAAATTTTGTTTTCTCGCATCAATTTCAAATATGACTTATTTTGACAGTTCTTGAGAGAAACTTTTTGCAAAATATTGTTACAGAAACACTTGTTCTCACATCCTTCCAATAATTGCTGGAAAATTATTTAAATGACAGATAATTCTCGCAAAGTAAAAGTACAGAAACACTCATGTGAGAAAAACAATTTGTTGTTTCATATTGCACTGTTTTTATCATAATTCACTTGTTTCATGCGGGAAATTTTAAGATGCGAGAAATACAGAAACGGGCTACTGATCTTGTTCCAACATGTATTTTAAATCAATGTGCTGAATCATTAGTTACGCCATTAACTTTAATGTTTAATGCTTCGATTATATGTGGTTATTTTCCTGTATTATGGAAAGACTCGTATATAAAACCCTTATTTAAATCTGGTTATAGATCGGATATAACAAACTATAGAGGGATTGCCAAATTAAGTGCTATTCCAAAACTATTTGAAAAACTTGTTGCTGATTTCCTATGCCATCACACATCGTCATTGCTGGCAGCATGCCAGCATGGTTTTCGGAAAGGCTGTTCGAATACAACCAATATACTTCATTTAACAACTTTGATCATCTCTGCATTTACACAAAGGAAACAAACTGATGCTTTTTATACTGACTTCAGTAAATCATTTGATAAAGTTAACCATCAACTTTTTCTTACTAAGTTGGATTTGTTAGATTTATCCCGTAGAAGTTTAAGCTGGTTAAGTTCTTATTTAATTGGCAGAAAGCAAAAAGTATAATTCAATAATTGTATATCCAAGTACATATATGTTTCGTCCGGTGTTCCTCAGGGCAGTCATCTTGGCCCACTTTTATTTACGCTGTTTATTAATGATCTGCCCAATGTTATCAACTTCGCCAATATATTGATGTATGCTAATGATGTACAAATTTTCCATTCTTTTAATTGCTTTGTTGATCATTTTTATCTTCAATCGGATCTTAATAACTTTTAGTTATGGTGTAATCATAATATGTTGGAGTTGAATCTATTGAAATGCAAATGCATGCGTTTTTTAGAAATAACTGAATTGCTGTTAATTATGCTTTGGTTGGTCATCAATTGGAGTTGGTTGATTCATTTCTTGATCTCGGAGTCCTATTGGATCATAAATTAAACTTTGTTTCACATATAAAGTTAACTGTAAATAAAGCTAGAGGTATTCTTGGCTTTATAAAACGCTGGGCTTAAGAGTTCACCGATCCATACATAACGAAGCAACTTTACGTGTCACTCGTTAGACCTATCTTAGAATACGGGTCAATCATTTGGGATCCATATTACAACATTCATAATTCTCATATTGAATCTGTCCAAAAACAATTTTTGTTGTTCTGTTTACGTGGTCTTCAATGGAGTCACTCGACAAGCTTTCCTTCCTATTCTAGTAGACTGGCCTTAATAAAACTACCATCGCTCAAAAGTCGTCGTACAATGTTAAATGTATCTTTTATGGTTAATCTTATTAATGGTAATATTTGTTGTGAATTTCTGTTAAATTTAATATACCTTGTCGCAATACTCGTCATTATTATCTGCTTTTTGTAAAATTTTGTAGAGTAAATTACGCTATTGCTGATCCTTTTTCAAGGTTATGTCGACAATTTAATTCTTTGTCTCAATTTGTTGATTTTTCTTTAAATTTAAATGTTATAAAGCATAAAATAATCGTTTATCTTAACTAGTAATTTTTTATGTACATTTTTAAATCCATCATGTAATTCATTAATTTTAAGTCAATCTTGTTATTAGTCAGTAAGGATAATGTCCATTGATTAAATATATATAAATAAATAAAATAAATACAAAAACATGTAACAATTTGAATGTAAATACAACCACTCTTTGCTTACGAGCTGGAGTTATCTAACCTCCACTGGTATTCATCAATCCCAGCAGCTTGTGGTGAATAGCAACAGCACCTAGGGACATCTATACGCCAAACTTTTCCACAAGGGTGAAAAATTAGCCTTCCAGGTTAATGTAACCCCTCTCGCGACTTTGGATTTAAGCCACAGCCACGTGAAACCCGATAGCATCCTCTAGTCAAAAAGGATGATCTTCGTTAAAACCTGTTGTGAGTTCATGCCTTGAAAAAACACTCCTCCAACGGGCGGTGCACAACTTACTGAAGAATAACCTTCTGTCAGAGAAGCAAGGCTTCCCCAAAAACAATCAGACTAAAGGGTACTTTACTCTTCACACAAGTCTTACGTATTTTAAGGAAAATAGAACCCTCTCATGATAAGTTGTTATTGTTTTTTGAAAAAATTCACGCAATAATTAGATTAGTGATGCATTTTCTTCAAAATACGTAAGACTTGTGTGATAGTGTTAAGTTCCCTTAAAAGACAGAAAGCATTTCTCGCAAGAAGCATACTAATGGAGAACTTACCAATAGTTAAGCCGCTGCTTACAACCACATCAGTTAAGTACTGAGGTACAACTTCGAATCCCCTCAAATCCATTGGACCCTAAAAAGCTCTGTCGTTTGGAATGCACTAGGTTGTATTCACCTGTTTTACGCTCATAGATTTTAAACGTCAAAGGAGAGATGATCGACACAGCAGATGCTGTCATGCATCTCTAGCCCGCTACCATTTCATAGTTCTTAAATAACTCCATGGAAGTATGACTATAAAACGGAAAAGATAAATCTTTCGATACCTCTCGGCGGCTGCTCTATAATGCACTACCTGTTACCGGGCCCTCATCAATTTACGGCTTTGGCCAAATCTAATATAGCCCAGGGGATGTAACACAAAGGGGTATCAGTACACATTCCCCGGAGTTAGCTCTAAAAGAACTTACAACTTATTTATTTTTTATTTTCGATCTCAGGTTTTATTTAGCGTGCCAAGAAAAACAGAGTGTATTCGATCAACTTGTATGTAAAGCCAAGCGAGATATTTTACACATATTTAAATTGTTTATAAAAATTAAGTTATTGTTGCTACGATATCGACGATTATAAGTTATTTAGGAACAAATGCTAAAATATTTTTCAAATACATTTTTTTTTTTAATTTGATAAGATTAATTACTTTGTTTTTGCCCTTGAAGTTTTGCCCAAAATTATGAATGTTTCTGAAATATTTACAATCTTTAAAGGTCTGCCAAAAGAAAGGGCTATCGAGTGCTATTACAATTCTATAACTACTTGTTAGACATATCGCTCATTTCGTGCAAGACCGTCACAACTCAAAATTTGGCATTTTCAAGTTAGTAAAGCAGAAATGTTCTTCTCTTAAATCTCTACAAATTGATCTAAGAACGGAGAGAATTATCGAAAAAATAACGGTAATACAGATGCATGTGACGCTATGATCTCTCGTAACAAACTTGAGCAATTAACATCAACAAGGTCACATTTCAGTTTGTGTTTGGCATTCCTCTTGTACATGTGGTTTTCTTTGTAGCAGAAAAGAAACATTTGATTTTATAACTGTATTTTAATGAAAGAGAAGGTGAGAAATAATAGGTTGGAATCTTAAAAAGGCTCTCCTGTAAAGTTTCAAATTTTGAGTTGTGACGGTCTTGCACGAAATGAGCGATATTATCAGAGAATAATTTTACAAATTATAACCAATTCTAAGTCCCCATTTACATTATATGCATTTGTTGCCGGATAGACAAAGTTTGTTGGCGAAAGAGGCAAAAGGCAAATTGTGTCAGCCAAACAGCGTCGCCCCCTTATCCACAAACTTCGTCTGTCCGGCAACAATGTCTATAGTGTGTAAATTTAGACTAACCAATTCCGCTGTTTTTTTTTTTTTTTGTTTTGAAGTAAAAATTGTCTGGGCAATCCTTAAAAATTTTTAGTCTTGAAACTATACAACATCGGCACATTTTGCTAACTGGGAAATTTTTATAATTTCTTTATTTTGTAACAATCCATTTTTAAAACTTTCTGCAAATTGTACGTTAAATTTCCTTACAAACTGTTTGTATTGTAATAAAAAAAAATTTACACGATATAAATAATTTTTCACTTTGTTTTATTAAATCACTCTTTACATCTGGTTGACTCTATACTCCGGCTAAAATAAATTCCTCACAGATACAAATACGACTACCTCCATTAGATACATTGAGACAATATATTTAACCAATACACACTAGTATGGCAGTATTTATATCTATTGTTTCAGTATTATATCATCGTGTTATGGCTGATCTAATCTAGTAAATACGAAATAAAGCAAAAACAAAATGTCTAATAAAGAGAAGAAACAAAACGAAATCGTAAGAAGAAATAAATAATACAACATATGAGCAAAAACAAAAAAAAAAAAAAACAACTTAAAAATTGTTTTCTTATTGGGTGCGTTTTGTAGCTCAAAGTCAAACTTTTATTTTCAGATTGTGTTCTGTAGGTTTTAATTTTAGAAAATCAAGTTTTTTCTTTCCATGTTTAAGGAATAAAATATTTAAGACTGTGTGGTTGTTAAGAAATTTAAAATACTGTTGGCTGAAATTATGGTTTGTTTCAAGCGATAAGATAAAAAATGCTGGTAAAAGATTAACAGCCGTATTCATAACGAAAATTTGGCATGAAGTTTGCACAAAGTTCATTTATAATACACTAACCAAACTCTGGCTAACGATTTGCTAAACTCTTGTTAACGGGCTGCCAAACGTTTGCCACCTTGTGAAAAACAGGAGTTTAATGTTGAATAATTTTGTTTGTTTTTTTTTTTAATTCACTGTCTTTTTTTTAATTAAGTCCTTTTTTAAATTTATTTTAATTTAAAAACATTTAACATTTTTATGTGGGGAGGCAAAAACAAAAAAAATAAAAAAAAATTATGAAATGAAATGACAAAACCAGCGATGATTTGTGCAAAACAAAGGCGAATTCAACTACAGGTGGTGTCGATACTACAACAATCCAAAAATAACAGAAACAACACAGGGTTTTTGCTTTGCATTGTTAGTGTTTACTGTCCAAAATGTCAACCATTCCTAACAAAGCACTAACAAATCAAAACAAAGTAGCTCGAACTGTCAAAATCAGATGGCGTTTCGACACCTCCTGTAGTTGAATTCGCCTTGTGCAAAACGTGTTTCATTTTTGAGCACTATAATGTGGCATCATTAATATTCAGAGTTGATTTATTAAAAGTTAGTAGACGGATAAAATTCGTTATAAATAAACTCTGTGCTAACAAGCTGCTTAATAAACAAGCTTAATCGGCATTCTAGTTAGCAGCTAGTTTTACGTAGTGTACAAACGGTGGCTAACTTTTTGTTATGAATACGGCTGTAAGTTTTTGATAGATATTTGAAATATTTTGGTATTTTTAAAGTGTATTTGAAAAGATTAGTGCAATTTTGAAAATAATTTACAGAAAAAATGATCAGAAATTTTTAAGCAATTAAAACAATTGTTTAAAAATCATTTTAATTTAATTAACGTGATAATTAAATCAGTAATTTTTTTTTTTTTTTGGTTTAAAGAAAATTAAAAAATATAATATTGATTTAATTAACATTTTAGTTGTTTTGAAATAAAAATCTGAATATGATTTTTTCGTTTAAAATAAAATAATTTAAACTTCTAGAATTGTTGTTGGGATATGTCAAAACATGAGTTATATTTAATTAAATCAATTAACACATTGTTTGAAACGGCAAAGTTTTTTGATAATTTTTTTAATTAAAATTAAAAATATTAAATATATTCACAATTTTAAATTTTTACAATTTTTAGCAATCAATATAATCATTTTGGTAAAATGTGCAAAATCAACAAATTGTTTGCTTGATTCTATGTATTTGGTGATAGACCACAATTTTTAATTTTTTCTGTGTCTATATATTATTAGGCTGTCTAACAAATAATGATTTCGCAAAATCTATACATTTTAAAAGGAAAGAAATAACAACAACGCAACAGCAGAGCGAAATAAAGTGAATGTTGTTTATAGTTTTGCCAAGGGGGTTTCTTTAAGCCTGATAGAACTTGAAATTGTAGAATATAACACAAAAATGTTTTTTTTCATCACAAACGTTTTTAGTTCGAAAGATCAATATATGGCATTAATATTTACAAATGATTTTGGAAAAACGGGTAGTGCACTCAGGACGCCCAAATTATGACGAAATTAGTTAAAATGATGGCGCCAGGGTAAAAACCGCATCAACGGTGCATTTGTTCAATGGTTTGACTCCATATGCGGCAATTTTGTTCATTATTCAGATGAACATTATACGCAAAGAATTATCGCAAAGTCGTCAATAAGTTGAGCGAACCCTTTACTGATTTTTTCAAGCATAAAATCTATTCATGATGACTTGCCAGAGTATATACTGATCATAAATCTCAAAAAGTGAGAGGATTACGACAGTTCGCTTAACAGCTTACCCTGTCGTTAGTTCTATCGTGCTTAAAACAATACCATTTACTTCAAAAAAAACAAGACTTTAAATTAACTTTTTATCAAAGGTATGACGCAATCGACTTTAGTTTTTGCACGAGCGAGAGTTGTACGTTCGCTTTGCCGTTTGTTGTGCGCAATAACAAATCGATGTGTATATAAATTGTGTATATAAATTTCTAGCTGTTTGGTCCCGGCGCTACTCGGGATTTTCTTTCGACTTACCAATGCATGTTTCTCTGACGTGAGAAAAAACCTTGTTAAAAATTTAAGGCCCCTATTATGAGTTACATTCGATAAACGATTTTCGCTGGCTATCGAACATCGACTATCGAATGTTAATTTGGTATTATGAGTTGGTAGCACTGTCGAAAATTTTGCTGTGCATCGAACTTTTCAAAGATAACAAATTTGCTTTCGACGGTGTTAATAATTAAAAAAAAATAAAATTGTTGAAAATGTAAGTTTTTGTTAATATATTAGTTTTGGTGTGCAAATTCCATATTCTTTATTATTTTTGGTTATTTTATGCAGGTCTAAAGTAGTAAGCAGCAGTTGGAGAAGCTTGTTTCCCTTATGGCAAAAAGAATTTTTACAAAAGTTCAGGCCCCAGGTGCAGGCCAGTTCCAGTAAGCATTCATCTTCATCAGATGAATCATCGCACCATAATTCCGTCGTAGCCATGATTTATATTAGTTTCATTTTTTAAATCTGTTAACAAAAATTTTATATTTAAAGTGACAGCTGATAGAAAATGTACTACTGTGAATAAACTAAATCACAATAGTACGTTTTTATCGAATATGTGCCATAATACCAAATGAAAATTCTTTCGATCAACTAATTTTCGACAGCAGTCGAGAAAATCGAATTTAGTTCATAATAGGCACCTAAAAGATTTTGTTTATTGTGCTTAATTCCCTTTTTTAATAATTGATAAAAAAAAATACTAAAAGTTATTGTTGCGAGGATAAGCTGTTCCTACGCGCATTTCACTGGTTGCTTAGGCCAGATCACCAGGAAACGTTCTCCTAAATAATTTAAGAAAAGCCAAAGCTATCAGCAAAAATATTTTTGTTAAAACTTTTTATAATTTCCATTTTACAAAGTTTTTTGTTTCTCCTGTAAAATTATATTTTTGTTAGTTGCGCCTTTTTGCATTTCAGCTAACGATATATTGATATAAATGTTTGTATATAAGTATATAAATTATTTTGGTATGCTTTTTAAATTCCAGAGAACTTTTTAACTTTTTTATTATTTCTGAAATTCTACAGCAACTTTTGTGAAACCCTTTTAACACAAAACATCTCGTAAAATTCGATAATTAATTTCAAACCAAACAAACCAATTTGTTTTCTTTTTTCCATTAACCACTCTGAAGGTTGTTTCAACTGCATTTCTATGAATAAACTTTTTTTTAATTAAGAATAAAACGCTACAACAAATAAACACAATAATGTTTAAGCCACCCACCTTCCTATAACTCATAGATACATTTGCATATATTGTATATTCATGAATGTATAAGTTTTTAAACACCAACACTCACATGCTCATAGTTTAAAAAGTTTATGACTTTTTTATACACTCTTGAAATAATAATCATCTGAATACTTGATCATACACCTCTCATAATTAAGATAAAAAAAATAACAACAGCTGAAGATATTTTGAAGACTAAATTTGTCTATGTGTAGTTATTTGGTAGTTTTGATTTAATTGGGCTTGTTTTTGTATTTCATTTTTAAATAGAAGGAAATACAAATAATGTTCAAGGTCAAACAAGTCAAAAAGTCATCGTAACAAAGGCGGTGAATACTGGTAGATGGATATATCAATTGAACACTGTATTAAAAAAAAAAAACACAATATTTACAATCAGATGCCAAGTAAGAAAAAATAAAATAAGCGCATTGAACTTAGCAAACCATGAAGTATGTTGAAAATAATTAAGATTTTAATGTCTTAAAGATGAAACGCATCAAAATCTTTAACGGTTGAAGTGATTTTCGATCTAAGCCAAGTTTTTGATGAAAATTTTTGGCATTGATAACTTCAGAAACCTGTATGTTAACACTAAAATATAATATAATAATTTGCCTGAAAGATTTTCTATACATTCAAAGAAAAAATTAAAGATTGCCTCTAATCACCAAATTCATTGATTTTGCACCTTTTACCAAAATGATTATATTGATTACTAAAAATTGTAAAATTGTAAAAAATTTTTTTTTCAAAAAAAACTTTGCCGTTTCAAACAATGTGTTAATTGATTAAGTTAAATATAACTCAGGTTTTGACAATTCCCAACAACAATTCTACAAGTTTAAATTTTTTTATTTTAAAAGAAACTATTAATTAAGATTTTTTGATATTCAATTAATACTTTAATTAAAAATTATTTCAAAACAACTAAAATTTTAATTAAATCTAAATAGTATTATTAATTTTCTTTGAACCAAAAAAAATAATTGATTCAATTCTCACATTAATTAAATTTAACTTTAACTTTTTAAACAATTTTTTGATTTGATAAAAAACTAATGATAATTTTTTCTATGTTAGATTTGGTTTGTAGTAAAAATGAGCGATATCGATCCGTTTTTTTTTTGTATTGTCCATTGGTAGGCAATATGCATACAAAAATATTTGCGATTGTATGTGAATAAATACCAGGGCATAGGGAAAGAGTTAGGCTATTCATTTAATCGGGCATTTGCTTTAATCGTTTAATTAACCGAGGTTTTGGTTTAATCGGTTAATTTTGTTATGGATTGGTTAACCGATTAATAAAGTTTTTTTTTTTATAAATTAAGTAATTTCTATGAATAAAAATGCATAAATTATAATTATTTATTATTCTTGAACTAAAATGGGCAAACAAAAATATAATTCATAAATATGTAATACATATTTTTTAATTAATACATATTTGGGGTACTCACAAGATAGTCATAAAGGTGTTAGGTCATATGTCTTAAAATACTTACAAGAAATGTATATGACTGCTGAGGGCAACCGCTTATAATTTAGACTTCTACTGTACAGTTATGACGAATTAATATACACAGCATTAACATTTTTATTTTATTTAAAGCACAACAATATTTTTTAAAACAATTGTAAAATATTATTTAGGACATTATAACGATATGACTTGATAGCACACCTTGTGAATCCCCCAATTATGTTTTAATTAAAAAATAGACTGTGTGATCACTCTATTAGTTACTTCAATAGTTTTAGGAGATCTTATAAAATAATCTTTTAGGCAAATAATTTGGTTTAAATGTTAAGGAATTAAGCGAATATTTTCTTTAGTTTTGATAAAACTTGAGTTGAAAAATTCTTTCATTTATCGTAGATGTTGCAGAAATCGAAAGCAACCCATAATATAGAATATCTAATTTGCCAGTCCTTTTCCTGGTTTGCTCTAAAGATATAAAATCTTCCATTATGCCCTTAGAGACTACACAAAAAAAATAATAAATTTCTCCAATCACTAAATTTATTCCAAATTCATAATATCAAGCAAACAATTTGTTGACTTTGCACCTTATACCAAAATGATTAAATTGATTACTAACTGCCGTATTCATAAAAAACTAAACTGGATTTGAAATATATTTCAAGGAAAATTTGTATGGAAATTTTGTTTTAAAATACATTTGAAATCTATTTTATTTTTTATGAATACGGCATTAAAAATTTTAAAATTTTGAAAAAATATTTTCAATAAATGATATTTTTAATTTTAATTAAAAAAGTGATCAAAAAACTTTGCCATTTCAAACAATTTGTTAATTTATTTAAATAAATATTGACAATTCCCAACAACAATTCTACATGTTTAAATTATTTTATTTTAAACGAAAAAAGTCAATTAAGATTTTTTGTTATTTAATTAAAATTTTAATTGAAAAATTATTTCAAAACAACTAAAATGTTAATTAAATCAAAATTAAATTAATTATAACATTAATTAAATTTAACTACTTTTTAAACCATTTTTTTAAGTGATAAAACACCTTTTTCTGTGTATATAAATTTTTTCAAATTTTTAAGACTTCTAATTGTTTCGGTTAATTCTGTTAAAAGATTGATATGAGAAGATAATAAACAAATATCTAAACGCATATACATACATATAAAAACACTTATATAAAATTAAGCTCACTGAACACCTTCTTTGTTTGTATGAAAAAGTATTTTCTAAACACATATCTTTTGTTTATGAGTGTTTTGTCTGAATACGTTATTTAGAAAACAAAAAAAAAAATAGGTAAGATTACTAAAAAATTTTATTACATCGGTTAATCGAATGAAATTAACCGGTTTAATCGTTAATCGAATAAAGCCAATTTGAAATTAACCGATCCGTTAATCGGGTAGTAATTAATCGCTTAATCAATTAACGGTTAACCGAATGAATACCCTAGAAAGAGTAGAGCAGACACTCTCTTAAGGGAATAAAACAAATCCTTTCAAAACATTGTCACATCCAAACAAAACTTTTTTTTCGAAAACTGTTAAGCATATTATGGATACTTTATCTATATTATTGTCACCGCCAACCACATTATGGTTTACTTAGTGCTCTATCAAAAATCCACAACCGCCATATATGTATAGCTTAAATTCTTAAATTTGGTCCCTGCAGTGCCTACGATACTCATAGAGCCCTCCCCCTTCTAACATACCAACCCGCTATCCCCATTCCTTGAGGGGGCTTCCATACAAAACTTTCAATACTGACTTTAAATATATTGAAGCAAAAGCCCCGTAACTGCCAAGGAGTCACCTCTGGGGGGATAAAATATATGACCGACCTCTACTAGTTTTTTGTATTTAACAGATTCCCAAAATATACTTGCACTTTATCTTCACTTCTTAGGGCGGCTCCCATACAAATATTGCATTTTATGAAATTCATAAAATCATTTAAGCATGTTCAATAAACTAAACCGATTTTAAGTTACGCGAAATAAGACTGTGCAACCTCCTCCATTTTCGAAAACAAGAGCTAAACTAAAAAAAGGTT
Source organism: Pollenia amentaria (assembly GCA_943735925.1). Lineage (NCBI taxonomy): Eukaryota > Metazoa > Arthropoda > Insecta > Diptera > Polleniidae > Pollenia > Pollenia amentaria. The sequence goes on from OX031009.1 coordinate 102,679,438, forward strand.
AGCACCACTGGCTTCAGCGCACCCGAATTAGGTTAAAGCGCCAGGTGTCCGGCTTGTCTAAAAAGAAGTTTCAAATTCAATCACAGTGTTGTTAGTGGTTAACGAATTATTGTTTGTTATAAACAGCCATAACATTTTCGGAGGCAAACATTAAAAAGTAGTGGCTTCTTGATAAAGGCCTAGTTTTACCATAATATGGTTATCGATTGTCGTTTATTAACACAATTAAAGTAATCAAATGTTAAAAAAATCGTGAAAAATAGTTTTGTTGTTGGAGCTGACCATATCGAAAAATGTGTTTTTTTTTTGTCTTGCCAAAATTTACAACACTTTTCTCACTAACACAATCATAGGATTAGGTTTTTTTTTGACAGGTAAGTTTGGTTTTTTCTCTTTCTGTTATAGACCTTTTCGTTGTGCACAGGCCAACAGCGGAGTAAACACAAGTAGACCTACCAGTACATTAATGCCATGACATCGAAGGTTTTATAAAAGTAAATGTCGCTAAATTTTATATCAATACAGCAAATTATGGCACAGAAAATTATGGCATTTAAAGCTATTTTCGGGAGTAGTATTGGTATGGGAGCTATGGTCAACATCGACCGATTTAAAAAATATTTGGTAAGATGGTTTAGGTTTCAATAAGATATGGACTCAAAGACTCTATTCTGCAAAGAAGTTTGTTTAGGGTTCATCTGTAATCATGGACCGATTCTTATCATTGGCTTCATCCTTATGGCAATTAAAACATATGTACCAAATTTTGTCACATTATTTTAAAGAGTCCATATGTGAACAGAAACCGTGATCGGTATATTAAAAGGCACAAAACCAATATTTTCATGTGCTACGCTGAAAGAATTTTCTTCGCAGATCCAAGGGATTTAAACATAAACCCAGTGAAAAATTTTATTAAAAGTCAACCAATGTTACGCTTTATTGGAATTATGAAGAATATTTGGATATGATAGAATAACACCTAAAATGCTATTATGCAAAAAAACCAAAATTGCAGATATACTTTCGGTTATGTTTGGGAAGATGATTGAGCTTGGTGAATATCCTGCTGTTTTAAAAATTCATAAAATTGTACCAATACCCAAAGGAGTGGGTTCTAATGATGTAAATACGTTTCGACCAGTGTCTGTTTTATCTATTGTAGATAAAGTTCTTGAAAAAATTATTTTAAGTCAGTTATTTTTTTTATTATTCCTACACTAAATCCCGCGAAGCTTTTTGCTTGTCTGCAGGAGACTAGCAAAAAGCTGGTAGTTCACTACCAGCTAGCCTACCGGGGCACCCAAAAAATATTTAGAAAAAAAAAATAAAATCTTATTTGAACGCCAATTTGGATTCTGTAAAGGTTCTGTAACAGAAGAAGCGGTTGTAAATATTGTTGACTATATATGTGGAGGCTTTGATGCAGGGTTTAATGGTGCAGCTGGCGTCTTCTTTGATTCGTCAAAAGCTTTTGAAAATGTCGTGATTGACTAACATTTTGATTAAAAAGCTGGCATTAATTGGTGTGTCTAATAACTCTATTAAGCTATTAAAAGATTATTTAACAAAAGACAGCAATTCGTTCAGATTGCAGAACCCAAAAGTCCTTTTTTTAGCTGTTAAATGTGGTGTACCAAAAGGTAGTGTGCTTGGGACACTCTTATTTAAAATTTTTATAAACGATATTGGCAACATAAACTTTAATGGTGAACTGTTCATGTTTGCGGATGATATGTGCTGGCTATATCGGTATAAGTACACTCAGGTATTAAAAACCCATGTAAAGTATGATTCAGCAATATTAGCGGAATATCTTAGACTTAGCAAGCTTGTTTTAAACGCAGATAAGACCAAGTTTATAATGTTCAGAACATACATTTTAAAAAACGATGAAACAGTTGCAGTTCATATTAATGGTGTGTTAATCCAAGAAATCAATACCATACCGTATCTAGGCATGTTGCTTTGTAGTAATTTACAATGGAATAATCATATTTATTGATTCCATTAAGTCAAAAAGATCTTCTGCAATTGGTGTTTTATATAAATTCAAAAATAAATTCGACGTTAAAACGAAAATGCTAATATATCAGAGTTCGATATATAGCAACTTAACTTACCTTCCTATAATATAATATAAAAATAACTCGCAATGAAATAATTCATTGGATTTAAGAAAAAACTTAATAAAATTTACTCATTAGATTTATGAAGCATAATTCTTTCTGTGTACACACTTCAGCACCTCTTCACTATAGTGGTTTGTGTATAAAAATGTCATCCCTTAAATTCCACATACAGACGTTTATATTATTCCCGTAAATTAATTCCAAAATAATAATAAATATTAAAATTAAATTATCCATTTAATTTGTGCATGATTATTAATTTTTTTGGCTCGTTAAAATTAGTCAGTTAAGTATCAAAAATTTATCTGACTATACTGAACAACTGTCCACCATACAAGACATGATGTTAACATCTGGCTTGTCAACATTTCAACTCACATGTGATTTTGCATGTCTGTCAAGATTTTTTTTACAGAAGGTTTATAATATTCGGTCATAAACGTACATATTAATTGCTTCTGATAAAGTTTCTGGTTTTTCGCATATTTTTGCAGATACCAAAGACGTTTCGAGAAAAGATGGAATATTTTGTTTCACATCTTTTTGATGCGAGAAGTTCTGACCAAAGTAACAGAACATGGATACAGGTCATTAGAACTAATTTGTTTTAGATTTTTGGCATATTTTAGCATATTTGGCATTTATTTGAATCTTGAATTTTCTTGATAACGTTTCTATTTGACTAAAATTTTTTGGATATCCAGCAGTTAATTAAAGTACAAACGTATTTGAATATTTAAAAAAATATTTAAAGAATTTAAAGATATCTCAAGCTATAGTTACTTTGATTTTGATGTTCCTACTCCTTAATTGAAATTAAACCAAAAATTGTATAAACACTTTTCCGGTAAATGTTCATAAGCAGAACTTCATTTAGTCACGTAATTTATTTGAAGAATTTTAATTACTTCAACAAAATGTTTGATTAGCTAAACTTTATTAATTAGGTAAAACTGTTTTTGACACTTAACAACCGCGCTCACTTACTTAATTACTCACTCATGAATATTTTTCATAAATGGAAACAGCAACAACAACAGAAACTAATAAACGACAACTAAAATTAAGGTGAATAAACCGCACAATAAGTCAACCAGCCACTCGCCCGCCACCCACTAATCCAAATAAATAAATATTTGCAGCAAATATGGCCAAAAGTAATTTAACGGTTTTATTAACTAAAAAACTTTGCTTTGTTTAGCACAAAACTATTCTCATGTGTACAATTAACGCTCAAATATTTATTCTTTTATAGTTATACCTGGGTAAAGCAGTGGTCGGCTTTCATTTAAAGAAGAGCGCGAAGTTGGTTGGCTATTTTCTTGAACACAACAATCATTTTCATAAAACTCTCTTATGGGGAAAATATGATAGTAAAACTGTAATAAACCTGCGGGAAATTTGTGTCAATTGTTCTTATAGCACTTATCCCTTGACCGGTGAACACAATATTATAATAAAAGGAACGAATTGTGGTAGGTGAATACTGCTATTAATGGGTTTAAAGTGTTGTTACTCTAGAGGAAAGGTAACTGATGCAAAACTAGTCATGTGACTGGATTTTGTGCTGGTAGTGGCTGATTATCTCTAGTTCGATTATTTTATATAAAGAGGTTCTATCATATTAACATGATTCATTTGAAAAAATGAATCAGGCATACTTTAACCGAAATTGTATGTGTCCATTTAGGTTATTTCAGTGACCTGTTACAAAGTTTAAAAAAGGTGCCAAATTACCCCCTCGTAGGACATCGCCTTGTTAAAGTAACAAGTCTCCTTCATATAAAGTGTTAGAGCTTGAACCAGTCCCAAACACTTTAGAACTGTCACGTGACAAGTTTGGTATTAGTTCCATTTTTCCTAGGGAGTTGATCTGCAAACGTATTCGTATGCTATTGATACCAATTTCTTTATTTTCCGCATTCGCCGTCCCAGAGAATTTAATGAAAAGTATTCAAAAAATTACACCCAGAGAAAAAATATGTTTAAAAATGGTCACCTCCAACAAAACTATTTTAAAAGAAAAATTTTAAACATATTATGTTTAATTTAATCATACTTTTGTCACCGACAAACATATTATGGTTAAATTTGTCCTTCATCAAGATGCCACAACCATATTATGGTTGCCTCCAAATATGTTTAGGTTATTAATGACTAAAATATGCTTAACACTTATAATAGCATGGTTGGTTTTCAACCATAGCATGTTGCTGTTGGAAAAGAGGAAAATACTATTGTTAATTTAAAAACAAATTATTGTCATATTTAACCAAAACATATTTAAAGACAACCATAATACGGTTGTGGCTTCTTGATGTAGGGCCAATTTAACAATAATATGGTTGTCGGTGACAATAATGTGGTTAAATTAAACATAATTTTTTTAAAAATTTTCCTTAAAAATAGTTTTGTTGGAGATGACCATTTTTAAACATATTTTTTCTCTGCGTGTAGTGCTTTATTTATAAATTTTTCTGCACATTGCACCGCTTGTGTTGTGAAAACAGCACACAGATTTAAAAATTTTTCTGTTCACCAAATTTATAACAAATTCATAATATCAAGCAAACAATTTGTTGATTTTGCACCTATTACCAGAGTGATTATATTGAATACTAAAAATTGTAATATTATGAATATTTTTTTTCAATAAATGATATTTTTAATTTTAACTAAAACAATGATCAAAAACGTTTTCATTTCAAACAATGTGTAAATTTAAAATTTATTTCAAAACAACTAACATGTTAATTAAATCAAAATTAAATTTTTTATTTTCTTTCAATTAAAAAATTATCACATTAATATTAGTATGTACTGTGGTTATTTTATTGAGCTGTTACTGGTTTTCAATCCAAATTTAGATATTTTTAATTAGGCTTAAGTTCATTGAATTTAATTTTCATTAATTTATTTTTATGAAGGCAGGAATTTTACAACATGAAATTAATTAAAATTTTATTGATAATTTTTCATTCTTGACTGCGCTGAGATTTGAACCCAGGCTTTCACGGACAGGTTGCCCATACTAGTTTCGATTGTAACCACACAATCTCGTCAGTGGGGTTTGCCGTTTTACTCACTCGGCTATTGAAGCCGGATGACGTCAATAGTCAAACATCAATCCTTAAACAAAATGGTATTTCACTTTGGTAGATCGAAATTTGCTTTTTGAATGAATGATTATCTATTTTAATTGATTTACATGTTCTTCCTAACTTCTGTTTTTTTGTCAAGAATTCTTCTTGAAATCCAAAGTACATTTATGTTTTTTCATGTTTTTGTCTTTCTTTATTCTTGTTGACCTTTTTCACCACAACAGAAGTTAGGAAGAACATGTAAATCAATTAAATATTACATCAATTTGAAATCATTTTACCAAATAGAAGATGGGAATTATTGCTTCTTATTTTTTATTTTAAACACGAAAATAATCTGCACTTTTCTTCTTGTGGTGTTGTTGTTGTTTCTTCACAAAACAAGTGCATAAATCGTTTTTTAATTTCTTTTGTAGTGTTGTTGTTGTTTCTACAACAAACATTTACAAACACATGTGTATGCAGGCATATCGGTTTCCGAAAGTTATCCCATATTGGAATGTTTTAAGTATTTTTTTAGTGTTATTCGTACTTTAATTGATAGGAACGACTCGTAATAAAGTAAGTAGATAAAACTTAAATTTAGTACTTGTTTTTTTTTCTTTCTGTGTAATAATTATTTATTTACCACTTATAATTGTGTTTTAAATTAACAATAACATTTTCGTTTTTCAAAGAGCAACATGTTATGGTTGAAAAATAAGTCATATTATTCTTAGTATGAAGTTGGCATATTATGGTTATTACTACGGGCTCCGATAGTAATCAATTAGACTATAATTTGAAATAGTTGTAAATATTTACAATATTCCGATTCGCTTTTGCATTAAACACCATATATCGATAACTTATAAAGGGTATTTCATTTAGCGCTTCCACATATCGCACTTAATCAACAAGATGGTATTAACTCAAAATAAAGGCATTTTTAGCAGAAGAAAAACAATATTAAATTTAAAGTTGAAGGCATATGAAAAAACAATTTTAAGCCCAACCATTTCATTACCAAAAAGTAGACAGTATAGCAGGATATTTTTGCAGCGTGTAGATATGAATATAACGTGTTAATTTTTTCGAAAAAGTGAAAAAATTAAAATGTTGAGTTAAGTTGATTGACTGCGATATATTTTAGTTTAAATAAATCAAAGAATGTGTATTATACAAAGGCTTTTATTCGTTTGAAAGGTATATCGATGCCATTATGTATGGAATAGTAAAATCGTCTGAATGTCCACGAGGCTTCGCTGGGTGGCGCGCTTGAAGTTAAATTTAGACAATAGAATGGACTATGTTGACATCGAGAGCCGCTGTGTCTTGACACTTCTTCGAATCATAGCCCTGAGACCCCACAAAAAACTATAACCGGGTAAAGTCGCACGATCTCGGTGGGCAATTCACACTGCCTACACGTGATTTCACCATGACGTGGTGAACGCCATTCTAAACGAAATATTTGATTGCTTACGCCCCCGGCCCAAAATCCAAGCTAAATAGCTACTTTTTCAGAATTCATCGTTCCAAATTCTACAAGTTTTTTTTGGTTTTGTTTACGTATCCATTTATCGATAAACATTTGGGTCAGTTTCGAACAGTTTCCATATTATCTTTTACACGTGTTGTTGTTGAAGGCTATCGTCGTCAATGTTGATTTGGCACAACATACTGAATAAATGACAGCCAATTCGACCGATGTACATAGATTCAATAATACGGTCGCTATCAACTGTCAAACTGTACTTGTGGAAAGACCGTTTGGAACTTGATAGCGATAAATTTTTTTGAAATATAATTAGTCAATTCACAAGGTATCCTAACATGTCATATTGTCAAAATGTCCTAATATTTCACAATGGTTTAAAAATATTGTTGTTGGTTTGTTAACAAAAAGTGTCTTAAATAAATAGAACGTTGCTTGGTGTGTTTATTGTGCTGTCGTAATTAATCAGAAAAGTCCAGCGCTGAGCGGCTGAGCCGTACAACAATATTTTTAAACCATTGTGAAATATTAGGACATTTTGACAATATGACATGTTAGGATACCTTGTGAATTGACTAAATGTAACTAGAAACCAAAATGATCCAATATAGATTTATTTTAAGGCAGGATCAAGCCAATTAGATTTGATTGTAATTAAATTATTGTAATAAAAAAAAATAGGAAGTGAGGAAGAACCATGTCACAATTAAATGATATAATTAATTACAGCAACTTCCGATCCACCAAAATTACCAGTGGTTTAAAAAATTTATGTTCGACCGTCGTAGTGGCGGAATGGCTTAAACTGCAAAGAACTCTAATGATGAGGATTTTCTTATTCCCGAAACATGTAAGTTCGACCCCTCGTTCAGTCAAGAATAAAATTATCAATAAATTTGAATTTATTTCATGTTGTAAATTTTTTCTCTCATTGAAACAATTTAATAAAAGTTAAAATTGACGAACTTGAGTCTGATTTAGAATAAATCAAAATATTGATTAAAACCCATAAACAGTTCGATAAACAAAATCAAATATCAAATATTTATAAGTTTAAATTTTTTTTTTTTTTATTAAAAAAATTAACTTTTGATAAAAAATTTGCATGTGCCGGCAAATAAAAAACTGAAATGTTTTTTTTTTAATTTTGCTATTTTTCTTTTTATCCTCTTACAACTTCAATTGGTGTTGGGAAAACCCAGCAAATTGTAGGGGAATGTAAGAAAGATAAATTCAATGTTTGTTGTTGTGGCTTTGTTGAAGCTTTGAAATTGCTACAGGTAAGACCTGAGTGTTTAAAATTCTTACTCACTTTATGGTCTTATTTGTATAATATTGTTAGCTGTTCTAAAGTCTTTCGAAAAAGTTTCCTGACGAGCTGGCCTAAGCAACCAGCGAAATGCGCATAGAAAGCAGCTTTCCTTCAACAATAACTTTCAGTGTTTTTGTCAAAAATAAAAATTGGGAGTTTAGCACGTCATTAATAAATGAATTAATTAATAATAAATTTTGTATTCCCGAAAATAAATTTTGATAATTATTTCTTTAATTTTCATTAAGGCGGGAATTCAATATATTATCTCGCTTTTCCCAGTAAGTCAAAATATCCTGGCGGCTTATTTTGTATTGCGATGCGAAAGATTATTCAACTTAAAAATATATTAATGCAAACATTTGCCATTCTGTGTTAGGATGTTCGCAAAGTACGTTTTTATTCGGTATTCCATAATGCGAAAAGAAATTTCAAAAGCGCAAAATTTATTCGACGACAAAACAGCATTCGCTAAGCATAAAAATGTAAGTGAAAATTAAAGTATTTATATGTTTATCTGCATATGATTATAAAAATTACACATTATTAAATTCTTAAATATGGGGCACTACCCAGCAAGCATTTGGGTGAACATTTTTTTAATCGCCTAAATGAGTCTTTTCGGATCACTTTTGATGATTAGAAACTGATTTATCACTTGAGCGATTGAAAAAGGATTCATATATGATTCATTTATAAGCACAAAAAGGAGTCCGCAAATTGTATCCCAAATGATTCGTTGAGGTGATTCATCGGTAGGGTACCATTTTCTCACAACGAGAGTATCATTTATGATCGAAAAATGAGCTGATATGCGCACCCAGAGAAAAGCTATGTTTAAATATGGTCACCTCCAACAAAACTATTTTTAAAAAAATTTGTAAACATATGCTTAAATTTAACCATATTATTATCACCGACAAAAATATTATGGTTAAATGTGTGCTCCATCAAGAAGCCACAACCATATTATGGTTGCCTCCGAACATGCTTTGATCAATAATAACTAAAATATGTTTAACACTTATAATCGCATGGTTGGTTTTCAACCATAGGTTGTAGCTCTTGGAGAAGAGGAAAATACTATTGTTAATTTAAAAACCAATTATTGTCATATTTAACCATAACATGTTTAGAGGCAACCATAATATGGTTGTAGCTTCTTGATGGAGATCACATTTAACCATAATATGGTTGTCGGTGATAATAACATGGTTAAATGTAAACATAATATGTTTAAAATTATCTTTAAAAATAGTTTTGTTCAGCTGACTATATTTAAACATGTTTTTTCTCTGCGTGCGGTTATTTTGCTCTTGAGGCTGATTCCTTAGAGATTCGATTATGATACAAAATGCCGATCCGCTCAAAAACTAATATGTATGTATGAAAGTAGATATATTTACTTTAAAGTTAAAGGGAAATATATTTGTTCCTTTAAACTTTTACAAGGAGCATAGAGCCATAGATATATCTACTTTAGCTACTTTTGATAATGAAATTTTATTCAGTCAAACAAACAATAAAATCTTTTAACACATTTTTTGGCAAAGTATGAAACTTTTTAAAAATTTATGTTAATCAAAAAGTTTTTTTTTTTTGATTGTTAAGTGGACGTTTATTTGTTTGTCTTTCGCATCGCATTTTATTTGCGCATCGCACTTCAGAACAGGCCCCCTGAAAAAACCCCTTTTAGTCTACATTCACACGTTTCATCTTTTGATGCTCAACTCTTGTGTTTAAAGGAGAGGGAAGCAAGAAGAAAAGAGGTTGGCACGGAGATGCCTGTACTTGGGCAGTACGCTTTGTGTTCTCATTCGTAGGTATATGCACAACAATGGCTGCATGTAAATTTTTTTCTTTTCTTTTTCTCTTTGGTTCGCTTTGAATAAAATTGTTGTTGTTTTGAAGCAAAAAAAGTTGAAACCGGTTGCTGCGTGTGAACGTAATGGCATCTTCAAAAGGGAATTTAAAAGAAGTTGAGCATCAAAAGAGGAAACGTGTAAATTGAGACTTACTAAAATACATTTTCAAGTCCATGTACTCTCTGGTTGGCTTTGAACAGTGAATTAAACTGAATTGAGTAGTTTTACCAAATGACATCAATATGTATAGATATTTTATGTTAGTACCCTGTCGGATTTTTATTAGCTAGCTCAACATTTAGTTGACCTTTAGCTAACTTATTTACAACTGACTAGTAAACTAACTCATAATTGGTACAGATTTGAGTCAGTTGTGTTCTGTACAACTGACTTCTTCTCGATAAGTATTGAACTAGCGTTTGGCTAACTCAAAGCTGATGCAGTGGACTTTGGTAAAAAAAAACGTTTTGCTTGTTTTGTGTACTTTTTCAAAGTTAAATAATAAGCAAAAGTTCCCATATTCTATTTGATAATATTTTTAAGTTAAATACATCTCATTTTCAAAGTAGAATTATTATGAAAACCATATCGGGCATGCTGCTGGGGTCTTATAATTAAGAGTTTTTCTGTAGACAAAGGGGCTATACAACAAAAGTGAAAACATATGTGTAATATCCTCTGTCTCTCTTTAAAAAATAAATAAAGCAAAAATACGTAATTTTTTTTTTATTCTTTTATTAAAGTCAACATATTGTATGCACCACAAGCTAAACTTATAATGAGCTAACTTATGATTATCTTAAAGTTATGCAGTGTGAGTGAGTACTGACTCGTACTGCGGACATTGCGTGTAAAAACTGAATAGCTTCAACCATGTAAATGAGTCACCTGTGATTATGGGTACTAACGTAAATGCATCACTGCCCTGCATCAGTGATTTCAAATGTTTATATATATTTCAATGAAGTAGATATGGACCAAAAAATTGTCAAATACTCCATAAAAAAATTAGTCACACTATAAAAAAAATTATATTAACATTTTTATCTGCAATAAAAAAAGTTTGCTTTTCTGATGCAGCGCAGTGATGCATTTACGAACGCACCCTAACTTCTGATTAACCATGAGTTAACTTTAAGCTAACTCATTTTCCGACAGTGTAATAAATTGCTAAAAATGTTCACATACAAACATTTGTGTGTATGTTACAACTGTATTTATATATGTACATATGAGCAATCATATAAATTCATTATTAGTATTATTAATAATATAAAAACCTAAAGGTATTATTTACATTTTTCGTATTTCCTTCATTGAGGTTTTAGGGGAGTGATTAGTTTACGAAAGTTTTAAATTTAAATAAAATAAAGCTTGTAAAAGAAAATAATATATTGCTAACATTGTTGGTAGTGCAAATAAGTTCTTGCTGTTTGACAATCGAAATTTGTTAATACTTCTGTGTTTAGTCGTAAAGTCCCAGTAACCAGTAATCAATCATTCAAAGCAAATTTGATCTACCAAGGTAAAACACCATTTGGTTTAAAGATTGATGTTTGACTATTGACATCATCCGTCGTCAATGCCGGTGAGTGTTAAACGGCAATCCCCTCTGAAGAGATTGTGTCGTTACAATCGAAACTAGTTAGGGCAACCTGTCCTTGACAACCTGGGTTAAATTCCCAGCTCAGTCAAGAATGAAAAATTATCAATAAATTTTAATTAATTTCATGTTGTAAAATTCCTTTCTTCATAAAAATAATTTAATGAAAATTAAATTCAATGAACTTAAGCCTGATTAATTTAAATGACTTCTTTAATTCATTACTTTGTAGCTTTATGCGCCATTTGTTGCATTATTAGGTATATATTAGGGAGATCGATTATTCGACTTTTTTCAATAACCGGTTTTCGAATATTACGAATAGTTGCTATTTTAAAAAACCCGGTTTTCGGTTAAGCAATTTTTAAATAACCGGTTAACCGGTTTTAATTCGAATACTTAAAAATACAAAAATCAAATAAGTTTTTAAAATAAAACGTTAATTTGAATAAAAACAAAACAATTGCAAAGGTTAGGAACCAACAAAATACATAGATATGACTTAGATCAGACCTAACATATATTTTACGATAAAATCCAAGAAAAGAGGGACCAGTAAATTGGTCAAACTTTAGCTAAATTTTCAAAAAATTTTTATTGATTTACTAAACTTTATTTGTAAGAAGATATTTGTATAATGTAATTTAGAAACGGTTGAATGATATTTGATCTAGACAAACGTTTTGCAAAAGCAAATAAATTATAGGAATTTTATAAAGTTATTATTTGAAATATTCTCCCAAATTTATTTTGAATGAGTTTTAATTTGTTGATGGTTAAGCTACGAGTATCTATATAAATCAACCATATTTTTCAAAAGTTGCAAACAAAACCTCTTAGCCAGGATTATCTATTTCAAATTATTTTTTCCAGCATTATAGAAACAAATAGTCGACTACAATTTAAAACATTCCATGACATTGCTTGATTTCTTCATTTTTGTTTTTAGTACTTGGTGTTTTAATAAATAAAACTGGTAGAAATTTTTCCCATATCGTTGATTCCGCCGTAATGTTGTAGTTTTCAGCATGAAGAGATGCTAGAACTACTTGAGAGTTTTTAGTGCCTTAACGGGTATTTCGTCCTCGGCAACACAACGGGCTTATATTTCACCCAATGATTCTTTTTTTGCAGAGTATTTAAGTAAATTATTATTTGTCGTCTCCTTAGAACTACTTCGAGTTAAGTTTCATTTGGATCACATTAATGTCAAGCATGTATACTAATTAAACGTGATTAATAAGTCGTGACATGGAAGAACCTTTGTAACTTATCATTTTGGGGTACTTCAGGCAACTATCCGTGTTTTTTTAATCGCGTTCGAAAAATATAAAGAGATAACCTTTATATAAAAATATATTTAACATTTAGAATAATCTTGCACAAATTACTATTTACTTTTTAACTGAACACGTTTTTGTAGTATTTTGAATAGTTTTTGGTTTTTTTTTTCTACAAGAACACACGCTTTTATAAGCGATTTGTATTTACAGTGTTCATAATGTTTTTTGACCTTTGTTACATTTTGTTTTGACATTCTTCATAAAAAGTTTAAGTTTGGCCAATATGCAATTAGAAAATACTTAAATTACGGGTACATCTACAACAAGAGTAAGAAAAATGTATATAAATTACACATTATTAAAATAACCGGTTTATTACACCAAAATAACCGGTTTATTCGATATTCGAAAAATGGGCATTTTAAAATAACCGACTTGGGCAAAGCTAAAATAACCGGTTAAAACCGGTCGAATAATAACCGTTCGATCTCCCTAGTATATATTAAATAAGTCATAATTATACATTACAAAACAATACTTTAATATAATGATTTAAATAAGTTATTATTATATAATTCAATTTGCAATATATTCCATTAATATTTGTTAGATATTCGATAATACTATAACATTTTAAATGCTTTATATTATTTGATTTTTTAATTAAATGATAATACGATAATTAAAAAAAAATTTTGTTGAAAGTTTTTTAAAAATCGTTCCGCGAGAATTTTTTGTTTTTAAAAGGTTCGTCGATTCGACGAAGAGTGAGCTTAATGTACTAAAATGATGAGTAACCTTTCAGGGGTAAAAGAATACCATTCATGTTTAGAGGCAACCATAATATGGTTGTAGCTTTGTAATGGAGGACAAATTTAAATATAATATGGCTGCCGGTGCCAATAATATGGTTGAATTTAACATAATATGTATACAATTTTCTTTAAAATAGTTTTGTTGGAGTTGACCGACCATATTAAAACATGTCTTTTCTGTGCGTCTTGAGAAACCTGGTTCTGCTAATTGCTCATAATGCATTACGGTATATTTTTTTTAACAAAAAAAGATCCAGCAGGGTAGTTTTAGATGTGGTATAGTGGGTGGATCTGGAACAAGTGGCAGCAAATAGTTTAAATGAAGTCATAACGGAACAAGGATAAGAACCAGAATGTGTTAACAAGTTGTCATCTGATAAAATGATATAAGAATAAGTTATGGACAGCAATTCGAGAACAGCAATTAAAAAAATGTGGTAGAAAGTTCTTCAAAAATCGGTTAAAAGAAAATAAAATCATTTGAATAAACGGTTCCCAAATGGGGGCTTGAAAACCACTTGAGATCCATGAGAGATTCCGTGTTTTTATAAAAAAAAAAAAATATATAAAATAAAAACAACACAAAATGGCAGCATTGAATCCAAGCAACAAGCGATAACACAACAATCTCTAAGTGAAAGATTTAGCGAAGCTAAAGGTACGGTCACATATGGCAAATATTAGCCCCAAATATGTTTGCCATTATTTGGCAAATTTTTTTTCAAAACAATGTAGGTTTCATTTCGTGGTCACACTACGCACATTTATTTGCTCATTTTTGTTTGCTCGAACAGATGTCAAATAGCGGCAAACACACATGTTAGCAAACACGTTTTCCATATGGTCACACTTAAAAAAATATTTGCCGAAGCAAAATATTTGACCAAACTGTCAAAATATATAAATTTATTTGCCAAAACACTATTATACAAATTGTGATGGAAAATATAGAGGAATTTCTTTCAATTAGAGCGTGTTCTATTTTGATCTGACAAACCATCTGACATCAGCTGTTTTGCAAGTCGTCTGTTTGTGGAGGCAAATATATATTAAAATCTATTTATTTACACATATTCTTAAAAAAAAACAACATTTTTAATTAACTAAAATACAATAAAAAGTGAATAGAAATATAAATCAGTAAATAGTTTGCTAATGTGAATATTTTTAGGTTATGTCAGGTGAAACCAAAAAGGAACGTGTAAAAGCAAAAATGATTAACCTTCTGTACTGAATACTGAAAATCAAAAACGAATTTAATGGAATTCCAAAATCATGTGTTTTTTTTAATAAATTAATTAGATAAATGTTAAATTTTACAAAAATATTTTAACAATACTTTGTGTTTTTTTATTTGATTTTAGTGGTATTTTTTTTAAGTTGTTCCCAACAGCAGTTATTTGCTACTGCTTGGTCTTACAAAATAATTGTAAGAACAAATATTTGTTTGCTTAAAATACAGGCAAATATTTGTTATTGTATTTGTTATATTTTTGTTTGACTTCAAACAAATTTATTAGCCCAAAATCAGCTGTTTTCCTGTTTGTCGCAAATAAATATTTTTTGGTAACATTACGGCAAACAAATATTTGACGTTGTTCGGCAAATGTTTGCCATATCTGACCGTACCTTAATAGTTTTTATTTAATAGGAAGGAGTGAGATTAAATGAGAAAAAATAGGGGGTAATAGTTTTGCCGAAAAATTTTCTATAATCACCAAATTTATACCAAATTCATAATATCAAGCAAACAAATTGTTGGCTTAGCACCTATTACAAAAAT
Organism: Pollenia amentaria; assembly: GCA_943735925.1. Taxonomy (NCBI): domain Eukaryota; kingdom Metazoa; phylum Arthropoda; class Insecta; order Diptera; family Polleniidae; genus Pollenia; species Pollenia amentaria. Next base: position 102,694,809 of record OX031009.1, read on the forward strand.
GATAATATTAGTTATTAAAAATTGTGAATATTTTTGTTTCAAAAAACAATATTTTTAATTTTAATTAAAACAAGTAAGAGTGCTATATTCGGCTATGGCGAATCTTCTATAACCTTCACCATGGTGCGATAAGAACAAAAGGATATTTATATAAATACACATATAAAATATATCTGCGGCAAAATTATTAATAGCTTTAATCGAAATTTCTTCTTTTTAGATATTAAGGGTTTTTCTCAAACGTAAGACGGACAGACGGACATCGTTAAATCAACTTCTCTCCTCGTAAGGACCCATAATATATTTATATTGTGGAAAATAAAAACGGAATTCCCAGTCATAACTCGTGCATTTTTCAACCGATTTGATAGATTTATATACCGACGTCTTTAGGAAGAAATTTACCATTTACCACGGTAATAAAACTTAGACTCGGTAAAATCTATGATTCCCGAAAATGGGTATTTTTCAATAAAAAATTATATTTTGGGCATAACTTTTTTGTATCTGTATCGATTTTTCCGAGTTTTTCAGCAAATATGAAGATCTATGGTTCCTGAAAATGGGTATGTTATGCATAACTCTACCATTACTGGGAAAAAAAATTCAGACTTTTCGGGAAATATATTCTGCTAAAAATATATTTTGATATTTTGATACATAAAACGTGTCCATAGGTCAAACTAGAGCCCTAAAATTTAAAATGTTGAGTATTTTCATAATGTATTTGTACGGGAGGTACAACGCCCACTTTTCCAATCCAGCCCATATGTTGTAGGATGCTGTGTATTGATAACCGATATGTATGTACCTAATTTTGAAACTTGAGCTCGTTGTGTTCTCCAGAAATTTAGAAATTTATAATGTCTTTGTATGGGAAGTGCCACACCCACATCTCCAATCCAAGGATTAAAAAACAACAACAACATGGGATTTATAGGCAAAATTCGAGGTAGACGTGGTTTTTTCCTCATATCTCAATCATTCATGGACCGATCTGGCGGAATTTCATTAGCAAGTAATGGTGGACTCTATCCCAGTAAAAAATCTTATGTATGAATTCATACCTCAAATCGCTTCAAACCTGCTGATGGGATGCCTGATTTTTGTATGGAGTTGTTCCCGGTTTGGAGGACTATTTTCTCCTGACAATAAGCGCTTCTTTTAACATAATAAAAAAATGCAAATAAAGCACTCCTAAAGTGTTTTTATAAGGGCTAACTATATTAACATATAAATGTTTTGATTTTACTGGCTTAAATGCCTTTTTAAGCATTTTCGTAAACCATAATATATTTTTTATTTTTTTCCGCTTTAATACCTTCTTCGTTGTCAGTACTAAAATAGCAGCTTTTTTTGTATGTTTTATTCGTCATCATTTACTGCTGTATAAGAGCTCTCTTATTGAAGCGCTCGATTATGCGCTTTTACTCTCAAGTGCTTCAAAAAACACAATTTTTTTACTGGGATGTGACATTAATGTGAAACAACCTAGCCCCTATCATATCTGGTGTCTTCAGAAAACACATATCAAACGTAAGACTGACATAATTAAATCATCTTCACACCTCGTAAGGACCCAGAATAGGGTCTAATATCAATGTTGTAGAAATTACAAGCGGAATGACAAAGTTATATATACGTTTTTACCTTCGGTGAAGGGTATAAAAATGATCAAAAAACTTTGCCAAAAAATGATCAAAAAACTTTTCAAAATATTGACAATTCCCAACAACAATTCTACAAGTTTAAATTATTTTATTTTTAACGAAAAAGTCAATCAATATTTTTTGATTTTAATTAATATTTTCATTAAAAATTTATTTCAAAACAACTTAAATATTAATTAAATCAAAATTATATTTTTAATTTTCTTTCAACTAAAAAATAATTGATTCAATTATTACATTAACTAAATTTAAATACTTTTTAAACCATTTTTTTAATTGATAAGAAACTGCAGTTTTTCTGATGGACAGAAGCAGCACATAGGGACACTTTTTTGTGGGCACAAATTTTTTAAGACTTTCTCAGTTTACAGGATTAAGAGCGAGCGATTCATGAGATTCATTTTGACTGACGACACTTTGTCATAGTCGTAAATTCTTATTAATTTTTTTTTTATATATTATTAATATTTTCTGTAAGTTTTAAGAAAAAATAGTTTGGAAAAAGCAATAAAGAACAATTAATAACTTACTAACATGGGGACACTTTCCAGCAGGCTAAACTTTACCATCAAGTCGTGCGTTTTTAAGGTCGGCTTAGGCAAAAATCACAGATTTTAATGTATCCATCTTCACTAAGAAGAATATTCTTTTATATAAATATCATCATGTTTATACTAAGAATATTTCTGAAAAAGTCCTACGACTGTTGGTATTTGGATTATCTAGTCCCAGACAACCGGCCGGTCATAGCTGCACCTGTATCCCCCGATAGAGCAACACCAAGAGATAGATGCTTCTTAAAGACGCTTAGCGAGCAATTGTTTAAATGGCATTGTAAACTAAAATTAACCATATATTTAAAAAAAAACTGGGGGAACATATTTGTACTACCAATAACACTTTAATAGGAATCATTCCAAAAGTACAGTGAGGTGTAAAAAAATATTTGCCACAAATTCTTGGGATATATCTATAACCACAAGTTTGAGAGAGAAAACCCGAATTGTAAAAGTGATTCTTAGGAAATTAATGGGGGTGGTGGCATCACTTTGATTTTAAGGCTAAGATTTATATAAGAGATTAGTTCGAATGAAAGTGAATTCCGCTTAAAACAGTGTAGACAAATGTACTATACCAAAATTTACAACAGACAGTGTTGGGCAAAATACATGCATTGATGTATTTGAAATACAAAAATACATTTACTGCTTGTATTTAGAAAATGAAAGCAAAATTTCGTGTGAGAAATTATATTGAAAACAACAATAAAAAACGAAAATTTGTTTTTGTTTTCAATATAATTTCTCACACATAATTTTGTTTTCATTTTCTAAAAACGGGCAGTTAATTCGTGTAATTAATATACAAAATACTTCTCTTTATTTTTAACTAGCTTAACCCGGTGCGCTCCGCTACACTGACCCCGCACATTTTTATATTGAAATTTATAGTTTACTATAATAGTAGCTTTAACCACGTTTGAAGACTCTCCCTTTAATAGTTCTTCAGTTGAGCGATATTTAATGTATGCATCCTATGGGAGGTATTTCCCCCCCTGCGCCTACCCACTTTATTTTTATTTTCAAAAGTGTAGTATACCATAAGAGTGACTTTTAGAAAGTTTGAACATTCTCACTATTACAGTTCTTAAGATATGCGATGTTAAACATTGGCGTCCTATGGGGTATTCCTATACCCCCGCTGCTATTTTATTTCAATTCCGGGGCTCAGAAGATCCTACTACAAAAAGTTCAGCAAAATGCGTGCAGCGGCTCTTAAGATATGCGATAATTAATATTGGCATCCTATGGGGGGTACCAATTCCCCTGCCCCTATCGAAAAAATAAGTAGCCTATTCTATTTTTAGGGCTCACGTGATGTTACTGTAAAAATTTCAGGAAAATCGGTTCGATAATTAATATTGGCATCCTATAGGGGGTACCAATTCCCCTGCCCCTATCGAAAAAATAAGTAGCCTATTTTATTTTTAGGGCTCACGTGATGTTACTGTAAAAATTTCAGGAAAATCGGTTCGATAATTAATATTGGCATCCTATGGGGGGTACCAATTCCCCTGCCCCTATCGAAAAAATAAGTAGCCTATTTTATTTTTAGGGCTCACGTGATGTTACTGTAAAAATTTCAGGAAAATCGGTTTAATAATTAATATTGGCATCCTATGGGGGGTACCAATTCCCCTGCACCTATCGAAAAAATAAGTAGCCTATTTTATTTTTAGGGCTCACGTGATGTTACTGTAAAAATTTCAGGAAAATCGGTTCAGTAGTTTCGGAGTCTATAAAGCGACAAACAAACAAACATACATAATTCATTTTTATATATACAGATTAACTTACAATACATGTAGAGCGTACCACCTTACAAGGAAAAAAAATTACGCCGTACCACCTGTAATATAAAGTATTTTTGCAAGGAGGTTTCGAAAGTTTATTCAATACCTTCGAGGGCTGCGTGCACGATGCATAATAGCGGAGTATTAGAGAGTCTGTTGTTAGCCAGTGTGCTGTGCTAATAGCACCGGGCCTCTCGCTGGCTAATCCCGCATCTAACTTCATTTGATACTTTTCTCTGTTAAACTTAATTATTTCCACAGCTTCCCAATACCATTCACAAAACACCGTGCGTTATGTAGTACAGGAATCTTTCAAGGCGGTCACCTATGGCCAACGCATGGGTCATATTTTTTATAAGCTAGAGAGCCGCCAAAAATACAGCCAACGTTCCAACATTTTATTTTATCTTAATTTTTTAATTATTTTTGCATAATAAAAATTAAATGCTGGTATTATCAAATTACTTCCTTAGCAAAAGTTTAATAGTTTCTTGGGTGCTTTAAGTTTCTGGCATTAGGGTGGTATATTAGGGTGGTACGAACAGTTATCTACTGGATAAATACTAGAACGAGATACTTGAGGTCAATGGCCACTATTCTTCTCGAGACAAAAAAAATTGATATATCATACTTTAATATCGGATTACAAATGCCTAAGATAACGAAAAATGTAAAAAAGCGACCCCTACGTTCGGCAAAATAAATCGAAACCTCCTTGCAAAAATACTTTATAGTAGAGGTGGTACGGGGAAACTTTTTTTTGAGATACCGTCTAATGTACATGCATACATATGCAATATTCAGTTAAGTTACAGCCCCAGCGCAAAACACGTATTTCCTTTCATGAACACTAGCAGCCGTATTCATAACAAAAAGTTAGCCACAGTTTGTACACTACGTACAACGAGCTGCTAACTAGAATGCCGATTAAGCTTAGCAGCTTGTTAGCGTAGAGTTTAATAATAAGAAATTTTATCCATCTGCTAACTTTTAATAAATCAACTCTAAATATTAATGATGCCATCATCGCTGGTTTTGTCATTTTTTTTTATTTTCCCTGTTTATAAAAAAATTTGAAATGTTTTTAAATTTAAATATATTTAAAAAAGGACTCTAAACTAAAAAAAACAGTGTATTAAAAAAAAACAAACAAATTATTCAACATAAAACGGCTGTTTATCACACGTTGGCAAACGTTTGGCAGCTTGTTGACAAGAGTTTAGCAAATCGTTGGCCAGAGTTTGGTAAGTGTATTATGAATAAACTTTGTGCTAACTTCAAGCCAAACTTTCGTCATGAATACGGCTGTAGATTTATTTAAATGTTAAGTATGTTTTTCTAAGCCCGCTAAAATTTACGAAGGATTAGCGAACTGTACTACTGCGCTCACTTTACGACATTAATTATCAGTATGCTCTACCACTAGTCTAACGCTACCACGTTATCCAAATTAACTTTGATAACACTAGTCGGCAAAAAAACAAAAAAAAAAAGTCGGGATCAGAACTTTATGGCATGATTTCAATTGACTTTAGCGTTTCGAATCCAAATCCATTTACAGCTTTTTTTCTATTACGAGTAGTTTTTTTTGTTATGGGCGGAACTTATATTTAATATTTAGCCCGAAATTAGGCGGTTCTTCTAATAAATTTCAAGACTTTTGAAGCATTTGTCCGATTTGGATAAAATGAATTACTAGCAATATACCTGGCCATCTGATAAATTATAAAAATATTTTTTCTGATAAATTATAAAAATATTTTTGAAAACAAAAAATAGCATTAATTTTGAATGAAAAAGTATTTTACCGCCACTAATATCTAAATATCTTCGAAACTATTGAAAAAAGGAAAAACTTTTGTTTGTAGTGACTTAAAGCGAATTTTGTTTAAAATCATTTGCTGGTTATTTTATGCAAAGCGGACAAATCGTTCTCAAGTAATGATGAAATCTGTAAGCATAACCGCTTTATTCCGGGCGAAATATAAATCAAGTCCATAATAATGAATAATATAATAAAATTAATATTTGTCCACCGATTTTCATGATATATGGCTTATTTTGTTTGTAATATACTTGGCAGATAAAAAATTTAAATTTTTGATCTAATAAATTTTTTTCAAAATATTTGAAAACAAAAAAATAGTACTAATTTTTCATGAAAAACCAAATTTATCGCAATTTATTTCTGAATAACTCCGGAACAGTTGAAAATATAAAAAAAAAAATATTTTATGATGAGTTAAAGGACATTTTATTCCAAGTCATTTGTAATTATATTGATCAAAATCAGACAAATTGTTCTCAAGTTGTGATAAAATGTATTAACAGAACCGCCTTATTTCGGGCGAAATATTACCCCCGCTTATATACAAAAAAAACTACACGTGATAGAAAAAAACTGAAAACCGATTTGAGCTTAACGCCTTATAATCTTTATATTCCATTTATTAAAAAAACGTTGTTTTGCCAACCAGGGTAATCAGTCATCGACTCGACTTTGTTTAGCTTCTTTGAAAATAAAGAAAATTGGACATCCAAAATTCACTCCTTTTTTTATAAAAAAAAACTTAATTTTTTGTGTTATTTTTTACAGATCCTAGTTTCTAATGGCCGAAAGAACAAACTGTAGCACTAAAAAGCAGCCTCTTCTAGAGAATAAATGAAACAGGATAAAAAAAACCAATTTTACGTGTCCTTATTAGAGCTGTAAATGAATCATTCATTTTTGAATTAATTTGCGAATCATTCAATCACTGAATTAGCAAATTTTGAATTAATTCTTTTCACACAAAAAAAATGAATTGAATGAAATTTGAGTCAATTCAAATGAATTTGGTAAAAATGAATTGCAATTAATTTCCAATTCAAATGAACTTGTCAAATGAATTGCAATTCGTTTCCAATTCAAATAAATTTGTCAAAGTGAATTACAATTTATTCTGCAAGTTCATTTGAATTTGTCAAAGTGAATAACATTTTATTTCCAATTCGTTTGAATTGAATTGATTTTGAATTAATTCAAATGAATTAGAAAAAGGAATTAGCAATTCATTTCCAACTCATTTAAATTGAATTGGTTTTGTAATTTAATCTACAGCAAGCATTACTCCCGTTTTGTTATTCAACTAATTTTTTATGTAATTTAAATAAATTTGTCAAAGGTAATTACAATTCATTCTGCAAATTCATTTGAATTTGTCAAAGTGAATTACAATTCATTCTGCAAGTTCATTTGAATTTGTCAAAGTGAATAACATTTTATTTCCAATTCGCTTGAATTGAATTAATTTTGAATTAATTGAAATGAATTAGAAAAAGGAATTAGCAATTCATTTCCAACTCATTTGAATTGAATTGATTGAAATTTGAATTGATTTTGTAATTAAATCTACAGCAAGCATTACTCTCGTTTTGTTATTCAACTAATTTTTTATGTAAAAGAGAGCGTATTTTAAAATAAAAATCAGTTCTTCTTGAAGATACAAACTTCAAACACCATGTTTTCTTTAATCAGGCGCGGATTCAGCAAGGCTTTTAAGCATTTGTACGGAATATTTCCATTATGGTAGGAGAAATTTCCATTTCTTCATTCCCCCTAGATCTGCTCTTGAATTTGATTGATTTCAACTCATTTTTTATTTCATTCATATGAATTGCAATTCATTGTTCTAATTTATTTGAATGAATTCAAAATCAATTCAATTCAAATGAATTTGTAGAATGAATTGCAATTCACTTTAACAAATTCATTTGAATTCGAATTAACAAAATTACAAAATATTTATGACATTGTTTGTGCTTTCAATGTAATTCTTTGGCGTTGCGCTGCGTTTTATATGATTAGGGCCTGAATTTTTTGTTACCGTTATTCTCTTATATGCTCCTTTACCTGCTTCGTAGTAAGGGAATGTCGTGGCTCTTAAAATTTTTTATATACATATTTTTTTAATTTATTAAGAATTCGTTCGCTTATCTAACTGCATCTCTGTATGTCTTATTACGTAGCGCATAAATGTGTGCTTGCTTTTTAAAATTTACCATTAGTGCTTCGCAAAATAAGAAAGTTTTTTATTGGGTATTTATCAATAGTAAATGGATTTTGAGAACAAAAGTATTTTAAGTTGAAAATACTTGAGCGACAGGTATTTAAAATACAAATTAAAAAATAAATTTTGGGAATGTATTTGAAATACAAAAAATTTACTTGAATTTGAAATACTGCCCAACCCTGACAACAGATGTTTTTTTTTTTATATTAAGCAAAGTCTTAATGAAAACGACATTAAATAGAATTTAAACTCTACAAAATGTTAAGAAAAAAAGTGATTTATTGCGACCCAGTTTTTCACTCAATCATAACAATATTAATGAGAAGGAGTTTAATTGATTTTTTGTACTGGAATTTAAATTATTTTCGTAAAAAATACCACATAAACAAAGTTATAAACGGTTTAAAATTTGCATTTCTTATTTTTCATTTTCACTATTTAAATAATTGCTTGATAACTTTTTCTTTTTTGGCTGTTCTTTGAAAATTTCTTTAAGAATCCTGCTGGAATTTCGCTTTAATTCATATCGCAATTTTGTATACCTGATTTTCTTTTTATTCCTGGAACTTCAGCGGAATTCAAACGCTTATGAAATGACTTTAAAAAAGAAATTGTTGTTGAAAAAAAATCAAAAAGTTTTTTTTTTTTTTTTTTTTTTTTTTTTTTTTTTTTTTTAACAATCAAATCCGATTTGTATGCCATTTGTTTTTAAGTTTTTTATAACTTATTGATGGATGCCTGTATTATTTACAATAAAGCAAAGTGCATAGAAAACGACTAGAACGAAAAGAGAGAGAGAGAGAGAGACAAAGATAAAAAAAACCCTTACAGACAAACATAAATAAGATTGTCAAGGGTTTTTATTATTTAAAATATTTTGCTGGTCTTAAATTTCAATTTCTAATACAACAAATCAACGTTTTTGAATTCCCGTTATATACGATTTTGTTTAGAATAAATATTGTATCAAGGCAGTGTTGCCAAATATATGTTTTTAAAAGATTCTTATATCTGAAAAAAACCCTTTATTCAAGAAAAAACTTTTTTTAACAAAATTACCAAAATGTTTAAAGAAACAAAAATTTTTATGAAATTAATTTTGTTTAAAAATTAAATAAAAAAATATACCTATAAAAATTTATTTGGAATTAATTTTGTTTAAAAATATAGAAAAAGTAAATATAAATAAATTTTTTTCTTAAGAACCAATAAATTAGTTTACGAGGAGATACTTATTAAAAACCTAAAAGGTGCTGAAACTTTAACGTGTTTTAGAAAGTTATTATTAAAACGAACTTTAAAAAGTTCAACATTAAACATTAAAGAATAAACTCGTAAGTCCATTTTATCACCTTCAGATAACTTATATGAATCTAGTGTTAAAAATACTTCAGCACCTAAAAAAGATATAGTTCGTATCTTTTAGGTAGGAAGAAGTAGAAACGAAAGTAGAAACGTCACGCAAAGCGACAAAGTTGTATCTGACACGGCCTTTAGCCTTACGCTTTTCTGTCAAAGTTAGAAACGTCACACAATGAAACGTACGGAATATTGAGAGATAATTTTTCATTTTGTTTGGAGAGGTTTCCGTTCTTGTCAATCTTCTATAGCAAATTAAAAAAAAAGTTTGTTAATTTTTTTCTTTTTTTTATCGTTAAAGCAGTAATTGTTGGTTATTCACGTGCATATCAAGTGTCAATTTTTTAATAACTTTTCGTTTTTGGAGGATGTGAGCATTTGCTCGCGTCGAATGGTAAAAAAACTTTTACTCAATAAGCGGATATAGATTTGGGTGAGGCAACGCTTGGGGAGAAAGAACAGTTTATGTTTCCTTAAAATGCTTATGAATTGTTGCCACAACACGATGAAAAAATAAGTCAGAAAGTAAAGTTGCACAAGCCCGACCACAATATGCCCTACACCACAGTATATAAGAACAAATTTTTGCAAGTGTAGCCTATTTGGGACCAATCGGCGATCATGGACCCGACAGAGCAAAATTATGTTATGAGGTTAAGGATTCATATAAAAGTTATTTGTGCAGAATATTTTTTAGATATCTTAAGGCCATAATAAACAATACAAATTGCTTGGCAAACATGCACTTTGTTTTTGCTTCTGTTTGCCAATAAACAGCACAATCATATTTCGTACAAACATAAATATTTTATTTTTCTTTTGTTTTTAATGAATGCAGACGACGATTGTGTGCGGCAATTTTACTCACTATTTGTTTAAAACGGGGAAGAAATATAAAAGAAAGAAAAAGAATTTGGAGTAAAGAGTTATCTAAACAACGAGCTGTTTTGGGGCAAACAATGCTGCTAAAAAATTAAAATGTACGGCTGAAAATTATTTTATTGCTTCTTCTTCTACATCTTTACTCTGCAAAGTTTTCGCTGAAATAATTACTTTTAGCACTAGACTCCACAAAAATTTTGACAAATATCCAACATGTCTGCCAAATAATAAAACTTTTTAATATTTCTACAAACATTGCTGCAAATGTTTGTCCAAACAGCAAACACCCCAATTAACGACACAAAATATTTGTACAAACGTAAAATTTTTACATGTTTGCCAAGCTATTTGTGTGGTTTATTATGGCCCTTTAATGTATATGAAATTTGTTTGCCTTTAAGTGACTTTAGAAAAAGGGCTTATATGGGACATATGGTTAATTTTGGACCCACTAGCACAACATTTTGTCATGACATAATAGCTATCGTAAAAGTATAATGAAGTTATGGTATTTACAGCTTTTTTCGGGAGTAGAATTTGTATGGGTGCTATGGTCAAACATGGACCGATTTCAATAAAATTTGGTAAGATGAGTTTAATTGCAATACAATTTTTTGGACCAAATTTTATCTCAATACTAACAAAATAAGATGGTTAATGGTCACAAAGACTCATTCCGGAAAAACTCTTGTATGGGGGATATGTTTAATTATGGACCGATTCTTCCAATTTTAAATAGACTTAGTCTCACGCCAATTAGAGCCTATGTGCCAAATTTTATCCAATTATCTCCAAAACTGCGACCTGGCCTTTGCGCACACGGTTTACATGAACAGTCGGACGGATGGACATCGTTAGCTCGATTCAAAAATTGATTCTAAATCGATTGGTATATACTTAAAGATGGGTCAATGACCAATGTTTTAGGTGTTACAATCAGCCCAAATGCATAATACCCTCTTAATTATGTTGGTAGGAGGGAGTATAATAAAATTCTATTTACTCCACTAAAAAACAAATTGCAAAGACTTAAATTTTCAACAAGTTTTTAAATTTATTTGTAGCGTTAAAAATTCTACGCTTAGCGTAATTTTCGATGTTGCTTAAAATTCAAAATACCACATTTACATTCGATACCCAGCGTTTGTCGAATGCAACTCATAATAGGGGCCTTAAATTTTTTTCTGACTAAAAAAATTAAATAAAAATTAATTTATAGGAGACATTGCTGAAAGCATTTTTCTAAAATTTCAGGAACTAGCGACTTATCTTCTTGTCTGCTTTTTATCTCCTTTGGATCCCAGTGGATAGGTTAGGTTAGGTTAAGAAGAGTTATGCGCCCAAGGGCGCATATCCACTCAGAGACCAATGCGGTCCATTGTGAATCCCTTCAGTAAAGGAGAAAAGGAAAAAGTGAAGTAAAGAAGAAGTGTAGAAAACAATCCTAAGGCTTCGTACCGATTAGTAGATACGTAGGACAAATTCCGCCTATGGTCCCCCCAACAAAAACAGCCGTCCTATTTCCCTGACAAACCCCAGAAGATCGGTTGGATTACATCCAGCGATACACCCCAGTGCGTCGTGAAATCTAGCCCCTAGCCATTTCTGCCTGGGGCCGTGCATCCTAGGACAGTGGCACAGCACATGCTCCACCGTCTGTAGCACCTCGGCATCCCCGCACAACCTGCAGAAGTTCGGTATCGCAATGTCCTATTTACTTATAAAAGCCCTAACATAACAATGCCCCTTCAGGAACCCTATAAGTGTCCTGAGACTACTCCTATCCAGTCCTAATGGAACCCTGGTTGCACCTGCGTCCAATCCGGGTCATAAGGCCCTCGACACCCTGCAATCCGTTCTATCCCTCCAGGACCGGTTAACAGCATCACTGGATCTTTCCCGTATCATCAAAAGGTCTCAATGAGGTTTCAATATATATACAGAACCTATGCTAAGGCCCTGCACCTCCAAATCATATGTGCATGCTTCCTGTGGTGAAGGAAGGTAGATTACCGCTGGAATTCGGCGATCACTTGGAGACTCAACATGTCGCTGGCTTAAGCTCATGATATTTTAGAAAGTAGTATTAAGTAAATCTGTGTTCCGACGATATGGTACAAGCATAAGGCTGGGTATTACGAATTCAGCCATCACGTGCTTAGACACACCAGAAACAGGCCATTACACTGAAATCAGCCGCCTTTTATAGCCGCTAAATGCAAGGACAGACGCAAAATTTTTATATTTTCTATGTTTGCCCCGCATATTTTATTTCTGCGGTATCGGACTGTATCTGTCGAACGTGCCCCTATCCACCAACCGGGGCGGCGCCGTATGGGCAAAACTCTGCAAAGTGCGATATTAGTGAGTTAGTTTTATAAAATTTTTATTTTTTACGATATAGATATAACTAAAATTTTCATTCTTCGAAAGGTTCTCATTTATTAAATATTTGACGAAAAAATCCGAGAAAGCGTGACCACAAATTTCATCAACCATTTACATTCTTTTAGCAGCTTGTATGGATTCACTAAAGAATATTTCTTAAAAGAAATCACAGTAAATTATTATTATTAATAAAGTCTAAAATGCTTTTTGACAAAGTAAATGTTAAGTAAATTCAAACAAATATTTGACAAAAATAGTGGTTACGTTTGGGACGTTAAATATTTGTAAGTGTGACCATACCCTAACAATATGTAACAAAATGTTAATATATACATATTTTTTTTATTATAAGCCTAAAAAAATGTATCTTTTTTCTTTATATTAAATCAATTAATTTTTCTTGTTTGTCTCACCTGAAGAAATCTAATTTATGTTTATTTTTAATCAAAACCAGAAAAGACATTTACATTAGTCTAATTAATAACTTTTGCAATCAATCAATTTCTTTAATTTTGTTTCCCTTTAGGCTCCATCCACTTCATTAATCAAACTTTCACTGATTTTATGGAAAGAAGAAGCAATTTGCTTTGCACACGCATATAATTTGTTAACGCAACTTATTTGAAGCATGCGATAAATAAATGGAAATGAAAGTGACATCTTATAGAAAAAATACCAAATTTTGTTTCGTATCTACCCAGTATGCAACATTTCGAGTCAACACAATTTCCAGTACAATTTTCGAGCTATCATTGAAAAAAGTGAAATAGAATCACTTTTTTGAATCCAAGTCTGAAATCGTTATTTTTATATTCCCAGTTTATGCTGATGTATGTAACATATAGAAATGTTGATTCAAGGTGAATCGACTTTAACTCATTTTCTGAGTCTATCTAAAGATTTCCGTCCATCTGATCGGCAGGTTGTCTCTCCATGTTAAATATTGGTGAGGTTTGATTTATAATGTAAAATAAAACACATAAATTTGAAAGTGAACTTAAAAGTTGTATTATTGATTAAAAGAACAATTAACTGTTTGAAAATGGTATAACGTTAAGGTTGGCCACGACCACGGCTGCGTGTTCCATTCGGAAGGTTAAATTTACGGCGACTCGTTCAAGCATAGCGAATGGTATCTCGCGAATAACACAAGTAGTGTTGGCTTCCAAGGCGTCAATCGTAGCTGTCCTATTAATGCAGACCTCAGACTTTACATATCTCCAGAGAACATAGTCCAAAGGTGTAATATCGCAAGATCTAGGTGGCCAATTTACCGCAGCGAAACGTGAAATTAAGTGCTCACCAAAATGAATCCAGACATTGTTTCACGCGCTGTATGGCTCACATCGCAGTCTTGTTGAAACCAGATCTCACCGAGATCATGCGCTTGGATTTTAGGAAAAACATAGTCCATTGCCATGGTGCGATAACGGTTACCATTGACTTTATCATTCTGATTTTCCACATTTCTGAAGAAATAGAGACCAATGATTCCACCCGCCCATAAGCCACACAATACCGTTGTTTTTAATGGATGTAATGGTAGCTCTTGGTACTCTTCGGGTTAGCCCAAATACGGCAATTTGATTTATAAGCGTATCCATTGAGCCAGAAATGTGCTTTATCACTGAACACTGGGTTTTTCCAGAGCTCATTCACTGAAAATAAGACGCATATTTAAGTCAAATGGCTGCAATTCATGACTTGCCAAACAATACTGAACACAAATTACAAAGCAGTTTGATACGAGGCATGCACGAACAAATCATATTGAAAAACAAACCTCACGATCAATCACATTCGGCCTTATTGTGTTAGGCGTTGTCGTATACGATTAAGTCATTTTTTATAATAGTTAAAAGTAAAACACAACCTTTGTTCTTTAATCTATTACAAAAAATGGCTCACGTGGAAACGACAACGCCGTACACAATAAGGCCGATTATGTTTTGAAGATAATATCTTTAAAATGTATGCCCATTATTTACTTTGACCTGACGTGCTCTTTCCAGACAATTTCCCATTACATTTTTTTGTGTGCCTTTGTATAAAATATTATACGTTTTAATACGACGTCATACGCTACTAAGTTCATACTGTGCAATTGTGTTCCTACGGTCAATTTCAAAATCGACAAAAAAAATGTCTGGCTGCAACTGCCTTGCGGGTACCAGTCGAGGGCAGTTCAGCTGATACCATCATAAGGCTTTTTCAGTGTATGTCCGATCCACTTCCATTTACGACGCCAGACTTACAAGTGAATTGGTACAATTTTAATAATTGGTAAAGGGAACAAACGCCCGGGGAATTTTTATTCACAATTGGGCTGAATATCAAATTGACATACATATAAAGTGGTAGTAACCGGTTCTAGTTCTTTATACTTTATATGAAGGCGACTTATCACGTTAATCCTTCGTCGTACTCATGAGTCTGGCCAGACCTTTTTCAATGCGTTACGAATGGAAAATCAAAGAATGTGTAGGACGGAGGGTTAACAATATGATGTCCTAGGAGGGGGTAAATTGGCACCTTTTTGACACTTTGTAACAGGTCACATGAAATAACCTAAATGAACACATTTAATATCGATTCAAATAATGCCTGTTGCGGATATTGTCCCGAGTGAACCACATTAATAAGATAAATCTCCATCAGATAAAATAATATAAGCCGATAGCACTAACCCGCTAAAAATCTAGTCAAATGAATAGTTTTATGTAAATTACCATTCCTCTAGAGTAACTACACTTTAAACACATTCGGTCTTATTTATAAAACACTAGCTAAACCCAGTGCGCTTCGCTGCCCTCATTAAAAAAAAATATGTAATTTTTGCAATACAGATGCAACACAGATGCAATGCACGAGTGATTATGAAGTTATTTGTACCAAGTTTGAATACTCTTACTGTTACCATTCGCCAGTTGCACATAAATCTATTTGGTATTTGCATTGAAGTTATCCCGCCTATGTCTACAATAAGGCAGTGGGCCTTATACAGATATATAAATGTACCATATTTTTCCAAATTGTAGCTGTGGCCGTCCTCTATAAAAACAGAAATCTAGTTTGATCCACGCCCACCACACATTTCTTACAGATGCTGTCTCTATATTGATGGCCATTCTAATTGTACTAAATTGAGACAATTTAACATTTAACGTTCTTCAAATATACGGGATTATATTTTGTACCAAGCTAACTTTTTTAATCGCTTCCACTTTTTTTTCCCACCTATTTTTGGCAGATGTTGCGTGTCGATAACCCAGCTATGTGTACCAAATTTGGACAACTTATATCTTGCCGTGCTGTAGATATTAATAAATTTATTTCATGCCACGCCCACTTCTCCAATCCCGCAAAGATTTTATCAGACGTTGTGTAGTACTAACCAAGATGCTTGTACCTAATTTGGAAACTTTGGCTTTTGCCGTTCTCCAGATATACAGAAATCTATAATCTTTTTGTATGGGAGGTGCCACTTCCACTTTTCCAATTCCGCACACACTTGGTCGGATGTTGTGTATTGATAACTAAGATATTTTTCCCTAGTTTGGAAACCTTCCCTCTAACCGTTCTCTAGATATACAGAAATCTATAATGTCTGTCTATGGGAGGTACCACGCCCACTTCTTTAATACTGTTCCTTTTTTAGAGAGTCTATGTATTGATAATCCAGCTAGGTGTACCAAATTTGGAAACTTTAGGCCTTTCCGTTATCGAGATATACAGAAATTTATATTGTCGTTATATGGAAGGGTCCATGCCCACTCAAATTTTCCAAAAAATTATATAGCCTATAGATACTTCCAGACCATCAGCAATACGCTGCTAAAGTTTCATGAAGATCGGTTCCGCGGTTTAGGCGGCTATAAGGTACAAACAAACAACAAAGAAATAAATAAACATGCATACATTCATTTTTATATATAAAACAGGTTTATCAAAGGTTTATGAAACTGATTTAATATGTTACTAAACCCATTAAAAAGCTGGTATCATTTTAATAAACAAGAGGGATTATCAACAGTTAAGTGTTTTGTCTTGTTATCAGTTATAACAATTCGTTCCTTTTAATACCCTCCACACCACTAGTGGTACATACATCCTGGCTTCTTGAGTAATTCTAAGTCGATTTAGCCATGTCCGTCTGTCTGTCCGTCTGACTTTCTGTTGAAAACACACTCACTTTCGAAAAACGCAAAAGAAAAGAACAAACTTGCTTTCAAATTGCTTTTAGTTATTTTAAGCACTTTGGGATTGAAATCCAGCAACATCGCCAACATCGGTTCAGTAGGATCAGAACTATGAATCAAAATGTGGAACCCCCACCCTTAAAAAAATTGATAATTTTGATACAAAAACTAACATAAAAGGTGGAATAATGCAGGGAATGATATAAAATTTTGCACGAATTCGCTTTATACGACTGAAAATTATATGGTTAAATTTCGTGAAGATCGGTCCATAATTGACCATAGGCACCATATAAACCCTACTCGCGGAAAACATTTTAGTACGCCTTAAACCATAATAAATAACGTTATCATACTAAAATTTGGTACGTCACAGTTTTATAGGAGCTGAATCCACACTGTTAAAACTTCGTGAAGATCGGTCCATAATTTACCCTATGCCCCATATAAAGCCCTTCTCCCAGAAAACAGTTTAATGCGCCTACAACCAAATAAAGCCCATTTTGGGAAAATTAATTAAATTCGTCTAAAACCATAACAGATATAGATATTGCGGTAAAAGTTCTTCCAACTTGGATTCATATGGCTAGAAAATATATCATGCAATCTTGTGAAATTCACTGTTAACGCTAAAACTAATTGCTGTATTGATATTTATTCTAATTTATTTTTTGTAATACCAGAAATCAGTTTTCAGAATTTTAGGATGATTCGTCCATAATTTACCATAGGTCCAATACAAACTATCTTCCTAAAAATAATTTTAGTTCGGCTAGAACTGTTACGAATCATGATATTTTACTCAAGCCAGTTCAAAGTTCTAACAAGAAACGCAAAAAATTTTCTTATTGTCGCTCAATAATTTAATTCAGGTCTAAACCGCATCCAATTTTAATGCTGACGTTCGTTTTTGTGGGCTCTATTTGTATTTATCAAATAGAGCCCACTTCTGTCGGTGGAGGGTATCAAAGATTCGGCACGACCGAATATAGCTCTCTAACTTGTTATTATTATTGAGTTCACTGGTCACGGGATAAGTGCTTAAAGAAAAATTGACACGAACTTCCCGCAAGGAGGGTCACCATATCTTCTTTTGCTCTGGTGAATCGAACACTGCCCATGGGTCATCCCAAATAGATCATACTCTTGCAAATGTATCTATTAAAACTGTGATGTTGGGCATCATATGGTCGTGCTTGCCCGACTACTTATTTAAATAAAAATTAAAAAAAAAACTTTAGTTAAAACAATTTGGTCTAGAAATATTGCACATTGGGTAGCCATCATTGTGTATGCACACTTTACACTGGATTATTTTTAATCAATTTTTTGTTAATATATTATTTAATTTTGCTATAAAAAATTCAATTAAAACTACATAATTTCATATATTTAATTGATTTCTCTGTTACAGATTGCTGCCAACCAAAATTTCATTTGCTAAAATTTTAAATAAATAAAACGCTCCCTCTGCTACTTAAAAAACAGGTAAAGAACTTAATAATATCCTTGGTAAACCAATTAAAATTTAATTAAAAAATTTTAATAACTTAAACTAAAACTCAGAAAATTATACATGATTAACTTATTTATTACTATTTTTTAAAGAAATGTTAATGATGTATAAAATTATTTTGTTATTTGAAAATTCACTTGTTCAACATGTTTCATTGTTCATGTTTCTTTTTTTCAACATGATTTGCACTAAATAAAAAATGTATGTATGGCATTTTTCAGCCATTACAGGAACAACCAAAAAAAAAAAAGAAAAGTTTTTTGGAAACTTTCTGTTTAAATAATTAAAAAAAAAGTACGCAAGTGAAATTAAGTGATTACATAAGCAAAATTTTGTTTCGCTTTTATTCCCTCTTTTGCAGTTTGGCTTAATCCTCCTTTTGCGGATTTGCCTGACCAAAGAAGGTAATAATTATTTGTGTATAATGAAACTTACGAAGTAAAACAAAAAAAAAAAAAAATAAAATCCACATACTAAATAATTATGAAATGAGTAGAGTAGTTTGTTATGCATGAAGAAAGTGTTTAATAAATTGTACTACTGAGTTTGTGATCTAGTTATTCAAATTTGGATAAAAGCATTTTTACCGGTATTAAAATTTATTTTTAAGTAAATTGTAGTTTAAAAACTATGTGTTACTTATGGCTAATAAATCAGTCAGTGTTTAAACACTGGCTTAGTTGAAATTTACTTAAATTTATATTGCTCAAAATAACTAATGTTGTAAATTTCAAGATTGATTTTATGTCAGAAATTTTTTTTTACTATAATGAGATGCGGTAGAACGCCTGCGGTGAGTTCATTTCATCAGACGGAAGTTTAGTATTATACAGCGGCAAAGAAAGCAGACGTGAAAGTTAAGTTGGTATCAATCTGTCTAAAGAATTCAAAAAATCTTTACAGTTTTAAAAATCAGTTAGTGATCGTAAAATCATGGGCCATATTCGAAGAAGTATGGACCTATTGCGAACAACAGCAATGTTTTCCGCAGAACGAACTGTGTGAGCTTGCATAGGTGTTTTCATATTTCCTACACACCCGGTTCGCTGAAATTTGCGCACAATATTCTCGATTGTGGTCACATTTGGTCGATTATGCCGACCAAGAAAATCACGAAGTGCACGAAATGCAATTTGATATGAACGCCTATTTTCTTAAAAGTCTTCAACAATCTTAGCGCGCTGCGCAATTGTGTTCCGCTCCCTAGATGAATTTGTCAAATACTGAAACATAGAAATGTCAAATTAAGTTGGGCAAAAAACTTGACGGTAAGTTGTGACTAGGGAGACCGAACGGTTATTATTCGACCGGTTATTTTAGCTTTGCCCAAGTCGGTTAATTTAAAATGCCCATTTTTCGAATATCGAATAAACCGGTTATTTTGGTATAATAAACCGGTTATTTTAGTAATGTGTAATTTATATACATTTTCCTTACTCTTGTTGTAGATGTACCCGTAATTAAGGTATTTTCTAATTGAATATTGGCCAAACTTGAACTTTTTATGAAGAATGTCGAAACAAAATGTTACAAAGCTCAAAAAACATTATGAACACTGTAAATACAAATCGTTTATAAAAGCGTGTGTTCTTGTAGAAAAAAAAAAAC
This sequence comes from Pollenia amentaria, assembly GCA_943735925.1. Classification (NCBI taxonomy): domain Eukaryota; kingdom Metazoa; phylum Arthropoda; class Insecta; order Diptera; family Polleniidae; genus Pollenia; species Pollenia amentaria. The sequence continues at coordinate 102,714,836 of OX031009.1, forward strand.
AAAAACTATTCAAAATGCTACAAAAACGTGTGCTGTTAAAAAGAAAATAGTAATTTGTGCAAGAGTGTTCTAAATATTAAATATATTTTTATATAAAGGTTATCTCTAGATATTTTTCGAACGTGATTAATAAGACAAAGATAGTTGCCTGAAGTGCCCTAAAATTATAAGTTACAAAGGTTCTTCCATGTCACTTATTAATCACCTTTAATTAGTATTCATGCTTGACATTAATGTGATACAAATGAAACTTAACTCCGTTCGAAGTAGTTCTAAGGAGACGACAAATAATACTTTACTAAAATGCGTGCAAAAAATAATCATTGGGTGAAATATTAGCCCCGTTGTGTTGCCGAGGACGAAATGCTCGATAAGGCACTTAAAACTCTTAAGTACCTCTAGCATCTATTCATGCTGAAAACTACAACATTAAGGAGGAATCAACGATATGGGAAAAAATTCTACCAGTTTTATTTATTAAAACACCAAGAACGACGAATTGACAAATATTTTCCACAAAAAAAATGTTCAGTTCACTATTCGTTTCTATAATGCTGAAATAGCTTTGGCTTTTCTAAAATTATTTAGGAGAACGTTTCCTGATGATCTGGCCTAAGCAACCAGTGAAATGCGCATAGGAACAGCTTATCCTCCAACAATAAATTTCAGTACTTTTTATCAATTATTTAAAAAGGGAATTAAGCACAACAAACAAAATCTTTTAATAAATAATAGTATTCCCACAAACAACTTTGATAATAAATTTTAGCAAGTGCACGTGCATAAAAAACTGAACTGGCAAATTGTTTTTATTTTGATTTCTTGCGAAAACAATAAAAGCACTTTGTTTTTGTTTTTAATATGTTTTTTCTTTACCCATTTACAACTACAATTAATGTTGGGAGAATTCTAACTAATTGTAGCGGGAAATGTAAAAAAGATAAAAACTCAACACTGATTTATTGTTTGGTATTTTGTTTAAGCTTTGATATCGTTGCAAACAAGACTTTTTGAGTGTTTGTAGGTAATTCTCATTCCCTCTGTAGTTTTGTTTGCTGATAGCTTTGGCTTTTCTAAAATTATTTAGGAGAACGTTTCCTGATGATCTGGCCTAAGCAACCAGTGAAATGCGCATAGGAACAGCTTATCCTCCAACAATAAATTTCAGTACTTTTTATCAATTATTTAAAAAGGGAATTAAGCACAACAAACAAAATCTTTTAATAAATAATAGTATTCCCACAAACAACTTTGATAATAAATTTTAGCAAGTGCACGTGCATAAAAAACTGAACTGGCAAATTGTTTTTATTTTGATTTCTTGCGAAAACAATAAAAGCACTTTGTTTTTGTTTTTAATATGTTTTTTCTTTACCCATTTACAACTACAATTAATGTTGGGAGAATTCTAACTAATTGTAGCGGGAAATGTAAAAAAGATAAAAACTCAACACTGATTTATTGTTTGGTATTTTGTTTAAGCTTTGATATCGTTGCAAACAAGACTTTTTGAGTGTTTGTAGGTAATTCTCATTCCCTCTGTAGTTTTGTTTGCTGATAGCTTTGGCTTTTCTAAAATTATTTAGGAGAACGTTTCCTGATGATCTGGCCTAAGCAACCAGTGAAATGCGCATAGGAACAGCTTATCCTCCAACAATAAATTTCAGTACTTTTTATCAATTATTTAAAAAGGGAATTAAGCACAACAAACAAAATCTTTTAATAAATAATAGTATTCCCACAAACAACTTTGATAATAAATTTTAGCAAGTGCACGTGCATAAAAAACTGAACTGGCAAATTGTTTTTATTTTGATTTCTTGCGAAAACAATAAAAGCACTTTGTTTTTGTTTTTAATATGTTTTTTCTTTACCCATTTACAACTACAATTAATGTTGGGAGAATTCTAACTAATTGTAGCGGGAAATGTAAAAAAGATAAAAACTCAACACTGATTTATTGTTTGGTATTTTGTTTAAGCTTTGATATCGTTGCAAACAAGACTTTTTGAGTGTTTGTAGGTAATTCTCATTCCCTCTGTAGTTTTGTTTGCTGATAGCTTTGGCTTTTCTAAAATTATTTAGGAGAACGTTTCCTGATGATCTGGCCTAAGCAACCAGTGAAATGCGCATAGGAACAGCTTATCCTCCAACAATAAATTTCAGTACTTTTTATCAATTATTTAAAAAAGGGAATTAAGCACAACAAACAAAATCTTTTAATAAATAATAGTATTCCCACAAACAACTTTGATAATAAATTTTAGCAAGTGCACGTGCATAAAAAACTGAACTGGCAAATTGTTTTTATTTTGATTTCTTGCGAAAACAATAAAAGCACTTTGTTTTTGTTTTTAATATGTTTTTTCTTTACCCATTTACAACTACAATTAATGTTGGGAGAATTCTAACTAATTGTAGCGGGAAATGTAAAAAAGATAAAAACTCAACACTGATTTATTGTTTGGTATTTTGTTTAAGCTTTGATATCGTTGCAAACAAGACTTTTTGAGTGTTTGTAGGTAATTCTCATTCCCTCTGTAGTTTTGTTTGCTGATAGCTTTGGCTTTTCTAAAATTATTTAGGAGAACGTTTCCTGATGATCTGGCCTAAGCAACCAGTGAAATGCGCATAGGAACAGCTTATCCTCCAACAATAAATTTCAGTACTTTTTATCAATTATTTAAAAAGGGAATTAAGCACAACAAACAAAATCTTTTAATAAATAATAGTATTCCCACAAACAACTTTGATAATAAATTTTAGCAAGTGCACGTGCATAAAAAACTGAACTGGCAAATTGTTTTTATTTTGATTTCTTGCGAAAACAATAAAAGCACTTTGTTTTTGTTTTTAATATGTTTTTTCTTTACCCATTTACAACTACAATTAATGTTGGGAGAATTCTAACTAATTGTAGCGGGAAATGTAAAAAAGATAAAAACTCAACACTGATTTATTGTTTGGTATTTTGTTTAAGCTTTGATATCGTTGCAAACAAGACTTTTTGAGTGTTTGTAGGTAATTCTCATTCCCTCTGTAGTTTTGTTTGCTGATAGCTTTGGCTTTTCTAAAATTATTTAGGAGAACGTTTCCTGATGATCTGGCCTAAGCAACCAGTGAAATGCGCATAGGAACAGCTTATCCTCCAACAATAAATTTCAGTACTTTTTATCAATTATTTAAAAAGGGAATTAAGCACAACAAACAAAATCTTTTAACAAAATAATTTGAAAAAGATAATCCTGGCTAAGAGGTTTTGTTTGCAACTTTTGAAAAATATGGTAGATTTATATAGATAGCTTAAACACCAACAAATTAAAACTCATTCCAAATAAATTTGAGAAAATATTTCAAATAATAACTTTAAAAAATTCCTATAATTTATTTGCTTTTGCAAAACGTTTGTCTAGATCAAATATCATTCAACAGTTTCTATATTACATTATGGAAATATCTTCTTACAAATAAAGTTTAGTAAATCAATAAAAAAATTGTTGAAAATTTAGCTAAAGTTTGATCAATTTACTGGTCCCACTTTTCTTCGATGTTATCCTAAAATATTTGTCTAAGTCATATCTATGTATTTTGTTGTTTTGTTTTTATTCAAATTAACGTTTTATTTAAAAACTTAGTTGATTTTTGTGTTTTTAAGTATACGAATTAAGACCGGTTAACCGGTTATTTTAAAATTGCTTCACCGAAAACCGGGTTTTTTAAAATAGCAACTATTCGTAGTATTCGAAAACCGGTTATTGAAAAAAGTCGAATAATCGATCTCGCTAGTTGTGACTCACAATTAATATCGTTCATTATGTTTGGACCACCCTTTAGAAATAAAAAATTAAGATAAAACCACTAAATTGACCAAAAATAGCTAAATTGCCATTATATGTTGACAATAGCGACCAACTTCACTATAAAGCGCGCTGTAAAATCGCATTTTTTTTAGTTGCAAAGCGTTGCCGCCGCACTTTTTAGATATGATGCGAACAAATTGTATGGGCATGATAATTTTTGACAGCTAAAAAAACTTTCGGCTCTTGTTTAGGTACGGCTCTAACGTTTCATTGTCAACCTCGTGTGAAAAAAGCCGTCAATAATGGGTGTGTTGTGGTTTCCTCACTAGTAAACAAGCGGAGTTCATATAAGCAGGTGATTAGTCTGGTGTACCCTGGGTTGGCAGTGGGAGTGTCAGTTTAAATCCGGCTTGAGTAAAAGCGCAAATAACTCGCCATGTGGGTTAAGGGATCACGAGCTAGTTTAGATAGTTCTTAGTTACGTGTTCAAGAGACCTCCGAGACTCTCCCCCTTAACCCCTTGAGCTGTCCGCGTCTGCATATTTAATTTGCAGCTACTCTGTATATCTAGTGGGCATTCCATGATTCGCAACCGGTGGACGCGTCCGGTAGCATTTAGCTATGCCTCTCAACAGGGCGGACTAGGTGTACTTAATACTTAAGGAACAACAGTATCTTCTCCAAATACTCGTTCAACTATTGCAGTTATAAGTGGTTAATAACGTTTTGTATATGCAAAGTCTTCATAACACTTAAGTATGGAAGTATGTTGTAAATTTTCATTAGTCAAGTAGAAATAAGGGCAAGAATAAAATATTTTAGTGATATATAATTTTTCACCCTTCTACATTTCTGAACTCATTTTCATCGGAATAAAAATTTGTAATTTGCTTTAAAAATTATTGAACAAATCTTGTTTTTTATTTCTAAATTCCATCATGTCTATTATATTTAAATACTACCCATCCCTCTTTAGTCAAATTTAACGCTTTGAAATGTTTATGTCTGTTCGTTTTGTCATTTTTAATTTTTTTTTTTTTATTTATTTCAATTAATCCTTAAATGTAACGCAATATAAAATAATTTAAAAGTGCAAATTTATGCAAATATTTCAACAAACAAATTTTACATTTAAAAATTTCAGTTATATTTTTTGTCGATTTTTTTTTTATTGTTTTTGTACGATACCTCAAAGGTCAAGTGTAAATCGTGACTTGAAGCTTGAAAATACTCGTGTACTCATCGCACATTATTTTTTATTTTATTTTTTTATTTATAATTTGCATTGAAAACTAATTGTTTAACCCATATTAAGTCACTATATAAAAAAGGTGTAAATTGTATAACAAAAAAAATTAAGGTCGATGAAATTTGTATTAAACACTTGCTAAGCCCGGTGCGCTTCGCTACTTCCATTGAAATAGAGTTTACGTTCGTAAATGCATCACCACAAGTAAAAATAAAATGTATTTTGTCAAAATCAGCTGAATCGTTCGAACGCTGCGTGTGACGCTTACAAAAGTAGAAAGCAAACCTACTTTTCGCATTCAACTCATCAATTATAGATGAAACGATACCACTTGGGTATCGATAATTGTACTCGATACTGTATCGGCAGTAAAATATCGATACCTACTCGGTATCGAACAATAGGTATCGATATTTTCTTGTATCGGGTAATACTTTCAAATGATTAGAGCCAGTGACAACCAGAGTAAACTCAAAGGTACGTGATTCTGAGTATGTGCTGTACAACGAATACTTAGCCTGTTTTCAGAGAGAGATGAAGGGAAAAGAAACGAATACACAGATGCGTGTTCTGTCAGTACGCTTTGCTTTCTCATTCGGTTAAAAACATATCGTCAACATGACATGAATTATTTGAACGCCAATGAAAGTTCAAAGAAGAAAATGTAAGAATCATGTCAATAAGACATGATCTGTATGAACACAGACTTATATGTACTCGTATATATGAATGTTTTTAAGCAGGGATCGAAAATAACAGTTATTTTAAAATTTTAAAACAAAAACAGCATAAAGAAGTAAATGTCGAAAATATAATCAAACCAAATTGGTCCATCTGAACTAGTCTATGATAAAAAATTATGCTTTTAAATATTTTGATTTTTTTTTCGAATAAGAATAAAATCTTTTTTTTTATTTTTATTGTTTTAATCAAGCATAAATTCTAAGTTATGTCAATTAGACTTCATTTGTCACAATATGAAATAAGTATTTTCGACCGATACCTACTTGGTACTCGGTGCCCCAAAGTATTGATACCAAAAGTACTCGGTATCGAATGAAAAATAGCGAGTAAATACTTGAGTTACTCGTAGCGTTCAGCCCTACTCTCTATACATCCTACGCTTTGTGCATGTAAGTTCTTAAATATAACTACACAGATTTAACTTTTTTGACAGCTGAGGAGGCAGCGAAAAGGTGTGTAAAGCGTACTGTGGAACTCCAGTTTAATGTTCGTAAAAGCATCACTTGTAAGAAACTTTGCATCACTGTCAAGGCCCAACCATAATATGCACAAGTTGGCTTAAGGAACTGTCAAAAATTAACGAAAAGTCTGTCAAATTATGTGGCCATAATTTACCCTACAAGAAGACTACCGGTAATTTTAGTAGCTAACCGATATATTGGTTATAGTTTCTATTAGTTTATTAAGAGCAAAATGAAAAAAGTGACCGAAACCTTGCGTACATGTGATTTTGCCTCTCTCTCTCTCTCTAACTCATTATGTCTCTCTCTCTATCTAACTTATTAATTCGATGTAAAATTGTGGCAAGCTTGTTAGAAAATATATGTTTTGTTTCAGTTTTGGTTAATCATTTCTTGTAGGGTACTTACATAAGCTTAAGATCCATGTTGCACATGTGTGCAATATATGGTTTTCTTGCGAGTACTTAAAATAAGAAGTGCCAAAAACTACAGCCTTGTATTTGTTTATTTTATTTTTTATTTAATTTGCAAGAAGCATTTTAAAAAGACAAATATTGCTGATTGTTGTACGTACTTCTTAATAAAAAATAGATACAAAATTAAAAAATGTAAAATTCCTATTTGTTTCTTTTTATTTCTTTATCCATTTCAATTTTTTTTTTTTTTTAACAATGCACAAACTGAATCCGTATCTAGACAGTAAGACATTTCTATTATCCTTGTATGGGAGGTTCCACGCTCATATTTCCAGTTCAGCTCACTTTCTGACAAATGTTTTGAATTGATAAACCAACAATTTTTCCAAATTTGGACATTTTTACTGTAACCGCTCTTCAAATATACTCTGTTATTTAAATTGTCTTTCTATGGCCCACTTGAAAAGATACAAATATTTATAGCCGTTGTTTAGCGCCGGGTAATTACTGGAAAAATTTCAGTAAAATCTTTAAATCAATTTATGAGTATATGGAAATAACAAAACACACAAAAACAAACAAACAAACGCATTTTAATTTTTATTTATGTATATCTAGAAGTAAAATCGGCTAAAATTGATTTCCCCTACATTGTAGTTGACGTGATATTTTTAATTGAGTTGATGGAAAAAGCGAAAAAATCAAATAAATATAACCATAAAATAAGAATAAATTAACCACAAAATAACATACACACAAAACGTGATTTAAACATATTTTGGACATTTAATCATTTTTACCAGAATGTTGGCCAAACTCAGAACTACCTACTCTGATAGAAAAGGTGTCATAATGCTGATGTACTTTGACATCAGTACTATGACAAGTGACTTCGTTTTTGATCCCATGGCACTTTCACCATTGTTATGTCAGCCTTAACATCACTTGGCCAAATATACATCAGGGTCAATTTAATGACAAACTGCCATTAAATTGAGTATGTAATTAGAATTAACTTAAGTCAAATTGAGACAATTTTATTATTTACTTACTTACCCCTTACACATATTTGTTTCATTTTTGTTGTATTCCGCCCTTTTTTACATAAGAACTCTAAATTATAAGACACCAGCATGCTTGATATGGTTTTCATAATCATTCTACTTTCAAAATTTTAGGTATTTTACTAAATAATTTAAAAAAATTGTATATGGGAATTTTTGCTTCTCATTTTACTTTTTAAACATGAAAATAATGTTAATAATGCACAACATGTGGCATCGAATTGATGTCACTGTAGTCATAGCATTTAACGCATAAAATATGACAATATTTTATGATGACCTTCGTCATTGGATTGATGTCACTTTTTGCCATATTGATGCCATTGTTAATAATATTGGTGTCACAATTCTGATGTTAGGGCATCATCAATATGAAGATGCATGTTTCTATGAGCGTATAAGATTCCTATTTCAAAGTTTCTAGAGGGGGTCCTAAATATGGATTAATTGCTTAATATTATTATAATTTTCATGTTTAATTAAGTTTTAAAAACCTAATCAAATTTGCTAAAATATACCCCATTTAGCTACTAAGGGTTAATTGTTTATTTTAATTCTGATCATTACAGAATTTAATGTAATTTTATTGTAATTTAAATTCTTTATAGAAATTAAATCAAATTATATCAATTATTTGTTTAGATATTTTTATTTTATATTGGGAATGGTTTGAAACCTCCCTCCATTGACCTCCCCGGGTAAAAGGGGTTAATTTAATCTGTTCGCCTAATCATTTTTTATAATAATAATGAAATGTATTTTTTTCTCTCCCAAATAAATATGGAAAATTTTTACTTTTAAAAAATGTATTAAATAACTACACAAAACCAACTTGAATAAAAAATGTTTTTTACTATTTACCGTTAGCAACCGCAAATTTTGTATTTATTTAATTCATATAATTAAAAAAGTTTCATTAGCAAAAATGTTGGGAAAAATTATAGTAAAATACAAAAAAAAAAGCTTATTTAATAAAATTCTTAAATTTGAGGGTAAAAAATTTAACCACAATAAAATTTATTTATTATTTACTTGGTCAAGTACAAATAAAAAAAGAAATCGTATTAAATTGTTTACAAGAGCCCTAAACTAAATAATGAAGGATTTAAGATTTCAGCAAAATTGTTGGAATTAAATGACAAAATGGGTTAAAAACGTGCCGACTCGGGGGGTATATAATAGCAGATCGTAAATCTATACCAAAAATCTAAACTTATTGAAACAAGGACAATTTATAATGACGTTTTAACTATTAGATTTATGTATTGTCTGTGATGATAAAGTTATAACTACTTTATCGAGCCAGTGCTAAGTTCTTGAGATAAAGAAACTTTAGAATTGCTTAAGTCTCAAGCTGGAGCTTTACACGACGCGTTTTCTCGTCAACGCATTGCATGCAACGCTTCAAGTTAGATTTGTTAGTTAGAAAGGCTGGTGTAAAGTAAAACTTCACACCCTCACCTAGATACAATAAAAGAAGAAGAAGTACATAAAGACCGAATGCATAAGAAATAATGGAAGATAGCATCGGACCAAAGAAAAACAAACCAACTAAATACAGTTGTCCTACATATACAAAGTCCACAGCCCCCTGTTATACAGCCAGATCATGCCCATTTCAAATCCCGTCAGATTCTCGAGCCTTCAGCCCGAGCCATCTTCCAATTCGGCTATGAGCGTGCTACTCAGCCATCTCAGCCTGCTGTTCTGTAGCCCAGGACAGTGATATAAAATGTGCTCTAACCCTAACCCTGACCCTAACCCTAACCCTAACCCTAACCCTAACCCTAACCCTAACCCTAACCCTAACCCTAACCCTAACCCTAACCCTAAACGTTACCTAACCTATATGGACACCGCGGCTGTTCTTGACGAAACGCATTATGGACGCCCAATTTTCTTCATTTCTGAAGAAATAAGGCCCGGTGATGGAACCAGCATGTAAACCGCTACAAACGTGTTTTTCTGGATGTTATTGAGTCTGAATGATGTTGTGGATTGGTTTTACTTCATATGCGGCAATTTGGGCTATTAACTAACCCCTGAAGCCAGAAATGATCCGCGCGCAATAAAAATCTCAAAATCGTCTATAAGTTGCGCTTAAACTCAAATTATTGAAATCATCTTATATAATTCTGTTGAATAGCTCATTATCAGGCCTGTTCTCAAAATCGTTCTCAAATACGTGATTTCAAATCACGTGTTTTTAAAATTGCACTTTTAATTTTGTGGTGCTCTGAAACCGTGTACCGTTTTTGTGTTTCTCGGTGTATTTTCGGCAATTGAAAATCACACCGAAAAACACCAGAGTATCACACGTGTGATTTTGAAAGGCATATGTGATTTGAAATAATGGGATTTGAATTAAAGTGATTTTCAGAACAGGCTTGTATATTTTAATTCAAGCTTAATTCACCTATTCGATCCGATTTACATTTAAGTCTGGAGAAATTGGTTTTCTATTGAGTTTGACGTCTTACTTTAGAGAGAGAAATAATTTTGTTCGGCAACTGTTTACTTAAATTTGTTCCATTTTAATTCTCGTTCGATAAAAGTTGAACTGGGATGGCACTTTTTCAATTTGAACAATTAAATAATAATAAAATCAATTTTCCTTTTTTTGTGTATTTCATTTACCAAACATTTATAAAACAATTCAAAATAAGTAGTTTGGTGGCAGTGCTGCCATTTTGTATAATTTTTATATATGTAAACCATATGGTAGCTTTTTCTAACCAAATTTTCTGAAATGGGTGGATGAATCGTTCTGCAGAACACTCTCAGTAAAAATATTGTTCACAATCCATGCGTTCCGAACAGCTCTAAGATCAATTAGAAAACTTTACAATATTTCGACTCATATTCGCCGTTCACACCACATCAGCAAATAGGCGATATTTTACACCCAGTGTGCAAGATTTTGACTCCACACTATTTTCTGGACAATTTCTGAATTTTAAAGTGAAAGTGAATTCACTTCTTCTCCCATTTCCATAATTTTAAAATATTTTTTTACGATTTCATTTAATTCTTTAAAATCATAATTTTACCTTTAATTAAATTACTTTTCTTTACAAACATTTTCAAATAACCCAGAAGAAAAACAAATAAAACTCCAAAGAAAAAATATAACAAAAATCGATATGAATGACTGATTTACATAACGTGCGTTTGTTAGTTACAACTTCGTGACTGTGTAACAAATGCCTGAATGAGGTTTTATTAACTGGTTTCTCTGGTTTGCTTTATTGGTATTACGTTTTAAGGCATTTATCACATCAACATCATCACCATCTCTGTCACCGACATTATCAACAACGCCAACGTAGTCGCGACGTTGTTAAATATGATCATCGCCTATTTTAGCAACTTCATAATTGTCATATTTGTATGCCTGCAAGTCTTCAATATGGCAATCTGATGCATTTAAGTAAATAATACTGATGTAATGGTAGCAATATTACGCATATGCTTTATTTGCTATTTGAATGGTGGCACAATCACTGAAATATTGGGTGTACAATTTAATCGATGGATTATTTTATACAGATGGTGTTGGGATGAGGAATAGGTCTCATTTTCGCAAATTCAAACATACATTTATTAACCCAACGGTTCTTATATTCAAATTCCTAAAATTAAATACATTATTATTTAAGAAAACGTATAAAAGTTATTTTGTGAATTAAAACTCTTAAACAATTAGTTTTATTTTTTCCGTCACAATCAAATTTGCATATTCAAACAATTAATTTTGCATTTCGTTTAGCAAATAATTGTTAAAATTAGTTAAATTTGTTTTGATATTTAAAAATGTTTTCAAAGAAATAAGTTTTTAATTATCAGCCGCCCGCAGAATGATCTGATACGTTTCCGTCATCATTTACTTTGAAAATTTGATGTATTGAACTTTTAACAAATAGAATTTGGGAATTTTTGTTTCTGCTTGTGCGTTATGTTATGTTTAAGTCAACATAAACTCTTCAAAAGGGTTTAATTTTATGACGGCAAAATGAGTTTTATTTAATACGAAAAAAAACTCCTCAAATGAGTTTTATTTTAGACGGAAATAATAAAACTCCCTAAATGAGTTTTATTTAAAACTCCCCTTTTATTTTTACGCTGAAAAATAACTCTTAACTGTGAAGTTAAGATCGTTTTGTTAAGATCGCTATAGATTCCCGTCATTACAAATCTTTCGGTACATGACAGTATAGGTATCCGTTGACTCTAACATGAAGAGATTTTAAGTTTTAATTGTGTGGATAACTGTTATTGACGGTCCCTGGTGCTAACTCCTTTTTGGTATGGAAACTATTGGAGTTGAGATTTTAAAGAATTAGGGTGTGTGTGAAACGATAGCAAAGTGCTCATGGAAGAAAAATTTTGACACTGTTAAGGTTTTTATTCACCCTGGGGGCTAGTATAAATTTTGACATTAACGTAGAAATTTTTGACAACTTAAATTCAGCATAGAACATTATTACCGTTTCACACACACTCTTAAGGGCATAATAAACCACTCAAATTGCTTAGCAAACATGGACTTTTTTGCAATAAACAACACAATCATATTTCGTACAAACATAAATTTTTCATTTTGGCTTTGTTTTCCATGAATGTAGAAGAAGATTGTGCTGCGGCAATTTTGCTCGCTAGTTGTTTAAAACGGAGAAAAAATACAAAAGAAAGAAAAAGAATTTGGAGTAAAGAGTGTTCTTAGCAACGAGCTGTTTTGGGAAAACAATGCTGCTTAAAAAATTAGAATGTACGGCTGAAATTTATGTTATTGCTTTTTCTATTACTTTTAGCACCAGACACTACAAAAAATTTGACAAATATCCAACATGTCTGCCAAATATTAAAAATTTTTAATATTTTTTCAAACATTGCCTTAAATGTTTGTCCAAACAGAAAACATCCCAATTAACAGCACAAAATATTTATACACACGCAAAATTTTGATATGTTTGTCAAGCTATATCAGATGACGATAGATGAAGAAGAAAGGGTACATGAGCGATATATATGCAAATGATGATCAAATGATTGAATGAGGACACCTGCCCGGTCCACTTGTGATGTATAATGTTGAAAAATCTGTTAAGTTGTACACTGGATAAAAATGAAGATTGAGTGATTGCAATGCCACCGCCATGTTTGAATGAGGGCTCCTGCCCGGTACATGTATGATGTAATAATGTTGAATGATGTTTGATGTCTGAATGCCGAATGCAATTGAAGAGCGAATAATTAGATGATATGTTTGTTGTATGAACACGCCTCCATAGCTAATGATGAGTGCATGTGGAGTAAATTATAGAAAGCAACTTTGATAGTATATCGGGTTAATGAGTGAAGAATGTTTTGTAGAGATGATTAAGAGTGAGCCTCATTAGATGAAGGTTGATGATTAAGTGGAAGATTGACTTTTCTCGGATGGTGTGCTTTTGACAAAGGTATGCACTCCTTAAAAAGGTACTGGGGAAATCACGGGGATCACGTGGTGGTTGTAGTTTAAACCCAAGTTCGCGGGAAGGAAGTTCTAAAACTACACGCAAAGAAAAAACATGGATGTGGTAAAGATATTCTAAGAGCAACATATTATGATAAGATTCATGATTGTAGTCAACATATTACGATTATTATTGAATCATATTATAACCAAATATATTTGTTATATTACATCATAATATTTTTCCCTTAATCCTATTTTGTTTTTATTACATCATATTATAATTTAATGTATTCATATTATTATCATGTTAATCATAATAATATGTAGATTAAATCTAAAACCGAAAAACATTTTTAATATATATATATTTTTGCTTATTTACTTACTGGCAGCCTTAACGTTAAACTGTTACAGATATTTCATGTCATATTTTTGTCGTAGGCCGCAATTAGCGACTCCAAAACCGTATGTATGTGAAGCTAAGCCAATTTTAAATCATAACCGAAGAAATTGCTGTGTATTGTATTTGCACCCGAGTAGTCCCACCTATGAGCTGTAGAATTTGCGCCAAACTATTTTGGGGTCAAAGACAGTCGACTAAATTTAAGCGAGCATTAACCGAAAAACGCACGAAATATGCGAACAGATATAAAGCCGTAGTATACCATCATGACAAGGCTCGGCCTCATGTTGGAAGACCAATTAAAAATAAATTAAAAAATTAGGAGTTAAAAGCTTTAACTGGAATACGCTTAACTCCAGAAGGGGGTTTTCGAATTTGGATTGATTCGCTCTTAATCTCAAAAAAGAAAGAATTTCATTGGCGACTATCAAGCCCTAATGTGAGCCGATTTAAGAGATAGTTATACACTGACATATCTGTGAACTAAAATTAAAAAAAATAAACATGATAATTTCGATGAAAATGTGTGAATATGTGTCTGTCGTAAAGATAATTTTTCAGATTTTATAAATGCTCTACACGTATCGAAAAATGCATCTTCATATTAAAGATGCCCTAACATCAGAATTGTGACACCAATGTGGCAAAAATATCCAATGACAAACGTCATCATAAAATTTTGTCATATTTTATGGGTCATCTATGCTATGACTACAATTCGATGCCAACATTTGTGTATTTTTATTATTAACATTATTTTCAGGTTTAAAAAGTAAAACGAGAAGCAAAAATTCCCATATTCTATTTTTTTAATTATTTAGTAAAAATACATAAAATTTTCAAAGTAGAATGATTAGGAAAACCATATCGGGCATTCTGCTGGTGTCTTATAACTGAGAATTCTTCTGTAAACAAAGAACGGAATACTTATAACTGAGAATTCTTCTGTAAGCAAAGAGCGGAATACAACGAAAGTGAAACAAACATGTAAAACGGGTAAGTTGTTTATAATATTCTCTCACTTTGACTTGAGTCAATCCCAATGACTCAATTTAATGCCAGTTTGTCATTAAATTTAGTATAATGAATCCTTCCTATGATGTTACTGAATCATCGCACTGATGACATGTTTCAGTTCTCTCATGCCGATGTGTCATTCCATTTATGACATAATTACAATTGTTGACCCTGATGTCATTTTGGCCAAACGATGTTAATACTGGCATCACAATGATGGAAAGGGTCATGCCTTCAAAAACGAAGACACGTGTCATAGTACTGATGTCAAAATACATCACCGTTATGAGGCCGTTTCTATCAGTGTATGTCGGCACGTTTTTGAAGTTTCCGCACTTTGTACAATTTCAATGCAATGGGGTTAATGTTTCTCACAAATTTTCTTATATTTTTCTACAATGTCCAAAGAAGTTGTAATTGCTTTGGTTTTTATTGAACTGACAATTTAATTTGAATGTGAAGAGTTTTTATGTTCATGTTAAACGGCCTAATTCCATTGCAATTTTAAAACAGGTGGCAATTTTAAGCCATGCTTAGAAGAGGAATGGCAAAGAGAATTATGTAATTGTAGTTTTTCATTTCAATTGTTCGAGAACACATGTGGCATAACTAGACGAGATGAATATTTTTTGATCAAATATGAGCTGCGTTCGAGAACCGAAAAGGTTTAACTATTTTTTACTATACTTTACTGCACTTTACTTCGTGTACAAAACACAGCAAAGGAGAACTCAAATTAAGAGCGTAGAATAACAGTTCTTGATTGATTGCTTACAAATTTTTACTGTAGAAATTTTTAGTTAAATTTAGTAAAACAAAAAAAATTATGATTCAAAAAGTAAACAAGCAAAAGTAATCAAGCAAAAAGCATACAAATTGTAAAAAATTAAATTTTTTAAAAGGAAAAGTTAAAAAAAATCTGAAACAAAAATAAAAAGTGAATAAATATTAATTAATTTAACTTGTTTGTGAAGCAGTGCCTTCATACAAACTTTTGAACTTTCTTTTTTGGATATTTAAATTTTTTGGAGTTGTAAAAGGGTAAAGTATTTGGGTATTTAGTACTGCACTGGTTTTTTAAGTAAACAATAGCAAAACAAGTATTCACTTACTTTTGAATTGAAAGTAATGCAGACACAAATTAGCAAAATCAAATAAACTAAAAAAACAAATAAAATAAAAACAAATTAAATAATTGGCTTGTATTTTCACAAAATGTTCGTGTTATAAAAAGTTTTTAATCGAGCACCGATAAAAAACGCAGTTATGTAGTCTGAATTTTAAAAACTTTTTAACACTACATTTATTTTCCATCAGCTGTTTGCTTAATTTTACGAATTTTTACAACTTTTCGGTTCGGGAACCTTTATGGACAAATTTTTTTTTTTTGATTAATTTTTTCAGTTTTCTCAGTAGATACTCCCCTACAAGAAGACTACCGGTCATTTTACTAGTTAAATGATCAGTAGTGCTCAGGGATATATTGGTTATAGTTTCTATTAGTTTATTTAAAGCAAAATGAAAAAAACTGACCGAAACTTTGTGTACGTGTGATTTTTCCTATGTCTAACTCATTATGGCCCTAATCATGTACAACGCAGCGCAACGCCACAGAACTAACGCAACGCCAAAGAATTACATTGAAAGCACAAACAATGTCATAAATATTTTGTAATTTTGTTGTTGCTTTCTACAGAAATTCACATTGTGTGTTAAAATTTCAAACGCTCCATTGCTTGTGTCGTTGACAATTTTGAGAACGGTACATGAATTTCTGTTGAAAGCAACAACAAAATTACAAAATATTTATGACATTGTTTGTGCTTTCAATGTTATTGTTTGGCGTTACGCTGCGTTGTACATGATTAGGGCCTATGTCTCTCTCTCTCTCTCTCTCTCTCTCAAACTTATTAATTGAATGTAAAACTGTTGCAAGTGTGTTAGCAAAAATTTTTTTTTAGTTTTAGTTATGCATTTCTTATAGGGTCATTTACGGCTTTTAACTGTAAAAATACTAGAACACTTCCATTGTTTGTGTAGTCTTCAGTCAAAGTTTTGTTAATATTTGCAAAAAGTAGTAGAGTGATATATTAAAGTTCTGTACCTATTACATTTTAATTGAAATAAGAGAAGATATTGGCCAAAAAATTGGCTTAATATTTATTTAATTCATCGTGCTCAGTATCACAATTTGATATTTGTTTTAAATAATTTTTCACGTATTCGGAGACAAATTTCCAATTTTCTTGTAATCAAGGCAAATTTACTATAGGTGGCGGCGAGACAACAACACAATAACAACAGGGTATTTTGTTTTTGTTTTGCGGTCATGTAATGTAACACAGGGTCTCCACCTGAGATAAGATATAAGATTTTTATATCAGCAAACGTCAAATTCAATAGCAGAGAGTATTATCTAACGTGTGGACTCTCAAATAGTCTTAGTATAAATATTATAAAAAATCTTATAGCAACTTTCTTTAAAAAACTAAAAATAAAGAATAATAAAGAATAAAAACGATACAAGTTTACTGTAAGAGAGGCAGTCGATTATGAAATCTTATAAGATACGTGTTCCCCTTGTTTAATATTAAGATTAACATAAAGAAATGTGTCCTCTCATTCTGTCGACGTTCTCTCAGATTTTATATCAGATATTATCTCTGGTGTAGACCCTGTGTTAAAAACACGATGAACTAATATAAAAATGAATTCGCCTTGCATAAAACAGTTGACTAAAGCAGCGCACCCAGATTTGGGGTTTCAAATTAAATTAAAAAAGATTTCGAGTTTATTTTGAGGATGTAAACCATTTTTCTCTTTGGGAAAATTATTGAAAGTTTTGTTTCTTTTACAGGCTAACCTTTATAACATTTGCAAGCTTTTTTTTTTGTAAAAAACTCATTTTAATGAAATTTATATTAAACAAATTATAAGGCAAACTTAATATTGGACAAATCTCGTTTTATTGATCGCTACATCAGCTTTTTATTCAAAATGTTTCGGGAGCAGATTTCTTTGTGTAAAACATAATAAAGATGTCAAACATAATTGCTACAAAAACGGCTGCACGAAAAAAACACAACCCGGCGAAAAATCATCAGGCGTTTCGCGCAGACCTACGATTTGGACCATGTAAAAAACGTTTACCTCTTTGCTTAGGTCGACCTGTGAACATTCTAAGAAGTAAAATTACTTTTAAACGTATGTCCACAAATATAATGGCTAAGGCAATTGATATTTCACGCGTAAAATGAATGGGGTTGTGGGTTCGTTATTGAGTAATTCCATATGAAAGCGATCACCTTTTGGATGACCCCTCTCCGATTTTAAAATAAATAGTCTCAATCGATTGCCCAGCAAAAAATAATGTACCTACATTTTTTTTTTTTTTTTTTTATAGTGACTGGTTTAGTGGTGGTGTACACCACTGTCATGTGACAAAATTGAAGAATTCTTCATAAGGGACCTCATTGAAAGTTGTTTTAAAAAAAAACTACTAAAGCGATCGCAACGAGTGATAGCTCGTTGGAAAGGTATTGAATCAGGCTTTAATTGAAAAATAAAATTTTCCTAATTTTTCTTAGAAATTTACCTTTAAATTTTCCCATTTTCCACAGAAGCTCCTAAATTTTCCGGCTAATTTTTTTTTTTTGGATTCCTCATAATTTTTGCTTTAAGAATCAGCAATAAAAAAAATGGGCCCCGACTCCTTGTTTGGACAGGAGAAGAGCTTTTAAGAGACCACCTCGTTAAAAATACATTTTTAAAATTATTTTACAGTTAAAAATACATTTATGAAGAAAAAATCTTTCTTATTTTGCTGCTTATACTTAATTACAATATTTATTAAAAATTTCAATTGTCTTGGCATCATTATAAAATTAAAGTAACTTTAAATTTAGCACGTCGGCAGACGAAGAGTACCGCTTTACATTAATTGACATATCAGAAATATTTGGTATGAAGCAATGAAACTTTTGCGTTCCAGTTATAGTTTTGACATTATTATATCTGTTTTGAATTCGTCGCTCCATGGCATCGTGTTCTTTTTGAGTGCATAAAACTGTGTTAATGGCAATTTCCTTGCTTTGAATCCACGAAAACAAATGTTGTACATTTAAGATCTGGTCAGTATATGGCCTTTGCAAACTTGCCTTAGTCGCCATGCATTTTAGGGTTCCCCCTAACGCATCGCATGGGCACTTACCGTGGGACGTCGCGAAAAAGTGCCATTCGACCTTGCAGTTTTGTTCTTCTTCAATTATGCAAAGATTGTAAAAATTTTTTTTATTCTTGTACTGAGAAGCCGCGCCGTCTGAGAAAAACGTTACTTTGTCGATTGCATCGAATTTTGATCTTAAGAATTCAAACAGTTTCATTTGAAATAAATAAACGGACACATAATTATGAGCTAAACTCTCCGCGACAACAACAAGGCTTACGGTCTGTAGTTCGTTATCTTCGTTTTTGAAATAAATGCAAAAAGGATGCACCGTGCACTGGTCGTTTGCCCAGTGATAAGCCTGAATTTCATCCTGAACGAGAAAAGTGTAATTCTCGGCAAAGTCGCTTATCACAATGAATTCATTTTGGGCTAATTTCTCCTTACTTTCCTTTAGAAATTTCGATTGCATCTCGGATATGAAATGGTGCGCCTTCAGTTCATTCAACTTGAATCCGAATTCCTCGATGAATTCCGGAATCTGCTTTACCACGGTCTCAAGGGAACATCTGCCGCTGCTAATTATCCACTGTTTGAAATTCACCTCCTGAATTAACAGCTGTTCAAACTTTTCCGCCAAATATTGCTCTAGCTCGTCATTCTTCGGACAATTGTCGCATTTGGACAGATGACAATTTTCCGTGGGGTATGCGCACAACGACTTCGACAGGAGGTCCCTATATGTTTCAATTTCACCGTGAAATACTTTCAATTTCTTGCATGGAAAGAAAATTAATTTGTTGTTTTGATGAAACATGCAAACGCAGACTGAATGCGTTCCGTGCCTGTCTAATGCCAGCACGCATTCTTTTGGTCGTAGGATGGCAAACTTAGAAAATCCCACTTTTTCTGCTGGGTATTTCTCATTGAACTGATGGTATCCTTCGGATAGATTACATAATAATAATCTGCGCTGCTTGTATACTTTTTCTCCATCTTCACGTGTGATAACATAGTCACGTGTACCTGGGCAGGCGCGGCTGTTGTCATCATTGCAGTAAAAATCTTGAATCAATTTCACCGTTGCTTCGCTGAGGGTCCTTGAGCCAAATTTCTTGGTGGGAGTCGCCAATATGCCCTTCTGTCGAACTAATTCTTTGCTTCTTCTCGCGATGTAAAAAGATGTTTGAAACTGTTCAGAAATCTTGCGTATAGACCATGATTGAGGCAGCACAGATAAAATGAGATATTTCTCCGGAAAAGTGGTCGCTAAATTGAATTTTCTTTTCAACTGCTCAATCATTTGTTTGCCGTCATCAACGTCATCTGCTTGACTGCATTCGTTATCAGAGCCTTCATCAAATATTGTCGCGATTGCACTCATAACCTTGCCTTTTTTCACTTTCCTGTATGTTTCACTTCGCAACTTTCTTTTTCTAATAGGCGTTTCACCTAAAGTGGTAATAGCCTCATTCAAAGGACTCAAAGACATATTGACCATCGGAATGTCTGCCTCACTATCAGATGAAACATTTTGTTCACTTGTCATTTCACTCTCGGATTGTGGCTGCATTTGTTTCAATGCATTTGCTTGTTGAGACAAATCGATTTTACACTTGGGGCAAATGAATTCTGCTTCTTCACCGTATTGTATATTTAATTCATTCATGTATCGCTTCGAAACACCAGTTAATTTTAATACTTTTATCTTTTTCGAACGATGTCCACTCTTGTTAAACGGATTGCAGCAAAATTTATTCATTTTACTTTAAATTGTCTTTACAGCTTCACTCTTTACTTTACAAAAAAAAACACTTTAACACTTTCACGTTTAGTATTCAACTGAAATTTGACTCAGAGTGTGTGAAGTATTTATATTTATTTTTTGGTAAAAAATAGGTAAAAAAAATAAGCGATATTTGCTTTTCTTTAATAGGAAAATTTGCGTGAACTACTGGTCATAAAATGTTTTTTAAAAGGGACTTAATTGGTTACTGCCAATAAGCCGACCACAGGTCATAAAATGTTTTGCAAATTTTTTAAATTACCAGGTAATAAATATTTCGCCATATTTATGGAAAATCCGTGTATTATGACTTGTTTCTGCACGTGTCATTTTAGGCGAAATATTTATTACCTGGTAATTTAAAAAATTTACAAAACATTTTATGACCTGTAGCCTCAGTCGGGTTTGGTGTGCCATTACATGCCACTGCTGATATTATCCATGGATTTATGGCCGATCTTGTGAAGGCAGGCAGACCATATTCACTACACACTCAACTTGGGGCTCTTAAAAAAAAAATTGATTTTTTCTTCATAAATGTATTTTTAACTGTGAAATAATTTTTAAAATGTATTTTTAACAAGGTGGTCTCTTAAATGCTCTTCTCCTGTCCAAACAAGGAGTCGGGGCCCATTTTTTTATTGCTGATTCTTAAAGCAAAAATTATGAGGAATCCAAAAAAAAGAAATTAGCCGGAAAATTTAGGAGCTTCTGTGGAAAATCGGAAAATTTAATTTTCTTGGGAAAATTTAAATGTAAATTTCTAAGAAAAATTAGGAAAATTTTATTTTTCAATTAAAGCCTGATTCAATACCTTTCCAACGAGCTATCACTCGTTGCGATCGCTTTAGTAGTTTTTTTTTAAAACAACTTTCAATGAGGTCCCTTATGAAGAATTCTTCAATTTTGTCACATGACAGTGGTGTACACCACCACTAAACCAGTCACTATAAAAAAAAAAAAAATATGTAGGTACATTATTTTTTGCTGGGCAATCGATTGAGACTATTTATTTTAAAATCGGAGAGGGGTCGTCCAAAAATTTGCCAATTTTGATCGTTTTCATATGGAATTGCTCTATTATAACCCTTATTCTCCATATTTGAAATGTTCACAGCTTTAAAAGTTCATAAACGATGTAAAATGGTTAAACGTGGATTTTTAGGCTGACATCATTAATGCTTAAAGTATG